>OU342733.1:365710536-366310536 GCA_910589765.1 Avena atlantica
TGGTGTAGTGGATTTTGGTTCATGTAAATCACCAAAAAGGCACGGGGATGTCGTTTTTGAGTGGGAGTTCATTCGTAATATAGATTAGTTGAACTCCAATCTATCATACACTTAGTCTAAACTTTACAAATTCTGTTGTAAAGATGGCACCACCTGCTTTTTAATTTCAATGTGTTCATGGATAAAGAGAAACTAGCAACGACGGTAGCAACTTTACCGAATGGGCCATGAATTTGAGGATTTTCCTCTCTCTGCACAAAAGCAATATGTGCTAGAAGCGCCTTAGGCCCCCCACCTTTTGATGCGATGCCCTGGAGAGGAGAAGAATGTCTCCAGAATCGTCATGAGGACCACAACTTAGTTCATTGCGGCATATTGTATGGGCTAGAGCCGGAACTTCGAAAGCGTTTTGGAAAACGGCAATGCAATTGATACAGTGGGTGAGTTGAAAGATTTTTCGACACACATGCTGCTGTAGAGAGCTACAACGCTTCAAAAAAGTTTCTTTAGTGCATGATGGAAGAGCACAGCTCCGTTAGTGAGCATTGTACTCAAGATGTCGGGTTACGCCGATCGCTTTGTGTCCTTGGGAATAACGATTCCCATTGACTTAGGCATCCATCGTGTTCTGCAGTCTCTGCCACCTAGCTATAAGAGCTTCGTGATGAACTATAATATGCAAGGCATGAAGAAGTCTCTCCCCGAGCTTCTGTCAATGCTTAAAACTGCAGAAGTGGAAGATCAAAAAGGAACATCAAGTGTTGATGATCAATAGGAAACACTGGTTTCAAGAAAGGCAAGAAGGGAAAAACGGAAGGGAAGTAGGGCGGGCAAGCCTGTTGCCCGCGCCTGAAAAAAAGAAACCCGAGTTGGACCTAAGTCTGATTCCGAGTGCTACTATTGTAAGGGGACTGGCCACTGGAAGCGCAACTGCCCCAAGTATCTGGCAGACAAGAAGCCGACAAGGAAAACAAGGTATAGATGATATACATGTTATTGATGTGTACTTGACTAGTGCTCGCAGTATCACCTGGGTATTTGATACCGGTTCAGTTGCTAATATTTTGTAACTCAAATCAGGGGCTGCGGAACAAGCGACCGCTATCAAGGGGTGAGGTCAAGATGCGTGTCGGCAATGGATCAAGCGTTGATGTGATCGCCGTCGGAACGCTGCCTCTCCCTTGCCGTCGGGATTAGTTATAAACTTGAATAAATGTTATCTGGTGCCTGCACTGAGCATGAACATTGTATCTGGATCGTGTTTGTTTGATGCGAAGTGGTTATTCATTTAAATCCGAGAACAATGGTTGTTCCATTTTATATGAATGAAATCTTTTATGGTCATGCACCGATGATGATGGTTTATTTCTATTAGATCTCGATGATAATGTTACACATATTCATATGTTGATGCTAAAAGGATTAAAACTAATGATGATATATCCGCATATATGTGGCACTGCCGTCTAGGTCATATTGGCGTTAAACGCATGAAGAAGCTCCATTCGGATGGACTTTTTGGAATCACTTGATTATGATCATTTGATACATGTGAGCCATGCCTTATGGGCAAGATGACTAGAACGCCGTTTTCTGGTTCAATGGAACGGACGACAGATTTATTGGAAATCATACATTCTGATGTATGTGGTCCAATGAGTGTGTCGGCGTGAGGTGGATATCGTTATTTTGTTACTTTCACGGATGATTTGAGTATATACGGTTATATCTACTTGATGAAACACAAGTCTGAAACCTTTGAAAAGTTCAAGGAATTTCAGAATGAAGTAGAAAATCATCGTAATAGAAAGATCAAATTTCTACGGTCCGACCGTGGAGGTGAGTATCTAAGTTACGAGTTTAGCACTCACATGAAAGAGTGTGGAATTGTTTCACAACTCACACCTGCCGGAACACCACAGCGAAATGGTGTGTCGGAACGTCGTAATCGTACTTTATTAGATATGGTTCGATCTATGATGTCTGACGGACTTGCCGTTGTCATTTTGGGGTTATGCACTAGAAACTGCTGCATTCACTTTAAATCGGGCACCATCTAAATCCGTTGAAAAGACACCGTATGAATTGTGGTTTGGAAACAAACCTAAGCTGTCATTTCTTAAAGTTTGGGGATGCGATGTTTATGTGAAGAAACTTCAACCGGATAAACTCGAACCCAAAGCGGAAAAATGCGTCTTCATAGGATACCCTAAAGAAACTATTGGGTATTCCTTCTATCACAGATCCGAGGGCAAGGTTTTTGTTGCCAAGAATGGATCCTTTCTAGAGAAAGAGTTTCTCGCGAAAGGTGTGAGTAGTCGGAAGGTAGAACTCGAAGAGGTTGTGGAACCTTCTCTTCAAAGTATGGCGAGTAGCGCAGCGCCGGAAGTTGTTCCGGAGTTGGCTCCACCTGTTGAAGAGGGAACTAATGATAATGATCATGAAACTCTAAAAGAGAGTACTACCGAACCTCGCAGGTCAAACAGGACGCGTGCAACTCCCGAGATGTACGGAAATCCTGTCATGAATTTCATGGTTGATGAAAATGATGACCCTGCGACGTATGAAGAAGCGATGATGAGCCCGGATTCCAACAAATGGTTAGAAGCCATGAAATCCGAGATGGAATCCATGTATGAAAATCAAGTTTGGAACTTGGTGGAATTACCTCACGACCGAAAGGCCGTGGAGAACAAATGGATTTTCAAAAGGAAAACTGATGCTAATGGTAATGTGACCGTCTATAAAGCTCAACTTGTCGCAAAGGGGTTTCGACAAATTCAAGGAGTTGACTACGATGAGACTTTCTCTCCCGTAGCGATGCTAAAGTCCGTTAGGATTATGTTAGCAATTGCTGCATATTTCGATTATGAGATATGGAAGATGGATGTCAAAACCGCGTTTCTCAATGGTAATATTGAAGAAGAGTTGTATATGATACAACCAAAGGGTTTTGTCGATCCTAAGGATGCTAACAAGGTGTGCAAGCTTCAACGATCCATCTATGGATTGAAGCAAGCATCACGAAGTTGGAATCTCCGCTTTGATGAGGTGATCAAAGAGTTTGGATTTGTCCAAACTTATGGAGAAGCTTGTATTTACAAGAAAGTGAGTGGGAGCAATGAGGCATTTCGGATATTATATGTGGATGACATATTATTGATCGGAAATGATATAGATCTTTTAAAAAGTGTTAAAAGTTACCTAAACAGCAAATTTTCAATGAAGGACCTAGGTGAAGCGTCATACATATTTGGCATAAAGATCTATAGATATAGATCTAGGCCCCTAATAGGGCTATCACAAAGTACATACCTTGATAATATTTTAAAGAAGTTTAAAATGGACGGAAGTAAGAAGGGGTTCTTACCTATGTTGCAAGGCAAGACATTGAGTAAGACTCAAACTCCGGCTTCGGAGGAAGAAAGATAGATAATGGACAAAGTCCCCTATGCTTCAGCCATAGGCTCTATAATGTACGCCATGCTATGTACAAGATCGGATGTGGCACATGCTATTAGTTTGACTAGTAGGTACAAATCGGATCCAGGTTCGGAACACTGGATAGCGGTCAAGAATATCCTTAAGTACTTACGAAGAACTAAGGATATGTTTCTTGTATATGGAGGTGAAGAAGAGATTGTCGCTAAGTGTTATGTCGACGCTAGCTTTGACACCGATCCGGATGACTCTAAGTCTCAATCCGGATACGTATTTCTCATGAATGGCGGAGCGGTTAGTTGGAGGAGCTCCAAACAACCTGTGGTAGCGGGATCAACAACGGAGGCCGAATATGTTGCTGCTTCAGAAGCGGCCCAGGAAGCAGTTTGGATGAAGGAGTTCATATCCGAACTAGGAGTGGTGGCAAATGCGTTGGACCCAATGGTGATCTATTTTGACAACAATGGTGCCATTGCCAATGCCAAAGAGCCAAGGTCTCACAAGCATTCCAAGCATATTAAGTGCCGGTTTCACTCCATCCGCGAGCATGTCAAGGATGGAGATATAAAGATTTGTAAAGTACATACGGATCTCAATGTAGCAGACCCGTTGACTAAAACTCTCCCTAGAGCAAAACATGATCAACACCAGAACTCAATGGGTGTTAGATTTATCACTATGTAACTAGATTATTGTCTCTAGTGCAAGTGGGAGACTGAAGGGAATATGCCCCGAGAGGCAATAATAAAGTGTTTATTATGTGTATTCCAAGTATATGATAAATGTTTATTTTGCATGCTATAATTGTATTAATACGGAAACGTTAATACATATGTGTTTAATAAACAAACAGAAAGTTCCTAGTTATGCCTCTCTCATAAACTAGCTCGTTGATTAACAAGATGATCAAGGTTTCCTGATCATGGACATTGGATGTTGTTAATAACGGGATCACAACATTAGTGTAATGGTGTGATGAACATTCATCCGAAGTATAGAATTACGATCAAAGTCATTGAGTTTATATTGCTATAACAACTTACGAAGTGATCCTAATCCTTAGACCATGAGATCATGTCAATCACTAACACGGGAAGAGTTTCTTGATAACATCAAACGTCACACCGTAACAGGGTGATTATAAAGATGGATTCAGAACTAATAAAGTGTTATGTTGAGGCTCATGGATCGAGAGTGGAATTTGTTCATCCCGATGACGGATAGATATACTCTGGGCCCTCTCGGTGATATCACATTGATTAGCTTGCAAGCAAGTGATTTGATCACTAGAATGTTATATCACAGGAACGAGAAAAGAGTGCATGTCGGTAACGAGATCAAACTAGGTATGGAGATACCGATGATCGAATCTCGGACATGTAATATATCGTGAAACAAAGGGATTAAGATACTAGCGTAAAAGGTTCCGACGATCACAAGAAAGTCATCGTTGAATGTGTGGGAGTCAGTATGGGTCTCCAGATCCCGCTTCTGATTATTGATCCGAGAGGGGTCTCGATCATGTCCGCATTATTCACGAACCGTAGGGTGACACACTTAAAAGACACCGACATCCAATTGGAGCAAATGTTTCATGCCGAAAGAATGAACAAGCGCAAGAATTTATTTCACTAGATACCGAAACAGGTTTTCGGGTGAAATTGCATAAAGTGGTTATGCATGTGAAATAGAATTCTAGCAAGGGGGTATTTGTGAATGTTTGTCATTAAAGTAATTGAAAAATTCTGAATAAAATAAAAGAGTTTTATTTAATGAGAGTTTGCATTAAATTTGGTGGAAATTTAATGGGAATTTGAGTGGACTTTTGAGTGGAGGGATTTTAAAGGGCATTTTGTGAGTGGAGTGTCCACCCACATGAATGAAGGAGGGGAGGGGGCAGCCCCCATGGCCGGCGGCCACCCCCTTGGGTGCCCCCCTCCTCCTATAAAAGGAGCCCCCCTCCTCACTTGTCTCACACACACCTCCTCGTGAAGGATCTCTCTCCCCCTCTAGAATTTACCCCCCATGGTCTCGGACTAGCGAGATACATGTTCCTGGTGGCTATTCGGCAAGAAAGAGTTGTGCTTCCGCTGCATCGCTGGAGCGAGGAGGCGGAGGTTGCTCGGTGCCTCGAACGTGTGTGCGAGCACGGATGCGCTGCTGATTTGCGGCGCTAGGACTTCCTCTCGATCTTGAGATCGGCAAGAGATCGTCTACATCAACCACGAGTTGAACTCGTTAAGCTTTGTCGGTCTTCAAGGGTATGTTCTCTACGGATATACATCCGCCCGTTGTTTGTATCTAGTAGATAGATCTTGGTATATAGTTCACATCGTAGGAATTTTTTTGTTTTCTATGTTGCGAACCCTACAGGCTAAGCATGGTAATATAGCAAGTATCTTAACTTAGAGAAAATTTCTAACAAGTCTACAACTACTAGGATTTCCCAAGCATAGCATATAGATACTTAGCAAAATATCATGTAAACCCTATACAAAATATCACTAATGCATAGTCAAAATATTGGGACAAAAATATGAAGCACCACTTGCCTTGATAGTTGGGGTAGTAGCAACAATCCTCACAATCACAATCACCACTAGCACCAAAATCTACACATAAAATGATAACACCAAATTCATATTTCAAATAAACAAGCAAAAATATATGAATGCATGCAAATGCCATGTGATGATTTTTCTTAAACTAAGAAAGACAACTAAACAGTACTAAACTCTAAACTAAACATTCATACACTAAACAAACTTAATTTGGCTTTAAAAACATTTTCCAAATAATTTTTATATACAAAATTAGCCTACAAAAGTCTCTGCAAAAAATTCTATTTTAACAGAGGCAAAACAAAAAACCAAGACTACAGATGTGTAGGATTTAATTTTGTGAATCCATTGATATATTAGTTGTATTTTTTTGATAAACATAACAAAAGTTATGAATTTTACAAGTTTAAACATTCAAAAATCATTTCTAGAATTTTAAACAGACGGGATAGGCCACGTGGAGTGTTTCTATTAACGGGTACCGTTTCGCACGGATCGTGCTCTGTGGACCGCAGGATATAAAGTAAATCGCACTGCTCAGATCTAATCATACACTTTCTCTAAGTGATCTAATCTGATGCGCTGGATCTAGATCTAATGGCTCACAGCGGCTTGACCATGAACTGGTGGCACGCGTGGCTGCAGTGGCGGCGGTGCTACTGGCGGCGATGGTCCGACGAATACAGAGGGGGCTGGGGGTTGCGGTGGTGCTTAACAGACTCGCTAGAGCACGAGGAAGCTCAACGTGCTGCTGGCGTGGACAGGGGCGTGTTGTAGCAGTGGCTAGCTCTCGTCGGAGTTGCGGGCGGCGTCGGGTTCGCGCGGACGGCGATGTTGACGATGTTCTGGATCACCCTAGCACAGACCAGGAGCATTAGGAGGTGTGCAAGGACACGACGAACATGAAAAGGACAAGCAGAAGGCAAGGGGCGCTCGGGTTTTACCTAGATCCTTCACCGGAGTTAGGCGGCATTTCTTCCATTCGTGGAATTCGACGAAGACAACGACCTGGGTCACGAGCAGGCAAACCAGAGGCATCAGAAGGTGCACTAGGACACGGGGGTCACACTCGTTTGAACCAGAAGAAAAGGGGAGGTCGGAGCTCACCATAATCACTCGCCGGAGCTCGTCAGGCAGCGGTGGTGCGATTCAAAATACGGGAAGCCTAGTGGCGGAGCGAGTGTGCTGTGTTGGGGAAATGACCGAGGCGGCGAGGTGTTTGAGTAGCCAGAAGGGGCGAGGGAATTACGCATGCATTCATCGCCAATTACTCGAATTGAAATCGCGGCAGTGAAGGAGGAAGAAACGGCAGAGGGCCTGGTCGTGGGTGGGGTTTGGGGACGATGAGCTGACCTGGCGTTGGGTCCACTTGACAGCGAGGGAGAGGGTGTGTGCGCGGGTGAGAAACATAGAGGGGGAGGGGGTTTTCCCGGGTGGGCTTGCTGGGCTGGTTGTTGGGCCGCGGGTGGGTTGGGTTAGTTAGGTCGCTGGGTTTATTTTTTCTCATTTTCTCTTTTTCTTTTTCTGTTTTGATTTTCTGAATCCAATTTCAAATGATTTTCAAATGAGTTTAAATTCAAACCACTTCTGGATTTTTGTAGAGGTATCCATGCACATATTTTTGTATAAAACACTGTTACTCAAAAATACTTTGGTCCATTGAAAATAAAATAAAACCATGTCCTATTTAAATATATATAGTAGGCATATAAATGGTTTTAATTTAGATTCTTGTTTTGAAAACTTGTGCAAGCTTTGGAATCATCCTTTAAACTTTTCTGGTTAAATCAAAGTATTCTCATATTTTGGTAGTAGAAATAAAGCCATTGCCTTTCTTACAAGAAATATTAGGCAAAACAAATGGCTTCTTGTTTGAAACCTTGTTTGAAAATAACCCAAATGCATATGGATGCAAGAATGATATGCAACTTTATAAACCATGATTTTTGGAATGTTACAAATCTAACCCCCTTAAGGTGAATCTCGCCCTCGAGATTCGGATTGGCTAGAACATAGGTGAGGGTGGCCTTTCCGAAGATCATCTTCTCTTTACCATGTTGCTTCTTCTTCGGAATGATGGTTCCACTGAACTTTGGAGACTTTGATAGTATTTGTACGAGTGACTCTTTCTATGGTCTGAAGAATCTTGATAGGTTTCTCTTTATAAGTGAGATCACTTTCCAACTAGACCTCTTCCAAAGGTATAGTATCCTTAAAGAAGTCTCTTCCATCTCCGGATGGCATTTCTTCAGCTGACTCACATGAAACACATTGTGAACTACAGACAATGATTCAGGTAACTCAATCTCGTAAGACACTTCTCCTTTGCGACTCAGAATATTGAATGGTCCAACATATCTTGGTGCCAATTTTCCTTTCACCCCAAACCTCTTCACTCCACGAAGTGGTGATACTCTAAGATAAGCTATATTACCCACCTCATAGGTGACTTCTCTACGTTTTGGATCTGCATAGCTCTTCTGTCGGGACTGTCTATCTTCAATCTGTCCTTTACCAACTTGACTTTCTCTTCAGCTTCCTTGATTAGCTCTGTCCCGAACAAATTTCTTTCTCCAACACCACTCCATAGCAATGGTGTAGTACACTTTCTTACGTAGAGAAATTCAAACGGTGCCATCTCAATACTGGCTTGATAGCTGTTATTATAAGAGAATTCTGCGTAAGGCAGCCCTTCATCCCAACTAGCACCATAATCTAGGGCACATGCCCTCAACATATCCTCTAAAATATGGTTGGTCCTTTCTGTCTGTCCATCAGTCTGGGGATGAAAAGCAGTGCTGAATTCTAGTCTCGTTCCCAAGGACTCACGTAGCTGCCTCCAAAAATATGAAGTGAACTAAGTTCCTCTATCAGACACAATACTCTTGGATACTCCATGCAGACACACAATCCTATTCATATAAATCTTAGCTAACTTAGCACTTGTATATGCTGTCTTCAAGGGTATGAAATGAGCCACTTTAGTTAGGCAATCTACCACGACCCAAATAAAATCATATCCTGATCTTGTCCTTGGTAGTCCGATGATGAAATCCATACCAATATTATCCCACTTCCAATCAGGAATAGGTAGTGGTTGTAACAATCCTGCTGGTTTCTGATGTCCCGCTTTCACTCTACTACATACATCACACAAAGCAATATTTTCGGCGATGTCCTTCTTGAGACTGTTCCACTAAAATCTTTCCTTCACATCCATGTACATTTTTGTGTTACCCGGATGAATGGAATACTGTGAGTTGTGTGCTTCTTGTAGAATCAGTTTCCAAAGTTCCGGATCTTGTGGAATGCAGATACGTTTTCCATACCATAAAGTACCGTGTTCGTCTTCATGGAATCCTTTGGCTTTCCCCTTAATCTCTTCAATTTCCTTGTCCATCTTTTGGGCTTCCTTGATCCTGTCCCACAATGTGGGTTGAACATCCAATGACATGAGATGTCCTTCAGGCACTATCTCCAATTTGAGATCTTTGAATTGGGCACACAGATCATCTGGCAATTCTCCCTTAGTAAGGCCATTCACATAAACTTTACGGCTTAATGCATCCGCTACAACATTTGCTTTACCGGGTGGTATTGCAAGCTCAAGTCATAGTCCTTGATGAGTTCTAGCCATCTTCTTCGTCTCATGTTGATTTATTTCTGAGTGAAGATATACTTCAAGATTTTGTGATCTGTGAACACTTCGCAACGCTTTCCCAAAAGGTAATGTCTCCATGTTTTGAGTGCATGGACAACAGAGGCTAACTCCAAATCATGAGTAGGATAATTCACTTCATGAGTTTTGAGTTGTCTCGACGCATAAGCCACAACTTTCCCTTCTTGCATCAAAACTGCACCTAGTCCTTGGTGAGATGCATCACAATATACTTGGAAATCTTTCTCCAAATCTGGCAGACATAAGACTGGTGCTGTCACTAGTCTCTTCTTCAACTCTTGGAAACTGAGTTCACATCCTTCAGTCTAATCAAATTTCTTGTCTTTCTTAAGTAACTCCGTCATTGGCTTAGTTACCTTTGAGAAATTCTCAATGAATATTCTATAGTATCCTGCCAAGCCAAGGAAACTATACACTTCCTTCATTGACTTAAAAGATTCCCACTCAGTTACAGCTGACACTTTTGCGGGATCAACTGCTACACCATCTCCCGACACAATATGTCCGAGAAATCCAACTTCATTCAGCCAGAATTCACACTTGCTGAATTTGGCATACAACTTATGCTCTCTAAGCTTCTCAAGTATCAAACGCAAATTCTCTTCATGCTCCTCTTTGCTCTTGGAGTAGATCAAAATGTCATCGATGAATACGACAAAAAATTTATCAAGAAATTCCATGAACACCTTGTTCATCATATTCATGAAGTAGGCTGGTGCATTTGTCAAACCAAATGGCATCACGGTGTACTCATACAATCCATACCTAGTGGTGAAAGCAGTCTTAGGTATGTCTTGTTCCCTTATCTTTAGCTGAAAGTATCCTGATCGGAGATCAATCTTTGAGAACACACGGGTTCCTTCTAACTGATCAAACAAATCATTGATTCTTGGCAAAGGGTATTTGTTCTTGATAGTTACCTCATTGAGTGAACAGTAATCTATGCATAGCCTTTGACTTCTATCTTTCTTCTCAACAAACAAAACTGGTGCACCCCAAGATGAAGAACTTGGTTGAATAAATCCTTTCTGTAACTGTTCTCCAAGCTGTTTCTTGAGTTCCTTCAACTCATCAACTGACATCTTGTAGGGTCTCTTTGCTATTGGGCCTGATCCTGGCAGCAGGTCAATCAGAAACTCAACATCTCTATCTGGTGGCATTCCAGGTAACTCCTCCAGAAACACATCCGGATACTCCCTCACAATTAGCACACTGTCTATGCTAACCCCCTTAATAGAATTTAGCTTACTCCCTTTTGATTCAAAGTTAGACTTGAATCTAATCCTTTTATTATCCGGGGTTGTGAGTGTGACAGTACGATTGGCACAATCTAGTACTCCTTCATATTTGGTCATCCAATCCATTCCCAGAATGACCCAAACCTTGATAATCTAGGATTATCAAACTAACTGGAAACTTATACTTTCCAAATTCTATCACTAGATCGTGACATCCTGAGTTCACTATCATTTCTCCACCAGGAGAACTTACTTTTATAGGACATCCAATAGTTTCAACTGGAAGTCCATTTCTATCAACAAATGCTCTTGATATGAATGAATACGATGCGCCAGTATCAAAAAGAACAAGTGCTGGAACAGAATTGAGTTTGAACTTACCAGCCACGGTATCAGATTCCTCATATATTTCTTCCACATTGATGTGGTTCACTTGTCCCTTTTGGAAGGGATTGGGCTTGTTGGCACCTTCAACTTTCTTTTCTGCGCACTCATTAGCATAGTGTCCCATCTTCTTGCACTTGAAGCATTCAACCGGACTGAGATCTTTCTTTACAAGCTGACTTCCACTTCCACCTCCAGTGTGGTGGCTCTTGTGTCCACTCTTGTGGCTCTTATATTTGTCATTATCATGACTGCGATGGTGCTTGTTGTCATGGTGACGGTTGTGGTTGTGGTGGTTGATGTATTTCCCATGTTTGTGGGATCCAGAACTCCCACTATCATCATGATGGGAATGCTTGTGAGACGATCCCGGGCTGTGCTTATCAAAGCTATGCTTCCTCTTTCTGCCCTCAACCTATTTCATCTTGTTTTCCAAGATGGTAGCCTTGTCACAAAGGTATTGGTAGGTGGGGACATAGGCAACCGACAGCTGTAGGTTCAACTCATCATTAAGTCCCTCGAGGAATTTCTCCTTCCTCTTAGCATCAGTATCAACTTCATCCGGTGCATAGCACGCCAGATTGTTGAATTCCTCAATGTTCTCAGCGACACTGCGGTGACACTGCTTCATATTGTGGAACTCCTTCATCATCAAATTAATCACTCCGGATGAGATGTGAGCTGTACGGAATCCATCCTCAAAGATAGCCCAAGTCACATCCTCAAGGGGAGTGGTGATCTGAAAGTTATCCCACCATGTTGCTGCTGGCCCTTCAAGCAGATGTGCTGCGAACCTGACCTTTCCTCGTCGGTGCAGCCAACAGTCACTAAGTCTTTGTTCACTGAACGTAATCAGTCATTGGCTACCATTGGATTAGTGGTTCCTGAGAACTTTGCAGGCCTTAGTCTCAGAAATATGGTGAGCATGTCAAATCCTGGCGGATTATTCTGATTGTTGTTGTTGTTATTATTATTGTTGTTGTTATTCTGGTTCTGGTTCTGCATGAACTGTGTTATCATCTGCATCAGTTGAGCTTGTGCTGTCATCAACTGCGGCATCTTGGGAGTGACGTTGTTGTTTTGGTTGGGGTTGGCACGACGGGGAGGCATCTGTGGTTTCAATAAGGATAAGAATGAGATACCCATAGATGATTAACATGCACAATACATCACACAGAAACAATCACAATAACCAAGCTCAAAATAATATAAAGTTTGAACGACATAACAACAAGTTTTAAAAATGCAAACACACCATAGCAAGCCATCCACATGTTGTATGGTCATTGCGACTCAATAATCAAAGTATGATAGATGAAAGATAATCGAGTAGTCTATACTACTCCTCCATGTCGACCTCCACATCAACAAGGGTAAGACCTACATTCTCCATGGAGGTCTTGTACTCCTCAACACTAGTTGTCAAGGTCTCAATCTTGGCCCTAAGAGCCCTCTTCTGTGAGCGAAGC
Organism: Avena atlantica; assembly: GCA_910589765.1. Lineage (NCBI taxonomy): Eukaryota > Viridiplantae > Streptophyta > Magnoliopsida > Poales > Poaceae > Avena > Avena atlantica. Next base: position 365,723,309 of record OU342733.1, read on the forward strand.
CTCTCGATTACTCCCTGCTGGTGCTCGAGCTCGAAGTCCTTGACCTCTAGCTCATCCTTCATCTCCCTAATCTTTTTGTTCCTGTCTTGGACTCTTTTATCCTAGCTCTTGAATTTCTTGTCCTGGATTTCAAATCTGGCCTCCATCTCTTTGACGATCTCGTCTTGCTCCGCGAAGAGCTTGTCCTTCTCCCGTAGTTGAACCTGGAGCTCATCATTGCTAAGCATGACGTTGGTCCTATCAGCGTCAAGGTGTCTAATAAGAACCTCTAGGTCCTGAAGGTACAGACGAATCGGCTCCATCGTCTCTCTAGTAGCATCATCGTACTCTATAGCCTCACCCTCCTCGTTACATCTCCCAAACAGGTGAAAGTAGAGACCTCTAAGCTCGGTGGAGTGCCGCCCAACCAGGCGTCCAAGTAACTTCTGCATGAGTACATCTAAGCCTCTCTCCTTGTCATCATGCATCAGCTTGAAAGTGATAGCCTCCATGGGTGGCTCTGCCTGACGTCCCGGTTGTGTGACTCTGAAGCCCCAAAGGTCTTTCCTCTCAAACTTGGTGAGCTGAAGTGTCGTGATACTAGGAAGTGGGAGGTTGAGCACACTAGTGAGCTCAATGAGACGAGTACCAAAACGAGTTCCCTTGAACTCCTCGTCCGTGCTGATAACAACATTAGGCATCTATTTTTATAAGATAAAGAAAAGTTAGAACCAACACAAGTAGAGAAAATTCACAAGACAAAAATAACACAAGCACATCTTTAGCAACAAACACACAAGTCATGGCATACACAAAACCATTACAAACACCAAAGGTTCAAAATAACTTAGACAAATTTTGTAAGTAAAAATGACAAGTGTGGTCGTCCAACTAACGGAGTATGTTACAATCCTTACTCACTAGACAAAATAGCTATCAGGGCATCCTTAGTGGCCATCTTTCTATCTTGTTCACAAGACTCCCATATTAAGTCTATGATGTCTCCCCTTAGTTGTTGATTGGTAGTCTCTAAGTCTTGGGTATGCTTCTTCTCTTCTCTAAGGTCATTTTGAGTATTGAGCATTCTATACTTGAGTCTGTCACCAAGTTCCTTGATGGCATTCCAAGCTGCATTTCTTGTAGAGTCAAATAATGTTGTATGCATTTCAGTGTTGGTGACCATGCAGAATCCTGACTCTTTGTGGTTGTCTTCCTCGTTTTTGTACAAGTGAAGTTGCACCCACCAGTACTCTTCTCCTTCATCCATCACAGGGAATCCCTTGTACACAGCTGCACCATGTATCCCATGGTAACCATAAGGTTCTTGAGTGCCTTGGTAAATTCAGTCTCACACTCCAAAGTCATGGTCATGAGTGGTCCCCTCCTGACGGCTTCGTTTATGGAGTTCATCTACAAATAGAGATGAGAAAGAAGATTAGAAAAGTTTACGAGAAGAAAAAGACAAGTGTGGAAATTTTTCAAAGTGTTGAAATTTTCCTTAGTGGTTTCTTAGTCTAATCCAATCCTAGGGTCATAATCCTACAGGCAACACAGTGCTCTGATACCATCTGTAAGACCCCGCCTTTATAAAGGTAAAGGTCCCTGTGATTGCAATGCTAGTCCCTGGATCAATTGCTAGCATCCACAATTTAAGATGAAGTACACAGAAACAAAGGTCATTATTACATCGTCATTCTAGAGATAACATAGTCTTTTACAACTCCATAGCCATAGGCCAGTACAAGAGTTTAACTTAACAACATAAATAAAAGTCTTCATATCCATGTGCCACAGGCAAACATGTTGAGTGTAGACTCACAACCCTAATCCTCATCAGAGTAACCTGTAACATCACAAGTTACAGCCACAGTGGGTCAATACATTGTAATAGTATTGGAAAGTGATACCTTAGTAGAATACTAGTTTCTAACTTCTATATGAATTTAGCTAAGTGTAGCTTAGGCTTGCTTTGCTCAAAATAGGTTTTACCTATCAGTTGAAAACACTAAGTTTTTGTTTGACAAAAACTCCCAAGGAACCACCAATAGACATTGTTGAACCTTTACCCTTGTTCAACCACAAGTTTTAACTTAGAAATTGGGATGAGGAGATCCTTGATAGCTTCAGTGTCTTGATGCTCAAATTGTCCATTTTCGGGGACACGACTAAGTACTTATATTTTTCCTTCTCGAGAGGCGGTGCACTTTTTCCCCACGAGACTTGACATTCATCAAGACGAGACCTTTCAGAAGCCTTCCCTTAGACCAAATGGACACGTTCCAACCTATCACCCTACCACCAACTGTCCAAATGGCTAAGTTATTGCAACCTATATGATCAAGGCAGATCCCATATGCCATGTGGTTGCACTGGAAGCTTCTAAACACTAATTATCTCAAATCCCTTTGTTCCTAGGTGGCTTTCCACAAGTGTGATACACAAGGTAAACCATATACATGGGCCTTGTGTAACCACTCAACACAAAGCATCATACCATTCCACCCAGGTGATTCATTCACTTAGTTGTTTTATTAAGCAAAAACACAAGTCAAAGACTTAGCAAAAATTTCCATATCATGAATATATTCCACCCTTGTTTGCTACTAGCTAGGCTAAGCATGGTAATATAGTAAGTATCTTAACTTAGAGAAAATTTCTAACAAGTCTACAACTACTAGGATTTCCCAAGTATAGCATATAGATACTTAGCAAAATATCATGTAAACCCTATACAAAATATCACTAATGCGTAGTCAAAATATTGGGACAAAAATATGAAGCACCACTTGCCTTGATAGTTTGGGGAGTAGGAACAATCCTCACAATCACGATCACCACTAGCACCAAAATCTACACATAAAATGATAGCACCAAATTCATATTTCAAATAATCAAGCGAAAATATATGAATGCATGCAAATGCCATGTGATGATTTTTCTTAAACTAAGCAAGACAATTAAACAGTACTAAACTCTAAACTAAACATTCATACACTAAACAAACTTAATTTGGATTTAAAAACATTTTCCAAATAATTTTTATATACAAAATAAGCCTACAAATGTCTCTGCATAAAATTCTATTTTAACAGATGCAAAACACAAAACCAAGCCTAACGATGTGTAGGATTTAATTTTGTGAATCCATTGATATATTATTTGTATTTTTTGGATAAACAAAACAAAAGTTATAAATTTTACAAGTTTAAATATTCAAAAATCATTTCTAGAATTTTAAACAGACAAGATAGGCCAAGTGGAGTGTTTCTATTGGCTGGTACCGTTTCGCACAGATCGTGCTCTGTGGACCGTAGGATTTAAAGTAAATCACACGGCTCAGATCTAATCATACTCTTTCGCTAAGTGATCTAATCTGACGCGCTGGATCTAGATCTAACGGCTCACAGCGGCTTGACCATGAACTGGCGGTGCGTGTGGCTGCAGTGGCAGTTGCGCTACTGGCGGCGATGGTCCGGCGAATATAGAGGGGGATAGGGGTTGCGGTGGTGCTTACCATACTTGCAAGAACACGAGGAAGCTCAACGTGCTGCTGGCGTGGACAAAGGCGTGCTGTAGCAGTGGCTAGCGCTTGTCAGAGTTGCGGGCAGCGTCGGGTTCGCGCGGACGGCGACGTTGATGACGTTCTGGATCTCCCTAGCATAGACCAGGAGCATTAGGAGGTGCGCAAGGACACGACGAACATGACAAGGACAAGCAGAAGGCAAGGGGCGCTCGAGTTTTACCTAGATCCTTCACCGGAGTTGGGCGACGTTTCTACCATTCGCGAAACTCGACGAAGACAATGACCTGGGTCACGAGCATGCAAACCAGAGGCATCAGAAGGTGCACTAGGACACGAGGGTCACACTCGTTTGAACCAGAAGCAAAGGGGAGGTTGGAGCTCACCGTAATCACTCGCCGGAGCTCGTCGGGCAGCGGCGGTGCGATTCAAAATACGGGTAGCCTGGTGGCGGAGCGAGTGTGCTGTGTGGGGGGAAATGACCACGGCAGTGAGGTGTTTAAGTAGCCAGAAGGGGCGAGGGAATTACTCACGCATTCATCGCCAATTACTCGAATTGAAATCGCGGCCGTGAAGGAGGATGAAATGGCAGAGGGCCTGGTCGTGGGCGGGGTTTGGGGACGATGAGCTGACCTAGCGTTGGATCCACTTGACAGCGAGGGAGAGGGTGTGTGCGCGGGTGAGAAACAGAGAGGGGGAGGGGGTTTTCCCGGGTGGGCTTGCTGGGCTGGTTGTTGGGCCGCGGGTGGGTTGGGTTATTTAGTTCGCTGGGTTTATTTTTTTTCTCCTTTTCTCTTTTTCTTTTTCTGTTTTGATTTTCTGAATCCAATTTCAAATGATTTTCAAATGAGTTTAAATTCAAACCACTTTTGGATTTTTGTAGAGGTATCCATGCACATATTTGTGTATAAAATACTGTTGTTTACTCAAAAATACTTTGGCCCATTGAAAATAAAATAAAACCATGCCCTATTTAAATATATATAATAGGCATATAAATGGTTTTAATTTAGATTCTTGTTTTGAAAACTTGTGCAAGCTTTGGAATCATCCTTTAAAATTTTCTGGTTAAATCGAAGTATTCTCATATTTTGGAAGTAGAAATAAAGCCATTGCCTTTTTTACATGAAATATTAGGCAAAACAAATGGCTTCTTGTTTGAAACCTTGTTTGAAAATAACCCAAATGCATATGGATGCAAGAATGATATGCAAATTTATAAACCATGATTTTTGGGATGTTACAGAGATCATCTTGACCAGAAACTTCTGCATGTTCCTCGATATATGCTTTGCCTCGTGAATTCTGATGAATCAGATAACTTGGAAGAACTGCTTCTGCACCGTAGACCAAGAAAAAATGAGTATAGACGGTTGACCTGTTAGAAGTTGTATGTAAGCTCCAAATCACAGACGGTAATTCTGCCGTCCAAGACCCCGCAGCCCGACGAAGTGGTGCCTCGAGGTGAGGTTGGATTCCTTGTAGAATAAGGCCATTAGTTCTTTCGACCTGTCCATTGGCTTGTGGATGCACGACTGATGCAATATCCAGTCGGATCCCTTGTTATTCGTAGAATTCGGCAAGTTATCCCATGGAAAAGTTGCTCCCATTATCAGTAATTATACTGTGCGGATATCCGAATCTGATGATTACGTCTTCGACGAATCTTTTGGCTATGGCTCCATCGCAACTTGTTACAGGTTTAGTCTTAATCCATTTTGTAAATTTATCCACCATGACTAGTAGGTGAGTAAATCCACATTTTTCCATGCGTAACGGCCCTACCATATCAAGCCCCCAGACCGCGAACAACCATGTAATAGGGATTGTTCGCAGCTGAGCCTGAACGTGTGCCTGATGAGCGTACTTTTGGTAGCCCTTGCATGTTTTGACCAGTTTATCGGTATCTGCCTTAGCTGTAAGCCAAAAGAATCCGTGTCGAAAAGATTTTGCCACTAAGTATCTGGCTGTAGCGTGGTGATCACAGTCGACTTTGTGGATTTATCTTAAGATTTCCACTCCTTCCGAAGAAATACATCTCTGAAACACGCCAGAAACACTCCGCTTATAGAGCTCACCATTTATTATAGTGTATGCTTTTTCTCGTCGGACAATCTGCCGGCTCAAGACTTCGTCTTCGGGAAGTTTTCCGTCTATCAGGAAATCCAGATAGGGTTTTGTCCAGCTGGGAATTAAAGCCAGAACTGCTATTAAAGGTGAGTCGGATTTCTTCGGATAGTCCTCATCAACTTCGACTATGGAGGGGACCCTTAAATGCTCTAGAAAAGCTCCATCCGGTACTTGTTTCCGCATAGAGCCTATCCTTGATAGAGCATCTGCTTGCTCATTTTCTGCTCGAGGGATGTGTTGAACCTCAAAACCCTCGAACGATTTAGATAATTCATCCACAACAGCTTTGTATGCTGCCATGTGCTTGTTTGCGTTGCAGATGTTGGATACTTGCTGAGCAACTAAATCCGAGTCTTTGTAACACATGAGTCTTGATATGCTAATGTTCTTGGCCATGCGTATTCCATGTAGCAATGCTTTGTACTTGGAAATATTTTTGGTTGTCGTGAAGTGTATTTGCAACACATAGAATAGCTTATCTCCTTGGGGTGATTTGAGTACCACGCCAGCCCCCGAGCCTCCTCGTGCTTTTGATCCGTCAAAGTGAAGGGTCGAAAATTCTGAGTCTGAAGGGCCTAAGTTTTCTGCCGTTTCTGTCCAATCGACGACAAAATCGGCAAGAATTTGGGACTTGATTGATGTACGTGGTTTGTACTCAATGTCGAAAGCTGCAAGCTATATTTCCCACTTTGCAACACGTCTTGTGGCGTCGCGATTGTTGATTATGTCTCGCAGAGGAGCTGTGCTCACTACTGTGATCTTGTGCTCTTGAAAATAGTGGCATAGCTTTCTGGATGCAAAGAACACTCCATAGGCTAGCTTCTGGTGATGTGGATACCGTTGCTTTCATTCTGTCAGGACCTCACTTAGATAATAAGTTGGCCGCTGCACCTTATGCGCGTGGCCTTCTTCCTCGCGCTCAACTACTGTTAGCACGCTTATGACTTTGTTGGTCGCTACGATGTAGAATAACATAGGTTCCCGAGGTTTTGGCGCTGCAAGAACTGGTGGATTTGAAAGTAGGTCTTTCAAACTTTTTATGGCAGTTTCGGCTTCTAGGGTCCATACAAATTTGACGGTTTTCTTCAAGAGTTTGTATAAAGGTGCGGCTCTTTCGCCGAGCTGGCTGACGAACCGACTCACTGCTGCAATGCAACCAGTGAGACGTTGTACGTCCTTCAGGAGAGTCGGCCTGGTAATGTTTAAGATAGCCTTGATTTTGTACCGGTTCACCTCGATGCCTCGCTCAGAGACGATGAATCCTAACATTTTTCTGGCTGGAATTCCAAAGAAACACTTCTTCGGATTTAGCATCATGTTAAATTTCGTAGACTAGCAAACGTTTCTCAAGGGAATATGCCCTGAGAGGCAATAATAAAGTGTTTATTATGTGTATTCCAAGTATATGATAGATGTTTATTTTGCATGCTATAATTGTATTAATACAGAAACGTTAATACATGTGTGTTTAATAAACAAACAGAAAGTTCCTAGTTATGCCTCTCTCATAAACTAGTTCGTTGATTAACAAGATGATCACAGTTTCCTGATCATAGATATTGGATGTTGTTAATAACGAGATCACAACATTAGTGTAATGATGTGATGAACATTCATCCGAAGTATAGCATTACGATCAAAATCATTGAGTTTATATTGCTATAAACAACTTACGAAGTGATCCTAATCCTTAGACCATGAGATCATGCCAATCACTAACACCGGAAGAGTTTCTTGTTGACATCAAACGTCACACCGTAACTGGGTGATTATAAAGATGGCTTCAAAGCTACTAAAGTGTTATGTTGAGAATCATGGATCAAGAGTGGAATTTGTTCATCCCAATGACGGATAGATATACTCTGGGCCCTCTCGGTGATATCACATTGGTTAGCTTACAAGCAAGTGATTTGATCACTAGAATGTTATATCACGGGAACAAGAAAATAGTGCATGTCAGTAACGAGACCAAACTAGGTATGGAGATACCGATGATCGAATCTCGGACATGTAATATATCGTGAAACAAAGGGATTAAGATACAAGCATAAAAGGTTCCGACGATCACACGGAAGTCATCGTTGAATGTGTGGGAGTCAGTATGGATCTCCAGGTCCCGCTACTGATTATTGATCAGAGAAGGGTCTCGATCATGTCCGCATTATTCGCGAACCATAGGGTGACACACTTAAGGGACACTGACATCCAATTGGAGCAAATGTTTCATGCCGAAAGAATAAAAAAGCGCAGGAATTTATTTCACTAGATACCGAAACAGGTTTTCGGGTGAAATTGCATAAAGAGGTTATGCATGTGAAATATAATTCTAGCAAGGGGTTATATGTGAATGTTTGTCATTAAAGTAATTGACAAAATTCTGAATAGATAAAATAGTTTTATTTAATGAGAGTTTGCATTAAATTTGGTGGAAATTTAATAGCAAGTTTGAGTGGGATTTTGAGTGGAGGGATTTGAATGGATTTTTGTGAGTGGAGTGTCCACCCACATGAAGAGGGGAGGGCAAGGGGGCAGCCCCCATGTGCCGGCCACCCCCTTGGGGTTCCCCCCTATCCTATAAAAGGCACCCCTCTCCTCACTTCTCACACACACCTCCTCGCGAAGCATCTCTCTCCCCTTCTAGAATTTATTCCCCATGCTCTCGGACTAGCGAGATACATGTTCCCGGTGGCTATTCGGCAAGAAAGAGTTGTGCTTCCGCTGCATCACTAGAGCGAGGAGGCGGAGGTTGCTCGGTGTCTTGTACGTGGGTGCGAGCACGGATGCATTGCTGCTTTGCGGCGCTAGGACTTCCTCTCGATCTTGAGATCGACAAGAGATCGTCTACATCAACCACGAGTTGAACTCGTTAAGCTTTGTCGGTCTTCAAGGGTATGTTCTCTACGGATATACATCCGCTCGTTGTTTGTATCTAGTATATAGATCTTGGTACATAGTTCCCATCGTAGGAAATTTTTTGTTTTCTATGCTGCGAACCCAACAGTGGTATCAGAGCCGGATCTATGCGTAGATGCTTTACACGGGTAGTACACATATGTGTATGTGGGCGATGATGATCATGTTGTTGCTCCTTAGTTGTAATTTTGGATATTGGTGGCATAGTGAGATGAAGCGGCCCGGACAAGCTTTAAATGTCCTCGCACATGAGACCTGTTCCACGCTTGGCATGCAACTAGTTTGCATAAATGGCTAGCGGGTGTTTGTCTCTCCTACTATAGTCAATATCTATTTTGCAACGATTTGTTAACAATTTGGTTATCCTCGTTGTGGTTCATGTTCGTAGGTAAGAACGGTTTTATCTACAAAAGCCCTAAGCCAAGAAAAATTGCAATGGATAAATTAGAGGCGTCTAGTTTAGATTGTTGCTGGGATAGTGTCATGATATGATGATGTTGTAAGTAGAAGTAAGAGATGATACTCTTACAACACACATACCATGTAAACTCCATAGGTCTTCGACTTACACATAAAGGTATGATAGTGATCATACCACGACACACATGATAGAGATCATATGCGGGAACCATATCATTTCACTAATAAACATGTGATGTTTGATAGCATCTTATATTGCTTGTTTAGCGCTTTGTTAGCATAATAAGATGATCCCTCATTTAAATATCAAGATAAGAATGTGTTCTTCCTTTAGTATGCACCAATTATGTTTTCGTCGCTCCAAGACATCACGTGATGATCGGGTGTTCTTGGATCCACGACCATATATCGGTTGTAAAACAGTTACACACATGAATACTATGGTTCTAACTTGGAGAGCCTAGCATGTACATACATGGCCTCGAAACACGGACCAAAAGGTTAAGCATGAGTCATATAGTAGATATGATGCCCATTTGATGCTCTCCTTTGAAGCTACACCGACTCACGTGATGATCGGACTTGGTGTAGTGGATTTGGTTCATGTAATCAGCAAAAAGGCACGAGGGATGTCGTTTTTGAGTGGGAGTTCATTCGTAATATAGATTAGTTGAACTCAATCTATCATACACTTTGTCTAAACTTTACAAATTCTGTTGTAGATGGCACCACCTGCTTTTAATTTCAATGTGTTCACGAAGAAAGAGAAACTTGCAACGAACGGTAGCAACTTTACCGAATGGGACATGAATTTGAGGATTCTCCTCTCTGCTGCACAAAAGCAATATGTGCTAGAAGCGCCACTAGGCCCCCACCTTTTGAGGATGCCCCTGACAAGGAGAAGGATGTCTATCAGACTCGTCAGGAGGACCACAACTTAGTTCATTGCGGCATATTGTATGGGCTAGAGCCAGAACTTCGAAAGCGTTTCGAAAACGGCAATGCATTTGATACCATGGGTGAGTTGAAAATTATTTTCGACACACATGCTGCTGTAGAGAGCTACAACGCTTCAGAAAAGTTCTTTAGCTGCATGATGGAAGAGCACAGTTTCGTTAGTGAGCATGTACTCAAGATGTCGGGTTATGCCGATAAGCTTGTGTCCTTGGGAATAACGATTCCCATTGACTTAGGCATCCATCGTGTTCTGCAGTCTCTGCCACCTAGCTATAAGAGCTTCGTGATGAACTATAATATGCAAGGCATGAAGAAGTCACTCCCCGAGCTTCTGTCAATGCTTAAAACTGCAGAAGTGGAGATCAAAAAGGAACATCAAGTGTTGGTGATCAATAAGAACACTGGTTTCAAGAAAGACAAGAAGGGAATACGGAAGGGAAGTAAGGGCGGCAAGCCGGTTTCCGTGCCTGAAAAGAAACCCCAAGTTAGACCTAAGTCTGATACCGAGTGCTACTATTGTAAGGGGACTGGCCACTGGAAGCGCATCTGCCCCAAGTATTTGGCAGACAAGAAGGCCGGCAAGGCAAACAAAGGTATATATGATATACATGTTATTGATGTGTACTTGACTAGTGCTCGCAGTAGCACCTGGGTATTTGATACCGGTTCAGTTGCTAATATTTGTAACTCGAATCAGGGGCTGCGGGACAAGCGACCGCTAGCAAGGGGTGAGGTCAAGATGCATGTTGGCAATGGATCAAGCGTTTATGTGATCGCCGTTGGAACGCTACCTCTCCATTTGCCTTCGGGATTAGTAATAAACTTGAAGAATTGTTATCTGGTGCCAGCACTAATCATGAACATTGTATCTAGATCGTGTTTGATGCGAAGTGGTTATTCATTTAAATCCAAGAACAATGGTTGTTCCATTTATATGAATGAAATCTTTTATGGTCATGCACCAATGATGAATGGTTTATTTCTTTTGGATCTCGATAATAATGTTACACATATTCATAATGTTGATGCTAAAAGAATTAAACTAAATGATGATATATCCGCATATATGTGGCACTACCGTCTAGGTCATATTGGCGTTAAACGCATGAAGAAGCTCCATTCGGAAGGACTTTTGGAATCACTTGATTTTGAATCATTTGATACATGTGAGCCATGCCTTATGGGCAAGATGACTAGAACGTCGTTTTCCGGTTCAATGGAACGGGCGACAGATTTATTGGAAATCATACATTCTGATGTATGTGGTCCAATGAGTGTGTCGACGCGAGGTGGATATCATTATTTTGTTACTTTCACGGATGATTTGAGTAGATATGGTTATATCTACTTGATGAAACACAAGTCTGAAACATTTGAAAAGTTCAAGGAATTTTAGAATGAAGTGGAAAATCATCGTAATAGAAAGATCAAATTTCTACGGTCCGACCGTGGAAGTGAGTATCTAAGTTACGAGTTTAGCACTCACATGAAAGAGTGTGGATTTTTTTCACAACTCACACCTGCCGGAACACCACGGCGAAATGGTGTGTCGGAACGCCGTAATCGTACTTTATTGGATATGGTTTGATCTATGATGTCTCTGACGGACTTGCCGTTGTCATTTTGGGGTTATGCACTAGAAACTGCTGCATTCACTTTAAATTGGGCACCATCTAAATCCGTTGAAGAGACACCGTATGAATTATGGTTTGGAAACAAATCTAAGCTGTCATTTCTTAAAGTTTGGGGATGCGATGTTTATGTGAAGAAACTTCAACCGGATAAACTCGAACCCAAAGCGGAAAAATGCGTCTTCATAGGATACCCTAAGGAAACAATTGGGTATTCCTTCTATCACTGATCCGAGGGTAAGGTTTTTATTGCCAAGAATGGATCCTTTCTAGAGAAAGAGTTTCTCGCGAAAGGTGTGAGTAGTCGGAAGGTAGAACTCAAAGAGGTTATTGAACCTTCTCTTCAAAGTATGGCGAGTAGCGTAGCATCGGAAGTCGTTCCGGAGTTGACTTCACCAGTTGAAGAAGGAACTAATGATAATGATCATGAAACTCCGAAAGAGGGTACTACCAAACCTCGCAGGTCTAGCAGGACGCGTGCAGCTCCCGAGCTGTACGGAAATCCTGTCATGAATTTCATGGTTGATGAAAATGATGACCCTGCGACGTATGAAGAAGCAATGATGAGCCCGGATTCCACCAAATGGTTAGAAGCCATGAAATCCGAGATGGAATCCATGTATGATAATCAAGTTTGGAACTTGGTAGACTTACCTCACGACCGAAAGGCCGTGGAGAACAAATGGATTTTCAAAAGTAAAACTGATGCTAATGGTAATGTAACCGTCTATAAAGCTCGACTTGTCACAAAGGGGTTTCGACAAATTCAAGGAGTTGACTACGATGAGACATTCTCTCCCGTAGTGATGCTAAAGTTAGTTAGGATTATGTTAGCAATTGCTGCATATTTCGATTATGAGATATGGCAGATGGATGTCAAAACCGCGTTTCTCAATGGTAATATTGAAGAAGAGTTGTATATGATACAATCAAAGGGTTTTTTCGATCCTAAGGATGCTAACAAGGTGTGCAAGATTCAGCGATCCATCTATGGATTGAAGCAAGCATCACAAAGTTAGAATCTCCACTTTGATGAGGTGATCAAAGAGTTTGGATTTGTCCAAACTTATGGAGAATCTTGTATTTACAAGAAAGTGAGTGGGAGCAATGTGACATTTCTGATATTATATGTCGATGACATATTATTGATCGGAAATGATATAGATCTTTTAAATAGTGTAAAAAGTTATCTAAACAGCAAATTTTCAATGAAGGACCTAGGTGAAGCGTCATACATATTAGGCATAAAGATCTATAGAGATAGATCTAGGCGCCTAATAGGTCTATCGCAAAGTACATACCTTGATAGGATTTTAAAGAAGTTTAAAATGGAAGATAGTAAGAAGGGGTTCTTACCTATGACACAAGGCACAACATTGAGTAAGACTCAAAGTCCGGCTACGGCGAAAGAAAGAGAGATAATGGACAAAGTCCCCTATGCTTCAGCCATATGCTCTATAATGTACGCCATGCTATGTACAATACCGGATGTGGCACATGCTATTAGTTTGACTAGTAGGTACCAATCGGATCCAGGTTTGGAACACTGGAAAGCGGTCAAGAATAAACATAAGTACTTGCGAAGAACTAAGGATATGTTTCTTGTATACGGAGGTGAAGAAGAGATCGTCGCTAAGTGTTATGTCGACGCTAGCTTTGACACTGATCCGGATGACTCTAAGTCTCAATCCGGATACGTATTTCTCATGAATGGCGGAGAGGTTAGTTGGAGGAGCTCCAAACAACCTGTGGTGGCGGGATCAACGACGGAGGCCGAATATGTTGCTGCTTCGGAAGCGGCTCAGGAAGTAGTTTGGATGATGGAGTTCATATCCGAACTAGGTGTGGTTGCAAACGCGTTGGACCCAATGGTGATCTATTGTGACAACAATGGTGACATTGCCAATGCCAAAGAGCCAAGGTCTCACAAGCATTCCAAGCATATTAAGCGCCAGTTTCACTCCATTCGCGAGCATGTCAAGGATGGAGATATAAAGATTTGTAAAGTACATACGGATCTCAATGTAGCAGATCCGTTGACTAAAACTCTCCCTAGAGCAAAACATGATCTACACCAGAACTCCATGGGTGTTAGATACATCACTATGTAACTATATTATTGTCTCTAGTGCAAGTGGGAGACTGAAGGGAATATGCCTGGAGAGGCAATAATAAAGTGTTTATTATGTGTATTCCAAGTATATGATAGATGTTTATTTTGCATGCTATAATTGTATTAATACGGAAATTTTAATACATGTGTGTTTAATAAACAAACAGAAAGTTCCTAGTTATGCCTCTCTCATAAACTAGTTCGTTGATTAACAAGATGATCATAGTTTCCTGATCATAGACATTGGATGTTGTTAATAACGAGATCACAACAGTGTAATGATGTGATGAGCATTCATCCGAAGTATATCATTACGATCAAAATCATTGAGTTTATATTGCTATAAAAAACTTACGAAGTGATCCTAATCCTTAGACCATGAGACCATGCCAATCACTAACACCGGAAGAGTTTCTTGTTGACATCAAACGTCACACCGTAACTGGGTGATTATAAAGATGGCTTCAGAGCTAATAAAGTGTTATGTTGAGAATCATGGATCAAGAGTGGAATTTGTTAATCCCGATGACGAATAGATATACTCTGGGCCCTCTCGGTGATATCACATTGGTTAGCTTGCGAGCAAGTGATTTGATCACTAGAATGTTATATCACAGGAACGAGAAAAGAGTGCATGTCAGTAATAAGATCAAACTAGGTATGGAGATACCGATGATCGAATCTCGGACATGTAATATATCGTGAAACAAAGGGATTAAGATACAAGCGTAAAAGGTTCCGACGATCATAGGAAAGTCATCGTTGAATGTGTGGCAGTCAGTATGGATCTCCAGGTCCCGCTACTGATTATTGATCGGAGAAGGGTCTCGATCATGTCCGCATTATTCGCGAACCATAGGGTGACACACTTAAGGGACACTGACATCCTATTGGAGCAAATGTTTCATGCCGAAAGAATAAACAAGCGCAGGAATTTATTTCACTAGATACCGAAACAGGTTTTCGGGTGAAATTGCATAAAGAGGTTATGCATGTGAAATAGAATTCTAGCAAGGGGTTATATGTGAATGTTTGTCATTAATGTAATTGAAAAAATTCTGAATAAATAAGAGTTTTATGTAATGAGAGTTTGCATTAAATTTGGTAGAAATTTAATAGCAAGTTTGAGTGGGATTTTGAGTGGAGGGATTTGAATAGATTTTTGTGAGTGGAGTGTCACTATTAGCTTTGAGGAACTCGACGAGCGCGCTTTCCTATGCGTGGCCTAAGACTACCCCTATGTTTGTCGTCTTGGAGGGATCATCTTCCTTCAACGGCGTCTTCTTCGTCTCTTCCGACGCATTGAACTGCAAACTTAGCTTCAGCACCTCATTCTTCATAGCGGGCATCTCAGACGGATTGATGGTCTTGTTGATCTCCTGGTACTCCTGGGCGTGTAGCACGGCTTCGGCGAAGGCAGCAGATCCTTCGTCGCACTCTCGCACCTCCCTCGGATTTCCTCGTACGGTGATTACGCTCTTTGGACCTAGAAGTTTAATCATGTTGTAGATGTAACAGGGACGGTCCATGAACGCCCAGTAAGCCGGACGTTCAAAGATGGCGTGGTAAGCACTTTTGAACGGTACCACCTCAAAAGAGAGTGGCTCGGTCCGGTAATTATCTCGGGTTCCGAATGTCACGTCTAGAGTAATCTCACCCAGAGAATTTGCCTGTCTCCCTGGTACAATGCCATGGAAAGTTACACTGTTGTAACTCAACTGGCTCTCATGTAGCTTCATGCGGTGGAGCGTCTCGATGTAGAGGATATTGGTACTGCTCCCACTGTCCATGAGTGTTTTTGAGAACTCATAGCCATCAATAAGAGGATTGACGACCAGAGGGTACTTTCCTCGACGATGTGTTTCCCTCGGGTGATCTGAACGATCAAAGGTGATAGTCACCTCAGACCAGTCCAGGAATTGGGGGACAGCCGGAACCATGGCATTGAGCTCACGAATAACCGCCTTTTTGTCCTTAGCTGGTTGGGATCCAAGGAAGAAGACGTACGTGTCTTTCTTAGTTGGAAAAGTCTTCTTTTTGTCCGACTTGGGCTCTGTAGTGGCTTCCGCTTCTTCCATGTCGGAATCTTTCTTGGGCTCCTTTCCTTTCTCGGAATTTTTCTTTCCTTTTCATCGCTTGGCTCTGTAGCCAGTGGATTCGCCTTTCTTGATGTCGTCATTGAAACGACACTCAATATTTGTATGGGTAGATCCTCCGTTAATATCCAAGTGGTGGACACAGGGATTATTGGCAATGTCAGCCCAGGTATAGGTTCTTCCGGGTTGTTGGTCTCCTCTGCCCTGGATTCGGGAAGTTCCTCGGCCTCTACCACGTCCGCCTCCGTTCCCTCCTCGTCCTTCAGATCCGAATGTTGCGTTGTCCGGAGCCGGCTTTTCGTCCGAGGTGTTCTTGCGCTCCTGAGTTTTCTTTGGCTGTTTGGCCGCATTGGGATTGGCCAGAATATTTAGCAGCCCTTCTGAATCATCATCAACGTCAGCATATTTGCTTGGCGTATCTATCATTTCTCCCAAATCCGTGACGTGGTCACGCTTTAGCCTGTGTCGTAGAAGTCTGACTGGAAGTCCTGCAACAAAAGCTTCTATCACAGTTTGCTCATTTACTCCTTCGCAGGAGTTCTTTGTATCGATCCAGCATCCGAGGTAATCCCGGCAGGTTTCTCTGGGTCTTTGGGTGCAACGCTGCAAGTCTCCGATGGTGCAGGGCCTCCTGTATGTTCCCTCGAAGTTTGAAAAGAACGCACTTTACATACCATACCAGTTATGAATTGAATTTTCTGGCAGTTCATTGAGCCATGATCGAGCCGTCTTCCTCAACATCAATGGGAGATATCGGACTGCAACCAGGTTGTTTCCTCCTTTGGCAATGCAGCAAGCCTGGAAAAAATCCTGGAGCCAAGTATCTGGCCGAGCTGCACCGTCATAGGGCTGAATATGTTTGGCGATGCCAAAGTCAATTGGAAATTTTGTCTGACGTATGCGTGGACCAAAGCACTTGGGTCCAACGTACACATCCTCTTCCTCGTACCGCTGCGCTTCTATGTTTGATTCGATGCGATGGCGAGCGTCGTTTGGCGAGAGAGATCTGCGCCTTGGAGGCTCGCGGCTTCTGCGTGGTGGAGTTGAATTTCTGCTTCTTCTCTCACCATTGCCGCCTCCGCCCCTGCGGCTTCCGTGGCTACGACGTGATCCTTCATGGTCGCTGCTAGGAGACGATGGTGGCCCTGGTTGATTATTTTCCGCTGGATTTGTTAGTGGCGGCGGTGGAGCCTTATTATGCTGACTCTGATTCTTGTTTCTTTGGGCACCGTCCCTACTAGATTTAGGATGATCCGGATCATCTCTTCGTCCGGCGTTTCCAGCCGGACGGCTCGGTGGCAGCATCCTTAGCCGATCTTGCTCCTCTCGCTGGCGGCGTGTTTCCGGGTCTTCTCTATAGGAATTGTTTTGCCAGCGATGGTCCTAATGAGGAACCATTGCCCTGATGGCGTCTTCGGCTGCATCCGGAGTAACTCTTTCCTAGTCACGTGCCGGCCGGCGAGAGTGGTTGTTGGAGCCGGTCTTGGAATTTTCTTCTTCTCCACGGGGACGATAGCGCTGAGCCGTATCCCTGCGAAGCCTTACATCTGTCCTTTGGTCAGCGTCAGTGTGGAAAAACTCGGATTTTGAGGCCAGCTTGCCACTAAATGACGCGACCGTCTTTTGCTGTTTTAGTCCTTTGTCCAGCAACGCGACACACTGCTGGACCTACTGCGGAGACAGATTGTTGGCGAGGATGGCTCGAGATGCAGCAGCGTTTTCAACTGGCGTGCTGTAGACTCGGATCTTCTCTCCATCTTTTCCGTCGAATAGATCTTTGTCGATATCCGGGTTCTTGTTTGCAAGAAACGGACCTCCCCTTGTTTTGTTTGGATGTCACTTGAAATCTGACTGATATCTGGCAGGATCACTGTCTAATTGCTGTCTCATCTCGACGAGATGCGCGGCCTCTTTAATTAGGAACAAGCGGTGCTTCTCCAGGTCCTCGGCCCTTTTCTCCAGCGCCTCCGGTGTAAGATCCAAAGCCGTTGGGATTGGAATTGTGAGAGCATCTCCGAAAATTTCACGTGCACCCTTGGTGACAACGTGTCCATCCATAGGAGGATCGATCGGGGTGGGATTAATCGGATCTCCATCCTGATTCTCCATCTCGATCTCTTCATCAACTTTTTCTTCGTTGGTTTCCTCGATGTCCGACTCCACCGGAGTCGGATTCTTGTTCTTGTTCTTCTTTGACCGCCCAATAGCCTTAATGTGCGTACCAGTGGCAAAGACGGCTTTTGGTCCGGTACCGGGGGATAAACTTCCGTCGGTACTTTCTGACATGGTTGGCTTGTAGACCTTGGAGGAATCTCCTGTGTCCATATCATCCTACGAGGTGTAGCTTTCATCCATGCTATCATATGGACTAGGAGGAGTTTCCGGCTCACCTGGACTTTGTCTGGAGACGTGCTTTTGCTCGTACTCCTCTATCTCTTTGTCGAATTCTTGAAGTTCCGGTGACGTGATTGACTCCGCTGGGGAGCCAGGTAAGTCGGTGTTTTATTCGATTGCGTCTAGGACCGAGTCGCTATCGGCTCCAGCATCGACAAAGTCGGATCCAGTGCTTATGTGGTACACGAAATAGTGCTTCTTCTTGTTCATGTTCTTGAGGTATTTGTATAACTTGGTTTCCGCTTCAACGTCAGCAAAACTGGATCCGTAGCAGATGTACTCTTCATCTGTGTATCCGATCTCGCTGGAGAGATCGGATCTGACTTCTTCTTCCACCTCTTCTTCCACTACGGGAGTGGGATGGGTGGGTTTGATTTTCTCCGGGACCTTGAACTCTTCCGCCTCTGCGGACAAAGTAGATCCGGATGTTTCTTCCGCCATGGTCATCACCTCAAGGATGGGTTGGGCGGGATCAGCAAAACCGAGATAAATATCGATCTCGCCAATTGACATGATTGTGTAGGTTGTCACGGGTTTGGAAGCCAGAATCCAAGTATCATCGAGAAGGATGAGAGGGACATCACTGGCGTAGACCACGCGACCCATGACGATTGTTTTGCCGATTCCTGCTCGCGCAGATTCCGCCTGGAATGATGCTCCAAATGTCACCTATCCCACGGTGGGCACCAACTGTCGCCGGATTGTCAACAAGTACGCCATAGGGGGTCCTAGTGGCATTGGAAAGATGGGGTGTGAGACTTCGGATGTTCTAGGAGCAGTGAGCACAAGTTTACCCAGGTTCAGATCCGACTGCGGTGATCGGATCCTACTCCTGCTAGCAACCTAGTAATATATCGGCGTAAGCCGGATGTTATAATGCATTACAAGAGAGGTTCACCTGTGTGAGTTAGTTGTGGTTGTGTATCAAGTTGTTGCCCTAAAGGCTCCCATAGGGCCGGTTTATATAGTCACCGGGGCCTAGGTTTACAGGGAGAGACATATCCGGCTACGTTACAGAGTCGGTAACTATGTACAACTTGGACTACAAGTAATACTACATGCCTAAGTCAGTAACTCTCCTGGGCCTTGTCGTAGCCAGAACTGGCTCCTCCTCTTTCTCTGACTGGGCCGCCCGTGAAGCAAAGCTCTAACCCGTTGGTGGGCCACCCTGGTCAGCGAGTCCTGTGGGTATACCCGGAAAGTATATCCCCAACAGAGCTCGAGTCATCTTCCTCGGAGTTGGCCACCACCTTGGGAAACGAAGCCATCGGCTTCAATTCCGCGATAACTTCTTCGGTGTTCCCATCAAGAGACCCCTCCGAAGGATTACTGCTAGCACTTATAAGATCAATAAACAAGCTAATACTTAGCATATGAATAAGGATACAACGCTCAAGCAGAACGACTTACGACTGGATATCTGAAAATTTGAAGACGAGGCTCCTTCTCCTTCTTATTCTTGGCTGGTGGCTGCGGGGCAACTGCCCGAATGGGCACGACAGGAAAAGGCACATACGACGCACCCTCATCCTCGCCGTGCTGCTCGAGGAAGGACGGACCCCTTGGTGTTGATGGTGTCGCCCCATCCGAAGATTCACTTCGGGAGTGTTTTTGGGTCTTCCCTTCGCTCTGCTCGGGGGCTTCCGTGGTAGGAGACCGCGCCGAGGGAAGTTTGGAATCGGACTCTGCTGCTTCATTATCCGGTGCATCCATGAATTTCTCAGGTAGAGGGGGCATCATCCCTGCTACCTTCAGATCCTGCAAATCAAAGACAAGAAGATGAACAAATTATTAGTACGAATAGCAAATAGCTAACATTCAAAATAGCGCTACGTGCAACTACAAGTCTCTGCACCTATGGAACTACTTTCTTGGCACTGAACGGGGAGGTCAAGGATTTCCCTGGGAGGTCCTTGTAGGCCTTGAACTTCAGCAAAGGCCGAAGGTCTCTATCAAGGTCGCCCGAAGATAACTCCTCAGGTGAAACCCTTGTTGGATCACCGTGGTCAGCATACATAAACATAGGGTGCGCCCTCCCTTGGAGCGGCTGCACCCGATGCTTGAGGAAGGTGCGGACGATGTTGACATGATTGACCTCCTTGCCGATGACCAGTTGGAGAGCCTCCACCCGCTGATAGAGATTCTCCACCTCTGCATATTCACCCTTCAAGATGTCGTTTCCCCACGACTTCTTTCGGATGATCTCTTGGTCGAAGTCGAAAGGGGGGAGACCATAATGCTGACCATCAAGTTTGATGTCGCGGATGTAAAACCACTTCTTGCGCCAGTACTGGACGGACTCACAAATGGAGAAGGAGAAGAATTGAACGGTGGAGCGGATGGAGATGATGCATCCACCAAGTGGATAGACACCACTCGAGCCAGACTGCCGCTTCACGGAATAGAATTTTCGGAAGAGGCCAAAGTGCGGCTCGATACCGAGCCAACACTTGCACAAAGTGATGAAACAAGAAATATGAAGAAGAGAATTGGGAGACAGATGATGCAACTGATTCCCGTAGAAAAAAAAGGAGTCCATGAAGGAATTCGTGGATGGGCAAAGAAAGGCCTCGGGCAACGAAGGAATAAAACATCACCCGAAAACCTTCGTGTGGGCGAGGGATTACCTCCTTATCGGGGAGGATGGCGTCGTCTTTCTCCTTGCAAATTCGGCCGGGATCACACAGCTTGCGCAAGTCTGCCTCGCGCATATATGTGTGCTTCCACCTGCCATTGGTGGTGTGGGCCGGAGTGGCGACCTTCTTGCCAGCGCCGGCGGCACTCATCCCAGCCGCAGCAGATGACGTCTTCTTTGGCTTGCTCATCTTCGAGCGGTTAGTGCGGTGATGCGACCGGAGAAAGAGGACGGAAAGGTGCGGTGAATGTCCAGTGCGCAACGAAAACCAAGGAACTCACGAAAATGGTGGCAATGGAGACGAGGCAAGAGCAAATGGCGAAGTGTAAAACTACTATTTTCCCCGCAGTATAAAAGTACGAAGACGATGCATTGGAGCCATCGATCTAGAAGGCCTAGCATGTACCTTAGATCTCACCGTCCATGTGTCAACATCAAAACGAACCGTCACCGGAACGCTGTCCACTACGCATGGAAACCGAGGATACGTCGTAACTTCCGCCACGCCTACGCGTGACTAGTCAACGTCAAGTCAGGCGATGGGACCCACGATCATCCCGTCGCATCATTTCTGCTACCGCGGACGGTTGAGATCACCAATCGTCAGCACTGACATCATCAAGGCAAAGCCAGCAACAGCTCGAAGATTTCGAATGATCATACAAGTACTTACTTGAATATACGAATCGAGAAATTACTCGGAGGCTACTCCTATCAGGAGCGCTGGCCGCGCACCTGAGAAATTGCAAAGGTAATGTCACCTCGAAATTATCTTCGAGCCCTACGTCGAGTCTACGACTCCACTACGGACTCGGGGGCTACTCCCATAGGGAGCATCATTCGCGCATCCGAAAAATGTGTCCTTCGAACTAATAATGTAAATGACTATACTAAAGTCTCTGCTCGAGTCTACGACTCGAACAGACAATCGGGGGCTACTCCCATAGGGAGCGCTGGTCGCGCACCCTATGAAATATTCGACTGAGATCCTTCGGATCAAATATGACAAAAATCTTTTGGCAACTTTGCCCAAACAAATGCTAAGTGAGAAGCAGTCTCCTTGGCCACCCGAAACACCTCTGCGGTGATAAAATTTTGGATGCTATGTCTACGACGCAAAGATAAGACCTACAGATACCGTCTGATGTCCTGGCAACACACCCGACTGCGCTATGCTAGTAAGTACCCGTGTCAACTGGCACGCTGAAAATACTGACGTACGCGTTGGATACATCACTTGAAAAAACACTAGGATTCGAATACTGTAAGACCACAACGACCTGAGTCAAATCACAACAGCAATCGTTCTGAATTCGAGTCCGGGGACTCGAATGGATGAAGATCGTGTTGTTTTGTCCTATGAGAGTTAATTGGACCTGATCCATCGGGTGATCCAAGCACACGCATCAACAATCCCTATGAACTAAACATTTCTCCTTGTAAAACAGGCTCAAACTACAAAGCACCCAAAAGATTGAAGAGTCTCAATTCGAATCTATGATTCGACTGATCACTCGGGGGCTACTGACATGGATATACCCTACGGGTGCATGACATTGGTATACCTGGTCACTCCCAAGGAAGGCCCACGTAAGGACACGCAGCCCATGAAGATTTTGGGTGGCCCAATCCCATGGCGATTTCGGCTCCTTGGAGGACAAGTATAGATTAGATAGAATTTCAAAGGGTATAAACCCTAATTTGCAACCGACTCGACCTATTCCGGGACCTGGCCTATCTATATAAAGGCGAGGAGGGTACGGAGAGAAGGATATCTCAACTCACCTCATACACACGTCCATGCCAGATTGCATCTGCGCACCCCTGTAACCTTTGGTTCCGTCGTAATCAAGAGCAGACAAGCAGGAGTAGGGTTTTACCTCCGGGGCCTGAACCTGGGTAAATCTCGTGTCCTTGTGTTTCTTGTCTGTTAACCATTCCGCGACTTCCAGCATCCACATCTTCTCCAAAACCCAAGTCCATAACAATGGGCATTGACGAGTTGAACCCTTGTCAGTATGTAAATGAATCATTCGATCATGAAGTAATCGTATAAATATGTAGGATCCATGAATTTCCAGATTCCTCTATTGGTTATTGATCGAAGAAGAGTCTCGATCATGTTTGCATAATTCATGAACCGTAGGGAGACACGCTTAAGGATTTGATGTTGTTTAGTAGATATGGAATGTGAGACACGCTTAAGGATTCATGAACCGTAGTGGAATGGTTGCATCATGTCCTAGGTCACTTGGCTTGACACTTGGAAGAGAGAAATCAAACTCTAGTTTGAAAGACAAAAAGGCAGTTTGAAAAAGTCAAATTGGGACAATGATTTCCAAGTGGAGGGAGGGAAGGAATCCTATCTAAGGGAGGATTCCTCCCTCTCCCTTGCGCCGACCACATGAAGTGGAGTTGGGGGAGGACTCCCTCCCCCTTGGTGCCTCCCCAACTATAAAAAGAGGGGTAGGGCGCCCCCTTGCCCACACAAGAAACCCTAGGTTGGCCGCTGCCCCCCTTGTAGGGGTTCGTAGCATGGAAAACAAAAAATTTCTACCGCATGCACACAAACAAGCCAAGATCTATATACTAGTTTGTAGCAACGAGTCGATAGAAGCACTCACCCTCGAAGATTCCAAAGCGGTTAACGAGAGCAGATTCTCGTGGGTGATGTAGTCGTACACTTGCCAATCTCAAGATCGCGTAGACGATCCTTCCGGCGCTGCGTTCTGCCAACGCTTCCGCAGTTGGTCACACGTTGAAATGGATCGTATGGGCACCTAGAGGGGGGGGGGTGAATAGGTGCTAACCAATTATTTAATACTTTTTCAATTTTAGGCTTGACACAAAGTAAATTCTCTAGATATGCAACTACGAGAATTTCCCTATATGCAATCCTAACTACTAAGCACGTAAAGAGAGGAACGAAGGAACCGTAGTGGAGCACGCGGAGACATAGGGATTTGTTTTACCGCAGTTCCTTCCTTGTTAAGCGAAGTACATCTGCGTTGGAGGGGTGGGCGGTTCTAAGACCACCATGCCACAATAGGCCTCACCCTATTCTCCGATGGATCTCGCCACGAGAGGCCTGATCCACCTTCTCCACTATTGGATCCCTTCGAGGCGGGAACGGTGCCTTTTACAACTCTATCGGGGCACACACACCCACAACCGAAATGGGGGCTCCCGAGATGACAACAAGATGCCACAAGAACAAGGTTTATCAATATAAACAAAAACAAGGATCTAGGTATTTGCAAGAAATACTAGATCGGTGGTTCCCCAAAGGAATGGGGAGAAGATGAAGCGCTTGATTGTAGTTGATGAAGATTGAGTCCTCCTCCTTTGATTCCCCAATGGACGGAGACTTTGAGTGTATCTAGGTGGAGTTCTCTCGGATGAAGCTTGCAGATCAGGTATGTTCTTTTTCGAGTGAATCAAGGGTTCTGGACAGAGGGGGAAGACATGCTTAAATACCCCCTGCCCAGAACAAGCCGTTGGAGAGATTTGGGGCAGGATTATCCACCCCCTTTGGGGCGGACTATCCGCCCTGGGGAGAAAATCTGCTCCCCTAGGACAGAAACTCCGGAGAAAACTCCGCCCCCATACAAAAGAGCGACGCAGCCTTGACTTGAGGAAATTTCCAGAGGCGGCGGATTATCCGCCCCCCCGCCAGGGGCGGACTATCCGCCCTTGGGATAAAGTCCGCCCAAGGACCGGAAAGTCCGAGGGAAACTCCGCCCCCCATACAGAGAGCGACGTAGCCTTGACTTGAGGGAAATCCTCGAGGGGGCGGACAATCCGCCCCCAAGGGGCGGACAATCCGGCTGGGACGAAAATCCCGGCCAAAAACTCCGCCCCCTCTCTGGGGGTCGCGCACACTTGAAAGAGGGATGGGGCGAATTATCCGCCCCTGGGAGGGGCGGATTATCCGCCCCCAGAAAGCAGTTTCCTTCCCTTCTTAATGTACAGATCTGCAGCACTTCAACACACGTTAAATAATCCTTGATATTGTTATCTAACACAAAAAACTAGGGATTATGAAATGTTCTTTCAATCTCCCCCTTTTTTTGTGTTAGATGACAATATTAGAATTTGCAAACGACTACCAACGACACCCTTAAAATAAATGAAAGAGGCCCCCCCTAGATGTGTGCATAATAAAATTTACCTTTGAAACACACATGCACACACTAGATAAAACACAACTTCCATAGCAAGAACAATTAAAACCAGATCGGTTGGTAAACAAGATCATACCACTGGGATGTGAATATTGCCAAATAAGCTAATGAGATTGCACATCCCCACATCCCACAAAATTGATGCATACATAAGATAATCCCATGATTCCATATGTCATCAACTAGAATGCCAGACTCCACAGATAAATCCAGAATTCCATGATAGTAGGTCCACAATATAAATCCAGAATGCCATAGGACCATACATAATAATTCACGAAAGAGTCTTACAATAACCAAGAAACAAATAGCAAATAGCAAATAAGTTCACGCTAAAGGGGCACAAGTAAAACGAACGAATGGAAAAGCAAGTGCTTGTGCCCGACCCATGACCCATGCTAATTCAGTGACCTAATAGACTTCTCCCCCTTTGGCATCGAAACGCCAAAAAGGAAGAAGAGCGATGCTAACACCCCAGAAGATCACGCCTCCACAAAAAACAGTGACGGTACTACACACCCAAAGTTGCAAGAACAAATCGAACAAAAGCCAAAGTTGGGTGTGTTTTCCATAAGAACAAAAAATATGTAAGAAAATCCAAAGAGAGCCATTATAAACCAACTCTTCTCTAGGAAGAGGGCGGTGGCCGAAGCCACCATGTTGGAGAGCATGGCATGACACTGCGAAGATGTATCTTGAGTTCCAAACCAATGCTCATCGATGACCCACATATCACAAAATGATATTAAGGGAAATGATTTTACTTGCTTTCGGCATTATGGGGGGAGGGTTGGCCTGTCACATCCCAAAATTTTCCAAATTTTGAAATGTGAAAAATAAATACACAAAATAAACAATTGTTGATTTTTAGGGTGAGAAGAAACTTTTTGATTCCAATTGGAAACATCAAAACCTATTTTGATCAAATAAAATCCTAAAGGGATTTAAAAAGATAAATAAACAATAAAGTTAAAATAGTTGGAATCACTATTTTTAGATCTTTTAATAAAAAGATTTTGTTTTCAAAAGAAAAGATAGAATTATAAATAAGGAGTATTTATAGAGCCAAATTAAATCTTGGCCAAGGTTTTGAAAATAAAATAATTCTATTTGATAAAAAGAGTAAAGGTTTATTTTTAAATAAAATAATGAGGATTTATTAATATCCAATTTTATTAAAGTAAAGGCTTTTCCATTTTAAATAAACATTAAAACTTGTTAATTTATTTTAAATAAGTTTTCCAAGTGTTTTATTTATTCAAATAAAACCTACTGAAATGATTTTGGTATTATTTTAGATTTCAAAAAGAGTTTTAAAATAAATCAAATCCTATTTGAATTAATGACTAACGTCTTTTTATTTAATTATTAATGGATCCTAAAAAGAATAAAAATTATTATATTTTTGACTTTGGATCGTGTTGTTAAACAGAATTAAAATCAATACAAAGTTTGGTGGTGGTTTGATTTGAATTGGTGTTTGAATTGTTTGTTTGAAAATCAAAACAGAAGTTCATATTGGAAAAAGAAAAAGTTTTCAGAATAAAAAAAAAGTAAAACAACAGACCCAACCCAACAGGCCCAGCAAGCCCACTCGCAGCCCAACTTTCTTCCCCGTCAGCGAATCGTTTTTAACCCACGCGCGCACCCGCAGAGTCACAGACAGGTGGCCCCATCTCCCACTTCCTCCACCTCGCTGACAGACGGGCCCCATACCACTGTGCATCGTTTCCACCCGCGCCAGCCGTTTCCCCCTTTCCTCAACGGCGTTCTGCCGCGATTACTCCGCTTGAATACGCGTAAATGGCCGGATTAAACTCGCCTGCGACCTCGCCCGTTTAATCGCCTCCCTCTCCCCTTCCTTTCCCCACAGAAACCACTGCACGGGAGCCCCTAGGCTGTCCCCAATTTCTTCTGCACCGCCGCCGTGTCCGACGAGCTTCGCAACCAATTCCGGCGCCGTCCAGCCGCCTCTCGCCTCCCTCTGCACGCAAGCTTGCTCTCCAGTTGTAACATCCCAAAAATCATAGTTTCAAAACTCATTCATATCATCTTTGCATCATTCATCCATTTAGGGTTTTTCTCAAAAATCATTTAGAGACAGAAGTTTGAGCTATGATTTCATGTGGGCAATTTATCTCAAATGGCCATCACCCTTTGAAATTTGAATGTTTAGGTACCTGTTTGCTTGCCTCCATTGATGGAAAGATTAGGTGAAGCTTTTAACCCAAGATTCCAAATTTTAGAAATAGTTTCAAAATCCTTTTCAAATATTTGCAAACTAGAGCAAATCTTTGTTTACTTTGAAACCCAAGCTTGACCAAGCCTTGCAAGGTAACCACTTAGTTAAAATGACTGTTTTTGAACCCACAAAACCCTGCAAAAATTCCCAAAGCAGTTGGGATTCAAAAGGATTTGAATTCATATCAAATTCATACCAGAAAATGAATTTAGAAAAAGAAAAGGACTCCTCAATGGAAAAAGGCCGCGCGGCCAGAATCTGGCCCAGCAGCAAATCGAGCCCAGCAAGCCCACCCGGGATCTTCTTATTTTTTTCTCACGCGCAAGCGCACGCGCTGAGCCGCTGACAGGCAGACCCCACCTACACTCCGCGCACCTCGCTGACAAGCGGGCCTTCTCCATGTCAGCGTCGTCTCCACCCGCACAACCCGTTCATCCCCAAATCAACGCGGGCGTTTCTGTGTTTAATTCGCGGCGTCAATTCGATTTATTGGTCGAGTAATTCTCGCTCGTGACCAGGCTATAAGAACCCCCTCTGTTCCCTCTCTCTTCTCCCTCAAACCCCGAACCCAGAGCGCCACCAGGCTGCGAGCATTACCCTCTGTAACCCCGCCGTCTCCGGCGACTGCGCCGGCAAATTCCGGTGAGTTCTGAGCTTCCCTCTGCCTCTCGTTCTTGCAAACTAGTTCAGTGAGCCTCTGCGCTTCTTTTAACACATTTCGTTTACCCTCGCATGAACCGTAGCTCCGGCAGCATCGTCGACTGGCGCCACCATCTTCTGTACGAACTCCGGCGAGCTCTAGTGGTAAGCCCCGACCGCCCCGCGTCTTCTAGTTCAGGCACACGACTCTGCCTTGACTCTGTGAATCTAACCGTGTCCTCGTCTTGCCTTGGGGTGGTTCACAGCGACGTCCACGACGACCACCCGACACACCGACGCCGTCCTCCACTCCGGCGAGCAATCGCAACCGTGCCCGAGCGCCCCTTGACCGACCGCGAGTACGACGAGCTTCGCCGTGACCCCCTGAGCCCGGTGAGCTACTCCTCGTTCCCACTTACCCCCTGTAGTGCCGCCTCCGTCGTCGACCGACAGTTCCGCCGCCGGTAGCCACCGCTCCGCCGCCAGTTCTTGGCCAGGACAATAGCAGCCGTTAGATCTGTATCGTAGCGCTAGGATAGATCCACTTAACCCCGAAGCGGTACGCGATCTGAGCCGCCAAATTTCATTTAGATCCTACGGCTGTGAAGCTCGATCCAGTGCGAAACGGTATGGGCGAATAAGAACATGACGCGTGGCTAGGTTAGATCTGAAAATAGATTTAAAACCAGAAATTTGATCCAAATTCAAATGCTCATAACTTTTGATTTCCACGTTAGATTTTTGCAAACTTTATACCGTTGGATTCAGTGAAACAAGACCTTTCTGAATATCCAATTTATTTAGCATATAGTAACAGTTAAAATGATTTTATTTGTAGAACAAGTTTAAGGCTATTTTTAGATATAGATTTATTTTGGTAAATTATATTGGGGCCAAATAAGTTTAGTTGGCAAAATTGTAACTTGTTAAAGTTTCTGTAAGCATGTGCATACTTGGTAGAATTTTCAAAATCACACTTAGTAAAATTATTGCATGCATGCATTCATGTTATTTTTGATTGAATATATTGTGTGTAATTGTGTGCTATAATCTTTTGTAGATTTTGCTAGTGATTGTGATTGTGAAGAGTGCTACTCTCCCCACTACCAAGGCAAGTGATATTTTCATGAATATTTCTATCCTATGTTTTTGTACTAGCATTAGATATTTTACTAGGTCTTGCATGCTATCTTTTTTGCCTAGTGTTAAGTTGGGAAATCCTAAGTAGTGTGGAATTGTAGAATTTCTAGGGAATTTCCCTAAGTTAAGTTAACCTACTATGCTTAGCCTAGCTATATAGCAAACAAGGGTTGGTGAAAATCTATACTTACTATGATGAAAATATTTCTAAGTCATGAGGCTTAAACTTTCCTAATAAAACCACTAAGTCAAATGAACCTCCTTGGTGGAATGGAAGGAATGGGTTATGTTGAGTGGTTACACAAGGCCATGGACTTGGGTTGTGTATCTCACTTGTGGTAAGCCACCCAGGCACAAAGGGATTTGGAGGCCAAGTGTTGAGAAAGCTTACAGTGCAACCACTTGGCAATATGGGCTCTGCCTTGATCATATAGGTTGCTAGAACTTAGTCACTTGGACAGTTGGTGGTAGTTGGGTTGATAGGTTGGAGCGCGTCCATTTTGACTAAGGAAAGGCTTCTGAAAGGTCCTGTCTTGGGAAACCAAGTCTGGTGGGGAAAGTGCACAACCTCTGCAGATGGAAAACCTAAGTACTTAGCCTAGTCCAAGGAAATGGACACTTTTGAGCATCAAGACATGGAAGCTACAAGAATCTCATCACTCCAACTTCTAAGTAAAAATTTATGGGTGAACAAGGGTGAAGGACCTCAATATCTATTGGTGGTTCCTTGGGATTGTTTTTGACAAAGAAGAACTTAGTGCTTTCAACTAATAGGAAAAACCTATTTTCAAGCAAAGCAAGCCAAGCTACACTTAGCCAAAATGCATATAGTAATATAGTCCACTTAAAATATACTAAGGTATCATTTGCCAATACTATTCCAAAGTATTGACCCTCTGTGGCTGTAACTTGTGATGTTGCAGGTTACTCCGATGATGAATAGGAGTCATGAGTCTACACTCAACATGCTTGCCTGTGGCACATGAAGATGAAGACTTATGTTTATTTACTTATTCCATAAACTCTTGTATTAGGCCTTTGGCCCTGAGTTGTAAAAGACTATGTTTTATCTCTGGAATGAATGTAATAAACGACCTTTGTATCTGTGTACTTCATCTTAAACTGTGGATGCTAGCATTGATCCAGGGACTAGCATTGCAATCACAGGGATCCTTTCCTTTTTAAAGGAGGGGTCTAACATTGCTCTCCAGTCCTTTGCGCACCTACCCGTGTACTCCACTCGCTCGTGCGTGCTCATAATCGTCGGCAACAACGACAACCAGCAGCGCCACCGTCTGCAAGCGACTCCGGCGACCCTTCCCTGGTAACTCCGACCGCCCCGAGCCCTCTCAATGAAACTCCCGTACTCCCCATGCTCGTACGCATCTAATTCCCCCTCCCGTTTGCCTTAGGACGAGCTGCAGCCTCGCCCCCGTCGTCATACAGAGCCGCCCGACGCCACTGCACACTCCGGCGAGCAATCGTCACCTCTCCGGTGCGCCCTCGCCAAACTAACAGCGCCTCGATCTTTACCAGGACCCTGCGATCACGGTGAGCATCTCCGTTACCCCCCTTGCTTCCTGAATCACCGGATCCGCCGTAACCCGAGCGTGCGCCGCCAGTCGTCGCCGCCAGTCGTCGCCGCTAGTTACTGGTCGAGCTGCTGTGAGCCGTGCGATGCGAATCGTCTGGCCAGGAATAGATCTAACTGAAGGGGTATGAGTCCATCTGAGCCATACGTTTTAAGTTAAATCCTACGATCCAGAGAGGCTGATCCGCATGAAGCGGTACCGGCCAATAGAATCACGCCACGTGGCCAGACTGTTTGAATAAAACCAGAAAATGTTCTATTTGAATTGCAAACTTGTAAAATTCATAACTTTAGTTCTACACGTCCAAATTTTGCAAATTTTATATCAATGGATTCAGCAGAACAAGTACTTTGCAACTATGCACTTTATTTAATGTTTTGCTTCTGGAAAATTGGTTGAATTTGCAGAAACTTGTGTAGGCTTATTTTGAATATAATAATTGTTCTAGATATATTTTTAATATGAAATCGTTGAAAAATGGTTTGTTGTGAACCTACTGACCATAGGAATCAACTTATGGATTTAAAAATTTATTTTGTGAAGTTAAGGAGTAAATAATTGAATTAGCTCATTTCTATTCAAATAAAAATATTGTTTTTGGTTTAGAAATGATTTTTGAGTAAAACCTTTGGGAAATGATTTGATTCAAACCTTCTGACCCTAAACACCAAGTTTTGAGAATTAAAATATATTTGGTGAAATATTTAAAGAATATTGCTTTGCTAAAAGCATTTTCAACCACATAAAATAATGATTTGATTTAAAAAAATGGTTTATAGATAATTTGCAAATGGTTTTACCACTTTTGTAAATGACCAATGTGAGCTTGAAAATGTTTAGAGCCTAATAGAAACCACTTTTCCAAATAAAACTATCTTTTGCATGCTTGCATGCATGACCTTGTTTCTATTATTTTATGTGTGGTAAATTAGTTGGAATGCTAGTTGAATTTGTGTTTGCTTGATTGAATTGTAGTGGAATTAGAAGAGTGTGATATTTGCAAGATCAAGAAGTGAACCAACATTCTCTACTAAAAAGGCAAGTGACACTATCATCCATGTCCTACTATTTTCATTACACTTAGTGGATTTTGTAACATGCATGGAAAGGTTTACTATATTTTATGCTATGCTAAATCCTAATAGGATACCCTTATATATCCCTTAGTGGAAACAATGTAGTTGTAGTATGCTTAGACCTGCTATATATTGGGATGGGATACATGATATGATTATATGAAGAGTTGAAAAGACATATGTTTTATATAATAAAACAAGTACTCAATGAACCACCTGGGTGGACAAGGATACTCAAGTTTTGGACAAGGTGGCAACAAAAGGAACCATGTTTATATGGCCATCTCTTTTTGTATGTGCACTAGAAGAAAACCACCCAGGGACTTAGAGGTTGAACATGTTTCTCGTACAGTTGCTTCCGTGTACAGCCACATGCTAAATGGGCTCTGGCTTAGTCAACTACATAGTGGAAGACCCATGCATTGGCATCTTCAGGTTAACTAGAATTGTGTAAGGGAACTTGAAACCCTACATTGGTGCTTGGATGACAAGCTAGCATTGTGTATTGGGAGGACTTCTATGGAAAGACTTTGTCACATTCTCAATCTGCCAGTACTCCATCTTGGTGAGTACTTATCCAGCAGCCACTGGTGGCATCAAGATGAGATTGTGTCATGTGGGTAAAGTGTACAACTTCTGCAGAAGATCAAAATTCTAAGTACTTAGCTGTGTCCCCGGTTATGGACAACAACTGAGCAACTAAGGCCTGAAGCTATGGAAGATCTCGACATTCCAATTTCTCAAAGTAAAACTTGATGGTGACAACAAGGGTTTTGAAGCACTTGGAGTTTTCTAAGAAGTTCGGAAAGATTTGACAAAAGATCAAAAACTATTTTGGAAAGATAGGATAAAACTATATTGCTTTCTGCAAAAGAGCCTAAACCCTACTTAGCCAAATATGCATGTAATTGATAGGATCCACTTATTTCTACATAGTAGTGAAACTTGCCAATAAAATTCAAATGTATTGACCCTTGTGGCTGCAACTTATTATGTTGCAGGTTTGTTTGATGCTCGTGAAGTTTGTTGAATAGGATTATAAGTCTGCAACCAACATGACTGCCTGTGGCACTTTGAAGATGAAGGACCCCATGATATTGTTATATTCTGCTGCAATGTAATGTGATAGCCAAATGAGCTATGTAAGATGTAATGAATTATTTTATTCCTTGTTATAAAGTTGTATTATGACCTTTGTTTTTTGATATTACATCTTAACTGTGGATGCTAGCTATTGATCCAGGGACTAGCATTGCAATCACATGGATCCTTTTTCCTTTATAAAGGAGGGATCTTACAGATGGTATCAGAGCACTGTGTTGCCTGTAGGATTGTTACCTTAGGATTGGACAAAAACCCTTAGAAAAATAGGAGTTGTTTTTGTTCCAAAACATATTTACAAACAATCTTGTAAACTCTTTCCTTAACCTTTTTGGTTTTGATTCTACATCTCTTGCTTTTCAACTTGATGGACAAAGCCTTCACCATGACCAATGACTTCAACTTTAGTTTCACCAAGGACTTCAACTTAGACATCACTAAGGACTACAAGTGAAAACCAAGAGACATTAGTTTGCCTACCAAAAACATTGATATCAAGTTAGAGTATGGATCATATTGACCTATGAGGTATGACTATACTAAGTTGACTATTTCAAGAAAAACTTGTTGTTCCCTTCAACTCATGAGTTAAACTCATAAGTTGTTCAGTGGATAGTTGCTTGTTGATTGATTGATTGTTTGATTGAACTTGGATGTTTTGAGTTGTGTGTTAGAACTTCTTAAAAAGCTATCCACCAATACTCATCCCTATCAAACCAACATATGCCTCCCCGTCGTGCCAACCCCAACCAAAACAACAACATTACTCCTGAGATGCAGCAGATGTTGGCAGCCCAGACACAGTTGATGCAGGAGATGACCACATTCATACAGAATCAGAACAACAACAACAACAACAACAACAACAACAACAATAACAACAACAACAATCAGAATAATCCTCCAGCACTTGACATGCTCACCAAGTTTCTGAAACTTAGGCCTGCAAGATTCTCTGGAACAAATGATCCAATGGAAGCCAATGACTGGTTACGTTCAGTGAACAAAGACTTAGTGACTGTTGGCTGCACCGATGAAGAAAAAGTTACGTTTGCAGCATTTCTGCTTGAAGGACCAGCAGCAACATGGTGGGACAACTTTCAGATCACCACTCCCCTTGAAGATGTGACTTGGGCTATTTTTGAGGATCGTTTCCGTACAACTCACATCTCACTTGGGGTGATGTACTTGAAGAAAAAGGAGTTTCACAATCTGAAACAGCGTCACCTCAGTGTGGCTGAGTATATTGAAGAATTCAACAATCTGGCACGCTATGCACCGGATGAAGTTGACACAGATGCTAAGAGAAAGGAGAAATTTCTTGAAGGACTTAATGATGAGTTAAACCTGCAACTAGCTGTTTCCTATGTCCCAACTTATCAATCACTCTGTGACAAAGCCACCATTTTGGAAAACAAGATGAATCAAGTTGAGAATAGAAAGAGGAAGCATAAACTCAAGTATCACTCAGGATCATCAAAAATAAGCATTCATTCAAAAAGAGCAATGAAGATTCTAAACCACATCAGCATCACCACAACAACAATGGATGTGATAATAATGGAAATGATACTGACAAAGGAGATGACCTTGGTCAGAACCAACATGACACTTACAAGAAGAAAGACATTAGCCAGTTGCAGTGCTATAACTGTAAGGAGCTTGGACACTATGCATCAGACTGTCCTGAGAAGAAAAAGAAAAAGGATGCTAGAAGAGCCAATGGAAATGACTCCAATGTGACCCAGAAAGGACATGTGAACCACATTGATATGGATGGAAACTTTGAAGAGATAGAAGAAGTGGATGTCAGGAACTAGTTAACTCAGAAGAGTCGAATAAGGATTCCTTGTCCGGATATTAAGTGTTGAACTCATAGTCAAGTGAACCATCAATGTAATCCTATGAGACTTTATTTTAAGGTTGGTAGTACCCTAGTTGCCTTGAAGCCAATTTGTAACCCTAGCCATCCCAAATCTCGGGACGAGATTTATTTTAAGGGTGGTAGCCTGTCACATCCCAAAATTTTCCAAATTTTGAAATGTGAAAAATAAATAAACAAAATAAACAATTGTTGATTTTTAGGGTGAGAAGAAACTTTTTGATTCCAATTGGAAACATCAAAACCTATTTTGATCAAATAAAATTCTAAAGGGATTTAAAAATATAAATAAACAATAAAGTTATAATAGTTGGAGTCACTATTTTTAGATCTTTTAATAAAAAGATTTGGTTTTCAAAAGAAAAGATAGAATTATAAATAAGGATTATTTTATAGAGCCAAATTAAATCTTGGCCAAGCTTTTGAAAATAAAATAATTCTATTTGATAAAAAGAGTAAAGGTTTATTTTTAAATAAAATAATGAGGATTTATTAATATCCAATTTTATTAAAGTAAAGGCTTTTCCATTTTAAATAAACATTAAAACTTGTTAATTTATTTTAAATAATTTTTCCAAGTGTTTTTTTATTCAAATAAAACCTAATGAAATGATTTTGGTATTATTTTAGATTTCAAAAAGAGTTTTAAAATAAATCAAATCCTATTTGAATTAATGACTAAGGTCTTTTTATTTAATTATTAATGGATCCTAAAAAGAATAAAAAATATTTTATTTTTGACTTTGGATTGTGTTGTTAAACAGAATTAAAATCAATACAAAGTTTGGTGGTGGTTTGATTTGATTTGGTGTTTGAATTGTTTGTTTGAAAATCAAAACAGAAATTCATATTGGAAAAAGAAAAAGTTTTCAGAATAAAAAAAAGTGAAACAACAGACCCAACCCAATAGGCCCAGCAAGCCCACTCGCAACCCAACTTTCTTCCCCCTCAGCGAATCGTTTTTCACCCACGCACGCACCCGTAGAGTCACAGACAGGTGGCCCCATCTCCCACTTTCTCCACCTCGCTGAAAGACAGGCCCCACACCACTGTGCATCGTTTCCACCCGCGCCAGCCGTTTCCCCCTTTCCTCAACGGCGTTCTGCCGCGATTACTCCGCTTGAATATGCGTAAATGGCCGGATTAAACTCGCCTGCGACCTCGCCCGTTTAATCGCCTCCCTCTCCCCTTCCTTTCCCCTCAGAAACCACTGCACGGGAGCCCCCAGGCTGTCCCCAATTTCTTCTGCACCGCCGCCATCTCCGACGAGCTTCGCAACCAATTCCGGCGCCGTCCAGCCGCCTCTCGCCTCCCTCTGCACGCAAGCTTGCTCTCCAGTCCTTTGCGCACCTGCCCGTGTACTGCACTCGCTCGCGCGCGCTCAGAATCGTCGGCAACAACGGCAACCAGCAGCACCACCGTCTGCAAGCGACTCCGGCGACCCTTCCCTGGTAACTCCGACCGCCCCGAGCCCTCTCAATGAAACTCCCGTACTCCCCATGATCGTACGCATCTAATGCCCCCTCCCGTTTGCCTTAGGACGATCTGCAGCCTCGCCCCCGTCGTCATACAGAGCCGCCCGACGCCACTGCACACTCCGGCGAGCAATCATCACCTCTCCGGTGCGCCCCTCGCCAAACCAACAGCGCCTCGAGCTTCACCAGGACCCTGCGAGCACGGTGAGCATCTCCGTTACCCCCTTGCTTCCTGAATCATCGGATCCGCCGTAGCCCGAGCGTGCGCCGCCAGTCGTCGCCGCTAGTTACTGGTCGAGCTGTTGTGAGCCGTGCGATGCGAATCGTCTGGCCAGGAATAGATCTAACTGAAGGGGTATGAGTCCATCCGAGCCATACGTTTTAAGTTAAATCCTACAATCCAGAGAGGCTGATCCGCACAAAGCGGTACCGGCCAATAGAATCACGCCACGTGGCCAGACTGTTTGAATAAAACCAGAAAATGTTCTATTTGAATTGCAAACTTGTAAAATTTATAACTTTAGTTATACACGTCCAAATTTTGCAAATTTTATATAAATGGATTCAGCAGAACAAGTACTTTGCAACCATGCACTTTGTTTAATGTTTTGCTTCTGGAAAATTGGTTGAATTTGCAGAAACTTATGTAGGCTTATTTTGAATATAAAAATTGTTCTAGATATATTTTTAATATGAAATCTTTGCAAAATGGTTTGTTGTGAACCTACTTACCATAGGAATCAACTTATGGATTTAAAAATGTATTTTGTGAAGTTAAGGAGTAAATAATTGAATTAGCTCATTTCTAGTCAAATAAAAATATTGTTTTTGGTTTAGAAATGATTTTTGAGTAAAACCTTTGGGAAATGATTTGATTCAAACCTTCTGACCCTAAACACCAAGTTTTGATAATTAAAATATATTTGGTGAACTCTTTAAAGAATATTGCTTTGCTAAAAGCATTTTCAACCACATAAAATAATGATTTGATTTAAAAAAATGGTTTATAGATAAAACCTTTTGCAAATGGTTTTACCACTTATGTAAATGAACAATGTGAGCTTGAAAATGTTTAGAGCCTAATAGAAACCTCTTTTCCAAATAAAACTATCTGTTGGATGCTTGCATGCATGACCTTGTTTCTATTATTTTATGTGTGGTAAATTAGTTGGAATGCTAGTTGAATTTGTGTTTGCTTGATTGAATTGTAGTGGAATTACAATAGTGTGATATTTTCAAGATCAAGAAGTGAACCAACATTCTCTACTAAAAAGGCAAGTGACACCATCATCCATGTCCTACTATTTTCATTACACTTAGTGGATTTTGTAACATGCATGGAAAGGTTTACTATATTTTATGCTATGCTAAATCCTAATAGGATACCCTTATATATCCCTTAGTGGAAACAATGTAGTTGTAGTATGCTTAGCCCTGCTATATATTGGGATGGGATACATGATATGATTATATGAAGAGTTGAAAAGACATATGTTTTATATAATAAAACAAGTACTCAATGAACCACCTGGGTGGACAAGGATACTCAAGTTTTGGACAAGGTGGCAACAAAAGGAACCATGTTTATATGGCCATCTCTTTTTGTATGTGCACTAGAAGAAAACCACCCAGGGACTTAGAGGTTGAACATGTTTCTCGTACAGTGGCTTCCGTGTATAGCCACATGCTAAATGGGCTCTGGCTTAGTCAACTACATAGTGGAAGACCATGCATTGGCATCTTCAGGTTAACTAGAATTGTGTAAGGGAACTTGAAACCCTACATTGGTGCCTGGATGACAAGCTAGCATTGTGTATTGGGAGGACTTCTATGGAAAGACTTTGTCACATTCTCAATCTGCCAGTACTCCATCTTGGCGAGTACTTATCCAGCGGCCACTGGTGGCATCAAGATGAGATTGTGTCATGTGGGTAAAGTGTACAACTTCTGCAGAAGATCAAAATTCTAAGTACTTAGCCGTGTCCCCGGTTATGGACAACAACTGAGCAACTAAGGCCTGAAGCTATGGAAGATCTCGACATTCCAATTTCTCAAAGTAAAACTTGATGGTGACAACAAGGGATTTGAAGCACTTGGAGTTTTCTAAGAAGTTCGGAAAGATTTGACAAAAGATCAAAAACTATTTTGGAAAGATAGGATAAAACTATATTGCTTTCTGCAAAAGAGCCTAAACCCTACTTAGCCAAATATGCATGTAATTGATAGGATCCACTTATTTCTACATAGTAGTGAAACTTGCCAATACAATTCAAATGTATTGACCCTTGTGGCTGCAAATTATTATGTTGCAGGTTTGTTTGATGTTAGTGAAGTTTGTTGAATAGGATTACAAGTCTACAACCAACATGACTGCTTGTGGCACTTTGAAGATGAAGGACCCCATGCTATTGTTATATTCTGCTGCAATGTAATGTGATAGCCAAATGAGCTATGTAAGATGTAATGAATTATTTTATTCCTGGTTATAAAGTTGTATTATGACCTTTGTTTCTTGATATTACATCTTAACTGTGGATGCTAGCTATTGATCCAGGGACTAGCATTGCAATCACAGGGATCCTTTTTCCTTTATAAAGGAGGGATCTTACATGGCCCAATCAATTAGGACCACACTCCCCCTATTTCTATGCCCGCATATAAACCAAATACATGAAAAGGAGCAAGTGAGTGTGCAAGGATAGTCAAGCCAAGCT
Source organism: Avena atlantica (assembly GCA_910589765.1). NCBI lineage: Eukaryota > Viridiplantae > Streptophyta > Magnoliopsida > Poales > Poaceae > Avena > Avena atlantica. The sequence goes on from OU342733.1 coordinate 365,762,142, forward strand.
CCTTGAATCTATGATATTTAGCTCATTCCTCAAATAACAAAATCTTGCTTCGTCAAGGGGTTTCGTGAAAATATCAGCAAGTTGGTTCTTCGTGCTCACAAAGGATAGGGAAATATCACCACGAGCAACATGATCCCGAATGAAGTGGTTGCGAATCTCTGTATGTTTTGTTCTTGTATGATGCACGGGATTGTAACCAATCTTGATAGCACTTTCATTGTCACATAATAGAGGCACTTTGTCACAATTGACACCATACTCCTTTAAAGATTGCCTCATCCATAACAATTGTGTACAAGCACTTGCAGCAGCAACATATTCAGCTTCGGCTGTAGAGAGTGAAATACAATTCTGTTTCTTTGAAGACCAACACACTAGAGACCTGCCCAAGAATTGACATGCACCAGAGCTTGATTTCCTATCATCTTTGTCACCAGTCCAATATGAATCAGTGTAACCACATAGAGAGAGAAACTTGAACCCTTGGGATACCATAACCCAAAATTTGGGGAATGAACCAAATATCTGAAGATTCATTTGACCGCCACTAAGTGGCTTTCTTTAGGAGCGGCTTGGTACCTTACACACACTCGTACACTTAACACGATATCGGGCCTAGATGCGCAAAGGTAAAGGAAAGAGCCGATCATGGATCGGTATACCTTTTGGTCCACGTCTTTACCCTTGGGATTGAGCTCAAGATGACACTTTGTTTGCATTGCAGTAGCCACACCATTGAGATTCGTCATCTTGAACCTTTTGAGCATGTCTTGGATGTACTTAGCTTGATTAATAAAAGTTCCCTCTCTAAGTTGTTTGATATCAAATCCAAGAAAGAACCTCAACTCACCCATCATGGACATCTCAAACCTGTCAGTCATAAGCTTTGAAAATTCATCGTTAAAATCTTGGTTAGTAGAGCCAAAAATAATGTCATCTACATAAAGTTGGCATACAAAAAACTCCCCATTAACCTTCTTAGTAAAAAGAGTGGGATCGATTTGCCCAACTTCGAATCCATGGTCTAGCAAAAGCTCTTTAAGGTGCTCATACCACGCACGTGGGGCTTGTTTAAGGCCATAGAGCGCCTTATCGAGTTTGTAGACATGGTTCGGAAATTTGGGGTCCTCAAAACCCGGGGGTTGCTTGACGTATACTAACTCATGGAGAGGACCATTAAGAAATGCACTCTTAACATCCATTTGTTGTAATTTAAAATTATGATGGGCTGCATAGGCAAGAAGGATACGGATGGACTCAAGACGAGCCACAGGAGCATAGTGTTGGAGATATGCCCTAGAGGCAATAATAAATGTAGTTATTATTATATCTTTATGTTTATGATAAATGTTTACATTCATGCTATAATAGTATTAACCAGAAACATTAATACTTGTGTGATTTGTAAACTGAATTAGAGTCCCTAGTAAAGCCTCTTCATAATACTAGCTTGTTGGTTAATAGATGTGGTTTCCCTATCATGAACATTTGAGATGTTGTTAATAACAAGATTATATCATTAGGAGAATGGTATGGTGGACATACTCCTATAGATAAGCGTAGCATAAAGATCAAGTCACTTTAATAGTTCAATTGCTATAAGCTTTCTGATACATAGTAACCTAATTCCTTCGACCATGAGATCATGCTTATCACCATCACCGGAAGGATGCTTTGATGACATCAAACACCACACCGTAACTGGGTGGCTATAAAGGTGGCATTGAGTGTTCGGAAAGTATGGGTTGAGACACATGGATCAAGAGTGGGATTTGTCCATCCATATGACGAATAGATATACTCTGGGCCCTCTCGGTGGAATTTCATCCAATTAGCTTGCAAGAATGTGACTGGATCACAAGGGATCACATACCATGAGAACAAGAAAAGAGTACTTATCAGTAACGAGGTTGAACTAGGTATGCAGAGATACCGACGATCAAAACCTCGGATAAGTAAACTATCGTGAGACAAAGGGAAATTGGTATCGTATGTAAGTGGTTCATTCGATCACAAAGTAATCGTAGAAATATGTGGGAGCCATATGAATTTCCAGATTCCTCTATTGGTTATTGATCAGAGAAGTGTCTCGATCATGTCTGCATAATTCACGAACCGTAGGGAGACACACTTAAGGATTCGATGTTCTTGAGTAGTTATGGAATGATGAGTAAGAGACCGAATGTTGTTCGGAGTCTCGGATGGGATCCGAGATATCACGAGGAGATCCAGAATGGTCTGGAGAATAAGATTCATATAAGGAAAGTCCTGTTTTAGAGTTGGGGAATGATTCTGGTGGTTTCATCGAGAATGTTCTAGAAGGTTCCGGAAGGTCCGGCACTCCGGAGGGGAAGGGTACATGAATGTGTCATGACAATGTGGAATGGTTGCATCATGTACTAGGTATCATGGCTGGGCAAAATAAAGGAAGAAATCAAATCCTAGTTTGAAAAAGTCAAACGCCAATTTGAAAAGTCAAACGACAAGTTTGTTTGGTGGAGGGAGAGTAGGAAACCTACTTTGGGAGGAAGTCCTCCTCCCTCCACCCGCCGGCCAAGGAGGCCGAGTTGGGGGAGTACTCCCTCCTCCCAACCGGCACCCTCCCACCTATAAAAGAAGGGGCAGGGGTGCCCCTCTTCCCTACACCTCAAACCCTAGCTCCTGCGCGCCTCCACCTCCAAGTGCAGCCGCCGCCTAGTGTTTCCCCTCCAACTCGGCGACTTGGGGCTTTCCCAAGCCCTAGCCACCGGCCACACCCTCCCCTTGGTGCCCTCTAAACCCTAGATCACGAAGTCCTCTCTCATCGTCCACCATACTCGCTCCGGCTTAAGGAGAAGCCCTGCGAGATCTTCCCTCTACTTCTGGTACCACGCCGTCGTGCTGCCGAAATCACGAGGAGAGTGCTACAAGCTCCGCTGCCTGCTGGAACAAGGGAGAGGAAGGTCTTCATCGAGTACCGAACGTGTGACCGACTGCGGAAGCGCTGCCGGAACGCAGCGCCGGAAGGATCGTCTACGCGATCTTGAGATCGGCAAGAGTACGACTACATCACCCACGAGAATCTGCTCTCGTTAACCGCTTTGGAATCTTTGAGGGCGAGTTCCTCTATTGACTCGTTGCTACAATCTAGTAGTGTTGGGGATATGCTATATGGGTATCCTCATAGCATGTCTCTTATCCGACTAACCCGGGTGGCCCATAGTCGGTAGCATGGCCTATGGCCTGCTGGGCGGCCCAGTTAGGTGGATCTAGAAGGGAGGCCCATGCCGGATAAAGGAAGGCTACGGTGGAGTCACTAGTGTACCCGGAGCCTTGGAGTACAAGATACACAAGACTAGTGATAGACGGTGTAGGACTCTATAACCTGTCCGGCTAGGACTTTTCCCTGTAACCCTAGGACCTGGCGACTATATAAGTCGGTCCTATGGGAGCCTTTAGGGCACGACAACTTAGTATCGATTCATACAACCTCGCACAGCGAACCTATCTCTGTAACTCGGCGTATTGCCCTTATATTGAATTATAGCAGGAGTAGGATTCCGCCACCGTCGTGGGATCTGAACCTAGGTAAGATGTGTTACCTCGTACCCGTCAACCGTCCGCCTTCCCCCACGTCTCTAAACACGCACTGTGAGGACCCCTCCATGGCGTACTCGTCGGCAATACCACGACAGTTGGCGCCCACCGTGGGGCAAGAGGCGCTTCTGAAGGGTTTCGCGGCATAGTAAATCAAAATTTTCTACGAAGCGAACAGAGGGAAAGCCAAGATCTAATCTAGGAGATGCAAACAACGAGAGAGATTGGATTAGATCTTCATACCCTTGAAGATTCGCACAGCGGAACGTTCGTCGGAACGTGGGTGATGTAGTCGTACTCGCTTCTCCTCCTCGCGATCCGATCCGATCTAGCACCACAAGTGGCGGTGCCTCCGTGAGATGCACACGTGCAGCACCTCGACGTCTCCTCCTTCCTCGGACCAGCGAGTATGGTGGAGAGATAGATTGGATCTACAGCACGACGGCGTGGTGTATATGGTGGAGAATTTCTGCTGCAGGGCTTCGCCTACAAACAGTCGGGAGGGAGAGAGGAAGGTAGCAAGGCTGCTAGGGCTTGGAGGAAGGTGTGTGTGTGTAGGGGTAGGGGGCGCACCACCCCTCTATATATAGAGGGGGGGAGCAGCCCTTGCCCCTCCTCCAAGCCTATCTCTAGTTTAAACTCTCCCTTATCTAGAAATCCTATCTCTAGTATAAACGATTTAAACTCTCCCTTATCTAGAAATTCTATCCCGAGATTTAAACGAGTCAAATCTCTCTAGAATCGGATGGGCCCTATGGGGCCTTGTGCCCCTGGCCCAATGCGGCCAGGACACTCCCTCATAGGCCCATGCCCCCTCCCGGAAGGTGGGGCCACGTTGGTCCCCTTCCAGAAGGTTCTAGAAGCTTCCGGTACAATACCGATTAACCCGGAACAATTCCGAACTCCAAAAACTGCACTGCCTTATATGAATCTTATTCTCCGGACCATTCCGGAACCTCTCGTGATATCCCGGATCCCATCCGAGACTCCGAACAAAAATTCATAAACCAATTATCCAATCTATCCTAGCGTCGAGATACGTTAAGTGTGTGACCCTGCGGGTTCGAGAATATGCAGACATGATCTTCTATCAATAATCAACAGCGGGGTCTGGGCACCCATATTGACTCCCACACATTCATCGATGATCATATTGGATGAACCACGATGCCAGGATTCAATCAATCCCATATATATATTCCCTTCGTCTCGCGATATTTTACTTGCCCGAGATTCGATCGTCGGTACCGTCATACCTAGTTCAATCTCGTTCACAGCAAGTACTTTACTCGTTCCGTAATCCGATATCACTTTGTGATTAACTCCTTAACCACATGCTTGCAAGCGGTGTTGATATCGATTACCGAGTGGGCCCGAAGTATATCTCTCCGACTTGGGAGGGACAAATCCCATCTCGATACATACAACCCAACAGATACTTTCCGATCACCTGAGAGACACCTTTATGATCACCCTCTCATAGGATGACGTTTGATGACCTCAAAGCTTTCTTCCGATACCAGGGAGTTGCATTATCTCATGGTCTAAGGAATACAATATTTGACATAGCAAAAGCTTCGCAAAGACGAACACGATGACACGATCTAATTGCTCTGCTTTGTTTGGGTCTATCCACCATATCATTCTCCCAATGATATGATCTCATTATCAATTGACAACTCATGTCTATGGTTAGGAAACCTTAACCATCATTGATCAATGAGCTAGTCCATAGAGGCGTACTAGGGACACGGTGTTGTTCACAAACCACACAAGTATTAAAGTTTCCGCTTAATACAATTCTAGCATGGAATATAAACTTTATCATGAACAAGAATTATAATAATAACATCTTTATTATTGCCTCTAGGGCATAATTCCAACAGTCTCCCACTTGCACTAGAGTCAATAATCTAGTTTACATCTGGCAACAATCTCACACCCATGGCACTGAGGTGTTGATCATGTTTTACACGTGGAAGAGGTTTAGTCAATGGATCTGCGACATTCAGATCCGTATGTACTTTGCTAATCTTCAGATCTCCATCTGCTATATAATCTCGGATTATATGAAACTTGCGGTTGATATGCTTGGTCTTTGGATGATATCTTGGTTCCTTAGCGAGTGCTATGGCGCCAGTGTTGTCACACAATATCTCCAGTGGGTCCAATGCACTTGGAACCACGCCAAGCTCAGCGATGAAGTTTCTGATCCAAACTCCTTCACTTGACGCTTCTGCAGCAGCCATGTATTCCGCTTCTACTGTAGATCCCGCGATCACGCTTTGCTTGCAGCTTCTCCAGCTCACAGCTCCTCCATTCAAAATATAAACGTATCCTGTCTGAGATTTAGAATCATCCTTGTCGGTGTCGAAACTAGCATAGACGTAACCTTTTACGACAAGCTGTTCATCACCCCCATAGACTAAGAAAATTTCTTTAGTTCTATTTAGGTACTTTAGGATGTTCTTCATGGCTGTCCAGTGTTCCACTCCTGGATCACTTTGATATCTGCTCGTCAAACTAAGAGCATTGGACACATCCGGTCTAGTACACAACATGGCATACATGATGGAACCTATGGCCGAGGCATAAGGCACTTTGCTCATAGCTTCCCTATCATTTACTGTAGCTGGACACTGAGCTTTGCTCAATATCTTACCTGACAACATAGGCACTGAACCTTTCTTTGCCTTATCCATTCTGAACCTTTTCAGAACATTGTCTAGGTATGTACTCTGGCTTAAAGCTATCAGGCGTCTTTGTCTATCTCTATAGATCTTGATGCCCAATATATAAGCAGCTTCACCTAGGTCTTTCATTGAAAAACACTTGTTCAAATAACTCTTCACATCGTTAAGCATGTTGATGTCATTTCCGATAATCAATATGTCATCCACATACAGTACCAGAAACGTCACCGAGCTCCCACTCACTTTCTTGTAGATGCAAGTTTCGTAGCAATTTGGAACAAATCCAAAGCTCTTGATCACTTGATCAAAACGAAGGTTCCAACTCCGAGATGCTTGCTTCAGCCCATAAATGGAACGCTGAAGTTTGCATACTTTACTAGCATCCTTAGGATCGACAAAACCTTCGGGTTGCATCATATACAACTCTTCATCAATGTTGCCATTGAGGAAAGCAGTCTTGACATCCATCTGCCATATTTCATAATCATGAAACGCAACAATTGCTAATAAAATCCGAATGGACTTAAACATCGCTACGGGAGAGAAAGTCTCATCGTAGTCAACACCTTGAACTTGTCGAAAACCTTTTGCGACAAGCCGTGCTTTATAGACGGTAACATTACCATCCGTGTCCATTTTCTTCTTGAATATCCATTTTCACTCAACGGCCTTTCGGTCGCTAGGAGGATCCACCAAATTCCATACTTGGTTTTCGCTCATGGATCCCAATTCGGATTTCATGGCTTCCAGCCATTTCTCAGAGTCTGGGCTCATCATCGCTTCCTCATAGTTCGTAGGTTCACTGTCTTCTACCAACAAGACAGTCAAGACAGGGTTGCCGTACCACTCAGGAGGGGCACGCGACCTTGTCGACCTGCGACGTTCAGTAGCAGCATCGTCTGAAGCTTCATGATCCTTGTCATTAGCTTCCTCTATTGTTGGTGCAGGCGGCACTGGAACAATTTCAGGTGCTGCGCTACTCTCCAATTCAAGAGAAGGTTCAATAACCTCGTCTAGCTCTACTTTCCTACCACTCACTTCTTTCGAGAGAAACTCCTTCTCAAGAAAGGAACCGTTCTTTGCGACAAACATTTGCCTTCGGTTCTGTGATAGAAGGTATACCCAATAGTTTCCTTAGGGTATCCTATGAAGACGCATTTCTCCGCTTTGGGTTCGAGCTTGTCCGGCATCAACTTCTTGACGTAAGCTTCGCATCCCCAAACTTTAAGAAACGACAACTTAGGTTTAGCACCAAACCACAGTTCATACGGTGCCGTCTCAACGGATTTAGATGGAGCCCTATTTAAAGTGAATGCAGCGGTTTCTAATGCATAACCCCAAAATGATAACGGCAAATCAGTAAGAGACATCATCGATCGGACCATATCTAATAGGGTTCGATTCCGGCGTTCAGACACACCATTGCGCTGTGGTGTTCCGGGTGGCGTGAGTTGCGAAACAATTCCGCTTGCTTTAAGATGCGTGAGAAAATCATAACTCAAATATTCGCCCCCACGATCGGATCGTAGAAACTTAATCTTTATGTTACGATGGTTCTCCACTTCATTCTGAAATTCTTTGAACTTTTCAAACGTTTCAGATTTATGTTTCATTAAATAGATATACCCATATCTACTTAAGTCATCGGTAAAAGTGAGGAAATAGCGATATCCACCGCGCGTCGAAACACTCATCGGTCCGCATACATCGGTATGTATGATTTCCAACAAGTCCGTTGCTCGCTCCATCATACCGGAGAACGGGGTTTTGATCATCTTGCCCATGAGGCATGGTTCGCATGTGTCAAATGATTCAAAATCAAGAGACTCCAAAAGTCCATCAGAATGGAGTTTCTTCATGCGCTTTACTCCAATATGACCTAGACGACAGTGCCACAAATAAGTAGTATTATCACTATCTACTTTGCATCTCTTAGCCTCAATGTTATGGATGTGTGTTTCATCCCTTTCGAGATTTAGAAGAAATAAACCATTCACAAGAGGTGCATGACCATAAAAGATGTTACTCATATAAATAGAACAACCATTATTCTCCGATTTAAATGAATAACCGTCTTGCAATAAACACGATCCGGAAATGATGTTCATGCTCAACGCAGGCACATAATAACATTTATTAAGGTTTAAAACTAATCCCGAAGGTAAAACTAAGGAGAGCGTGCCGACGGCCATCACATCAACTCTTGATCCGTTGCCAACGCGCATCGTCACCTCATCCCTCGCAAGCCGCCGTCTATTCCGTAGCTCCTGTTTCGAGTTACAAATATTAGCAACTGAACCGGTATCAAATACCCAGGCACTACAACGAGGGCTAGTAAGGAAAACATCAATAACATGTATATCAAATATACCTTTGATGGTGTCAGCCTTCTTGTCCGCTAAGTACTTCGGACAGTTGCGCTTCCAGTGACCCTTGTCCTTGCAATAGAAGCACTCAGTGTCCGGTTTAGGACCAGACCTGAGCTTCTTCTCAGCAGGGGCATTGCGCTTGCCGCCGCCCTTCTTGAAGGGCTTCTTTGCTCCCTTACCTTTCTTAAAGGAGGGCTTGTTGACCATCAACACATGATTATCCTTCTTGATGTCCACTTCTGCAGCCTTCAGCTTTGCGAAGAGCTCGGTGATCGTATCAGTGGAACCAATCTGATTATGAGTCACTACAAAACTTTTGTAGCTGGGAGGGAGTGATTGCAGAACCCTGTCAATCTTGAGCTCCTCTGGAATCGTGCATTCCAGTTGCTCAAGGCGTTGAGTGTAGCCCGACATCTTTATGGCGTGCTCACTAACGGAACTCCCTTCCTCCATCTTGCAGTTAAAGAACTTCTCAGAGATCTCATATCTCTCAGAACGGGCTTGAGTCTGAAACATGGTTTTCAGCTCCTCGAGAATCTCAAAGGGCCCGGGATAGGTTTCAAAACGATTTTGAAGCTCCGGTTCCATAGCAAACAAGATGGTGCTCTTAATCACACCATAATCATCTTTGCGCGACTGATAGACAGCTTTCTCATCAGCCGGCGCAGTTGCAGCAGGGGGGTCACCTAACGCTTTTACCAAGGACATAGTCATTTTGTCCGCCAGACATAATGATTCTTAGATTGCGGAACCAATTGGTGAAGTTAGACCCATTGTTCCTAAGCTTTTCTTTCTCAGCAAAAACGTTGAAGTTGAAGTTGGATTTGGCCATGTGATCTACAGTATTTGCAAGTAAAATTTAGACTATGTTCATGATAAATAGTTCAACTTAATCAAATTACTAGATGAACTCCCACTAAATTCAACATCCCTCAAGTTGTTTAGTGAACACGATCCAAATTCACCACACCTAATCCGATCATCACGAGAAGAGATGTGGTTTCAATGGTGGACAACGAAGTGTCGATCATATCATTCATATGACTCATGCTTAACCTTTCGGTTCTTGTGTTCCGAGGCCATGTCTGTACATGCTAGGCTCGTCAAGTTAGACCCAAGTATTTCCGCGTGTGCAAAAACTGGCTTGCACCCGTTGTATGTGAGCGTAGAGTCTATAGCACCCGATCATCACGTGATGCTTGGACACGACGAACTTTCGCAACGGTGCATACTTGGGGAGAACACAGTTTTTATCTTGATCTTTAAGTGAGGAATCATCTTATAATGCTACCATCGCGATCTAAGCATGATAAGATACATAAAAGGATAAACATCACATGCATATAACTTTATGTGACATGGTATAGCCTATCTTCGCGCAATGATCTCCATCTTGTGCGTTCCGGCATGATCTCCATCACTCCACCATGATTGCCTCCACCACGAATAGCAACTACAACTATTGCTAACTACTTAGCGATAAAGTAAAGCTATTACATGGCGTATAAGAAGTTGACTCGCAGGTCATACACAATTATAAAGACAACCATATGGCTCCTGCCGGTTGTGTACTCATCGACATGCAAGTCATGAAACATTACAAAACATGATCATCGCATACAATATACACATCACATCTTGGGCCATACCATATCACAGAAAACACTCCCTGCAAAAACAAGTTAGACGCCTCTACTTTGTTGTTGCATGTTTTACGTGGCTTATGGGAGTAGATGCTAAGAACGATTCTTACTACGGAAAGCCACAACGGTGATATTATGGTTGCCAAACTCCGGTATTAATCCCATGACAACTATAGTGAGAGAAACTGACATCCACCAGCTGCATGTGTGGAACAAGCCACACGTCAAGTGCGGAGCCGTTCTCGCGAACGACGTCGCGTAAGGTTGGCCTGGACCGCTTCAATCTCACTATCCCGCGTCATAAGAAGAACACAAACAAGAGGCTTGCAACAGAAAACATCAACGCCCGCAACAACCATGTTGCGTTCTACTCGTGAAACACATCTACGCATAGATCTAGCTCTGATACTGAAGGGTTTCGCGGCATAGTAAATCAAAATTTTCTACGGAGCGAACAGAGGGAAAGCCAAGATCTAATCTAGGAGATGCAAACAACGAGAGAGATTGGATTAGATCGTCATACCCTTGAAGATTCGCACAGCGGAACGTTCGTCGGAACGTGGGTGATGTAGTCGTACTCGCTTCTCCTCCTCGCGATCCGATCCGATCTAGCACCACAAGTGGCGGTGCCTCCGTGAGATGCACACGTGCAGCACCTCGACGTCTCCTCCTTCCTCGGACCAGCGAGTATGGTGGAGAGATAGATTGGATCTACAGCATGACGGCGTGGTGTATATGGTGGAGAATTTCTGCTGCAGGGCTTCGCCTACAAACAGTCGGGAGGGAGAGAGGAAGGTAGCAAGGCTGCTAGGGCTTGGAGGAAGGTGTGTGTGTGTAGGGGGGAGGGGGCACACCACCCCTCTATATATAGAGGGGGGCGGCCAGCCCTTGCCCCTCCTCCAAGCCTATCTCTAGTTTAAACAGTTTAAACTCTCCCTTATCTAGAAATCATATCTCTAGTTTAAACGATTTAAACTCTCCCTTATCTAGAAATTCTATCCCGAGATTTAAACGAGTCAAATCTCTCTAGAATCGGCTGGGCCCTATGGGGCCTTGTGCCCCTGGCCCAATGCGGCCAGGACACTCCCTCATAGGCCCATGCCCCCTCCCGGAAGGTGGGGCCACGTTGGTCCCCTTCCGGAAGGTTCTAGAAGCTTCCGGTACAATACCGATTAACCCGGAACAATTCCGAACTCCAAAAACTGCACTGCCTTATATGAATCTTATTCTCCGGACCATTCCGGAACCTCTCGTGATATCCCGGATCCCATCCGAGACTCCGAACAAAAATTCATAAACCAATTATCCAATCTATCCTAGCGTCGAGATACGTTAAGTGTGTGACCCTGCGGGTTCGAGAATATGCAGACATGATCTTCTATCAATAATCAACAGCGGGGTCTGGGCACCCATATTGACTTCCACACATTCATCGATGATCATATCGGATGAACCACGATGCCAGGATTCAATCAATCCCATATATATATATATTCCCTTCGTCTCGCGATATTTTACTTGCCCGAGATTCGATCGTCGGTACCGTCATACCTAGTTCAATCTCGTTCACAGCAAGTACTTTACTCGTTCCATAATCCGATATCACTTTGTGATTAACTCCTTAACCACATGCTTGCAAGCGGTGTTGATATCGATTACCGAGTGGGCCCGAAGTATATCTCTCCGACTTGGGAGGGACAAATCCCATCTCGATACATACAACCCAACAGATACTTTCCGATCACCTGAGAGACACCTTTATGATCACCCTCTCATAGGATGACGTTTGATGACCTCAAAGCTTTCTTCCGATACCTCATGGTCTAAGGAATACAATATTTGACATAGGAAAAGCTTCGCAAAGACGAACACGATGACACGATCTAATTGCTCTGCTTTGTTTGGGTCTATCCACCATATCATTCTCCCAATGATATGATCTCATTATCAATTGACAACTCATGTCTATGGTTAGGAAACCTTAACCATCATTGATCAATGAGCTAGTCCATAGAGGCGTACTAGGGACACGGTGTTGTTCACAAACCACACAAGTATTAAAGTTTCCGCTTAATACAATTCTAGCATGGAATATAAACTTTATCATGAACAAGAATTATAATAATAACATCTTTATTATTGCCTCTAGGGCATAATTCCAACAGCTTCAGGCTCTTCAGCGGGCGAGGACCAAGATCATCGCGGGAATCGGCGAAACCGTAGCCATCGGCCGTGTGCTCTTCTCCGGCAACGTTCCGATCGTCCCCACTGACGAGTTCTGGATCCCGGCGAAGATGAACCCTACGCGGTATTCGATCGTTCCTATCGGAGACATCCACCTCTTCATTGGCGAAACCGACTCGGGCACTAGTTCCCTGGAAGTCGGAGGAGCATCAAGACCCGCACGGACCGCCTACGGGCAGGATACGTTCGCGGAAGGATCGATGTCGGATCTCTCTTCGGAGTTTGCCGGCAAAGATCAGAAAGCATCAAGACCCGCACGAACCGCCTACGGGCAGGATACGTTCGCGGAAGGATCAATGTTAGATCTCTCTTCGGTGCTTGCCGGCAAAGATCGGGAAAATTCAAGACCCGTGCGGACCGCCCACGGGCAGGATACGTTCGCAGAAGGATCGATGTCGGATCTCTCCTTGGAGTTCGCCGGCAAAGATCGGGAAAATTCAAGACCCACCCAAACCGCCCCCGTGCAGGATATAAAGGTGGAAGATCACTGCAAATCCGCTGGCTTTATCCGCGCGTCTGGACAGCAGAGATCCAAGTTCGTCGGCGTGGTTACCATCTTCGATCTGGCGCGCTGCGTTTAGAGAGAGGGCGAAAACCCCCGCGATTACCTGGCCAGGTGGCTCCGTATACGAGCCGATCTGGCCTACTACCCCAATGATGATGCAATCTATCACTTTGTGGAAGGACTGGACCATGGCACGCTTCTCTGACATTCTCTAAGATGGCAACATGCGTCAGGACGCCTTACCTTCGAAGGCATGGTGAACACCGTCAACAACTACGCGGAGGCTGAAGCGGCAGCTCAGATAGCGCTTGCGCTCATTGACGGAGCTCCTCCGATTCCACCACCACCACCACCGCCTCCGGCCGCCATCGTCGTAGCAGCACCACCACCTCCAGTCATCGTCGAGGCCGTTGCACCTCCACCGCCCGTCATCGAGGAAGTCCTGGCACCCTCCGACTCTGTCATTGACGCGCTTTATGCTGATTTCAGTGCAGATTCAGAGGAAATAGACTTCAGTCCAGAAGAGCTAGACTCCGCTATGCAGGAGATGGAGGAGGAGTACTCGCGCGACGAGCAAGCTAATAACACCGTCATGTCTCGAGGGGTGTTCGTCACCATTGGGATAGCGATGGATGAAGATCAACCCGGGCAAGCTCCGCCTACGGCGCTGGAAAATGGGAAGGGGCCACTTATTGCTGCCGACAATGATCGCGCAAAGGTCATGCCTCCTCCGCCTAATCCATTGCAGCAGCCGCAGGAACTCGGCACCGGTCCGAGCAACAACAACACCGCAAACTTGCCACCTCCAGCATCCACGTCGGCAGCAGCCCATGTTACTTCAGCTGATAGAGTGATGTACCGCAATCTCCTCGTTGAGCCACTAACCGTTGATCATATCCGGAACGTGACTCAGCTTGACGAGAAGCGCCAGCAGCTGCTGGAGGAGGCGCAAGCCATCGCGCAGCAAGGCGCTAAACTAGATCGAGATCTGGTCAATGCGCAGAAGTCCATAGAGAAAGCTAGAGCAATGGAGGCCGAGTATAAGACTCTACTACAGCAGCAGAAGGCTAAGAAGGCTCCGGCTCGCGTCATCAACGATCCTGGTGTACGGCGCAACCTAGGATGGGATCCCTCGAAGCCGGCACATGCCAAGCCATACATTGATAGTGAAGGCAAGCAGGTGATGCCCACCCCACTCCTTAACCTCGTCGTCGCCAAGACCCTTCTGGAGCAGGATAGATCGCCTGAGGCAGTAGAACAGGTCTATGACCTAGTGGCCAAGGCAGTAAAGCAGCAGGAAAAGGCCACCTCTCAGAGGCTTGAGTCTGACCCAGCGCTCTGCCGATCTAGCCAGTACAAACTGCCAAGGGACAGATCTCCTTAGGATGTCGGATCACAGACGGGTTCATCAGAACGAAGATGGAGGGATGCGCGCAACAGGAAGGATGCTATCCCCATATCCTCCGACCACGGAGAAAAATCCCGACCTCGCCGCCCATCGCCACCGCCCCGATCCCCCCGACGTCAGGAAGATTACAAGGCTCACCATCGTACGGATATGCCCCCTCCAAAGCAGTGTGGCATCGTCATCCGAAACAACACGGCGCAGACCCATCATGAGGAAGAGCGACACCAAGGACACAAGAGCAGGTCACACCACGACCCTCCGCGTCCGACAAGCAACCGTGACAGGCGTGAGGCGTCGCAGGAGGGTAACAGCAAGAAAGCTAACCCACTGCCACCTCCGCCTCCGTCACCGCCAAGCAGTCACCATGGCGGAAGAGGCCCGCGTCGTTCACGCAGCCCATCCCCTGTTGACAACAAGAAGAAGAACCCGGAGCCGTACGATGCACGTTCGTGGATCGATAAGATCCACGAGGCCCGGGAAGGACCATACCTGGGACCACGTTGCTTTGGACCTGCAATACGGTCCGCAACTTACCCCAAAGGTTTCCGGATCGACAAGACCATCAAGCCGTATGACGTCACCGCCAAGCCCGCCACATGGTTGCAGGACTACGACAATGCGGTGGAGATTGCCGGAGGCAACCCCAACGTCGCCGTCAAGTACCTCCCGTTAATGTTGGCAGGTACGGCCCGTCAATGGATCGACGACTTACCGGAGAAATCTATCTACAACTGGCTGGATATGCAAGAAGCATTCACCAAGAACTTTGAGGGTACATACAAGCGTCCCTGCACTGTGGGCGATTTACAGTGGTGCGTGCAAGAGAAAGACGAGACATCTCGCGCCTACCTCTCCCGCTGGCTGGACATGAAGAATTCCTGCGCAGGAGTGCACGCTCAGACAGCTATGGCCGCCTTCATTGATGGGTTGGAAAGGGGCACATTACTCCGGCATAAGCTAAAGCGCTTGCAGGACAATCATCAGCTTGACTTGAATCAGATGATTCAGTTAGCTAGTGAGTTCGCAGCTGCCGACAACGATGCTCGTGGCTCTTTGCCGGCAACGGCCATTCCAACCCAAGCTCGGAGGAACAGCAGTACAAAGCGGAAAACCACTCTAGAAGAAAAGCAATCTACCGGCATGGTCGCTATGACCTTTGCAGGACGAGGAGAAGGCGGACAACATGGCCGAGGAAGGGGAGGAGGCCGCGGGCAGCAACGAGGAAGTGAAACCAACTCGGCGCCACTCCGCGTTCCCCAAGTGTACGAGGAGTACCGCGATATGTCGTGCCTCGTATACCTCGATGTCAACGGCAAGGCCACCCATACCAATCGACACTGCAAGTTCGTCAACGACCTCAAGGAAGACCCGGAGTCCGGCTACAAGCGAAGTCGAAAGAATAGACCGCGAGGCAAGGGCAAGGGAAAGAATAAGGAGGAGGAGTCCAAGGATTCAAGTGACATGGACGAGGACGTTGACCCCAAGCACGCCGCCAAGAGCGACGACAAGGGCAAGAACCCCTTCGCAAAGAAGGCCCCAGTTTACCACACTTTCCTTGGCACCCCCATCGTCCCACAACAAAAGACCTCTCTAAGGATCCTGATGGCCACTCTCCCCCCAGTTCCCCAATACCTGCGCTGGTCGGAGGTTCCAATCACTTGGGACAGGACGGACCACCCAGACCTTGTGCCCACGGAGAACCAGTACGCCATGGTCATAAACCCATTGATTGATGGCTTGGAGTTCACCAAGTGCATGGTGGATAGTGGAAGCAGCATCAACATCATGTACCTGGATACACTGCAAAATATGAACTTGACGGAGGCAAACCTAAGGCGGACCAATACCGTGTTCCATGGCGTAGTTCCTGGTCGGGAGGCTCGGTCCCTTGGGTGCATTATGCTTCAGGTAGCCTTTGGCGACGTTAATAATTACCGCCAAGAGCGCATGACCTTTGAGGTGGTCCCCTTCAAGAGCGTGTACCACGTCATATTCGGCCGCGACATATTCCACACGTTCATGGCCAAGCCATGCTTCGTCTACAACAAACTCAAGATACCCGGACCAAACAGCGTCATCACCGTATCTGGAAGCTTTACCAAGGCAAGGGACTGCGAGATCAATGAAGCAGCCGTTGCAGAAGCTGTCCTCTACAGCGAAGAATTCAAGGAGATCCAGAGCAAGGTCAATGCCTCAGAGATGCCCGCGTCGAAGAATCAGATCTCCGACTCTGCTCCTGCGTTCAAGGCCGCCATCGATACCAAGCCGGTGGAACTTGTGGTAGGCGATGCCTCCAAGACCGTCGCAATTGGGACGAACCTGGATCCCAAATAGGAAAGCGCGCTTGTCGAGTTCCTCTGTGAGAATAGGGACATCTTTGCCTGGTAACCTACCGACATGAAAGGTGTACCTAGGGAACTTGCCGATCACAGCTTAAACATAGATCCAAAATGTAAACCAGTGAAACAACCTCTACGACGCTTCGGAGATGAGAAGAGACGCGCCATTGGCAAAAAGATAGCTAGGTTACTTAAGGATGGGTTTATCCGAGAAGTCCTTCACACCCGATGGGTGGCCAATCCTGTACTTGTCCCCAAAAAGGGAACCAATTAATTAAGAATGTGCGTTGATTACACCGGCTTGAACAAAGCATGTCCCAAAGATCTGTTTGCTTTGCCTCGCATTGACCAAGTCATTGACTCGACGGCTAGATCGGAGCTTTTGTGTTTTCTCGATGCATACTCAGGATACCACCAGATCAAGATGAGGAAGTCGGACCAATTGGCCACTTCGTTCACTACCCCATACGGCACGTTTTGCTATGTCACGATGCCCTTCAGGCTGAAAAACGCAGGTGCTACCTACCAGCGGACAATGCAACGTTGCCTTCACGATCAAATTGGTCGGAATGTTCACGTCTACGTGGACGATATCGCGGTGATGTCTAAAAAGTCAAACGACTTAATCTCCGACTTAAAAGAAACCTTTGATAATCTTCGGAAATACAACATGATGCTCAACCCTAATAAGTGCGTCTTCGGGGTTCCAGACGGCAAATTGTTGGGCTTCATCGTTTCCCAGCGTGGAATCGAGGTCAACCCGGAGAAAATCAAGGTCATCTTAAACATAAACCGTCTGACATGCCTAAAGGATATTCAACGACTAATAGGTTGCGTCGCAGCAGTTAGTCGGTTCGTCAGCCGACTCGGAGAGAAGGCTTTGCCATTGTACAAGTTGCTGAAGAAGGCGGACAAATTCACATGGACAGATGAAGCAGATGCAACATTGAAGCAGCTCAAGGATATTCTTTCCTCAGTGCCCATCCTTGTAGCACCCGAGCCTGGAGAGCCCCTGTTAATTTACATGGCGGCAACCAACTGGGTTATTAGCATCATCGTCGTGGTAGAGCGGAAGGAACCAGGCTACGAGCACGGAGTTCAACGACCAGTTTACTATGTAAGCGAGGTCTTGATGGAGTCCAAGCAGCGTTACCCGCACAACCAAAAGATAGCTTATGGAGTATTCCTCGCTTCTCGAAAGCTGAGGCATTACTTTCAGGAGCACCCAATCATAGTAGTGAGCAAGACTCCACTGTCCGAAATTATCAATAACAGCGACGCTACAGGAAGGGTCGCGAAGTGGGGCATTGAACTTGCCGCCTTCGAGATCACCTACAAGAGACGCGACGCTATCAAGTCACAAGCTTTGGCGTATTTTATTGCGGATTGGACGGAGATGCCAGATGTTACTCTGTTTCCAGAACCAGAGTACTGGGTGATGCACTTTGACGGATCAAAGTTGCTCAATGGCTCGGGGGCTGGTGTACTGCTACAGTCACCAAAAGGAGACAAGCTACACTACGTTCTGCAGATCCACTTCGAGGCTACAAACAACATGGCAGAGTATGAAGCACTCATTCACGAGCTATGTGTTGCCAAGGATATTGGCATCAAGCGCATAGTTTATTGTGGAGATTCCGACTTGGTTGCCCAGCAGGTGGCTGGCACCTGGAATGCGCGGAACCCTATGATGGCGGCATATCGCGACGAAGTGGACGAGATAGCCAAGAGCTTCTTGGGCTATGAAGTCAAGTATGTGCCTAGGGAGCAAAACGAGGCGGCTGATCTACTGTCTAAGCTTGTATAAGGGCGCAAGCAAATTCCTCCAGGAGTTTTCCTAGAGCATCTACGCACACCATCCGTGAAGGGAGCCGACATCGACAACTCGGATAGAGCTGACTCTTTCATCAACATGGTGACAAAGATCCCTCCGGCTTGGACTAAACCGTTCATGGAGTATCTCGAGCACGGAACTTTTCCCGACGACGAGGTCAAAAGACAGCAAATAGTACAGAGAGCAAAGGGTTATACCATAATCAATGGGAAACTCTATAAAAGGGGTATACTTAAAGTGTGTTTCCCAGCTAGAAGGTATGGAAATCCTGCGCGAGATCCATCTCGGAGATTGCGGGCACCACGCCGCTCCTCGATCGCCGGTCACGAAAGCCTTCCGGCAAGGATTCTATTGGCTGACCGCGAAGGCGGACGCCGACAAGCTGGCTGAGACATGCACGGGATGTCAGTATTATGCCCGACAACGACATGTTCCTGCTGAAGAATTGCGAACAATACCAATAACTTGGCCGTTTGCAGTCTGGGGGCTAGACATGGTGGGACCGTTACAAACGGCACCGTGTGGATTTACGCATCTGCTGGTAGCAGTTGACAAATTCACCAAATGGATAGAAGCTAAACCCATTAGAAAGCTTGATGGGTCAACTGCCCTCAGGTTTGTCTGGGATCTAGTGGTGAGATTTGGTCTCCCACATAGCATCATCACCGACAACGGAAGCAACTTGTCACTCGGAGAAGTGGAGGCCTATTGCTGGGACAAAGACATCCGACTTGACCTTGCATCTGTGGCACACCCACAATCCAATGGTTAGGTTGAGCGAGCCAATGGATTAATTCTGCAGGGAATCAAGCCACGTCTTGAGGCACCGCTACGTAGAGCAGCCGGAGCCTGGGCGGAAGAATTGCCATCTGTGTTATGGAGTTTACGAACTACACCCAACAGATCCATCGGCTACACCCCTTACTTCATGGTATATGGAGCAGAAGCCATCCTACCTTCCGACATCCTCCACGATGCACCAAGAGTTGCCGCCTACAACCAAGATGACGCTGAAGAATCTAGACGCCTAGATGTGGACCTTCTCGAGGAGGAGCGCGTTTTGGCATGCCAAAGATCCGCCATCTACCAGCAGAAGCTACGCAGCTACCATGGTCGCCGCGTTCGGCATCGCTCATTTAAAGAGGGGGATTTAGTACTCCGACTTAAGCAGAAGAAGTCACACAAATTTTCCCCGCCATGGGAAGGACCGTTCATCATAAGCAAGGCGCTGCTCAATGGGTCTTACTACCTTGTCGACAATCGTGAACTCAAGGATAGACCCAACGAGGATCATAAGCGTCAGCGACGTGACCCGGATGATGACTACCCGGAGCTTGATCGGCCATGGAACATAGCACAGCTACGTCCTTTCTACACTTAGCATTTTTTATCTAATCGTGTACCTATTATATGATCAATGAAATAAAGCTCTTTGGTTCACTCATATTGCTGAGTCTTTTACCTCCTTTAGTGTTCATTTTTTGATCATATAAAACCTTTATGCACAAGTCTTGCGATTGCACTTGTGAAAATTCCGCCTACGGGCGTTAGCTTAAGTTTTCTGGTCTACACGTTCTTTGTTGTTTTTATGTGGATTCTGGAGTACTGACCTTTGCACTTATTGTCGCTGATTTTGTGTTCAGGTTATTGACGGTGCCATTGGGCATCATCACCTAAACGCATGGTTCCGGCAACGAGTCTTCCGACTCACGAAAAGTCAAGCATAAGAACCAAAGTAATGGATAAGCCAACACTTGCTTAAAAATATATACATGCCGGAACTTAATTCTTAAGTAGCAGGATACGACAACCATTGTTTTCCGCCTTAAGATTACATCAACAAGTTTTTCCCATGCACACACCAAAGGTGAAACAGAAATTACAAAGTGTTCTTCATTCTTTGGGCGCAGGAGACTTGGAGGCCGCATCATCACCAGCCGGAGAATCACCCTCAGCATCGGCGCTATGATGAGACTCGGAGGAGTCTTGGTTGACGTTGTCGATGAAGTTCCTGGGCACGAAGACGTCAACGTCCACCAACTCGGCAACCCTGGTGTCATAACCCGCGAGTGATGACAGGATGGCTTCGTGATCGATCTCCTTGCCGTCATCATCCACATTGGGGACACCAGATGTCACCGTGTCGATGTCGGCATCTTCATAGTGCGCCTTCACCATAGACAGCGCCATCCTTGCGCCAGGCCGTGCGCATGAAGCTTTCCAGCTCGCGACACGCTCGGGGGATCGGCACAGAATCTCTGAGTACTTCGTCACGGAGTCCGAGGCCTTGATATAAATCTAGAGGGGCTTGGCAATCTCCTTGGCTTGGGCGATGGCGGTATTGATGAATTTGCCGGCAAGAACCATGCATTCCTTGTCTGAAGGAGGCGAGCGGGTTAAACCCATGGGTGCTGAAAATTCCGACAAGGATTGCATGAGTTCATTCTAAGTATCCAGACTACAGAATTACAAGGCGGAGGACACTTACTGAAGATGCTGGCCTTAGCCTGCCAGACGGTGTCCGCCAAGGATTTCTTCTCTTGTTGGAGGAGCTTAAACGCTTCGTTATGGCGAAGGTTTTGCTCATCAGCAGCTTGCTTCTGATCCTTTAGGATCGCAAGCTCCTCCTTCAAGCGATTGACCTCCGTGGAGGCGGAGTCCTGCAAGGCTTTCATGGAATCCTCGTGCATCTTTAGCATTTCCTCCCTCTCCTTCTTAAGGATTTTGTTCTCGCTGTCCAGCTGCTGGATGTGCTTGGACTGCTCGACAATATCCTTGGCCTTAGCAACATGCTCTGCAAGTCGGAGAAAACAAAGTACACAATGAGTACTCGAAGAAGGAAGGCACAAAAGTAAGACGGAAACGCGCAAAAAGAAAACAGACTCTTGTTTTTGATGATTTGTTCCTTCAAGATGGCAGTTTTACCTTTTTCGGCTTCAAGATCTGCATGCATCTTCTGATACTTATCGTTGGCCATGCCCCTCCGAGCATTCTCGTTCTGTGGAAGCAAATATAAAGTTAAGTCGTTGTTTGGTCTGCTTGGAGCCCCTAGTCGGAAATTTCCCACCTAGATGCTCGGTGGCTATAGCGAGAGTTTTTAAATTAGCAATATGCTTAGCTTTTCTTTAAGAACTTAGTCGGAGCTAATTCAGTTCTCGATTAAGAGCTTGGGGGCTACAGTATAAAGTTTTTAACTCCGAATATGCTTAGTTTTTCTTTAAGCATCTAGTCGGAACTAATTCAGTTACAACTAGAGGCTTGGAGGGCTACAACACTGAAAATTATGAACACTGTGTATGCTACTCTTAAAGCATCTAAACGGAATAGTTTCTTCCATCTAAATTCTTGGGGGCTACAGTGAGAGTTCTTTCTAACTTAGTCACTCTTAGAGTATATAGATGCAAAACCTATGGTTTTCCGTCTACATCCTCGGGGGCTAAAGTGGGATACTCATACGAAATGCAAAAGGTAAAGTAAAACTTACAAGTGCAATGATCTTGAGGTTTGTACCGCTTTCGGCTGGAAGCTTGCCAAAGGAAATGCTATTTCCTCGCAAGATGTCTGCTTGTCGGAGTAGCTCCTCAAGACCGCACGTCGGAGATGACGGCACTCCTCCAGGAACCATAGTTGTGTTACTCGGCAGGAGCATCGGGTAAACTATCTTTGGGAACTCGAAGGGTTTCTGGGGAGCAGAGGTGCCGCCTTCGGCAGAGGTACCAGCTCCCACCACCGCCTTGCCGCTACCGATGGCATCCTTAGCCGGAGCTTCAGCCATTTGAAGAGCAGCACTCTCCTGCGTCGCCTGCTCGCCGACAACAGCTAGTTCGGTAGAGGCACCAGAGTCCACTTCCATGGCAGAAGGGCCTGGTGCCTCCTGGACCTGAGAGCTTGTCGGAGCAGAGGAGGGCTTGACGGCAGGAGTGGCAGGGGCGATGGAGGGGGAGGAGTCGCGATGCAGCATATCTTTGATATTTCTAGAAGCCCCAAGAGTCTTGGAGGAATTCTTGAGGCTGGTTGTGGCTTTCTTCCTGAAACATGCAAAATGCATAAGTACAGGAATAAGATAGATAAATAAGACAATGTCGGAGAATGAGAGGCTTACACTAGGGGGGGCGCTTTGGCAAACATAACTGTGGCTTTCTTCTTTTCCGCCTCCAAGGCGGCAGTACTCTTTTTGGAGGCTCCACCCTCCGTCTTCTTTTTCTTGCCTCCGTCGGCAGCGTCAGAGGTGGAGCTCTTCAGCTTTTGCGCCAATGGGGCATCGTCGTCGGACACGACCGTGACTTCCTTCATCTTTGGATCATAGATTTGGGTAGCCAGGTTGTCCTCATATAGATCGCTAAGCTGTTAAGTAAGAATTCACCGTGTTAGATAAGATGGCACTGGCAAGACGGAGAAACTGGAGCAATGTCATACACGGAAAATAAATACCTACCTTTGGGCACTTGCCGTCTACGTACATGTCACAGGTGATGGTGAAGCCGCGCTTCTTATCCTTCACCTTGACGATGTCCTTCAGACGGAGCTTGACGGAGTCGCTCGAGAAGTTATCCACGGAGATCCGAAGGGAATCCTTTCGATCACCCGTGTACTCGTGCATGAACTTCGCGCGATGCTGCAGGGGTTGGATTCGCCTGATGAACCAGAACATGGCTAGGTCCAAGCCGGTCAAACCCGCCTCTACGAACCACTCGATCCGCCTTATAGCGCGAGAAGCGTTGAGGTCGGAGGGAAGGGAGGCATGGGATCTCCATGTGGAAACTTTAGCGGCGGCTCCATCCACGAAGTCCGGGTACGTCACTTCTCGGCCCGCCAAAGGAATGTCAGGGCCGTATAAGTACGTCGGCTGCCAGTTCTTGCAGGACTCGTGGCCGACGATGTCGGGGAACCGCCGGCCAGGACGGATCTTGAAGCTTATGGTGCCGCAGTTCCTAAGCTCCTCCCTACTATGTCCGGCTTCACGTTTGACAGTGAAGAAGTACACGAACAATTCTAACCTAGGCTTAATCCCTAGGTAACCCTCACAAAGTGCCGCGAAGTTGTTAAGCACTAAGATACTATTGGGGGAGAGGTTATGGGGTTGGACTTTGAAGTGGTTCAAGACGGACAGAAAGAAGTGGGAGATGGGCAGAGAAACGCCGCGTACCAGCTGAGCTTTGAGGTACACCTTTTCTCCGGCTTGGGGAGAAGGTGTCACCTAGCCAGCCGGCGTCGCCCGCCAGGCAAGCCCCTCCGTCGCGGGGAGGTAGCCTTCGGCGACCATCTCTTGGATGTCGCGGTAGGTGATGTCCGAGCCGCGCCAGTCGCCCTTGTGCGAGTCTGGCTCTTCTTCCAGAGGCTCTAGCGCCGCCAGATTGTGGTCACCGCCGGTGGTTTCAATCACCGCCGACGTGGGGACCAGGCCCTCTGGGGGCACAATGACGGAGCTCGCCGGCTTCGCCGTGGCTTCGCTCGACGCCGCCATCGACGGGGAGGAGCTGCTGCTGGGCTTGGAGGACTGGGAGGACACGACTGGTGCAGAGAGGGGCTAGGGTTTCTTCGAGGTTTTCCGCGGAGAGCTCGAGGAGGCGTGCGGCTGGAGGAAGAAGATGATGACGCGAGATAATAGGGTGAAAAAGTGGCAAGTGTCCCACGGTTACTATTTATCTTACTCTGCGTCAAGATTCGTGCAGCTAATCGTACGGTTGCCGCGTAGACGACGTGTTCATGAACGTGCGCGGTAATTTCGCCACGTCTCCAACCGCCGCCGCCAACGGTTCGTATCGCTCACGCGGGAAAATCGGATATGATTGCTTTCTCTGCATGTGTGAGTTACGAGGCGTCGCTGACCTGCAGCCTACGTCGTCATAACTGACATGGTAGATGAGCCGTCCCATCGAAGATTCCGGCGTGGACGGATTTAATCCCACTACGGAAGAGGACGATGGAAGATTCAGCATTTCTCCGACTTACTCATAAAAGACGGAGAAACCTTTGCAGGGTTCTTTGGAGGACTACAAGATATTGCTTGACGATTTGCCGACATCCATCTAGATGGAGCATTCCACGGGAAGAGGCAAGACGGCGCAAGATCTCGGAGTTCTCCGGGGGCTACTGTTGGGGATATGCTATATGGGTATCCTCATAGCATGTCTCTTATCCGACTAACCCGGGTGGCCCATAGTCGGTAGCATGTCCTATGGCCTGCTGGGCGGCCCAGTTAGGTGGATCCAGAAGGAAGGCCCATGTCGGATAAAGGAAGGCTACGGTGGAGTCACCAGTGTACCCCGGAGCCTTGGAGTACAAGATACACAAGACTAGTGATAGACGGTGTAGGACTCTGTAACCTGTCCAGCTAGGACTTTTCCCTATAACCCTAGGACCTGGCGACTATATAAGTCGGGCCTATGGGAGCCTTTAGGGCACGACAACTTAGTATCGATTCATACAACCTCGCACAGCGAACCTATCTCTGTAACTCGACGTATTGCCCTTATAGTGATTTATAGCAGGAGTAGGATTCCGCCACCGTCGTGGGATCTGAACCTAGGAAAGCTGTGTTACCTCGTACCCGTCAACCGTCCGCCTTACCCCACGTCTCTAAACACGCACTGTGAGGACCCCTCCATGGCGTACTCGTCGGGAATACCACGACAAGTAGATAGATCTTGGCTTGTTTGTTTGCATGCGGCAGAAATTTTTTGTTTTCCATGCTACGAACCCCTACACATAGGTCTCGCCAAAATCAATTCCTTCCACTTGAGATAATCCTTGAGCCACGAGTCTTGCTTTATTCCTCACAACAATGCCATTTTCATCTTGTTTGTTCTTGAAGATCCACTTTGTACCGATAACATTGCGGCTATCCTTGGGTTTCTCTACGAGCTTCCAAACTTTGTTGCGTTCGAAGTTATTTAATTCTTCATGCATTGCAACAACCCAATCGGGGTCCTTCAAGAGCATCAAAGACCTGCGGTTCAACCATGGAAATGTGAGCTTGATGATCACAGAAGCTTGCAAGTTCTCTTCTAGTAGATACCCTTCTTCGTAGATCACCAACAACCTTGTCAAGAGTGTGACCCCTTAGTTCAAGGTTCCGATCAGCACGAGCCTTGCGACGAGTCTCAATGTCCTTATTGTTTCTAGAAGGAGTTGATTTAGTATTTGTATCCTGGTCTTGATCACTGCCTTGCCCTTGATCTTGATCTGAGTTAACACCAGGAGATTGCTGCTAAGTTTGTTCTTTAGGGCCGGATAATCTGCCCCTTGGAGGGGCCGAACTATCCGGCCTGGGAGGTGAAGCACCAGTGCCTTCTTCCTGAGAGTGCCTGACAGGAGTTGGAGAACCAGGGCCGGATAATCAGCCCTAGGGGCCAGAGAATCCGGCCTGGGAGCTTCTTGACTGTTGTCTTCTCCTTCGAGTCCCCTGGAACGAGTTGGAGTACCAGGGGCGGATAGTCCGCCCCTTGTAGGGGCGGATAGTCCGGCCTGGGACTACCAGCTTGTCCAGGAGACAGATGATCTTCAACAGGTTGCGGTGTTGGTGCAGAGTTTTCTCCAATAGTAGGAGCTTGTTGATCTTGTGTAGATGAGGGCTCCACTTGAGTGGAGCATTGTCCTTCCCGATCCACCACAAGGGGTTCCTCAATGGGGCGTAAAAATCCCACGCCCATTCTTCTTATGGCTTCTTGGGGAATTTCAACATCTCCATCACAAACATCAACTTGCCGTACAAAGGAGCCGTTATTTTCATCGAACTCCACACTACAAGATTATACAACAATCCCAGTGATATTGTTGTAGACTCTATAAGTGTGGGATTCGGCACCATAACCAACAAAAATACCTTCTAAAGCCTTGGACTCAAATTTAGACAAGCAGACACCTTTAATAAGAAAGAAACACTTACACCCGAATACTCTGAAGTATGAGATGTTGGGTTTGTTACCGGTAAGTATTTCATAAGGAATCTTGTCCAAAATCTTGCGGAGATAGAGCCGGTCTGATGAGTGACAAGCAGTGGATATGGCTTCAGCCCAAAAATTGTAAGGAGACTTGAATTCAGCCAACATTGATCTTGCCATATCCATCAAAGTCCGGTTCTTCCTCTCAGCTACACCATTTTGTTGAGGGGTGTACGCAGCGGAATATTGATGTCTAATCCCCTCTTTGCTTAGAAACTCATTCAAGGTGTAGTTTTTGAATTCGGAGCCGTTGTCACTCCTTATTGCCAAGATAGGAACATTGTGTTGACGTTGAACTTCATTGGCAAAGTCAATGACTGTTTGTTGAGTCTCACTCTTTAGTTTGAAGAAATAGACCCATGTATATCTTGAGTAATCATCGATAATGACCAAGCAATATTTCTTCCCACCAAGACTTGCATGAGAAGGAGGACCAAATAAATCCACATGAAGTAATTCCAAGATCCTCTTTGAAGACACAATAGTTTTCCTCTTGTGGGGAGAGTCGTGCATTTTTCCATCAACACAAGCCCTACAAACACGATCTTTGTCAAAGGAGCATTGTCTTTTAGTCCAAGGATGTGGCCACCCTTGTGGAGACTTTGCAAAGTTCTCATGTTGACATGGGCTAAACGGCGATGCCATAGCCAACCCACGTCAGCCTTTCCGAATAGACACATCGGACCCGAAGTGGTTTTCCTCGAAAAGTCCACCACATACAGGTCATTTTCGACGTATCCAACGAAAGCAACCTTTAGAGACTTGCTCCACAAGAGTACCACCAAATCATCATCGATAAAAACAGCAAAACCCATCTCGCCAAGGGCACGAACAGAAAGAAGGTTGTAACCGTGGGTCTCAACAAGCATGACGTCCACTATAGGAGACTGTCATATTATCATGATTTGGACGCATCTCCGTGATGATCTCCTTGCTTCCGGTCATATGACTAGTGCATCCACTATCCAGCACCCATTTCGACACACCGGAAGCATAGCCCTGTAAGAGAATTACTTCTTGATTTTAGGTACCCATTTTTCAATGGGTCCTTTCATGTTAGTAACAAGGGTCTTTGGGACCCAAATAGACCAAGCAATATATTCATCAAAGGTACCGACATAATAAGCATAAACATCACCATAATCATCACAAAAGAGTTCATAATTTAGATTGTGAGACCCTGCAAAACCAATATTGTTAGTCTTGTATTTTGTGACATTCTTCTCAGCGGCACTTGTCTTTGATTGCACATTCTTGGTCTTGTTCTTCTTGTTTTTCTTTTTTTTGGACTTAGTGACATACCCAAGTCCCTCTTTACCATGATTTGACCTTTGCTTGTCAAGGAATTCATCAAGCACACCCTTATCCTTGGGGGTGATGTCCTTGACCACTTCTTTTTCCACACTATCATTTACCTTTTGACTGTATGTTGAGTTGGATGAGCTAGGAACATCATATTTGGCCAATCGACTTTGAAGCTGATCATGTGACTCATTGAGAATAGAGAAATCGTTTTTCAACACCTTGTGAGCATTGTCAAGTTTCTCCAATTCCTCGGAGAGTCTATCATGAGCAGCCCCAAAGTCAATATTTTCTTTCTTTAACTTCTTTGCTTTGGTGACTGCATTGTCACGTTACTTGACAAGTTTAGCCACAATTTATTCATGTGACTCTTCAATGGACTCAAGCCTCTCTTCAAGAGAGACCCGAGCTTCTTCTTCTTCCTCAAGAGCATTTTTTAAGGATGCAATTGCCATTGCATCCTCCCTTTCAATTCTGCCCTTTTCTTCGAGGAGTGCTTCGTTTTGGGCCAGCTGATCCATAAGAGCTTCAAAACGAACTTTGTGCTCACCTTGCAAGTTAGTGTAGAAGTAATCCAAAGCAATAATCTCTTCTTTAACCTTAAGACTAGTAGGATCATCCATGTCAATCATAGCCTTAGGAAAAGAAGAGTTAGAAGTCGTTACCTCGGAGCTTCTTGCCATGAGACAAGTAGCATTCTTGTTGATGATATTTTCATTCGGAAAGTCGAAGAGAGATGCTGATGTAGATGTGGTGGCTATAGTAGCCACCTCTTGAGATCTATTGTCCTCGTCCTCATCTTCACTTCCCGATGAATATTCTTCTTGAGCCACTAGAACAATATTTGGTTGCTTCTTGAAGGGAGCATTCTTCTTTACAAACTGTTTCTTGTGTGGATCCTTTGACTTGTCCTTGAAAATAAGTCTTCCTCCATTATCTTCCCTACTTTGATATGGACACTCAGCTACAAAGTGTTGCCGGTCCAATTGAAACATGTTCTCAGCTTGGGACCATTTTCTTTTCTTTCATAGGCTCCACTCTTGCGTTCTAGTTCAGCTTTAGCCTTGGCTAGATATTTCCAAAAGTTTCTAGCATAAAGAGCCAAGTATTGTCCGTGGATCCTTTTTATATCCTCGGGACAGTCCAGACCTTCTACGGCATATTCATCATGATCAATCACACTAGTCTTCAAGGCCATGTTGACCCCCTTTTGCATCCCCATAGCTCGAGAACGAGCATCTTCTGCATTCTTGGCAGCCACTTTGAAAGCGGCCATTTCTTGCATTACTTCATTGGATGACATGAGGTGATAGTTATGCCTACCTTGGAGACTTTTCAAATCTGTGGGCTCAAATGGCATAAGAGCAGTGACATACTTGCGCTTGATCCAAGCATCATCAACATGAGCTGCACCGTGGTTTCTTAAAGTTGTGGCTATTGCCTTGAGCCTCCTATACATATCCTCGTGGTCTTCTCCATCCAACATATAGAATCCTTCACATTCGTTGCTCAAAGCATCATATCTATTCCTTCTCATACTTTCATTTCCGATGAAGAGCTCGGTGAGGGCATCCCAAGCTTCCTTAGCTGTGCTAAGATACTGAATGTGTGGCATGTCTTTGTCACCCACACCAAGCTGTATCATGTGTAGAGCTGTAGCGTTGAGTTGGCTATCAAAAACTTATCTTCTTGTGAGATTGTTGGGGTCTAGAACATGAAGACCATTTTCTATGATTTTCCACAACTCAATGGAGGACCTGCACACATGAGACTTCATCAAAAATTGCCATTGAGAAAAAGTAGATGCAGAAAGTTTGGGTGGATCACCCCTATTATGCATATGTGGGTGAGGGATAGGTGGATCAGGAGAATACACATGAGAAACCTCATTGTATCCATCCTTACCACTATCCTTTTTCGAGGAGGAGCTATTGCTAGTGTCATCACCAACCACTTCGTTCTCTTTGGAATCGGTTTTACCCGTTTCCTTGGATTGCGGAGTGGTAGCCTCAGAGTTAGATGGAGGTGATGCTGTGGATGGGGAGAGACGCATTATCAATTGATGCATCTCTTCCATCTTATCCTCCATTGAACTCACCAAGGTTGTTTCCAACGTCTTGAGATCGTTCATGGTGACTACATCCGGAGCATCACTCCCATCTACCTTGGAACCCATACTTCTCTTAGGTGGTTAAGCCCGAAATAAGAGCCGGGGCTCTGATACCAATTGAAATGGATCGTATGGGCACCTAGAGGGGGGTGAATAGGTGCTAACCAATTTTTTAATACTTTTTCAATTTTAGGCTTGACACAAAGTAAATTCTCTAGATATGCAACTACGATAATTTCTCTATATGCAATCCTAACTACTAAGCACGTAAAGAGAGGAACGAAGGAACCGTAGTGGAGCACGCGGAGACACAGGGGTTTGTTTTACCGCAGTTCCTTCCTTGTTAAGGGAAGTACATCTGCGGTAGAGGGGTGGGCGGTTCTAAGACCACCACGCCACAATAGGCCTCACCCTATTATCCGATGGATCTCGCCATGAGAGGCCTGATCCACCTTCTCCACTATTAGATCCCTTCGAGGCGGGAACCGGTGCCTTTTACAACTCTATCGGGGCACACACCCACAACCGAATTGGGGGCTCCCGAGATGAAAACAAGCTGCCACAAGAACAAGGTTTATCAATATAAACAAAAATAAGGATCTAGGTATTTGCAAGAAATACTAGATCGGTGGTTCCCCAAAGGAATGGGGAGAAGATGAAGCGCTTGATTGTAGTTGATGAAGATCGAGTCCTCCTCCTTTGATTCCCCAATGGACGGAGCCTTTGAGTGTATCTAGGTGGAGTTCTCTCGGATGAAGCTTGCAGATCAGGTCTGTTCATTTTCGAGTGAATCAAGGGTTCTAGATAGAGGGGGAAGACATGCTTAAATACCCCCTACCCAGAATAAGCCGTTGGATAGATTTGGGGGCGGATTATCCGCCCCCTTTGGGGCGGACTATCCGCCCTGGGGCGAAAATCCGCCCCCCCCAGGACGGAAACTCCAGAGAAAACTCCGCCCCCCATACAGAGAGCGACGCAGCCTTGACTTGAAGAAATTTCCAGAGGGGACGGATTATCTGCCCCCCGCCAGGGGCGGACTATCCGCCCTTGGGAGAAAGTCCGCCCAAGGACCGGAAAGTCCGAGGGAAACTCCGCCCCCATACAGAGAGCGACGCAGCCTTGACTTGAAGAAAATCCTCGAGGGGGGGGACAGTCCGCCCCCAAGGGGCGGACAATCCAGCTGGGCCGGAAAATCCGGCCAAAAACTCCGCCCCCCTCTCTGGGGGTCGCGCACACTTGAAAGAGGGATGGGGCGGATTATCCGCCCCTGGGAGGGCCGATTATCCGCCCCCAGAAAGCAGTTTCCTCCCCTTCTTGATGTACAGATCTGCAGCACTTCAACACACGTTAAATAATCCTTGATATTGTTATCTAACACACAAAACACTAGGGATTATGAAATGTTCTTTCTCACGTTCGGTAATCGATGCAGGCAGCTGAGGTTGTAGTTCTCCCTTCGTGATTCCGGCAGCATAACGGCATGGTGTCAGAAGTAGGGAAGATCCCGCAGGGCTTCGCCTAAGCCGGTGCGAGTTATGGTGGATTAGGGTTTCCCGGAGATCTAGGGTTTAGATGAACGGGAGGAGGAGTAGGTGTCAGCGGCGGCTAGGGCGGTGGCGACGAACCGCGGCGGCGGGGAGAGGGGCTAGGGCTTGGCTCTTGTGGTGTTGGGGCAGCCCTCCCCCTCTATTTATGAGAGGGAGGGGCAGCCTTGGGAGGGGTGGGTTTGAATCCAAACCCAAACCCAAGCTGGATTGAGAGAAGGACTTGTTTCTTCTTCCACTAGGAAACCATTGTTCCAGTTTGACTTTTCAAACTTCCCGTTTGACTTTCAATTTAGATCTTTATTTCTCTCTTGCAAATGCCAACACCAAGTGACGTAGGATATGATCCAATCATTCCACATATCCATGACACATTCATGGACCATTCCCCTTTCGGTCCGGTGAACCTTCTAGACCCTTCTAGAACCTCTCCGATGAAACCATCGGAAACTTTCCCGAACTCCGAAATCGGACTTTCCTTATATGAATCTTATTCTCCGGACCATTCCGGATCTCCTCGTAATATCCCGGATCCCATCTGAGACTCCGAACAACATTCGGTATCCCTATTAACATTCCATATGTACTAAACAACATCGAATCCTTAAGTGTGTCTCCCTACGGTTCGTGAATTATGCGGACATGACCGAGACACTTCTCCGATCAATAACCAATAGAGGAATCTGGAAATTCCTATGGCTCCCACATATTTCTACGATTACTTTGCGATCGAATGAACCACTTACGTATAATACCAATTTCCCTTTGTCTCACGATAGTTTACTTATCCGAGGTTTTGATCGTCGGTATCTCTGCATACCTAGTTCAACCTCGTTACTGATAAGTACTCTTTTCTCGTTCTCGTGATATGTGATCCCTTGTGAGCCAGTCACATGCTTGCAAGCTAATTGGATGACATTCCACCGAGAGGGCCCAGAGCATATCTATCCGTCATATGGATGGACAAATCCCACTCTTGATCCATGCACTACTAGGAAAAGGCCCATCAGTGGCGCACCATTTTGGGACTTCTGTGGCGCATATGGGATATGCCACTGTTATCTCGCCACTAAATTTCAGTTTTGTGGCGCATATTGAAATGCGCCACAGAAGTCTGAAAATCTTCTGTGGCGCATATTGCCAAAATGCGCCACAGAAGTCCCGAACCAGATCTCAATCTTCTGTGGCGCATTTGGCCAATATGCACCACAGAATTTTTTTCAAATTTCAAAAAAAAAACGGCCAGATCTGGCCGGAGGTGGTGCTCGCCGGAGGTGGGGGTCGCCGATGGAGGAGAGAAGGAGGTTGCTGGTAGAGGAGGTGGAGGTCGCCGGAGGAGGAGGAGGAGGACACTACTAAGAAAATGGCTATAGGTAATTAGCACATCCGTGGCTCACATGGTTGAAGTGCCCCACGGCTAAAACAGGCGTGGCTTACCTTTGGGCAGTGCCCTACTAGTAACTAGAACAACCGTGGCGCACATTGTCATAGTGCGCCACAGATATGTGTGGGCCAGGGCCTTGCTGGCCGCACGCCAGATATCCGTAGCGCACATAGGGTAGGTGTGCTATGCTTGTTAGTGTTATCCGTGCCGCACGTTGGGGGGTGCGCTATGCCTAAGCACATGCCCCTCTGCTCCGTAAAACGGGCAGACACATCCGTGGCGCACTATGGCATGTGCGCCATGAATGTTATTAATCCCTGTGGCGCACTAGGGCCACGTGCGCCACGGATGTGGCGACCCTTTTTTTGGCAGCTCTACTTTGTGCACATGTGTGATCATCCACCACCCCACACTTCACTTTCCCCTTCTTCTTCCTCCTTAGATCTAGTCAGGATCCTTGTCCTTCCCACCTCAATTTCTCCACTCATTCACCATTTTTAGCATGTAGAACTTGTCTTGGATGTTACATACGTAATAGAGGAAGCTCTCCGGTCTCTCCTTCTCCGGTCTCGCGCGCGCACCTCTCCTTTCCATATTCTCGCGATCAGTCTCTCATCTCGGTAAGTTGTCCATGTAAGGATGTGTTCATGTGTATATGGATGATATGCTCATACGTATGTAGACGATCGATTCTCATGATGTGTGTATGGAGAGGATCTCGATGGTCATGTGTGTGTATATGGAGAGTATCGATGATGCTCATGCATGTGTGTTTGGATAGGATAATGATATGTTCATGTGTGTATGGATCGGTCTCTCTCTTGTGTTTGTATGTGAACAAGTTGCCATTTGTTTTGCCAAAATGTTGATTCATTTCCATTTTGGCAAGACTTTGGCATTTCGCAAAGGTCCTAATTTTAGCATAGTTCATGCCGAAATTTTCTATCGACCATTGCATGCATGCATTCATTATGTGGTTCTAATAGACTTCTAATTGTACCGTGTACACAGTGCAGGCAAAAATGGTCCGCATAATGAGCGAAGGCATTGTGGCTAGATTTTTGAAATGTGCGACGGCCGACATGATACGAAATAACTAGACGGATATAAGATGTCCGTGCAGAAGATGCAAACTCAACTGGGTGATCGACCTAGATTCCAGGAATCTGCAGCCGCACCTGCTCCGCCATGGTTTCATGGATGGATACACTCGTTGGATAAGCGATGACGAAGACGATGGAGACGGTGGAGGTGGGCAACATGACGATGATCATCATCACGGCGAGAACGTGCGAGATGACAAAGAGTCTCCTGGAGATGGTGAAGGTGCGGAAGCAGACCGGGATGATGATGATCTAGATGCTGGAGGAGGAGACGATGATGGAACAACATCAGGATGGGTGTGGGACCCTTATGTGCAAGAGATGCTTCTCAAGCAGACGAGTAACGCCAGGGCTACCGCTAGAGAGAAAGCCAAGCTTGCGCAACTTGAGAAAGACGCGGTTACTCCATTGTATGAAGGATGCAGGCCCGATGATACCCGGTTGAATGTAACACTCAAGGCTATGGAGATGAAGGCAAAACACAAATTGAGCGACGCAAGCTTCGATGATATGATGGCATTCTGGCATGATCGTCTCCCGGAGGGGAACACATGTCCAACTAGTATCGAGGACACCAAGAAAATCGTCTGTCCTCTCGATCTACCGCACGTTAGATATCACGTATGCATCAACGATTGCATCATTTATCGGGGCGAGGACGCGGAGAAAACCACATGTCCGGTGTGCGGCGTGAGTCGATACACGAAAGGGAAGAAAGCACCTCGTAAAGTGGTATGGTACTTTCCTATCACTCCTCGTCTGCAGCGCTATTTCGCGGACCCTAAGGAAGCGAAGCTCATGCGATGGCATGCGGAAAGGAAGAAGCCAGGAGATGACGATGATGACCCCGAAAAGGATGAGCTACTGACGCACCCTTCAGATGCTAGCCAGTGGAAAGCATTGGACGTCGAATTCCCAGAATTCGGTGGAGATTCAAGGAACATCAGGCTTGGTGCGAGCACCGATGGACTCAGTCCGTTCGGTAGCCAGAGCAGCACGCACAACACTTGGCCCGTGTTTGTATGGATGTACAACCTCCCTCCATGGTTGTGCATGAAGAAGAAGTACATACAAATGAGTATGCTAATTCAAGGGCCGAAACAACCTGGTACCGACATCAATCTGTATCTCGGGCTGTTGAAAGAGGAGCTAGCCACGTTATGGGAATCTGGAGCCAATACTTACGACGCTGTCGCACAAGATTATTTCACTATGAGATCCGCCTTGGTCACTACAGTGCAAGACTATCCAGGTTGCGGGTATATCTCGGGGCAGGTTATCCAAGGATTCTGCGCATGTGTTAGGTGCATGGATAACACAAGCTATCTCCAACTAGAGAAAGATCCAGGGTCTTCGAAAACCGTGTTCATGGCGCACCGGAGGTGGCTCGGCAAGAATGCTCCATGGAGAAAACATGGAGACCTGTTCGATGGCAAATCCAAGACCTGAGGAATCCCAGACCGTAGGAGTAGCGAAGAAGTGGAAGAGTTGCTAAAAAACTGGAAAGATTGTCCTAAGCCTGGAAAGAGGCAGCAAGACAAGCCGCTGATGAAGGTATGGAAAACAAGGTCTGTTTTCTGGGAGTTGCCATACTGGAAGTTTCTCTGCACGCCTCATAGCCTCGACATCGTGCATATCATGAAAAACGTGTGCGAGAGTCTGGTCGCCACCATAATCAACATGCCAGATAGGACGAAAGATGGTCCGAAAGCAAGGCACGACCTGATATGATTGGGTATCCGGAAGGAGCTTCACGGAGGACGCACTACTCCTGATGATCAAGAAGATGACGATGATCATGAGTCAGAGACGACACAAGGTCGTCGGAAGGGTAAAAAGTTCAAGAAGAACGAATATTACTGCCCTCATGATGGCCGATGTTCCTCCGCAGCATGATGGCGTTCGAAAGGATGAACGAACACATCAAAGGATACATTCGCAATAGGTCCCGTCCAGATGGAAGCATAGCCAAGGGCTTTCTGGCCGAATAGTGCATCTCTTTCTGCACGAATTATCTAGACATCGAGAACCCTGTCGGTCTTCCCGTCAACAGGCACCTTGGCAAGCTCGACGGATCTGGTCACCGAGAGGGTCGTCGCATACTGCATGCAGACTTCGATCTTCGACGCGCAGACTTTGATCGAGCAAACCTCGTCACGCTACAGCATTTATAACTGGTCGATCCCTGGGTACAGAAGCACAAAAGGTTAATCGAGAAGAAGTACAGTGACTGGGGCATATAGAGGACGCAGGGAGAAATAATCAAAGAGCACAAATCAGATTTCACACGTTGGTTTAGGCAGACGCTCCTTGATAATCCCCCGCGATTGCATTCTTCTGACACGAAAAAGATCATATTCACCTTGTCGCAGGGACCGATGCAAAACCTGGTGACCTATCAGGCGTATGATATCAACGGCTACACATTCTACACGGAGGAAAAGGACAACAAGTGTGATTATCAGAACTCAGGCATAACGTCAGAATTCTACACTGATGACAACGTGAAGGAAAAATTCTACGGAAGAATCGAGGAGATCTAGGAGCTCGACTACTGTGGATAAAAGGTGCCGATGTTCCGTGTCAGATGGGAAAAGAGCGTCGAAAGAGAAGACCGGTATTTCACAACCATGGTTATACCCGAAGAAGCCAAATCCAAGGCCGCTGGTGCGAACGTGGCCGCGAAAAATGAACCGTGGGTACTGGCTACCAAAGTGGACCATTTTTTTTTCATTACCGACCCGACAAAGCCTAGTCGTCGCTCGAGGAGGAGGCCGTGGAGCAGGAGCAGGAGGAGGCCCGTGCGCCAGCCATCGTCGTCCGCCCGCCCACCATCGTCGTCCGCCCGCCCGCCTGCCATCGTCGTCCTCATCTCAGAGGTGAGCGTCGCCCCTCCCCTCTCTCCCTCTCTCTCCCTCTCTCCCCTCTCTCTGCAGGCCATGGTTAGGGTTCAGAGAAGTGAACTATTATCGTATAATTTGCTCCTATTCGGATTAGGGTTTAGATTAGGGTTCAGATTAGGCCAAGTTCAGATTAGGGTTCATTATCGTAGCATTTTCTCCTGTTGAATGGGTTCAGATTAGGGTTCAGATTGTGCTGTCAACTTGAAAATTCCATGCAAACTGCAGTAAAAAGATCAAACATTGTCGTTCACCAAGCCCAAGCAAAGGGAAAACATGGTAATTAATTCAAATACTATCAATTGCAGCACTGAGTTACTACATATTTCCTAATTATCCTCGTTGTATGCAATCATGTATTGGTCCTCTACTTGCAACGTAATTAGCCAACAGAATGCACCTATAAATTATTATGTGGTTAAGTCAACAGTATGCGGCTCCTACCGGAGTAAATGGACCCCCAACTACCAGCGTTCATCATGCTACCTGTGTCTGGAACCATAAAGGAATATCAAATGACAATAGAATAATGCGTCAACGAATAATTTAACTGAACAATATAAAACAGAAGTGTATTTAGGAACTAGGGAATAGTATAAATGGATTTCATAGCTTACTCCTATTGAATAGTCCTTCCCACTGGAAACATTTCAATTGGAAACTCTCCCACTATTTTGCCCAAAAAAGCTAGATTGGTGCCTGGTGAATCCAGATGATAAATGTAAGTGCCCATTGCTTGATGTGGCTGGGCATGCGAGCTAATGCATTCTTAAGCAATGTGTTTTCTACCTAGATGTTTTTGTGGTGAGTTTTTATGAATCACTCAATATACTTATTTTTATTGCTTTATACATAAGATAAAACCACTAAAGCTAAGCAAATTACTGCAATCTGGGTGGTTCTTAGTGGTGCCTTAAGACCACTAAAGCTAAGCAGATTACTAGTTCATATTCCCAGCAAACAGAGATCTTGTAGGTTTAGGCTTGATTTCTTTAGCAAACAGAGAGCAATATGATCCTGGTTTGTGACCACCTGGTGATGGTTTTAGTGTTGAATGGTATCCACACATATATAGCTCAAACAATGTGTATATACTTGTATTTGCTTGCTGTCATATAATGACAGGTGCTATAATCTGCATGTATTTGCTTGTTGTCATCAATGAGAGGTGATATAATTTGTGGTGATATAATTGTAGCACTTTAAATTGTTCTTGTGCTTGTATGAAGCACTTTATTATGTCGTGTATGCAGGTTCTTGTATGAAATGAGTCCCGATTTTTGCCGGAATGTTGATTAACTTCCGTTTCGACAGAAATTGGGCACTCCTAGTTTAAGAAAATTAGCAAAGGTCATGCCGGATTTTTCCGTGCATTTAACCAATTATTTGTTTTTTATTAGTGCAAAGATGTGTGACAACGACGAGGTTGGATGTTCTAAACGCATCAGCGCTGAAGGAGAACTTAAACCTCCGAATAAACAATTGACATTCTGGTAGGCGGCCCAGTGGCTAGAAGACAATGAAGAATACCATCCTTCGGAGAGCGAGGATGATGAGATGGAAGACGCGGAGGAAGAAGCCGAAGGAACGGCGGGTGATGAAACCACTGATGGCGGCGAGGGCACAGGGAGTGGTAGCAATCCTCCTAAGAAGAAGAAGAAGCCGAAGGAACGGCGCCCGAACACGGTTGGCACCGTCAGGGAGGAAATTACCGAAGTGAGCCCATCAGGGGTTCCTTTGGAGCCCGCCCTTGTCGTCAAAGGGTACGGTGGGAAAGTGGCGGCGATCACCCGGAAAACCATCTCGATCAACACCGAGAATCTCCGACATAAAGATAATGGCCACTTGCGCACACTCCTCTTCGAGAAGCTGCACGCAAGATACATGTTCCCCGCTAAGTATCAGAACACAAATTATCATGGGAACGAAGTAAACAAATCCGCCCTCACAAAGATGAGCACCGCCCTAGCCAGCTAGAGAACCCGGATAAAGAAGAAGATCTATAAAGAAGGCAAAAGTCTCGAGGAGATCCAGAAGATTGACCCGCAGATCACCGAAGATCAGTTTCGGGAGTTCAAGGAGAGGTGTGAATCCGAAAGAGCCCTGGCCAATAGTAATCGGGGAAAGGTGCTGCAGGCTATGAATATAGGTCATCACCATCTCGTATCTGGTGGATACAGAACCGCAGAGGCCAAATGGAATATGGAGGACGAAGAGTATAGATCCAAGGGGATAGAAAACCCCTTTGCAAAATTCGGACCCGGACAGGTTTGAAACTTCATCAGGGCCCGTTACCATGTAGACCCAAAAACCAAACAACTCACCGCGGATCGTGCGGTGAAGGAATTCGAGGAAATTGTGGTAAGTAATCTAATTACCATGGATCGACTCGATTGCATTCTAATCGATGATCTAAACGATTCACTATTACTTCTTCTGCGGGAGGAGGAAATTGTTGCTAGTCATGGATCCCAGGGTTCCTCATCCTAGGGGTCGACGGAGGCCACCCGGTGGGATAACCCTTTTAACAGGGCGATGAACCGGGCCAAGAAAATAGAGCCGGTTACGAAGAAGTCGTCGTCGGCTGGCCGTCTGGCCGGCCTCGGGGGTAAGAATTGGGTGGATCATTTTGGTCCACCGTCGAGGACGCATGTGGCACCGTCGGGAAGGAGCGAGGAGGAAAATCGCGAGGTTCAAGAACTTAAGGAAAAAGTGGCGCGGATCCCGCAGATCGTCCAAGACAACCTGGCAATCACCCTCACGTCCTTCCTGCCTACCTTGGTGGAGTCAATAGCGAAATGGAGTGCGGGTGGTCGAGTAGGGTTGTGCCCGATTCCAAGCATGGTCAGCAGCCACTCGAACAACGCGGCGCCGACGAATCAGGCGAACTACTTGTTCGTGACTCCGCCCGCTAGCACCGCGACGCCGCAAGTGTTGGTGACTCCCCCTGTGATCACCGTGGCGCCGGAGTACATGTTGGTCGCCCCCCTGCCATCGTCGCGGCGGCACCGGAGCTCCAAGCACCCGGCGGTAGGGAGAATACACCAGCGGCCAGCACCGTGCCATCAAGCAGCCCTTCCGTCTCTTGCACGCCCGTCGCCGTATGCGGTGCCTCGATATTAGCCGATCTCGACACCATCACGGTAAACAAATTGCTTTACCACCTTTCATGCCATCTATTACTCTTATGGCATCTCTGACAACGCCATACATGTTTTCCGCAGACGGATGTTCCTTGCACTCTCTTATGCTACGTGAACAATGAGTTGAGGGATGTTGCCAAGGGTACCATCGTTCAACCCTTGCAGCGCACGTTCCACTCAAGGCCGATGCCAGATAGCGTGCACAGGGTTAAAATTAGTCGGGTGCTAAGGGGCTATGACGACCTGGAACCTCCCATTCAAACCCCAAGAGCGGATGAAGAAGAACCAGCTGTCCTCAGAAGTTGCTTCGGCTTATTCTTGCAATGGCCAAAGAGCATGCTCCATTTGGGGACGGCGGGGGCCATCACGCCACAGACAACAACACCGCCTGTCGTGTCAGCAACAAGCGGTGGAAAGGCCCCCTTACCGCCCTCGCCGTCACCTCCACGCGGTGGGTCAGATGATCATGTTGATGATATGCACATGGCGCAGGATCCGGCCGAGGACGACGAAGACTGGAATGTGTTGGAGATATGCCCTAGAGGCAATAATAAATGTAGTTATTATTATATCTTTGTGTTTCTGATAAATGTTTACATTCATGATATAATAGTATTAACAAGGAAACATTAATACTTGTGTGATTTGTAAACTTAAAATTGAAGTCCCTAGTAAAGCCTCTATACATCACTAGCTTGTTGGTTAATAAATGATTGTGGTTTCCCTATCATGAACATTGATATGTTATTAACAACAAGATCATATCTTTAGGAGAATGATATGGTGGACATACTCCTATAGATAAGCGTAGCATAAATATCAAGTCATTTTAATAGTTCAATTGCTATATGCTTTCTGATACATAGTAGCCTAATTCCTTCGACCATGAGATCATGCATATCACCTTTACCGGATGGATGCTTTGATGACATCAAACACCACACCGTAACTGGGTGGATATAAAGGTGTCATTGAGTGTTCGGAAAGTATTGGTTGAGACACATGGATCAAGATTGGGATTTGTCCATCCATATGACGGATAGGTATACTCTGGGCCCTCTCGGTGAAATGTCATCCAATTAGCTTGCAAGCATGTGACTGGCTCACAAGGGATCACATATCACGGGAATGAGAAAAGAGTACTTATCAGTAACGAGGTTGAACTAGGTAGGCAGAGATACCGACGATCATAACCTCATATAAGTAAACTATCGTGAGACAAAGGGAAATTGGTATCGTATGTAAGTGGTTCATTCGATCGCAAAGTAATCGTAGAAATATGTGGGAGCCATATGAATTTCCAGATTCCTCTATTGGTTATTGTTCGGAGAAGTGTCTCGATCATGTCCACATAATTCACGAACCGTAGGGAGACACACTTACGGATTCGACGTTGTTTGAGTAGTTATGGAATGATGAGAAAGAGACCGAATGTTGTTCGGAGTCTCGGATGGGATCCGGGATATCACGAGGAGATCCGGAATGGTCCGGAGAATAAGATTCATATAAGGAACGTCCTGTTTCGGAATGGGGAATGGTTCCGGTGTTTTCATCGGGAATGTTCTAGAAGGTTCCGAAATGTCCGGCACTCCGAAGGGGAAGGGTACATGAATGTGTTATATCAAGTTGGTATGATTGCATCATGTACTAGGTGTCATCGCTGAATAAAATAAAGGGTTTAATCAAATCCTAGTTTGAAAAAGTCAAACGCCAATTTGAAAGTCAAACGGCTATTTTTGGGAAGTGGAGAGGGAGGTGGAAACCGAGTTGGGGAGGAGTTCCTCCCCTCCACCGCCGGCCCACCTTGAACCGAGTTGGGGAGGGACTCCCCTCCCCTTGGCCGGCCCCTCCACCTATAAAAGGAGGGGCAGGGCTCCCCTCCTAGACACCCAACACCTCCACCTCTAAACCCTAGCCGCCGGCACCGCCACCTGCTGCCGCCGCCCTAGGGAAAACCGCTGCCGCCTAGCAACCCTAACCGCCGGCCAAGCCTCCTCCTCGGCGTGTCTAAACCCTAGATCGTCGAGGGCTCTCTCATAGTCCACCATACTCGCTCTGTCTTAAGGCGAAGCCCTGCGAGATCTCCCCTCTACTTCCGGTACCACACCGTTGTGCTGCCGGAATCGCGAGGAGAGTGCTACAACCTCCGCTGCCTGCTGGAACAAGGGAGAGGAAGGTCTTCGTCGAGTACCGAACATGTGACTGACTGCGGGAGCGCTGCCGGAACGCAGCGCCGGAAGGATCGTCTACGCGATCTTGAGATCGGTAAGAGTACGACTACATCACCCACGAGAATCCGCTCTCGTTAAACACTTTGGAATCTTCGAGGGTGAGTTATTCCATTGACTCGTTGTTACAATCTAGTAGATAGATCTTGGCTTGTTTGTTTGTATGCGATAGAATTTTTTTGTTTTCCATGCTACGAAACCCTACAGTGGTATCAGAGCCGTGTCTATATGTAGATCTGTTGCACAAGTAGAACACAATGGTCATTGTGGGCGTTGATGCTTTTATTCTCGATTGCTTCTTGTGTACTTTGCATTTTGCGGGATGTTGGGATGAAGCGGCCCGGGCTAACCTTACATGACATCGTTCATGAGACTTGCTCCACGCTTGACATGCAACTTGTATTGCATAAGTGGCTTTGCGGGTGCCTGTTTCACCTAGCATAGTTAAGATCCAATTTACAACGGGTGATTAACAATACTAGTATCAATGTTGTGGTTCATGTTCGTAAGTTAGAACGACATTTATTGAAATCCCCAAACCACGTAAAACATGCAAAGAAAGTAGAGGCGTCTAACTTTATTTTGCAGGGGTGTCCAGTGATGTGATATGGCCATGATTGTGATTATATTTGATGTATGCAATGTTCCTTATTGTAAGTTGGCAACCGGCAGGAGCCATATGGTTGTCTTTAATTTATGTTAAGACCCGCGTGTCTATTCAAAGTAGTTGTAATAGTTGATGCCGGTGGACGACAACCATGAAGAAGCGTCATTGACCTTGATGCAATGCCGGTGATGATGTAGATCATGTTTGTGCTTGAAAATGGAGATCGGAAGCACAAAGAAGAAAGGCCATATCATATCACATATTATGAATTGCATGTGATGTTAATCCTTTATGCATCTTGTATTGCTTAATAGATGACGGTAGCATTATAAGATGATCCCTCATACACATGAATTTCAAGTCATAAAGTGTTCACCCTTAGTTAGCACCGTTGCTAAAGCTTCTTGTTTCGAAGAACCACGTGATGATCGGGTGTATTAGATTCCGCAAGTGTATACAACGTGAGCAAGCCAGATTTGTTCATGCGGAAGCTAAGGTTTGATCTTGACGAGCCTAGCATGTTGTCACATCCCAAGATTTTCCAAATCTTGTAATGTGAAAATAAATGAATAAAATAAAACTTTGTTTGATTTTCAGGGCCAGAAGAAACTTTTTGAATTCAATTGGAACTTCAAACCCATTTGAATTAAATAAAATCCTAAAGGGATTTAAAAAGATAAACATTTTAAATAAAGGAAAACAAAATACTTTGGAAATACTATTTTGGATCTTTTAATAAAAGGATTTGGTTTTCAATAGAAATAATAGTTTCATAGATAAAGATTATTTATAAAGCCAATTAAACCATGGCCAAGCTTTGGAATTAAAACATTTTGTTTTGAATAAAAATAGCAAAGGTTTATTTAAATAAATTAATAAGGATTTAATATCCAATTTTATTTAAATAAAAGGTTTACCATTTTAATTAAAACATCAAAAACTTATTAAATTATTTAAATAATTTTTCCCAAATATTTTATATTCTCAAATAAAACCTACTGATTTGGTTTTGAAAATATTTGGATTTTAAATGGAGATTTTATTAATTAAATCAAACCCTATTTTATTAAATAACTAAAGATCCATTTTATTTAATTACGAATGGATCTTAAAAGAATAAAAAATTATTATTTTATTTTGGAATTTGGTTTATGTTGCTAAACAGAACCAAGTTCAAAGTTGTGAAGTTTGGTGATTGGTTTGAATCATTTTGAATGCTTGAGTGTAGCTAGAATTTTAAAAACAGAAATCAGAATTAGAAAAAGAAAAGGTTACAGAATAAAAAAAGTGATTTGGACCTAGCCCAACTGGCCAAGCCCACAAGGCCCAGAAACAGCCCAACTTCCCCTCCCCGAAGAAAACGATTCGCACTCCGTTTCTGACCCGCAGAGAGAATGACCAGTGGACCCAATTTCTCCTCTCTCTCACTCACTGCCAGGTAGACCCCACCCCCACCTGTTCATCGTCCTCACCGCGGTGACA
This sequence comes from Avena atlantica, assembly GCA_910589765.1. Lineage (NCBI taxonomy): Eukaryota > Viridiplantae > Streptophyta > Magnoliopsida > Poales > Poaceae > Avena > Avena atlantica. The sequence continues at coordinate 365,806,499 of OU342733.1, forward strand.
GCGCCCCCTCTACTCGACCGTTTCTGGTGAAATTTGCGAGCATCAATTGGCGTTAACGCGGCAGTTAATCGCTCCTGCGACCGCGCATTCTTAAACACCTCCTCCCTCTGTCATTCCCCTCAAACGCCAATTCCTCCTTGCCACCAGGCTGCTCGGAATCAGCTCCAAACCGCCGCTGCTCCGACGAGCTTCCACCTTCGATTCCGGTCGAGCCACACCACCTCCTGCCTCCCTGAGCACACGATCACGCTCACCACTCTCAGACGCATCCCCCTGTACCCGCCGTTCAACCGCGGGCGCCCCAGAAAGCCGCCTTCGACAAACTCTGAGCGCCGTCGCATCTGCCTTCTACTCCGGCGAGTTTCCCACGTAGAATCTGACCGCCCTGCGCTTTCTCGTTCACGCTCCTACATTCGCCTCACTCTTCTGCACCTAACTACGCCCTCGGTTTGCCTCCGCATGATCTGTAGCATCGAATCCGACCACGAGCAGGACCGCCAGACGCCGTTGCAAACTCCGGCGAGCAATTACTGCAGACCCTGAGCGCCCCTCGGCCAACCGACCACGCCCCGAGCATCACCTCGTCCTCGCGATCACGGTGAGCATCCTCACCTTGTACCTTGATTCCTAGAACCACCACTAGTACTTCGCCTGACCGTCGCCGCCGCTAGCCACCGCCAGTGCCGCCAGACTTTGGCAAGCGTGTTATTAACCATAGGATCTGGATCTGACGGATACGACAGAACGTTAGCGAAGGGGTAAGTGATGATCCTGTGCCGCATGATCTAATTAGATCCAACGCACCTTGTTGCTGATCCGGCCGAACCGGTACCAGCCAGTCGTATTACGCCACGTGGTCAGTTTTGGTTTAAAAACAGATTTGAAAATAGAATTATATGTGAATTTCAAACCCTTGTAACTTTGGATCCACACGTCCAAAAATTACAAATTTTATGTCGTTGGATTCAGGAGAGCAAGACCTAGCCAACCATACCCTTGGTTTAGTAAATAGTATCTGTTAATTTACTTGTTTTTGCAGATTCATTTGTGTGCTTGTTAAGACTAGAAAAATGATTCAAAAATGTTTTTAAGTTTGAAACCTTGGCAAATTAGTTTGTGATGAAATTACTGACCCTAGGAACCAACCCATGATTTGGAAAATGGATTTGGAAAAGTTTAGAATGAATTAATTGGTTTATTCCATTTCTAGCTAAATAAAACTATTGTTTTGTTTATGAAAATGGTTTGAGTAAAAACTTTGGAGAAAATGTCTTGGACCAAACCTACTGACCATAAACACCAAGTTTTGAGAAACAACAACTTATTTGGTGAAACCACTTAAGGTTGTGGCATTGAGAAAAATGTTTTCACCACATAAAATGATGAAAGGTTTTGAAAATGGATTATGGACTAAAACACATTTGCAAATGACTTTTCCATTTTGGTAAATGACCAATTTGGACCTTACAAAGTTTAGGAGCCTAGTGGAGACCATCCTTGCAAATAAAACCATCTTAAGCATGTTCCCATACATGACTTAGAATCCATTGCTTTGTGTGTGTGAAATGTTGTTTGATTATAGGTTTGGAATGCTACTTGATACTATGCTTGCTTGATTAATTGTAGTGAAAATTAGCAAAGTGTGAGACTAGCAAGATCAAGGAGTGAACCACCATTCCCTTCCAAAAAGGCAAGTGACACTATCATCAAAAGTCCTACTATTTTCATTATACTTAGTGAATCTTTGAAACATGCATGAAAATACTTTTTGTACTTATGCTATGCTAAAATCCTAATAGGAGTCCCTATACATTCCTTAGAGAAAACAATGTAGTTGTTACATGCTTAGCTATGCCATATTTTGAAAAGAGATACATGTTGAGATTTTATGAAGTTGAGAAAAGGACTTGTGATTTATATAATAAAACAAGGACTCAATGAACCACCTGGGTGGCCAAGGATACTTTGAGTATTGGAGAAGGTGGCAACAAAAGGAACCATGTCTATGGCAATCTCTTTGTGTTGTGCTCCAAAGGAACCACCCAGGAAACTTAGAGATTGAACATGTTTCTCCAATTGTGGCTTTCATGTGCAACCACATGCTATTATGGCTCTGGCTTAGTCAACTACATTGGGAAGACCCATGCACTGTCTTCAGTTAACTGGACATGGGGATCTGGAATGCTTCATGGGTGCTGAAGGCAAGCTAGCAATGTTGTATGGGAGGACCCTTTGGAAAGACTTCGTCACATTCTCAATCTGCCAGTACTCCATCTTGGTGAGCACTAATCCAGTAGGCCACTGGTGGCAAAAGGATGGGATTGTGACATGTGGGTAAATTGTACTCCTTCTGCAGAAGTTAATAAAATCTAAGTACTTAGCCGTGTCCCCGGTTATGGACAATAGTGAGCAACTAAAGTTTGAACCTTGGGAGATCTCGACATTCTAATTTCTAAAAGAAAACTTTTAAGGACTTGATGCACTTGGTGTTACCAAGGAGCTCAAGAGACTTTGACAAAACTTGATGTACTTGGGGTTACCAAGGAACTCAGGGGATTTTGTTGAAAACATGAACCCTTGGGGTTACCAAGGAACCCATGAGATTTTTGATAAAACTTGTTGCACTTGGGGTTACCAAGTAGCTCAAGAGATTTTTGACAAGGACTTGAACACTTGTGTTTCTACCAAGGAGTTCAAGGAACTTGGAAAAAGAGATTTGACAAAGGACCAAAACCATTTTGAAAATATAGGATAAATTATTGCTTTATGCAAATGAGCCTAAACTCTACCTAGCCAAATATGCATGTAATGATAGGATCCACTTATATTCCACATAGTAGTGAAGCTTGCCAATACAATTCAAATGTATTGACCCTTGTGACTGTCACTTGTAATGTTGCAGGTTTGATTGATTTTAGTGAAGATTGTTTGATTAGGATTACAAAGTCTACAACCAACATCTGCCTGTGGCACTATGAAGATGAAGGACCCCATGACTATAGTTATTCCGCTACAATGTAATGTAATAGCCAAATGAGCTATGTAAGATGTAATAAAATTATGTTATTCCTGGTTATAAAGTTATGTTATGACCTTTATATCTTGATATTACATCTTAACTGTGGATGCTAGCTATTGATCCAGGGACTAGCATTGTAAACACAGGGGGCTCTATCTTATTAAAGATTGGGACCTCTACACATGTACATACATGGTCTCGGAACACGGATCACCGAAAGGTAAAGCATGAATCATATAGTAGATATGATGAACATGTCGATTGTTCGCCATTGAAACTATATCAACTCTCGTGATGATCGGTGTTGATGTGGTGGATTTGGTTCGTGTGATCACTAAAACAATGTGAGGGATATTGTTTTGAGTGGGAGTTCACCTAGATTAATTTAGCTATTAATTAGAACTCAATTTGTCATAAACTTAGTCTAAACTATTGCAAATATGTTGTAGATCAATGGAGGCCCCTACCATCAATTTTAATGCGTTCCTAGAGAAAGAAAAGTTGAAAAACAATGGAAGCAACTTCGCGGATTGGTTCTGCAATTTGAGGATTGTCCTCACAACTGGTAATTTGACCTATGTGCTTGATGCACCGCTGGGTGACCCGCCTGCAGCTGATGCTGCCGACAAAGTAAAGAATGTTTACCTCGCTCGAAAGACTCAGTACTCCACAGTTCAGTGTGCTATCTTGTATGGTTTAGAATCGGAGCTTCAGAAAAGGTCTGAGAATTCAGACCCACATGATATTCTCCGTAATCTCAAATTGATCTTTGAGACTCACGCGGCGATTGAGAGTTATGAGGCTTCTGAAAAGTTCTTTAACTACAAGATGGAAGACGGCAGCTCCGTCAGTGAGCATGTGCTTAAGATGTCTGGGCACGCAAACAAACTTCAAAGCTTCGGTATAGTGATTCCTAATGCTTTGGGGATTTACCGTGTCCTCCAGTCACTACCACCAAGTTACAAGAACTTTGTGATGAACTACAATATGCAAAAAATGAACAAGCAGTTGTCAGAAATGTTTGCTATGTTGAAGTCTGCAGAAGTGGAGATCAAGAAAGAGCACCAAGTGTTGATGGTCAATAAGACCACCAAATTCAAGAAAGGCAAGTCTAAGCAAAAGGGACACTTCAAGAAGGGTGGTAAGAAAGTTACCGCGCCGACGAAGAAGACCAAGGCTGGACCCAAGCCTGATACTGAGTGCTTTTACTTCAAGGGAGAAGGTCACTGGAAGCGGAATTGCCCAAAGTACTTGGCGGATTTGAAGAACGGCAACATCAAGAAGAAAGGTATATCCGATATACATGTTATTGATGTGTATCTCACTAGTACTCGTAACTAGTACTCGTAGTAGTGCCTGGGTATTTGATACTGGTTCGGTTGCTCATATTTGTAACTTAAAACAGGTGCTGCAGAATAAATGGAAGCTAGCGAAGAACGAGGTGACGATGTGCATGGGAAACGGATCAAAGGTTGATGTGATCGCGGTCGGCACGCTACCCCTTCATCTACCATCGGGATTAGTTTTATACTTAAATAATTGTTATTTGGTGCCTGCGTTAAGCATGAACATTATATCGGGATCTTGTTTATTGCGAGACGGTTACTTGTTTAAGTCCGAGAATAATGGTTGTTCGATTTATATGAGTAATATGTTTTATGCACATGCACCTTTGATAGATGGTCTATTCTTATTGAATCTCGATAGTGGAAATACACATATTAATAACATTGAGGCTAAACGTTTGAAATCGAGCGATAACTCGACCTATATGTGGCACTGTCGTCTTGGTCACATTGGAGTAAAGCGTATGAAGAAACTCCATTCCGATGGACTTCTTCAATCACTTGATTTCGAATCACTTGAAAGATGCGAAGCATGTCTGATGGGTAAAATGACTAAGACTCCATTTTCTAGTATGATGGAGCGAGCTACGGACTTATTGGAAATCATACATACCGATGTGTGTGGTCCAATGAGTGTAGCATCGCGCGGTGGTTATCGCTATGTTCTTACCTTCACGGATGACTTGAGTAGATATGGGTATATCTATTTCATGAAACATAAGTTCGAAACTTTCGAGAAGTTTAAGGAATTTCAAAGTGAGGTAGAGAATCAACGTAACAAGAAGATTAAATTTCTACGTTCTGATCGTGGAGGTGAATATTTAAGTTACGAGTTTGGCGAGCATTTGAAGAAATGTGGAATACTTTCACAATTGACACCGCCGGGAACACCACAGCGTAATGGTGTGTCCGAACGTCGTAATCGAACTCTCTTAGATATGGTTCGTTCTATGATGTCACTTGCAGATTTACCGCTATCATTTTGAGGTTATGCATTAGAAACAGCCGCATTCACTTTAAATAGGGCACCATCTAAATCCGTTGAAACGACACCATATGAATTATGGTTTGGGAAGAAACCTAGATTGTCGTTCCTTAAAGTTTGGGGTTGCGAAGCCTATGTAAAGAAGTTACTGCCGGACAAGCTTGAACCCAAAGCGGAAAAATGCGTCTTCATAGGATACCCGAAGGAAACTATTGGGTATACCTTCTATCATAGATCTGAAGGCAAAATCTTCGTTGCCAAGAATGGATCCTTTCTAGAGAAGGAATTTCTCTCGAAAGAAGTGACTAGAAGGAAAGTAGAACTCGACGAGGTTGTCGAACCTTCTCTCGAAATTGCGAGTAGCGCAACACCGGAAGAAGTTCCTGTGGTGCCTGCACCAATAAGAGAGGAAGCTAATGATGGTGATCATGAAACTTCGGTTGTAGTTGCTACAGAGCCTCGCACGAGAACTCGTACCACTCCAGATTGGTATGATCCCTTTATGAGCGTCATGTTGGTGGACAACACCGATGACCCTGCGACATATGAGGAAGCGATGATGAGCCCAGATTCCAATAAATGGCAATAAGCCATGAAATCCGAGATTGGATCCATGTACGAAAACCAAGTATGGACTTTGGTGGACTTACCGGATGGCCGGAAGGCTATCGAGAACAAATGGATTTTCAAGAAGAAAACAGATGCTCATGGTAATGTTACTGTCTATAAAGCTCGACTTGTTGCAAAGGGGTTTCGACAAATTCAAGGAGTTGACTACGATGAGACTTTCTCACCAGTAGAGAAGCTAAAGTCTGTGAGGATTATGTTAGCAATCGCTGCATATTATGATTATGAGATATGGCAGATGGATGTCAAAACAGCATTCCTCAATGGAGACATTGATGAAGAGTTGTATATGATGCAACCCAAAGGTTTTGTCGATCCTAAAGATGCTAACAAGGTATGAAAACTTCAACGGTCCATCTATGGATTGAAGCAAGCATCCCGAAGTTGGAATGAACGTTTTGATAAGGTGATCAAAAGTTTTGGTTTTATACAAACTTATGGAGAAGCTTGTATTTACAAGAAAGTGAGTGGGAGCTCTGTAGCATTCTTAATACTATATGTAGATGACATATTGTTGACTGGGAATGATGTGGACCTTCTTAATAGTGTCAAGGAATATTTGAATAATAGTTTTTCAATTGAAGATCTTGGCGAAGAAGCTTACATATTAGGCATAAAGATTTATAGAGATAGATCAAGACGCCAAATATCATTGTCACAAAGTACATATTTGGACAAAGTTCTAAAGAGGTTTGGAATGGAAGATAGCAAGAAAGGGTTCTTGCCCATGCTGCCCAATACGACCTTGAGTAAAACTCAAAGTCCGACATCGGCAGAAGATAGAGAAAGGGTGAGTAAGACTCCCTATGCCTCAGCCATAGGATCTCTAATGTATGCCATGCTATGTACTAGACCTGACATTGCATATGTTGTTAGTTTAACTAGCAGATATCAAAGTGATCCAGGAGTGGATCATTGGACAGCGGTCAAAAACATCCTTAATTACTTGAGAAGAACTAAGGATATGGTTCTTTCTGATGGAGGTGATGAACAACTCCTTGTTAATGGTTACACCGATGCTAGTTGGAACACCGATCCGGATGATTCTAAATCACAATCTGGATACATATTTATTTTGAATGGTGTAGCAGTTAGCTGGAGGAGTGCAAAGCAAAGCATTGTGGCGAGATCTTCAACTGAATCGGAATACATGGCTGCTTCGGAGGCTTCACAAGAAGTGATATGGATGAAAGAGTTCATTACAGAGCTGGGCGTGGTTCCTAGTGCGCTGGACCCAATGTCTATCTACTGTGATAACATGGGTGCTATAGCCAATGCGCAAGAACCAAGGTCACACAAGAAGCTGAAGCACCTCAAGCTACGTTTTCACGCTATTCGAGAACATGTCCAAGATGGGGACATAAATATTTGCAAAGTACACACAGATCTGAATGTGGCGGATCCGTTGACTAAACCTCCCCCGAGGGAAAAACATGACCAGCACCAAACTGCCATGGGTGTTCGGTATATTACCATGTAATCTAGATTAGATGACTCTAGTGCAAGTGGGAGACTGTTGGAGATATGCCCTAGAGGCAATAATAAATGTAGTTATTATTATATCTTTGTGTTTATGATAAATGTTTACATTCATGCTATAATAGTATTAACAAGGAAACATTAATACTTGTGTGATTTGTAAACTTAAAATTGAAGTCCCTAGTAAAGCCTCTATACATCACTAGCTTGTTGGTTAATAAATGATTGTGGTTTCCCTATCATGAACATTGAGATGTTATTAACAACAAGATCATATCTTTAGGAGAATGATATGGTGGACATACTCCTATAGATAAGCGTAGCATAAAGATCAAGTCATTTTAATAGTTCAATTGCTATATGCTTTCTGATACATAGTAACCTAATTCCTTTGACCATGAGATCATGCATATCACCTTTACCGGATGGATGCTTTGATGACATCAAACACCACACCATAACTGGGTGGCTATAAAGGTGGCATTGAGTGTTCGGAAAGTATTGGTTGAGACACATGGATCAAGAGTGGGATTTGTCCATCCATATGATGGATAGATATACTCTGGGCCCTCTCGGTGAAATGTCATCCAATTAGCTTGCAAGCATGTGACTGGCTCACAAGGGATCACATATCACGGGAACGAGAAAAGAGTACTTATCAGTAACGAGGTTGAACTAGGTATGCAGAGATACCGACGATCATAACCTCAGATAAGTAAACTATCGTGAGACAAAGGGAAATTGGTATCGTATGTAAGTGGTTCATTCGATCGCAAAGTAATCGTAGAAATATGTGGGAGCCATATGAATTTCCAGATTCCTCTATTGGTTATTGTTCGGAGACACACTTAAGGATTCGACGTTATTTGAGTAGTTATGGAATGATGAGAAAGAGACCGAATGTTGTTCGGAGTCTCGGATGGGATCCGGGATATCACGAGGAGATCCGGAATGGTCCGGAGAATAAGATTCATATAAGGAAAGTCCTGTTTCGGAATGGGGAATGGTTCCGATGTTTTCATCGGGAATGTTCTAGAAGGTTCCGGAATGTCCGGCACTCCGAAGGGGAAGGGTACATGAATGTGTTATATCAAGTTGGTATGATTGCATCATGTACTAGGTGTCATCGCTGAACAAAATAAAGGGTTTAATCAAATCCTAGTTTGAAAAAGTCAAACGCCAATTTGAAAGTCAAACGGCTATTTTTGGGAAGTGGAGAGGGAGGTGGAAACCGAGTTGGAGAGGAGTTCCTCCCCTCCACCGCCGGCCCACCTTGAAGCCGAGTTGGGGAGGGACTCCCCTCCCCTTGGCAGGCCCCTCCACCTATAAAAGGAGGGGCAGGGCTCCCCTCCTAGACACCCAACACCTCCACCTCTAAACCCTAGCCACCGGCGCCGCCACCTGCTGTCGCTGCCGCCGCCCTAGGGCAAACCGCCGCCGCCGGCCAAGCCTCCTCCTCGGCGTGTCTAAACCCTATATCGTCGAGGGCTCTCTCATAGTCCACCATACTCGCTCCGGCTTAAGGCGAAGCCCTGCAAGATCTCTGTAGAGGTCCCAATCTTGGATAAGATAGAGCCTCCTGTGTTTACAATGCTAGTCCCTGGATCAATAGCTAGCATCCACAGTTAAGATGTAATATCAAGAAACAAAGGTCATAATATAACTTTATAACCAGGAATAACATAGATTTATTACATCTTACATAGCTCATATGGCTATTACATTACATTGCAGCGGAATAACTATAAGCATGGGGTCCATCATCTTCAAAGTGCCACAGGCAGATGTTGGTTGTAGACTTTGTAATCCTAATCAATCAATCTTCACTAAAAACAATCAAACCTGCAACATACAAGTTACAGCCACAAAGGGTCAATATATTTGAATTGTATTGGCAAGTGATACTATGGTATTATGGTGGAGTCTACCATCTATATGCATTTGGCTAAGTGGAGTTGAGGCTTGCATTGCTTAAATTAGATTTTTCTTATCATTTTGAAAATACTAAGTTTTGCTTGTCAAAAACATTTTTCTCAATCAAAGACTTCAAGATCCTTGTACCAAGCCATCTCTCCATCAATGATTTAAGAATTCAAACAACCCTTGTTCAAACCACAAGATTTTAATTTAGAAATTTGAATGATGAGATTCTTGATTGCTTCCATGTCTTGATGCTCAAATTGTCCTTTACCAGGGACATGGCTAAGTACTTAGATTTTACACTCTGCAGAGGTGGTGCACTTTACCCACAAGACTTGGTTTCCCAAGACAAAATCTTTCAGAAGCCTTCCCTTAGACCAAAATGGATGCGCTCCAACCTATCAAACACTACCACCCACTGTCCATTTGGCTAAGTTCTTGCAACCTATATGATCATGGCAGAGCCCATATTGCCAAGTGGTTGCACTTGAAGCTTCTCAACATTTGACATCTCAAATCCCTTTGTTTCCTAGGTGGCCATCCACAAGTGTGATACACAAGGTTCACCAGTCCCCTGTCCTTGTGTAACCACTCAACATATCCCAATCCTTCCATTCCACCCAGGTGATTCATTGACTTAGTTGTTTTATTAAACAAAACATAAGTCCTCAGACTTAGAATATTTTTCCATAATGTGAATATATTTTCCACCCATGTTTTCTATTAGCTAGGCTAAGCTTGGTAGTAATAGGAAACTTAACTTAGGAAATCCTACTAAGGATTCATCTACTAAGTTTTCCTATAGAAAGATCTACACTTAGCAAAATCCATGCAAGTTTACTTAGCAAAATCACTAATGCATAGTGAAAGTATTGGGATAGAAAGTATGAAGCATCACTTGCCTTTTTGGAAGGGAATGGTGGTTCACTCCTTGATCTTGTTAGTCTCACACTTCACTACAAGTCAAACAAGCAAACACTAATTCAATTTTCATTCCAAACCAATAATCACTCAAACAATCTCACACACACAAGGCAATGGGAACCAATTCATGCATGAGAGCATGCACAAGATAGTTTTATTTTGCAAAGGGGTCTCTATGGGGTTTCTAAACTTTGTAAGATCTAAATTGGTCATTTACCAAAGTGGCAAAGTCATTAGTAAGAGGGTTTTGTCCAAAAACTATTTTTAATTCCATTCATCATTTTATGTGGTGAAAAATGTTTTTATTAAGGCAAAAACTCTTAAGTTGTTCACCAAATGAGTTGCTATTGCAAAACTTGGTGTTTTGGGTCAGTAGGGTTGGTCTAAACCATTTTTCTCCAAAGTTCTTTACTCAAAATCATTTCCATAAACAATCCATTATTTTTATTTGGCTAGAAATTGGCTAAGTCAAATAATTCAACCTAAATTTCACCAAAATCATTTTTTTAACACCAAAGGTTGGTTCCTAGGGTCAGTAAGGTCACAACAAACCAATTGGCAAAGGTTTGATCTCAAAAATCATTTTTAAATGATTTTCCTAATGTTAGCAAGCACACAAAAGAATCTGCAAAATCAAACAATCTATCAAATACTATTTGCTAAACTAAGGGTAGGGTTGGCTAGGGTTTGTTCTCCTGAATTCATTGATATAAAATTTGTAAAATTTGGACGTGTGGTTTGAAAGTTATAGGGTTTTCAAAATGGCATTTCAGTCTGATTTCAAAATCTGTTTTTAATCAGAACCTGGCCACATGGCTTGCTCCTATTCGCCAGTACCGGTTCGCACGGATCAGTCGCTGGGGAGCGTTGGATTTAAATTAGATCGAGCGGCTCAGAATCTATCTTACCCCTTCGTTTAAGTCATCTGTTTCTACGCGTCTGATCTAAATCGAACGGTCCTGATCAATCAACCACAAAGTGGCGGCCCTGGCGGCGGTGGTTGGCGACGGAGCGGCCAGTCGATGACGGCGCCGGCGGTACAGGAAGCGGGAGAGGAAAAGGGGATGCTCACCGAGTTCGCAGACGCTTGGGGAAGCTCAACGTGCTGATGGGGAGGCAGGGGGCGCTCGGACGGGTTGGCAATCTCTCGCCGGAGTTGCTGCGGCGGCGGTGCTCTCGGGTTGTCGTCGTTGGCGTCGCTTAGGACCGCGCTAAGGCAAAGGAGAGGCACGGTTAGGTGCGCGGGATCAAGGCAAATCTGTGTGCTTGAATGAGAGGTGAAGGGGTGGCCTGGTCTCACCGGTGGGACTCGTCGGAGCGGAGGCAGACGGCGGCGGTGCTGGAGGTTGTCGTTGCCGACACTCTGGAGCGCCCGCGGTCGTAAAAAGGGCACAGGCGGATGCGCCTGGATGTGGTGAATATGCCTGCGTGTAGAGGGAGTCGAGGGGCGGCCGTGGTTCGCCGGATTTTGCTGGAGAAGGTCGCGGGAGCAGAGAAGTCGAGTTCAAAATTCCGGCAGCCTCGTGGCAGAGAGGAGACAGGGTTTGAGGGGAAAGATAGAGCGGAGAGGGGCGAATAAGTACGCGTGATCACAGCGGGGAGTTATTCGGCCAATTACGCGTATTGACGCCGGCAGTAACTCGGCGGCAACGGCTGGGCGACGAGGTCTCGTTGAAGACGATGAATAGTGAAGGGTGGGTCCCGGCGTCAGTGAGGAAAACGTTTTAGGTGGGGTCCTCTGGTCAGCGTCGGTGTGGGTATGTGTTCGTGTGCAAAAACGTTTCGTGCAGGGGAGCAGGCTGAGCTGGACTGGGCTGCTGTTGGGCCTCTTTGTTGGGCTGGTTCTGTTTTCTCTATTTTTTTCTATCTGTTTGCTTTATTCTTTTCTAATTCTTTTTCTGTTTTGAATTCAAACAACAACCAATGTCCAAATCAAATCAAACAAACACCAAACCTTGCACTAAGAATTTGGTTCTGCTTATTAACATAAACCACATTCCAAAGTGAAATAATATTTTTATTCAATTTTTAGGATCTATTTAATAATTAAATAAAATAGCCCTTTAGTTATTTAATCAAATAGGGTTTGATTTATTTAATAAAATCTCCATTTTAAAATTCAAACATTTTCAAAATCAAATCAGTAGGTTTAATAAAGAATACTTGGAAACTTGTTTAAAACAAAATAACATTTTTGCTATAGGGTCCATTAATAATTAAATAAATAGACCAAGGTTTATTAATCAAATAGGGTTTTGTTTTATTTAAAAACCTCTTTTGGAGCCTAAATATTTTTAAAACAAAATAACCTTTTTATTTTAGAGTCCATTATTAATTAAATATAATAGACTTTCCTTATTAAATCAAATATGATTTGTTTTATTTAGATATTTATTTTGAAATCTAAAAATAAGCCAAAACACTTTAGTAGGTATTATTGGTGAATATCAAATATTTGGAAAACTTATTTTAAACAATTTAATAAGTTTTGATGTTTCAATTAAATTGGTAAAACCTTTTATTTAAATAAAGTTGGATATTAAATCCTTATTAATTTATCTAAATAAGACCTTTGTAATATTTTATTTAAAATTAAATGTTTTAATTCAAAAGCTTGGCCAAGGTTTAATTTGGTTTTATAAAATAATCCTTATTTGTAAAACTTCTATTTCATTTGAAAACAAATCTTTTCATTTAATTGTTTCAAAACAGTATTTCCAAATGTTTTATTTTTCCTTTTAATAAATGTTTATCTTTTTAATTCCCTTTAGTTTTTATTTAAATCAAATGGGTTTGAAGTTCCAATTGCATTCAAAAAGTTTCTTCTGGCCCTGAAAATCAACAAAGTCTTATTTTATTCATTTATTTTTCACATTACAAGATTTGGAAAATCTTGGGATGTGACAGGCTACCACCCTTAAAATAAATCTCGTCCCGAGATTTGGGAAGGCTAGGGTTACAAGCAAGTTCAAAACAACTAGGGTACTACCACCCTTAAAAATTTTCAAACAAAAATTACATATTGGCCTTCTTGGGATTCTGGGAAAAATCTCTCTAAGCAAACAGTTGCATGTGTCCTTGGTTTCTTTACTTGACTCATGGGCCAAGGTTGAGATCCTTCATAGACTTGTTTAACTTGTTCTCCATCCTTTCTGGACAATTGTTTGCATATAGGCCTAGTTCCTTGCATTTGAAACATGTGACAAGGCTGAGATCTCTCATAGGCTGGTTTATCTTATGCTTCATCTTTTCTGGACAGTAGTTTGCATAATGTCCTAACTCTTTGCAGTGTTTGCACATCACTTGGCTAAAATCCTTCCTTATCTTGGGTTTCACTAGCTTTTGTTTGCTTTCTTGGCTCTTCTTCTTTTCTGGGCATTCATTGGCATAGTGTCCCATCTCTTTGCATTTGAAACATTGCACTTGTGTAGTATCCTTCTTGCTAGTGTTGGGGAATTTCTTCTTCTTCTTGGGTCTCTCCAAAGCTAGGAGTTCTTCTAGTTCATGTTCTTCATGAGTGGGAGATCTTTCTCTCTTCTTGAGGCATTGATCTTCATGTTCCTTGGATGCATGATCCTTGTCTCTAAAACTATTGCTGGCTTGGATTCCTTCTAGAATAACATCTTTGTCATCCTTGTTGTCATTAGCTCTTTGGGAAAAGTTTTCCCCCATGTTGATCATTTGAGTAACCAATCCTTGCAACAATTTGGATTGAAGTTTCAAAATCCTTTGTATGGCTGGGTCTAGTCCATTGTTGTTGGCTAAAAGCTGAGTTGTATCTTGGCTCAACTGGTTTTGGGTTGCTATAAGTTCCCTCATGTTGTCTTCTTGGTTGTTGTTGATGTCATCTACCTTGGAGTATTTTGGGGTAGTCATCTGTTTGGGTTGAAGGGAGATTAGAATAGACAAGATAATTCTAAGGAGATATTTCTAATCACACACACCACAATTCACACAAACAATGTGCATGCAATCACAAACCAAACATTCACAAACAACTTTTCACTCAAACAACAAAGTTCAGGCACATACTTAGGCAACAAAATATTTTTGTTACACCTCATAAGTTGGTGGTTTGTCGTAGCTAAAATATGGTGGTCCATCTATATGGTTCACTTGTGATCTTTCCATCATTCTTGGTTGCTTCTTCTTACATGAGATCATGGTTCCTTGAGAAAAACTCTTGGTTGCAATAACTTCTAGTGATGTAGGTTCCTTCTAATTTTTTGCATTCCCTCAGTCTCTAAATCTTGAGTAAGGTTTCCTTATTTCACTTGTAGTCCTTGGTGATATCCATGTTGGAAGTCCTTGGTGAATATGCTAAAGATGTTGAAGTCATTAGAGTTGAAGATGTTGAAGTCATTAGAGTTGAAGATGTTGAAGTCATTAGAGTTGAAGAAGTTGAAGTCATCCTTTACACATGGTGTAGTCTTTGGCCATGGGTAGGTTTTTCAATCAAGTTGAAGTAGAGGAGAAGTAGAGTTGAAACCAAAATGGTTGAGGAAAGAGTTTACAAGTGTTTTTGTAAATAAGTTTTGGATCAAAGTATAACTCCTATTTTTCTAAGGGTTTTTGTCCAATCCTAGGGTTTACAAATCCTACAGGCAACACAATGCTCTGATACCATCTGTAGAGGTCCCAATCTTGGATAAGATAGAGCCTCCTGTGTTTACAATGCTAGTTCCTGGATCAATAGCTAGCATCCACAGTTAAGATGTAATATCAAGAAACAAAGGTCATAATATAACTTTATAACCAGGAATAACATAATTTTATTACATCTTACATAGCTCATATGGCTATTACATTACATTGCAGCGGAATAACTATAAGCATGGGGTCCATCATCTTCAAAGTACCACAGGCAGATGTTGGTTGTAGACTTTGTAATCCTAATCAATCAATCTTCACTAAAAACAATCAAACCTGCAACATACAAGTTACAGCCACAAAGGGTCAATACATTTGAATTGTATTGGCAAGTGATACTATGGTATTATGGTGGAGTCTACCATCTATATGCATTTGGCTAAGTGGAGTTGAGGCTTGCATTGCTTAAATTAGATTTTTCTTATCATTTTGAAAATACTAAGTTTTGCTTGTCAAAAACATTTTTCTCAATCAAAGACTTCAAGATCCTTGTACCAAGCCATCTCTCCATCAATGATTTAAGAATTCAAACAACCCTTGTTCAAACCACGAGATTTTAATTTAGAAATTTGAATGATGAGATTCTTGATTGCTTCCATGTCTTGATGCTCAAATTGTCCTTTACCAGGGACATGGCTAAGTACTTAGATTTTACACTCTGCAGAGGTGGTGCACTTTACCCACAAGACTTGGTTTCCCAAGACAAAATCTTTCAGAAGCCTTCCCTTAGACCAAAATGGACGCGCTCCAACCTATCAAACACTACCACCCACTGTCCATTTGGCTAAGTTCTTGCAACCTATATGATCATGGCAGAGCCCATATTGCCAAGTGGTTGCACTTGAAGCTTCTCAACATTTGACATCTCAAATCCCTTTGTTTCCTGGGTGGCCATCCACAAGTGTGATACACAAGGTTCACCAGTCCCCTGTCCTTGTGTAACCACTCAACATATCCCAATCCTTCCATTCCACCCAGGTGATTCATTGACTTAGTTGTTTTATTAAACAAAACATAAGTCCTCACACTTAGAATATTTTTCCATAATGTGAATATATTTTCCACCCATGTTTTCTATTAGCTAGGCTAAGCTTGGTAGTAATAGGAAACTTAACTTAGGAAATCCTACTAAGGATTCATCTACTAAGTTTTCCTATAGCAAGATCTACACTTAGCAAAATCCATGCAAGTTTACTTAGCAAAATCACTAATGCATAGTGAAAGTATTGGGATAGAAAGTATGAAGCATCACTTGCCTTTTTGGAAGGGAATGGTGGTTCAATCCTTGATCTTGTTAGTCTCACACTTCACTACAAGTCAAACAAGCAAACACTAATTCAATTTTCATTCCAAACCAATAATCACTCAAACAATCTCACACACACAAGGCAATGGGAACCAATTCATGCATGAGAGCATGCACAAGATAGTTTTATTTTGCAAAGGGGTCTCTATGGGGTTTCTAAACTTTGTAAGATCTAAATTGGTCATTTACCAAAGTGGCAAAGTCATTAGTAAGAGGGTTTTGTCCAAAAACTATTTTTAATTCCATTCATCATTTTATGTGGTGAAAAATGTTTTTATTAAGGCAAAAACTCTTAAGTTGTTCACCAAATGAGTTGCTATTGCAAAACTTGGTGTTTTGGGTCAGTAGGGTTGGTCTAAACCATTTTTCTCCAAATTTCTTTACTCAAAATCATTTCCATAAACAATCCATTATTTTCATTTGGCTAGAAATTGGCTAAGTCAAATAATTCAACCTAAATTTCACCAAAATCATTTTTTTAACACCAAAGGTTGGTTCCTAGGGTCAGTAAGGTCACAACAAACCAATTGGCAAAGGTTTGATCTCAAAAATCATTTTTAAATGATTTTCCTAATGTTAGCAAGCACACAAAAGAATCTGCAAAATCAAACAATCTATCAAATACTATTTGCTAAACTAAGGGTAGGGTTGGCTAGGGTTTGTTCTCCTGAATTCATTGATATAAAATTTGTAAAATTTGGACGTGTGGTTTGAAAGTTATAGGGTTTTCAAAATGGCATTTCAATCTGATTTCAAAATCTGTTTTTAATCAGAACCTGGCCACGTGGCTTGCTCCTATTCGCCAGTACCGGTTCACACGGATCAGTCGCTGGGGAGCGTTGGATTTAAATTAGATCGAGCGGCTCAGAATCTATCTTACCCCTTCGTTTAAGTCATCTGTTTCTACGCGTCTGATCTAAATCGAACGGTCCTGATCAATCACCCACAAAGTGGCGGCGCTGGCGGCGGTGGTTGGCGGCGGAGCGGCCAGTCGATGACGGCGCCGGCGGTACAGGAAGCGGGAGAGGAAAAGGGGAGGCTCACCGAGTTCGCAGACGCTTGGGGAAGCTCAACGTGCTGATGGGGAGGCAGGGGGCGCTCGGACGGGTTGGCAATCTCTCGCCGGAGTTGCTGCGGCGGCGGTGCTCTCGGGTTGTCGTCGTTGGCGTCACTTAGGACCGCGCTAAGGCAAAGGAGAGGCACGGTTAGGTGCGCGGGATCAAGGCAAATCTGTGTGCTTGAACGAGAGGTGAAGGGGTGGCCTGGTCTCACCGGTGGGACTCGTCAGAGCGGAGGCAGACGGCGGCGGTGCTGGAGGTTGTCGTTGCCGACACTCTGGAGCGCCCGCGGTCGTAAAAAGGGCACAGGCGGATGCGCCTGGATGTGGTGAATATGCCTGCGTGTAGAGGGAGTCGAGGGGCGGCCGTGGTTCGCCGGATTTTGCTGGAGAAGGTCGCCGGAGCAGAGAAGTCGAGTTCGAAATTCCGGCAGCCTCGTGGCAGAGAGGAGACAGGGTTTGAGGGGAAAGATAGAGCGGAGAGGGGCGAATAAGTACGCGTGATCACAGCGGGGAGTTATTCGGCCAATTACGCGTATTGACGCCGGCAGTAACTCGGCGGCAACGGCTGGGCGACGAGGTCTCGTTGAAGACGATGAATAGTGAAGGGTGGGTCCCGGCGTCAGTGAGGAAAACGTTTCAGGTGGGGTCCTCTGGTCAGCGTCGGTGTGGGTATGTGTTCGTGTGCAAAAACGTTTCGTGCAGGGGAGCGGGCTGAGCTGGACTGGGCTGCTGTTGGGCCTCTTTGTTGGGCTGGGTCTGTTTTCTCTATTTTTTTCTGTCTGTTTGCTTTATTCTTTTCTAATTCTTTTTCTGTTTTGAATTCAAACAACAACCAATGTCCAAATCAAATCAAACAAACACCAAACCTTGCACTAAGAATTTGGTTCTGCTTATTAACATAAACCACATTCCAAAGTGAAATAATATTTTTATTCAATTTTTAGGATCTATTTAATAATTAAATAAAATAGCCCTTTAGTTATTTAATCAAATAGGGTTTGATTTATTTAATAAAATCTCCATTTTAAAATTCAAACATTTTCAAAATCAAATCAGTAGGTTTAATAAAGAATACTTGGAAACTTGTTTAAAACAAAATAACATTTTTGCTATAGGGTCCATTAATAATTAAATAAATAGACCAAGGTTTATTAATCAAATAGGGTTTTGTTTTATTTAAAAACCTCTTTTGGAGCCTAAATATTTTTAAAACAAAATAACCTTTTTATTTTAGAGTCCATTATTAATTAAATATAATAGACTTTCCTTATTAAATCAAATAGGATTTGTTTTATTTAGATATTTATTTTGAAATCTAAAAATAAGACAAAACACTTTAGTAGGTATTATTGGTGGATATCAAATATTTGGAAAACTTATTTTAAACAATTTAATAAGTTTTGATGTTTCAATTAAATTGGTAAAACCTTTTATTTAAATAAAGTTGGATATTAAATCCTTATTAATTTATCTAAATAAGACCTTTGTTATATTTTATTTAAAATTAAATGTTTTAATTCAAAAGCTTGGCCAAGGTTTAATTTGGTTTTATAAAATAATCCTTATTTGTAAAACTTCTATTTCATTTGAAAACAAATCTTTTCATTTAATTGTTTCAAAACAGTATTTCCAAATGTTTTATTTTTCCTTTTAATAAATGTTTATCTTTTTAATTCCCTTTAGTTTTTATTTAAATCAAATGGGTTTGAAGTTCCAATTGCATTCAAAAAGTTTCTTCTAGCCCTAAAAATCAACAAAGTCTTATTTTATTCATTTATTTTTCACATTACAAGATTTGGAAAATCTTGGGATGTGACAATCTCCCCTCTACTTCCGGTACCACGCCGTTGTGCTGCCGGAATCGCGAGGAGAGTGCTACAACCTCCGCTGTCTGCTGGAACAAGGGAGAGGAAGGTCTTCGTCGAGTACCGAACGTGTGACCGACTGCGGGAGCGCTGCCGGAACGCATCGCCGGAAGGATCGTCTACGCGATCTTGAGATCGGGAAGAGTACGACTACATCACCCACGAGAATCCGCTCTCGTTAAACACTTCGGAATCTTCGAGGGTGAGTTATTCCATGGACTCGTTGTTACAATCTAGTAGATAGATCTTGGCTTGTTTGTTTGTATGCGATAGAAATTTTTTGTTTTCCATGCTACGAAACCCTACAGAATGATCACTTCTTCAACACTCAGTTTAGCAACGAAGACCTAGCTGGTGGCCCCACAGAGAAAGCCACTATCACCAAGCGTCTGTTTGGTTCTCAGTTGACGCCTCCAGCTTGCGCCTTTACAGAGCCAGCTGATACAACCAACCGGCCCTTTATTCTAAGCCCTGGCACACTACATAGGGCGGCCGGTGCTCAGATTGCGGTGCCTGCCCACTCTCCAAAAGTAAAAAAGGACAGGAAAAGAAAATCTACCAGCTCGAGCCAGCCGGTGGCGTCAACAACTGCGAATCCGATCAGGTTTTGGGACGGGCCACCAAGACCCGAGGGTATTATGTGGAGGATTCATGTGGCGGGTGATCCCCTGCTACCTAAGAATTTGCGGAGGCTCGCCAGTTCGGAACTGCAGAGTGTGCATGACGGCGTGCTGACGATAGAGAGATGCCTTCTATCGGAGAAAGATCCCTCGCACCCGATATTCGTGGTTAAGGTGCCACCAGGCTTGGGCTTCGTCGACAATGCCCCAGCGGATCTGTTCTTCCTGTGGTTCGACGACATCTTCAATATGTTCCACCTATACCCGCTGCACTATACCATGGTCCGCCTGTTTTCTCTCAGCCTGGCCATGCAGATCATTAGAGAGAACACACCGGGCATCGCTATAGTGGAGCCCTACTACATGTGTGACGGCTGCTTGGGTTCCCCCGCCAAACGACGTATCGTGGCCTCGTACCTAAAAAGAATCCTCGTGGCGAACAAGATAAAGGAATATATTCTCGTGCCTTACTTTCCCGAGTAAGTCGTTATTCACTCGCCACCGTCGATTGGCTTTATTAGATTATCATCATTATTTTTCCAACACATTCCATTTATTTTTTTGCGTAGAGATGAACACTGCACGCTCATCTCCTTATCGCCGAAGCATTCCCATGCCACGTATTTCGACTCGGGGAGTCTAGAAAAGAAGAAATACTATGACAAGATCAAGGAAGTTCTGGATGATGCTCTCACTGCCTATGCCTCGATGGAAGGCACCACCTTCGTGCGTACGAAGGTCAAGTTCGGTAGGAACGTCTTCAACCACGTAACGGAGTTCCCCTGCGTGAAGCAGCCGGAAAATAGTAAGAAGGAAGCCTACTACGCACTCCATCACATGAGGGCGTTCCTACTTGACCAGCAGAATTCTACGCTGCCAGATCATCTCAAACAGTGGGCCGAAGCAAAGGCCAAGATCACTGATTCAGATATTAGACAAGACATGTATCACATCCAGCAGCAGTTTGGGGCAATCATCTTTCGTGATGTCATGACTTTGGGGGGATCTTCTATGGAGGAAATATCCCAAATAACCGTGACATAGAAGATCGCCTAGAGATGCAGGGTGACTATAGGAAGTACATGACAAGACAAGGCGTCCTCCCATTCCCTAAGCCGAGCCAGAAGGCTTGATGTTGGCCTAGTTGTAGTTACAAACTATAGATGACCTTTGTGTGTGTGGACAAGTGTACATGCTACTATACTTATCTTATTAGGTTTATGAATCATCGCTTACTTCTTTTGCTTATTATTATTATATATCAATCAATGCTTGGTTTTTTTGCTTACTCTTTGGTCCTTTGCTCACTTTGGTCCTTTTTTCCTTACTCCGATGATTGAAATGTCGTGGCACACTATATATGTGAATGTGCTACGACGGGATTGTGAGCCTTGTGATATGCACAAGTCCAGGTCTTGTGCATCCTACTTGGCTCACGGTTCCGTCGTAGCATATTCCTATGTCCAACGACCTATGTATATATATGAGGCAGTCTTTTTGATTTACTTTGGTATTTTTCGAGAATAATGCCAATGATTGAAATGTCGTGGCACAATATATATGTGAATGTGCTACGACGGGATTGTGAGCCTTGTGATATGCACAAGTCCAGGTCTTGTGCATCCAACTTGGCTCACGGTTCCATCGTAGAATATTCCTGTATCCAACGACCTATGTATATATATGAGGCATTCTTTTCGAGTTACTTTGGTATTTTTTCGAGAATAATGCCAATGATTGAAATGTCGTGGCACACTATATATGTGAATGTGCTACGACGGGATAGTTAGCCTTGTGATATGAACAGGTCCAGGTGTTGTGCATCCTACTTGGCTAACTGTTCCGTCGTAGCATATTCCAGTGTCCAACGACCTAGCTAGTTATATATGAGGCATTGTTTTTGAGTTACTTTGGTCTTTTTCGAGAATAATTCCGATGATTGAAATGTCGTGGCACACTATATATGTGAATGTGCTGCGATGGGATTGTCCGCCTTGTGCTGTGCACAGGTCCAGGTGTTGTGCATCCTACTTGGCGGATAGTTCCATCGTAGCATATTCCTGTGTCGAACAACCTAGTTATATATGAGGCATGCTTTTTGAGTTTGGTCTTTTTGATTTAGGAGTACTTTCTATAAGTGTATCTTCATATGCGACTTTAATTATATATGTTTTTTTCAATCATCGGTTAATTATTATTGTCAACTTGTAGATGACGTGGTACGTCGTGTACAAGGGACGGGTTCCCAGAGTGTACGATGATTGGAAAGACTGCCGGAGACAGGTGCACCGTTTCAGCGGCAATAGCTACAAAGGGTACAACACTATGGCGGAGGCGGAAGCTAGATACACGCGCTATCTAGCGGGAGTTAGGACGAGGAACCGGATGAAGACCTACACCTTTGTCGTGGTGATCATGCTTATCTTCTTTGGTTGTTTATCCCGCGTTTGTGTCTAGCTAGTTTAGATGTCTAGGCGAGCTTCCGAGCTCTAACTTGTTCGATCGACACATGTATTCGCATGTCACCAACTACTTTGTAACTTGATCGAAACAATGTATAACTTCTGTATTCATGTATGAGACTTGTCTATATGTATTTTGTTTCAATCTTGTTTTGTGAATTGTGTATATATATAACTGTATATCTTATATCTATGTGTATATCTGTGTGTATATCTGCTTATATAATCTGTATTGTATATCATCCGTCCCTGAAATTAAAAAAAAGACACCCATGGCGCACATGGCACAGCTTCTGTGGCGCACTACAACTAAAGCGCTCCTGCGCAGCTTAGTGGCGCACTGCAACGTGCGCCACAGAAGATCCAAGGCGTAGCGCACCTGCCAACATATTCGTGGCGCACTAGCAGGTGCGCTATGCCTATCTCGACATAACTGTGGCGCACCAGGAAGTGCGCCAGGCCTAGGAGATAGCCGTAGCGCAAGGCCCCTGGCGCACCACTAGTGCGCCACGGATGGGCCTTTTAGGTGCGCCATAGACGACCGTTTTCCTAGTAGTGGGAGGAGGAGCTCGCCAGGGTGGAGGAGGAGGGAGGTGGGAGGAGGAGGAGGGAGGTGGGAGGAGGAGGAGGAGACTGTAGGGGTTCGTAGCATGGAAAACAAAAAATTTCTACCGCATGCAAACAAACAAGCCAAGATCTATCTACTAGATTGTAGCAACGAGTCGATAGAGGAAATCACCCTCGAAGATTCCAAAGCGGTTAACGAGAGCAGATTCTCGTGGGTGATGTAGTCGTACTCTTGCCGATCTCAAGATCGCGTAGACGATCCTTCCGGTGCTGCATTCCAGCAGCGCTTCCGCAGTCGGTCACACGTTCGGTACTTGATGAAGACCTTCCTCTCCCTTGTTCCAGCAGGAAGCGGAGGTTGTAGCACTCTCCTCGTGATTCCGGCAACACGACGGCGTGGTACCGGAAGTAGAGGGGAGATCTCGTAGGGCTTCGCCTTAAGCCGGAGCGAGTATGGTGGACTATGAGAGAGGCCTTGGTGATCTAGGATTTAGAGGGCACCAAGGGGCGGAGCTTGGCCGGCGGCTAGGGCTTGGGTAAGCCCCAAGTCGGCGGCTAGGGGAAACCCTAGGGGCGGCGGCGACTTGGAGGTGGCCGGCGGCTAGGGTTAGGGTTTTGGGGTGTGTTGGGTGTGTGGGAGAGGGGAAGCCCTGCCCCTCCTTTTATAGGTGGGAGGGCGCAGCTTGGGAGGAGGGAGTCCTCCCCCAAGTCGTCCTCCTTGGTCGGCGGGTGGAGGTAGAGGAACTCCTCCCCAAGTAGGTTTCCTACTCTACCTCCACCAAGCAAACTTGTCGTTTGACTTTTTTAAATTGGCGTTTGACTTTCAAACTAGGATTTGATTTCTCCCTTTATTTTGCCCAGCCATGTTACCTAGTACATGATGCAACCATTCCATATTGTCATGACACATTCATGTACCCTTCCCCTTCGTCCTGCCGAACCTTTCGGACCCTTCTAGAACATTCCCGGTGAAAACACCGGAATCATTCCCCAACTCCAAAACAGGACTTTCCTTATATGAATCTTATTCTCCGAACCATTCCAGATCTCCTCGTGATATCCCGGATCCCATCCGAAACTCCGAACAACATTCGGTCTCTTACTCATCATTCCATAACTACTCAACAACATCGAATCCTTAAGTGTGTCTCCCTACGGTTCGTGAATTATGCGGACATGATCGAGACACTTCTCCGATTAATAACCAATAGAGGAATCTGGAAATTCATATGGCTCCCACATATTTCTACGATTACTTTGCGATCGAATGAACCACTCTCCTAATGATATGATCTTGTTGTTAATAACATCTCAATGTTCATGATAGGGAAACCACAATCATCTATTAACCAACAAGCTAGTATTATGAAGACGCTTTACTAGGGACTCTAATTTGGTTTACAAATCACACAAGTATTAATGTTTCCTTGTTAATACTGTTATAGCATGAATGTAAACATTTATCATAAATACAAAGATATAATAATAACTACATTTATTTTTGCCTCTAGGGCATATCTACAACAGTATCCCACTTGCACTAGAGTCAACTAATCTAGATTACATGGTAATATACCGAACACCCATGGCAGTTTGGTGTTGGTCATGTTTTGCCCTCGAGAGAGGTTTAGTCAACGGATCCGCCATATTCAGATCTGTGTGTACTTTGCAAATCTTTATGTCACCATCTTGGACATGTTCTCGAATAGCGTGAAAACGTAGCTTGATGTGCTTCAGCTTCTTGTGTGACCTTGGTTCTTGCGCATTGGCTATGGCGCCCATGTTATCACAGTAGATAGACATTGGGTCCAGCGCACTTGGAACCACACCGATCTCTTTAATGAACTCCTTCATCCATATCGCTTCTTGTGAAGCCTCTAAAGCATCTATGTTTTCCGATTCAGTTGAAGATCTCGCCACAACGCTTTGCTTTGCACTCCTCTAGCTAACTGCTGCACCATTCAAAATAAATATGTATCCAGATTGAGATTTAGAATCATCTGGATCGGTGTTCCAACTAGCATCGGTGTAACCATTAACAACGAGCTGTTCATCACCTCCATAAGAAAGAACCATATCCTTAGTTCTTCTCAAGTACTTAAGGATGTTTTTGACCGCTGTCCAATGATCCACTCCTGGATCACTTTGATATCTGCTAGTCAAACTAACAACATATGCAATGTCGGGTCTAGTACATAGCATGGCATACATTAGAGATCCTATGGCTGAGACATAGGGAGTCTTACTCATCCTTTCTCTATCTTCTTCCGTTGCTGGACTCTGAGTTTTACTCAAGGTCGTATTGGGCAACATGGGCAAGAACCCTTTCTTGCTATATTCCATTCCAAACCTCTATAGAACTTTGTCCAAATATGTACTTTGTGACAATGATATTAGGCATCTCGATCTATCTCTATAAATCTTTATGCCTAATATGTAAGCTGCTTCGCCAAGATCTTTCATTGAAAAACTATTATTCAAATATTCCTTGACACTATTAAGAAGGTCTACATCATTCCCAATCAACAATATGTCATCTACATATAGTATTAAGATTTCTACAGAACTCCCACTCACTTTCTTGTAAATACAAGTTTCTCCATAAGTTTGTATAAAACCAAAGCTTTTGATTACCTTATCAAAACGTTGATTCCAACTTCGGGATGCTTGCTTCAATCTATATATGGACCGTTGAAGTTTGCACACCTTGTTAGCATCTTTAGGATCGACAAAAACTTTGGGTTGCATCATATACAACTCTTCATCAATGTCTCCATTGTGGAACGATGTTTTGACATCCATCTGCCATATTTCATAATCGTAATATGCAACGATTCCTAACATAATCCTCACAGACTTTAGCTTCGCTACTGGTGAGAAAGTCTCATCGTAGTCAACTCCTTGAATTTTTCGAAACCCTTTTGCGACAAGTCGAGCTTTATAGACAGTAACATTACCATCAGCATCTGTTTTCTTCTTGAAAATCCATTTGTTCTTGATAGCCTTCCGGTCATCTAGTAAGTCCACCAAAGTCCATACTTGGTTTTCGTACATGGATCCAATCTCGGATTTCATGGATTCTTCCCATTTATTGGAATCTGGGCTCATCATTGCTTCCTCATATGTCGTAGGGTCATCGGTGTTGTCCACCAACATGACACTCATAACGGGATCATACCAATCAGGAGTGGTACGATTTCTCATTGACCTGCGAGGCTCTTTAGCAACTTCAACCGAAGTTTCATGATCATCATCATTAGCTTCCTCTTATTGGTGTAGGCGCCACAGGAACTACTTCGGGTGCTGCGCTACTCGCAAGTTCGAGAGAAGGTTCAACAACCTCGTCGAGTTCTACATTCCTTTCAGTCACTTCTTTCGAGAGAAATTCCTTCTCTAGAAAGGATGCATTCTTGGCAATGCTGATTTTGCCCTCGGATCTGTGATAGAAGGTATACCCAATAGTTTCCTTCGGGTATCCTATGAAGACGCATTTTTCCGCTTTGGGTTCAAGCTTGTCCGGCTGTAACTAGGCTTCGCAACCCCAAACTTTAAGGAACGACAATTTAGGTTTCTTTCCAAACCATAATTCATACGGTGTCGTTTCAACGAATTTAGATGTTGCCCTATTTAAAGTGAATGCGGCTGTTTCTAATCATAACCCCAAAACAATAGCGATAAATTTGTAAGTGACATCATAGAACGAACCATATCTAAGAGAGTTCGATTACGACGTTCGGACACACCATTACGATGTGGTGTTCCCGGCGGTGTCAACTGTGAAAGTATTCCGCATTTCTTCAAATGCTCGCCAAAATCGTAACTTAGATATTCACCTCCACGATCAAAACGTAGAAATTTAATCTTCTTGTTACGTTGATTCTCTACCTCACTTTGAAATTCCTTAAACTTCTTGAAAGTTTCGGACTTATGTTTCATGAAATAGATATACCCATATCTACTCAAGTCATCTGTGAAGGTAAGAACATAACGATAACCACCGCGCGATGCTACACTCATTGGACCACACATATCGGTATGTATGTTTCCAATAAGTCCGTAGCTCGCTCCATCATACCAGAAAATGGAGTCTTAGTCATTTTACCCATCAGAAATGCTTCACATCTTTCAAGTGATTTGAAATCAAGTGATTAAAGAAGTACATCGGAGTGGAGTTTCTTCATACGCTTCACTCCAATATGACCAAGATGGCAGTGCCACATATAGGTCGAGTTATCGCTCATTTTCAAATGTTTAGCTTCAATGTTATTAATGTGTGTATTTCCACAATCGAGATTCAATAAGAATAGACCATCTATCAAAGGTGCATGTGCATAAAACATATTACTCATATTAATCGAACAACCATTATTATCGGACTTAAACAAGTAACCGTCTCGCAATAAACATGATCCAGATATAATGTCCATGCTCAACGCAGGCACCAAATAACAATTATTTAAGTATAAAACTAATCCCGATGGTAGATGAATAGGTAGCATGCCGACCGCAATCACATCAACCTTTGATCCATTTCCAACGCGCATCGTCACCTCGTTCTTCGCTAGCTTCCGTTTATTCTGCAGTACCTGTTTCGAGTTACAAATATGAGCAACCGAACCAGTATCAAATACCCAGGCACTACTACGAGTACTAGTGAGATACACATCAATAACATGTATAGCGGATATACCTTTCTTCTTGATGTTGCCGTTCTTCAAATCCGCCAAGTACTTTGGGCAATTCCGCTTCCAGTGACCCTCTCCCTTGCAGTAAAAGCACTCAGTATCAGGATTAGGCCCAGCCTTGGTCTTCTTCACCGGCGCGGTAACTTTCTTACCGCCCTTCTTGAAGTTTCCATTTTTCTTAGACTTGCCTTGCTTCTTGAATTTGGTGGTCGTATTGACCAACAACACTTGGTGCTCTTTCTTGATCTCCACTTCTGCAGATTTTAACATGGAGAAGAGTTCTAGCAACGACTTGTCCATGTTTTGCATATTGTAGTTCATCACAAAGTTCTTGTAACTTGGTGGTAGTGATTGGAGGACACGGTGAATACCCAAAGCATTAGGAATCACTATACCAAAGCTTTGGAGTTTACTTGCGTGCCCAGACATCTTAAGCACGTGCGCACTGACGGAGCTGCCCTCTTCCATCTTGCAGTTAAAGAACTTTTCAGAAGCCTCATAACTCTCAACTGCCGCGTGAGCCTCAAATATCATTTTGAGTTCACGAACAATATCATGTGGGTCATGGTTCTCAAACCTTTTCTGAAGCTCCAATTCCACACCATACAAGATAGCACACTGAACTGTGGAGTACTGATTCTTCCGAGCGAGGAAAACATTCTTTACCTCATCGGTAGCATTAGCTGCAGGCGGGTCGCCCAGCGGTGCATCCAGCACATAGGTCAAATTACCAGCATTGAGGACAATCCTCAAATTGCGGAACCAATCCGCAAAGTTGCTTCCATTGTTTTTCAACTTTTCTTTCTCTAGGAACGCATTAAAATAGTTTAGACTAAGTTTATGACAAATTGAGTTCTAATTAATAGTTAAATTAATCTAGGTGAACTCCCACTCAAAACAATATCCCTCAAATAGTTCTAGTGATCACACGAACCAAATCCACCACATCAAAACCAATCATCACGAGAGTTGATGTAGCTTCAATGGCAAACAATCAACATGTTCAGCATATCTTCTATATGACTCGTGCTTTACCTTTCGGTGATCCGTGTCCCGAGACCATGTATGTACATGCTAGGCTCATCAAGATCAAACCTTAGCTTCCGCATGAGCAAATCTGGCTTTATCACGTTGTATACACTCGCAGAATCTAACACACCCGATCATCACGTGGTGCTTCGAAACAATGAGCTTTAGCAACGGTGCTTACTAAGGGTGAACACTTTAAAATTCGAAATTGTGTGCTTGAGGGATCATCTTATAATGCTATCGTCGCAAACTAAGCAATACAATATGCATAAAAGGATTAACATCACATGCAATTCATAATATGTGATATGATATGGCCTTTCTTCTTGTGCTTCCGATCTCCATCTTCAAGCAAGAACATGATCTCCATCATCACCGGTATGGCGTCAAGGTCAATGGCGTCGTTTCATGATTGTCTTCCACCAGCTTCAACTATTACAACTACTTTGAATAGACACACAAGTCTTAATGGAATTTAAAGGAGAACCATATGGCTCCTACCGGTTGCCAACTTACAATAAGGAACATTGCATACATCATATATAATCACAATCATGGCCATATCACATCACAACACACCCCTGCAAAACAAAGTTAGATGCCTCTAATTTTCTTTGCATATTTTACGTGGTTTGGGGCTTTCAATAAGTGTCGTTCTAACTTACGAACAAGAACCACAACGTTGATGCTTGAACTATCAAGTGGCCATTGTAAATTGAATCTATACTATGATGGGAGAGACAGACACCCGCAAAGCCACTTATGCAATACAAGTTGCATGTTGTGCGTGGAGCAAGTCTCATGAACGATGTCATGTAAGTATAGCCCGGGCCGCTTCATCCCATCATACCGCAAGATGCAAAGTACACAAAAAGCAATTGATAATAAAAGCACCACCGCCCACAATGACCATTGTGTTCTACTCGTGCAATAGATCTACATATAGACATGGCTCTGATACCACTGTAGGGGTTCGCAGCATGGAAAACAAAAAATTTCTACCGCATGCACACAAACAAGCCAAGATCAATCTACTAGATTGTAGCAACGAGTCGATAGAATAACTCACCCTCGAAGATTCCAAATCGGTTAACGAGAGAAGATTCTCGTGGGTGATGTAGTCGTACACTTGCCGATCTCAAGATCGCATAGACGATCCTTCCAGCGCTGCGTTCCAGCAGCACTTCCGCAGTCGGTCACATGTTCGATACTCGATTAAGACCTTCCTCTCCCTTGTTCTAGCAGGCAGCGGAGGTTGTAGTTCTCCCTTCGTGATTCCAGCAACACGACGGCGTGGTGTCGGAAGTAGAGGGAAGATCCCGCAAGGCTTCGCCTAAGCCGGTGGGAGTTATGGTGGATTAGGGTTTCCCGGAGATCTAGGGTTTAGATGACCGGGAGGAGGAGGAGGTGTCGGTGGCGGCTAGGGCGACGGCGACGAACCGACGGCGGCGCGAGGCGGAGGCGGCGCGGTGGCACGGGGAGGCGGCGCGAGGGCGACGGTGGCGGCGAGCGGCGACACGGCGTCGGGGCTGCGGCGGCGGCGCGTGTGCGGGGATAGGGGCTAGGGCTTGGCTCTTGTGGTGTTGGGGCAGCCCTCCCCCTCTATTTATGAGAGGGAGGGGAAGCCTTGGGAGGGGTGGGTTTGAATCCAAACCCAAACCCAAGTTGGATTGAGAAGACTTGTTTCTTCTTCCACTAGGAAACCATTGTTCCAGTTTGACTTTTCAAACTTCCCGTTTGACTTTCAATTTAGAGCTTTATTTCTCTCTTGCAAATACCAACACCAAGTGACCTAGAATATGATCCAATCATTCCACATATCCATGACACATTCATGGACCATTCCCCTTCCGGTCCAGTGAACCTTCTAGACCCTTCTAGAACCTCTCCAATGAAACCATCGGAAACTTTCCCGAACTCCGAAATCGGACTTTCCTTATATGAATCTTATTCTCCGAACCATTCTGGATCTCCTCGTGATATACCGGATCCCATCCGAGACTCCGAACAAGATTCGGTATCCCTATTAACATTCCATATCTACTAAACAACATCGAATCCTTAAGTGTGTCTCCCTACGGTTCGTGAATTATGCGGACATGACCGAGACACTTATCTGATCAATAACCAATAGAGGAATCTGGAAATTCATATGGCTCCCACATTTCTACGATTACTTTGCGATCGAATGAACCACTTACATACGATACCAATTTCCCTTTGTCTCACGATAGTTTACTTATCCGAGGTTTTGATCGTCGGTATCTCTGCATACCTAGTTCAACATCGTTACCGATAAGTACTCTTTTCTCATTCTCGTGATATGTGATCCCTTGTGAGCCAGTCACATGCTTGCAAGCTAATTGTATGACATTCCACCGAGAGGGCCCAGAGCATATCTATCTGCCATATGGATGGACAAATCCCACTCTTGATCCATGTGCCTCAACTCATACTTTCCGAACACTCAATTCCACCTTTATAGACACCCAATTACGGTGTGGTGTTTGATGTCATCAAAGCATCCTTCCGTTGATGGTGATTAGCATGATCTCATGGTCGAAGGAATTAGGTTACTATGTATCAGAAAGCTAATAGCAAACGAACTATTGAAATGACTTGATCTTAATGCTACACTTATCTATAGGAGTATGTCCATCATACCATTCTCCTAATGATATGATCTTGTTATTAATAACATCTCAATGTTCATGATCGAGAAACCACGATCATCTATTAATCAACAAGCTAGTATTATAAAGAGGCTTTACTAGGGACTCTAATTTAGTTTACAAATCACACAAGTATTATTGTTTCCGGTTAATACTATTATAGCATGAATGTAGACATTTATCATAAACACAAAGATATAATAATAACCACTTTTATTATTGCCTCTAGGGCATATCTCCAACACCCCTCTGTAGTTGCGGCCAATCTAGATCTCCTTTAAACCGCTACCGACTAGCTAAACTCTAGTTGCTAGCTACCTCTAAACCTCGGACCTCTAAACCCTAGATAGTCGGGGCTCCCTCTACTCCACCATACTCACTCCAGCTTAGGACAAGCCCTGCGGGATATCCCCTCTACTTCCGACACCATGCTGTCGTGCTGCCGGAAACGCGAGGAGAGAGCTACAACCTCCACTTCCTGCTAGAACAAGGGAGAGGAAAGTCTTCATCGAGTATCCTACGTGTGACCGACTGCGGGAGCGCTGCCAAAACACGGTGCCGGAAGGATCGTCTACGCAATCTTGAGATCGACAAGTCAATGATTACATCATCCACTAGAATCTGCTCTCGTTAACCGCTTTGGATCTTCAAGGGTTAGTACTCTATCGACTCGTTGCTACAATGTAATAGATAGATCTTGGCTTGTGTGTGTTCATGCGATAGATTTTTTTTGTTTTCCATGCTACGAACCCCTGCACTTGTTCCATGTTCTACCATCTCTACAATTCTGCAACACATCTTTAAATTTAGCATCATACAAATATTGTTCCTTAATAGTTTCCAATCCAAATATTTTGAAGTCAAGTTGAGATAACAAAGTATAACGGCGCGACAAAGCATCAGCAATAACATTATCTTTAACCTTTTTGTGTTTGATAACATAAGGAAAAGACTCAATAAATTCAACCCACTTTGCATGACGATGATTCAACTTAGCTTGACTATGAATATGCTTCAAAGATTCATGATCAGAATGTAAAACGAATTCTTTAGGCCATAGATAATGTTGCCAAGTTTCTAATGTATGAACCAGCACATATAATTATTTATCATAAGTAGAATAGTTCAGACTAGCCCCATCCAATTTCTCACTAAAATATGCAACATGTTTTCCCTCTTGTAATAACACACCTCCCAAACCAATTCCACTAGCATCACATTCAAGCTCAAAAGTATTATTAAAATCGGGAAGTTGGAGTAATGTAGCATGTGTTAACTTATCTTTCAATATCATGAAGACCTGTTGTTGTGCATCGCTCCAAACAAAGGGCACATCCTTCTTGGTAAGTTCATCCAGTGGCGCGACAATTGATCCAAAGTCTTTGACAAAGCGCTTATAAAAACCAGCAAGGCCAAGAAAATTCCTCACTTGTGTGACTGTCTTGGGCTGCAGCCAGTTCTCTATAGCTTCAATCTTGGCTGGATCCACTTCAATACCCTGTGATGTAACAACATAGTCAAGAAACGCAACTCGATAGGTGTAAAAGGTGCACTTCTCAAGATTACAAAACAAACGTGCATCGTGTAAAGCATTGAAAACATCACACAAATGATCCAACTGATCCTCTAAAGATTTGCTATAAATTAGAATATCATCAAAGTAGACTACCATAGAGCATCCAATGAAAGCACGTAAAACTTCGTTCATTAATCGCATGAATGTGCTGGGTGCATTAGTTAAACCAAACGGCATCACTAACCACTCATATAAACCGAACATAGTTTTAAATGTTTTTTCCATTTATCTCCCAATTTCATACGAATCTGGTGGTAACCACTATGCAAATCAACTTTAGAAACCATGGTAGAGCCACTCAATTTATTAAGCATGTCATCTAAACGTGGAATAGGATGATAATAGCGAATAGTAATATTGTTGATAGCTCTACAATCAGTACACATGCGCGAAGAACCATAATTCTTAGGTACCAAAATAATAGGAACAACATATGGGCTAAGGGACTCACGAATATAATCTCTATCGATTAGTTCTTGAATTTAGCATTGTATCTCCTTTGTCTCCTCTGGATTGGTTCTATATGGCACGCGGTTGGGCAACGTAGCACCAGGAATTAGATCAATTTGGTGCTCACTTCCTCCAATAGGAGGTAGTCCTGGTGGCATCTCAGCTGAAAAAACATCCTCATATTCCTGCAAAAGGTTAGCAATAGCAGGTGGCAAAGGAGGCATATCCTCAAATGAAAACAACACCTCTTTGCAGATAATTGCATAACATTGAGTATTGTTTATATCTAGTTCAGCAATATCAATTTTATTTGCAAGTATACATGGACTCTTCAAACGAATTTCAGTAGAATGTTTAGAATCATATTTAGTATTCTTTGGTGGTACAAAATCTGCAGCAACAATCTGATTCTCACTTTTATGTTTCTCCTCGGTTTTAGCTCTACTAGCTCTAGCAAGACCATCTTCTAAAATCTGTTCGGGAGTCATAGGTTTTAGACCAATTTTCTTTCCGTCATGCACAAGAGAATAGTGATTAGTTTTACCATTATGAACAGATTCTATATCAAATTGCCATGTTCTACCAAGTAACAAAGAACAAGCTTGCATAGGTACAACATCACAATCAACAAAATCAGAATATGTACCAATGGTAAAATGCATGCGTACGGTTCTTGTTACCTTGATCTTGCGAGAACTCTCAAACCATTGGATGTAATATGAATGTGTAGGTTGTATTGTTGGGTGTGCAAGCTTCTCTACCATGTCAACACTAGCCAGATTATTACAACTTCCTCCATCAATGATGATCCTTATAGCTCTTTCCTTGACAACGTCGCGTGTTTGAAACAAGTTGTGGCGTTGATCATGCTCAGGTTTGCTCAAATGCACACTCAACACACGTTGTGCAACTAGACTCTTGTATTGATCAGCAGATTCAGCTCCCATTACCTCTATCTCTTCTCCAGAATCAGAATTATCTCCATCTCGAGCAGAAATAAGGGCTAATGTATCTTTATAAAAATCACTTGCTGAATCGTATTCACCATTATCACGCACCATCATAACACGCTGTGTTGTGCACTGTATCTCAATATATCCTTTGTTTTGCCCGTGGAAACCATAGAAGATGAACTACGAGCAGGAGCATTAGATTAGGTGGAGGAGCAGCTAAATGAGGCCTTGTGGTAGTAGCTGGTGGAGTATCACGAGAAGAAGGCGCTGATTGTCGGGATGTCCAAGAGGATGTGCGACCTACATAATTATTAGTCCTCCTCCATGGTGTTTGGCGATCCTGCACTTCACGTTTAGCTTTGCAAGAAAGATGAAACAAACGAGTGATGGTATTATATTATTTATAGTCTAATATGTGTTGAATATCTTTGTTTAATCCACCAAAGAAACGTGCAAGCATTTGTTCATTAGTTTCAGCAAGACCACACCGAACCATCCCCATTTGTAATTCCTGATAATACTCTTTTACAGAATTTTTCCCTTATTCTAAACGTGTCAGTTTTTTGAGTAAATCACGTTGGTAAGTAGGAGGCACAAAACGAACACACATAGAAATTTTTAAAGCAGACCAAGTATGAGGAATAGTAGTAAGATTTAAGCGACAATGTTCAGATCACCAAAGTGAAGCAAATTAGTAAATTCATATGTAGCAGCACTAACACGCATATTCTCAAGATATTTTAAACATGCAAAATGTTGTTCTACTTCCATTTCCCATGTAAGATATGCATCACGATTATATTTACCCTCAAAAGATGGAATATTTAATTTAAGCTTTGCAACATGATCATCATCACGTACCGGTGGTCGAGCGTTGCAGTGGTAATGTCGGGGTCGGCCAGCAGGATGTGGAGGTTGTTCAACCTCCTCGTCGAACAGATCATCGTTGTCGATGTCGTAGTCGTTCCTGTCGTCTTTCCCCAAGGTCGTAGCAGCAGTCGTGTTGGAATTCTGAGGTGCATTAGCTATAGTAGTAGCAACCCGAGGTGCGGCAGCAGCCGAACCAGCAGTACGACCTATGATTGGAATGTGCCATGGCCCATGTCGAGGTGCAGGCAATATGTCCAATACCTCCTTGAACGGATCACTGAGCTTGTCGTTGAAGGATTTATCGAGTTCTTCGATCTTTTCCATGGCCTTGATGAGCTTGTTGTCAAACTCCTCTAGTCTTGAATCCACATCTTCAGCGCGTCCTACCAACAGCTCGGTGAAGCGGGCATGTAGCTCTTCGTTCGACATTTTTGCGGGGTCGCGCGTAGTATCTGTCATGGTTAGTCCTTTAAAAACACAGGTGTATATGCCTATAAATACGGAAATATGTTGGAAGGCACGCGTAATCCGTCAAGAAATATGCAAAGCTCTTACAAGTTCTTACCAAATAGTAGGAAAAGGCGATGTGCAACCGCAATAACCAGTGGTCCAGAGATTGAACCAAGTGATTACCAGGAGTCGAGACACTGCACGTGGAGAAATTTGTGGAGCTCTAGGAAGCCTTAGCAATTAGCAAAACAAAAATTCAATGTTGAAAGAATGCTCAATGACGGTACTGTGCTGGTCCTAGGATAGACCATATGATGGGGATATGCCTACCGGGGTATACCCAGCAGGACGTTTCCTATTGGCCCAAGCCGCCAGCGAGTGGGCCTGCAGGACGGTGACTGGATCGAGACTTGGCATGGACTCAGGCGACTGGAAGCTGGAGGCCCGAAAGCGTAGCTAGGCCTTGTCGGACTAGGTCATAGAACCTCTGAATCCTTAACTAATTCGGTTGTAATCTGTAAACCCTAGCGAGGTGAGCCTATATAAACCTCCCTAGGGTACACATAGGGGATACGTTCCATCATACACCCAAGCAAATCGCCGCCTAGTCGTCGAGCTCGCCCCCTTGTACTCTCACCATAATACAATCTAGCAGGACTAGGTCTTTACCCTCCGGGGGGCGAACCTGGGTAAAACCTTGTGTCTCCGCCCTCATCTCGCACCGCAGATGGCTGGCCGCCCTTGCCCCATGTTCTACTACTCGCTGCCGATTGCAATGTCTACCGTGGTATTTCCCACGACAGTGGCGCCCACCCTGGGGCCTGGCCGGTCAGGCCGGTTTTCTGCGGCGAGATCCAATCTGCCCATCAACGAGTCGATCGCCACCAGACGCATGATCGCAATCGGTGAGATGCTCCAGATCTTGCCGAGCAGCTACATCCTGGCGGCGCGACCCGTCATGCATAGCGTGATCCTGCCGGTCGGCACGATTAGCCTCTTCGTCGGCCTCACCGACATCATCATCTCGGAGGAATCGGCTCGCATCCGCGAGTCGCCGCCATGCGACCGGATCTCTGAGAGCCAGGTCCGCACGATTCACCGCCTCGCCTCCGAGTACGACTCAGCCCACAGCAACGTGGCCGAAACCACCGCGTCCGCGGACGATGCGGCCCTCAATGATGATGCCGATTCGGCGACCCCGGCGTCGCTCGCCGGATCCATCGTCACCACATCGCCCGCGGGCTCCATCACCCAGGTCTCCAACATCGGAGACTTTGAGGACCCCTCCATCCTTGTGATCTTCGACTTTGACTCCGGGACGGAGAACTCCGCCGACCTCCACGACGGAACCGGTCGCCACGCTGCGACCTACATGGCAACTGGCGCCGACCCGCCGGAAGACCCCTTCTCCATGCCGATCCCACCAAATGCGACGGCAATGGAGGTCGAGGAACTCCGCCTGCAACCGGCGGAGGCAGTCCGCAAGGAACAAGCCGAGCGCGAAAAATTTCGCCTTGAGCATGTGACAGCGCAGGAGCTGTCGCGCTACCACCAACTCCGAATCAGGTCGCGCCTGAACCCTACCGTTTAGGGGCGCGTCCTGAACTTTGACGATGAAAACGACCCAGCTCGCGTGGCCGAGCGCGCAATCTGCGAGAACGCGCCACCAGGAGGAAGCGCTCGACCCCACCCAGGGGCGACGGCCAACGGCGCCCCACCACCACCCAACCGCGCGCCCCCCAGGGACCTGCCAAGGATCGTGGTCTCCTCACGAGAGCGAGACGCGAACGGCCTCCCGCTGTTCTCCACCCCAATGGACAACGTCGTTGCGAGCCGAGCAGCAGTCGACAACATCCAAGTCACCGGGGAAGGCGCCCTGCAGATCCAGTACGCCAAGGCTCTGCTCGCCAAAGCAGTCGAGCAACAAAACGCTGGCATCGACTCACAGGGTCGGATGTACTCGCGTTCATCAGGCAGCAGGGCAGCCTCGAGCGGCCGCCCAATGGCGGCGAATACCCTCAACTGCTCGCCACCCGAGCCCCTGCATCTCCAACACCGACCCGCGAATGCGGCACTCTCCACCAACGACCCACGGCCGACGAACAACTTCGTCGCCGCCAACGGACGGCCCGTCGACGCACGCACCCACATCATCAACAACCAGAGCTGGCGCGTACGCCAGCCTGAAGACTTGAGGCATACCCTCACCAACCGCCGCGACGGCGAACCAAGGGGATCGCTGGGCCGAGTCGGACCCCAGTGCTTCGGACCGATGATCCGAGGCGAAAGATACCCGGCGAACTTCAAAGCGCCGAAGGAGATCGAGAAGTACGACCCCTCGTACGATCCATCCGTGTGGCTGGACACTTACCTCATGGCGATGGGGATCGCCGGCCACACCGATCTACTCGCCGCCCGTTACCTTCCCCTAATGATGGAGGGAGTGTGCAGGCAGTGGATCAACACCCTCCCTACGGATAGCATCAACTCCTGGGAGGAAATGCGCGACGCCTTCGAGGGTTCATACACCCGTGCCACCACCATTGAGGACCTGGAGCGATGCGTCCAGGGACCCCGCGAGTAGACCCGCAGTTGGGTCCAACGGTGGCAAGACTTGTGGTACAACGCGGCCGGAATCCACTCGGACACCGCGATCCACTGCTTCAAGACCTCCTACCGATATGAACCCCTGGTCGCCAAGCTCAAGCAAGTGTACAGAACACTCGACAACATACCAGACCTCCTCGAGATCGCAAAGAGGTACGCGGAGGAGGATCCAAACCAAGAAACCGACGACGAGTCGGGAGGAAATCGCCGCACGAGTGGCCACGACAATGGGAGGTGACCCGAACTACGCTACAGCAACACTCGCCTCACCGGCAAACGCCGCAGTGACAGGCGAGTCGACTTCGTCGCCAACGCCGAATACGCGCCACGTGAACCCAAGAGCTTTCGCCGCGACGGAGGCCAGCGCCGCGACGGTGGCAACTACAAGGCAAAGCCAAGGTTCGATCCGGCGGCCCTCCTCAACAAACCCTGTGTGTTTCATAGCAGGGAAGGAAATCCCGCCACGCACACGACCGCCGACTGCCACTCTCTCAAGGAGATCGAGAAGGCACAGCGCGCGCGGGAAGACCCAGACAACAACCCTCCAAACGGCGGAAAGTTCGGCAGCATCACCGGCTCGCTCCACACCTTCACATGCTTCAACATCAAGCGTGAGAAGAAGGTCATCGCCCGCGTCGTCGCCATAAACGCGGTGTCACGGATAGACATCCACCAGTTCCTCAACTGGTCCGAGCAACCAATCACCTGGAGCCGCGAGGACCACTCGCCACGGATCGAATATCCGGGCCGAGTCTCCCTAGTGGTCAAGCCCAAGGTGGGAGATTACTGGCTCCCCAAAACGCTGATGGACGGCGGCAGCTCCATCAACATCCTGTACCTGGACACGTTCAGGCGACTGCAGCTCCCGCAGTCAATGACCGAGACGACCTACACCACCTTCCACGGCATCGTCCCCGGTCGGAAGGCATACCCGATCGGCAAGGTGACGCTGCTAGTCACCTTCGGCACACCAGCAAACTTCCGCACCGAGCGGATCGTCTTCGAGCTGGTGCCGTTCAACAGCCCCTACCAATGCATCCTGGGGCGCCAGGTGTTCGCCAAATTCATGGCAGCGCCCCACTACGCGTACAATGCGATGAAGCTACCTGGGCCATGTGGCATCATCACTATCCATGGAGACCCCTACATGGCCGCAGAATGCGAGGCCAAAGGAGCCGAACTCGCTGATGTCGTCATCGCAGCGGAGGCCAACCACGTGGAGGAGCTCGCCAAGTATGCGATCAGGGTCAACAACGATGATCCCACCATACTCAAGAAGCCCAATTCGGAGGGTGGCAACTCCACCGCCTTCGAGGCAACGACACACACCCGCAACGTCGAGTTGGTCCCAGGCGACTCCAGCTAGACGGTGACGATCGGGACGGGCATAAGCCCAGCATAGGAAGGCGCGCTCATCAAGTTCCTTCATGAGAATAGGGACATCTTCGCATGGAATCCATCCGACATGCCTGGTGTTCCGAGGGAACTCTCTAAGCACAAACTCAACGCCGACCCCAAAGTGCGACGCATCAAGCAGTCGCTAGGCCCTTCAATGAAGAGCGTCGCTGAGCAATCGCCGAGGAGGTGCAGCGTCTACTCGCTGCAGGCTTCATTCGGCCAATCAAATACTCCAACTGGCTAGCAAACCCGGTCCTGGTCGAGAATAAAAACGGCACCTAGCGAATGTGCATCGATTACACTAACTTAAACAGCGCCTGCCCG
This sequence comes from Avena atlantica, assembly GCA_910589765.1. Lineage (NCBI taxonomy): Eukaryota > Viridiplantae > Streptophyta > Magnoliopsida > Poales > Poaceae > Avena > Avena atlantica. Next base: position 365,846,343 of record OU342733.1, read on the forward strand.
AAGGAGCAATTCTTCCTCCCGCGGATCGACTAAATCATCGACTCCACCGCGGGCTCGGAGGCGCTATGTTTCCTCGACGCCTACTCTGGATACAACCAGATCAAAATGGCCATCGAGGACGAAGATAAGATGGCGTTGATGGCGTTCATCACGCCATTCGGAGCCTTCTGTTACACTGCCATGACCTTCGGCCTCAAAAACGCCGGAGCGACCTACCAGCGGTGCATGCAGGAGTGCCTTGCGAGCCAAATTGGCCGCAATATCCACGTCTACATCGACGACGTGGTGGTAAAATCCACTCACTAGGGCGATCTACTCGCCGACCTGGCGGAAACCGTCGCCAATCTGCGAAGGTACAAGATAAAGCTAAACCCAGGAAAGTGCACCTTCGGTGTACCAACTGGACAACTACTGGGATACGTCATCTCCAAGCGTGGGATTGAGGCGAACCCCGCCAAGATAAACACGATCGCCCGACTCGACAGACCCGAGTGCCTGCGCGACGTCAAGAAGCTGGCCGGGCGAGTCGCGGCCCCCAGTCGCTTCATCCCCCGGTTAGGCGAGAAGGCGATGCCCCTTTACTGCCTAATGCGCAAGAACCCCACCTTCCAGTGGGACAAGGAGGCAGACGACGCGCTCCACGCTCTCAAGGAGGTGTTACTCGCAGCACCGCTACTCGTCGCCCCTGTCGACAAGGAACCCATGATGGTCTACGTCGCGGCTTCCGAGCGCGTCGTCAGCGCCGTCATGGTCGTCGAACGGCAAGAGGAAGGGAAGAAGCGCCCGGTGCAGCGACCCGTATACTACATCAGTGAAGTCCTCACCGAGTCGCGCCAGCGCTACCCGCAATACCAGAAATTGGTATACATGGTCTTCAGAGCACAGCGGCGACTGCCGCACTACTTCCAGGAGCACCCAATAACGGTCGTCTCCTCAGCACCGATGCAGGACATCATCCGCAACCGCGAGGCGACCGGGCGAGTCGGCAAGAGGGCCGTCAGGATCGGCATCCACAACACCAAGTACGAGCCGCGCAAGGAGAACAAGTCGCAGGCTCTCGCGGACTTTCTCGCTGACTGGGAGGAGGCCCAGCAGCCGGAGAAGCTGCCATACCTCCATTACTGGAGCCTGCACTTCAACGGCTCCAAGAATGCAGACGGTGCAGGAGCGGGGATCATGCTGACATCTCCGAAGGGCGACAAGCTCCGCTACATCCTCTACCTCGACTTCACCCCCTGCACCAACAACATGGCCGAGTACGAGGTGCTACTCCACCGCATGCGAGCAGCCAATGAGATGAACATCAATCGCCTGCGCTGCTACGGAGACTCCGACCTCGTCGTCGGACAAGTCGCCGGCACCTGCGACGCCGTCTCCCCCACCATGGCTGTAGGGTTCGCAGCATAGAAAACAAAAATTTTCCTACGATGTGAACTATATACCAAGATCTATCTACTAGATACAAACAACGGGCGGATGTATATCCGTAGAGAACATACCCTTGAAGACCGACAAAGCTTAACGAGTTCAACTCGTGGTTGATGTAGACGATCTCTTGTCGATCTCAAGATCGAGAGGAAGTCCTAGCGCCGCAAATCAGCAGCGCATCCATGCTCGCACACACGTTCGAGGCACCGAGCAACCTCCGCCTCCTCGCTCCAGCGATGCAGCGGAAGCACAACTCTTTCTTGCCGAATAGCCACCGGGAACATGTATCTCGCTAGTCCGAGACCATGGGGGATAAATTCTAGAGGGGGAGAGAGATCCTTCACGAGGAGGTGTGTGTGAGACAAGTGAGGAGGGGGGCTCCTTTTATAGGAGGAGGGGGAACCCAAGGGGGTGGCCGCCGGCCATGGGGGCTGCCCCCTCCCCTCCTTCGTTCATGTGGGTGGACACTCCACTCACAAAATGCCCTTTAAAATCCCTCCACTCAAAAGTCCACTCAAATTCCCATTAAATTTCCACCAAATTTAATGCAAACTCTCATTAAATAAAACTCTTTTATTTTATTCAGAATTTTGTCAATTACTTTAATGACAAACATTCACAAATAACCCCTTGCTAGAATTCTATTTCACATGCATAACCACTTTATGCAATTTCACCCGAAAACCTGTTTCGGTATCTAGTGAAATAAATTCCTGTGCTTGTTCATTCTTTCGGCATGAAACATTTGCTCCAATTGGATGTCGGTGTCTCTTAAGTGTGTCACCCTACGGTTCGTGAATAATGCGAACATGATCGAGACCCCTCTCAGATCAATAATCAGAAGCGGGATCTGGAGACCCATACTGACTCCCACACATTCAACGATGACTTTCTTGTGATCGTCGGAACCTTTTACGCTAGTATCTTAATCCCTTTGTTTCACGATATATTACATGTCCGAGATTCGATCATCGGTATCTCCATACCTAGTTTGATCTCGTTACCGACATGCACTCTTTTCTCGTTCCTGTGATATAACATTCTAGTGATCAAATCACTTGCTTGCAAGCTAATCAATGTGATCTCACCGAGAGGGCCCAGAGTATATCTATGTAGGGTTCGCAGCATAGAAAACAAAAAATTTCCTACGAAGGGAACAACTATGTACCAAGATCTATCTATTAGATACAAACAACGGGCGGATGTATATCCGTAGAGAACATACCCTTGAAGACCGACAAAGCTTAACGATTCCAAACTCGTGGTTGATGTAGATGATCTCTTGCCGATCTCAAGATCGAGAGGAAGTCCTAGCGCCGCAAAACAGCAGCGCATCCGTGCTCGCACACACGTTCGAGGCACCGAGAAACCTCCGCCTCCTCGCTCCAGCGATGCAGCGGAAGCACAACTCTTTCTTGCCGAATAGCCACCGGGAACATGTATCTCGCTAGTCCGAGACCATGGGGGATAAATTCTAGAGGGGGAGAGAGATCCTTCACGAGGAGGTGTGGTGTGAGAGGAGGAGAGGGGGGCCTTTTATAGGGAAGAGGGGAGAACCCAAGGGGCATGGCGCCCAGCCATGGGGCTTCCCCCACCTATTCCATATTCATGTGGGTGGAGCTCCCACTCAAAATGAAAAGCCTCCACTCCCATTAAAAAGCCTCCACGCAAAAATCCACTCACATGCATTAAATTTCCACCAAATTTAATGCAAGCTCTCATTTAAATAAAACTCTTTTATTTATTTATTCAAAATTTTGTTAATTACTTTAATTAACAAACATTCACATAAAACCCCTTGCTAGTATTCCATTTCACATGCAGAACCAGTTTCAGCAATTTCAACCGAAACAGTTTCGGTGTCTAGTGAAATAAATTCCTGCGCTTTCCTTTTCTTTTCGGCATGAAACTTTTGCTCCAATTGGATGTCGGTGTCTCTTAAGTGTGTCACCCTACGGTTCGCGAATAATGTGGACATGATCGAGACCCCTCTCAGATCAATAATCAGAAGTGGGATCTGGAGACCCATACTGACTCCCACACATTCAACGATGACTTTCTTGTGATCGTCGAAACCTTTTACGCTAGTATCTTAATCCTTTTGTTTCGCAATATATTACATGTCCAAGATTCGATCATCGGTATCTCCATACCTATTTTGATCTCGTTACTGACATGCACTCTTTTCTCGTTCCCGTGATATAACATTCTAGTGATCAAATCACTTGCTTGCAAGCTAACCAATGTGATATCACCGAGAGGGCCCAGAGTATATCTATCCGTCATCGGGATGAACAAATTCCACTCTCGATCCATGGGCATCAACATAACACTTTAGTAGTTCTGAATCCATCTTTATAATCACCCTGTTACGGTGTCACGTTTGATGTTATCAAGAAACTCTTCCGGTGTTAGTGATTGACATGATCTCATGGTCTAAGGATTAGGATCACTTCGTAAGATGTTATAGCAATATAAACTCAATGACTTTGATCGTAATGCTATACTTCGGATGAATGTTCATCACACCATTACACTAATGTTGTGACCTCGTTATTAACAACATCCAATGTCCATGATCAGGAAACCTATGATCATCTTGTTAATCAACGAGCTAGTTTATAAGAGAGGCATAACTAGGAACTTTCTTTTGTTTATTAAACACACATGTATTAACGTTTCCGTATTAATACAATTATAGCATGTAAAATAAACATTTATCATAAATAGGAATACGATAATAACCACTTTATTATTGCCTCTCGGGCATATTCCCTTCAGTCTCCCACTTGCACTAGAGACAATAATCTAGTTTGAAAACTTTGTGTATTGAACACCTATGGCTTTCTGGTGTTCCAAATACGCAATTGCAAGTGGTTAACATAATCTACGGATCTGACGCTTCAGGTCCGTGTGTATTTGCATGTCTTTGCGTCTCCACGCATCACTCATTCTCCAATGAGATGGCATTGTATAAATTTGGTCTTTTGGTGAGACCTTTAGTTCCTTGGGGTTAAAACACATCGATACTATTGTCATACAATATATCTTTAGTGTTAGCCCGTTGCGAACCACACCTTAGTTTGATAACAAACTACTTGACACAAATTCCCTCCTTTGCTGCTACTATAGCAGTCATATACTTAGCCTTTTGTTGTAGTATTCGTCACAATGTCTTAACTTTGGAACTCTTCCAAATCCATCATGGAATATCCTTTCCATTACATTGTGCCACCCATAGTTTAAATTGAGATAAACTTAATTTGTATCTTGTGACAAAACTAGTATCAATGTAACGCTTTACAATGAACTATTTGTAATTGTTTGTCACGTCTACACAAATATATTCTTAGTTCTTCCAAAAGATCATAAGAATATCCTCACTATCGTCCAATGATCATTTTATGATTCATTCTGGTATATGCTCATAACACTTAGAGCATAGGACATATCTGGATGTGTACATATCATGGTATGATTGATCAAAACATTCTCGTGATTGTACTCATCAAGTGTCAAAGCACTTGAATCTTGTTTCACTTATCAAGTGTCGATACACTTGAATCTTGATTCAATTCCTTTCCATGCAACAAGAACTGTTTCTTGTCGTTTCTATATTGAACTCCTTCAATATCTCATATATGTACGTTTGGCATAAACATATTAGCGTTACAGTCTATCCACTATAGACATGCATGCTAAATATTCGGGTTTTGCCTAAGTCTTTCATCGAAATGAAATTCTTAACCTTTGTCAATAAAAGATACATCATTTCTAATCAACAAGATGTCCTTCACATAATGTATTAGAAATATGTCTCAGTGCTCCCACTTAATTTCTTGAAAATGCAAGCATCTTCATCGTCTCCAGATGAAAAACTCATTTTTCATCATGGTGAAGATTCCAACTCCGTGATGCTTACTTCAACCATTGAAGTTTGCATGCCCTTTTAGCATCCTTTGAATTTAACAAAACCCTTTGGACGTGTCATGTACACGTCCTAGGTAACCATTCTATTAGAAGAACTTTGTTTTGTTTATTCATCTACCATATACCAAATTATATGTAGTGGTTGCTACTTTAATCCGTTCAGACTAAATATCGCTATGAAAGATCAAATCTTGTCATAGTCAACTCTTTGAACATTGTCATAAAATACTTTACGACATGTCGAATATTTCATAGATGTGAGACATCCATGTCTGTTTCTTTATAGATCCAAATACGACCGATAGGTTTTTACACCTTTCCGGAGGGTCTTCCAAGTTCAAAACTTGATTTCTCGTATATGGAACTATCACGGATTTTATGGCTTCAAGCCATTTGACGGAGTCAGGGCCCATCATCGCTTATTTGTATGTATTCGGTTCATCATTGTCAAACAATAATGATTTACTCTCAAATCTTAGCATTTGATTGTTTAACCGACCTTCTTGGTTCAATAGGAACTTTAGACCTCCGTGACCACAACCTTTGAGGAACATAAGCTATGAGCATTATGGCAGCCTCTGGAACAATTTCCGGTGCTGCGCAACTCAGCACATTTAGCTAAGGTTCGTTAACCTTATCAAAGTTCTATTGTCCTCCCACTTAACATTTATGAAAAATTCCTTCTTCAAGAAACTTCACATTTCAAGTGACAAACCCTTTTGCCCTTGGTGTTATGGAGGAATAACCAATTGTTATTCGGAATAACCTACAAAGACATGCTCATCCGAATTCGGTTGTAAACATCTTACTTATGTTTAGCATACCAAAATTTAAGAAATGACAACTTGGGTTTTACCCCAAACCATAACTTTCATTGTGTCATTTCAACGGTTCTAGATGGAGATCTTTTTAGTGTAAAAGCGGTAGTCTCTAAAGCTTTAATCTTTTAAAACATAATGGCAGTTTTATAAATAACACCTTTGATCCAACCATGTCTCACAAGGTTTCATTACAAATCTCAAACACTCCATACTCCTATGGTGTTTCGGGAGATGTAAATCTAGGTGTTTTGCTAAACTTGCAACTCAAATAAATCCCTTTATGATAAAATCATAATTCATTTATTTTCTTGTTACACTTGTAACTCAAATAAATCCCTTTATGATCAAATCATAATTCATTTATTTTTCTTGTTACAATGATTTTCCACTTCATCTTGAAAGTCTTTGAAACATTTTCAAATATTTCATACTTCTTTCTCATTAAGTGAACATTCACTCAAAATTCCGGAGAAAGCATATGAAGTTGAAACCCATCGCTTACGACTACACATAATGGACTACATACATCGATATGTATAAATTCCAATAATTTAGTCGTTCGTTCTTCTTTGGCCTTTGAACGAAGTTTTAATTATCACGTGGAAAGTCTCACAAGCGTCACTTGATCAAATCAAAGACTCCAAAAATCCATGAATATGGAGATTCTTCATGTTTTCTTTCCAATATAATTTAAACAGCGATGTCACTTCATAAGTGATCTTTCAATCATTTGTCTTGCGACATTTTAGCATTAGGTTTTATGGATGTGATTTCTTCAACTAGATTTGTAAATCATCCATCTTATATGGAATATGGTAATTATTTGAACAACCTTTGTTCTCATAATACCTGATTCAAATAACAATTATTAAAACAAATCTTGAAGTCAAGCCTTGATGTCAACGAGAAATACAAACAATGGTTTGTTTGTTTTTGATGAACATCATCACATATTCTCTTGCTGGTTACTTAGGCCATTGTGGTTCATGAATTGCATCGTTCCGTATGAAATTGCATACCAACCAATTCGGTATCCAATACCCAAGAACCTCATTGTTTAACAAGCAAAGAATACAACCATAACATGTATATCATATATATACCTAAATTGGATATTTCCAATCTTTTCTTTTCTGCCAAGTATATTTTATAGATTCTCTTTCAGCATTTCCTTTTCCTTTTTAAAAGAATTTATCAACAACAAAAGTGGCGCCATATACATGACACATAGTCCAAAGCATGTATATTCAAATAATAATACCTTTGGACTTGCACTTTGAAGTAGATCACCATCATCAAAATGATCGGTATTCTTTCAAAATCCATTCTTTAGTAATCTTTTAGTGTAGTAAACACTTTACATACATCTTCTATTCATCCTTATCATGACGACTTTCATGATCAAGATACTGTAGCTTATAAAGGCGAATCGTGAGTATAACATTACTTTCCAAAACCCTTTTGGATGATTAGGATGTCTAGCATCTCCAACCTTTGTAAATTCTCATCCAATATGAGAACATATATTATACTCTATCATATTGCAACCAAAACATTGTTTCAGATATCGTTATATCTGCCACACATGATGGTTTCTGAAACAATTCTTTCAGCTCCTAGATAAACTTGATATTAAAAAAAACAAGTATCATGGAGGCAAACATGATACTTAAGATACTAACACTGGAATTGTTACTCTCGATTTAATACCAACTATTAAATTTCACGGAGTAAATAGAGTTTGCTGAAAGTTTGCAATAGGACTTCAACTTTAGATTGACACTCAACACAATGCGTTACCAGTTCGTAAAGTATATATCCAGAATTCTATAGTTCTATTATCTCAATTACAACTAAGCATAAGGTGGTGAACGAATGCCAATAACTACAAGAAATTATGCAAATTCACTTTGATTTAATTTATGATAAATTGAGTTCTACTAATCCAAATTAGAAATGAACTCCCACTCAAAAACGACATCCCTCGTGTCTTTTTGGTGATTACATGAACCAAATCCACTACACCAAGTCCGATCATCACGTGAGTCGGTGTAGCTTCAAAGGCGAGCATCCATATGGTCATCATATCAAAACATATGACTCATGCTTAACCTTTCGGTCCGTGTTCCGAGGCCATGTCTGTACATGCTAGGCTCGCCAAGTAAGAACCTTAGTATTCGCGTGTGTAACTGTCTTACACCCGAGATATGCTCATGGATTCAAGTACACCCGATCATCACGTGATGTCTTGAAGCGACGAAACATTGTCGGTGCATACTTAAGGAAGAACACATTCTTATCTTGATATCTAAATGAGGGATCATCTTATTATGCTAATAAAACGCCAAACAAGCAATATAAGATGCTATCAAACATCACATGTTTATTAGTGGAATGATATGGTTCCCGCATATGATCTCTATCATGTGCACCGTGGTATGATCACTATCATACCTATATGTGTAAGTACAAGGTCTATGGAGATTACACGTTATGTGTGTTGTAAGAGTATCATCTCATACTTATACTTACAACATCACCATATCATATCACTAGCCCAGCAACAATCTAAACTAGACGCGTCTAATTTATCCATTGCAAATTTTACATGGCTTAGGGCTTTCGAAGATAGAACCGTTCTTACCTACGAACATGAACCACAACGAGGATAACCAAATTTTTGACAACTCGTTGCAAATTAGATATTGACTATAGTAGGAGAGACAGACACCCGCTAGCCACTTATGCAAAACTAGTTGCATGTCAAGCGTGGAACAGGTCTCATGTGCGAGGACATGTAAAGTTTGTCCGGGCCGCTTCATCCCACTATGCCACCAATATCCAAAGTACAACAAAGAAGCCATAAAATGATCATCATCGCCCACATACTCATATGTGTACTACCCGTGCAAAATATCTACGCATAGATCCGGCTCTGATACCACTATAGGGTTCGCAGCATAGAAAACAAAAAATTTCCTACGATGGGAACAACTATGTATCAAGATCTATCTACTAGATACAAACAACGGGCGGATGTATATCCGTAGAGAACATACCCTTGAAGACCGACAAAGCTTAACGAGTCCAAACTCGTGGTTGATGTAGATGATCTCTTGCCGATCTCAAGATCAAGAGGAACTCCTAGCGCCGCAAAACAGCAGCGCATCCGTGCTCGCACACACGTTCGAGGAACCGAGCAACCTCCGCCTCCTCGTTCCAGCGATGCAGCGGAAGCACAACTCTTTCTTGCCGAATAGCCACCGGGAACATGTATCTCGCTAGTCCGAGACCATGGGGGATAAATTCTAGAGGGGGAGAGAGATCCTTCACGAGGAGGTGTGGTGTGAGAGGAGGAGAGGGGGCCTTTTATAGGGGAGAGGGGGGCACCCAAGGGGCATGGCGCCCAGACATGGGGCTGCCCCCACCTCTTCCACATTCATGTGGGTGGAGCTCCCACTCAAAATGAAAAGCCTCCACTCCCATTAAAAAGCCTCCACTCAAAAATCCACTCACATGCATTAAATTTCCACCAAATTTAATGCAAGCTCTCATTTAAATAAAACTCTTTTATTTATTTATTCAGAATTTTGTTAATTACTTTAATTAAAAAACATTCACAGAAAACCCCTTGCTAGTATTCCATTTCACATGCAGAACCAGTTTCAACAATTTCAACCGAAACAGTTTCGGTGTCTAGTGAAATAAATTCCTGCGCTTTCCTTTTCTTTCCGGCATGAAACTTTTGCTCCAATTGGATGTCGGTGTCTCTTAAGTGTGTCACCCTACGGTTCGCGAATAATGTGGACATGATCGAGACCGCTCTCAGATCAATAATTAGAAGCGGGATCTGGAGACCCATACTGACTCCCACACATTCAACGATGACTTTCTTGTGATCGTCGGAACCTTTTATGCTAGTATCTTAATCCTTTTTTTTCGCGATATATTACATGTCCAAGATTCGATCATCGGTATCTCCATACCTAGTTTGATATCGTTACTGACATGCACTCTTTTCTTGTTCCCGTGATATAACATTCTAGTGATCAAATCACTTTCTTGCAAGCTAACCAATGTGATATCACCGAGAGGGCCCAGAGTATATCTATCCGTCATCGGGATGAACAAATTCCACTCTCGATCCATGGGCCTCAACATAACACTTTAGTAGTTCTGAATCCATCTTTATAATCACCCTGTTACGGTGTGACGTTTGATGTTATCAAGAAACTCTTCCGGTGTTAGTGATTGACATGATCTCATGGTCTAAGGATTAGGATCACTTCGTAAGATTTTATAGCAATATAAACTCAATGACTTTGATCGTAATGCTATACTTCGGATGAATGTTCATCACACCATTACACTAATGTTGTGACCTCGTTATTAACAACATCCAATGTCCATGATCAGGAAACCTATGATCATCTTGTTAATCAACGAGCTAGTTTATAAGAGAGGCATAAGTAGGAACTTTCTTTTGTTTATTAAACACACATGTATTAACGTTTCCGTATTAATACAATTATAGCATGTAAAATAAACATTTATCATAAATTGGAATACGGTAATAACCACTTTATTATTGCCTCTCGGGCATATTACCTTCAATCTATCCGTCATCGGGATGAACAAATTCCACTCTCGATCCATGAGCCTCAACATAACACTTTATTAGTTCTGAACCCATCTTTATAATCACCCTGTTACGGTGTGACGATTGATGTTATCAAGAAACTCTTCCGGTGTTAGTGATTGACATGATCTCATGGTCTAAGGATTAGGATCACTTCGTAAGTTGTTATAGCAATATAAACTCAATGACTTTGATCGTAATGCTATACTTCGGATGAATGTTCATCACACCATTACACTAATGTTGTGATCCCGTTATTAACAACATCCAATGTCCATGATCAAGAAACCTTGATCATCTTGTTAATCAACGAGCTAGTTTATGAGAGAGGCATAACTAGGAACTTTCTGTTTGTTTACTAAACACACATGTATTAACATTTCCGTATTAATACAATTATAGCATGCAAAATAAACATCTATCATATACTTGGAATACACATAATAAACACTTTATTATTGCCTCTCAGGGCATATTCCCTTCAGTCTCCCACTTGCACTAGAGACAATAATCTAGTTACATAGTGATAAATCTAACACCCATTGAGTTCTGGTGTTGATCATGTTTTGCTCTAGGGAGAGTTTTAGTCAACGGATCTACTACATTGAGATCCGTATGTACTTTACAAATCTTTATATCTCCATCCTTGACATGCTCGCGGATGGAGTGAAACCGGCGCTTAATATGCTTGGAATGCTTGTGAGACCTTGGCTCTTTGGCATTGGCAATGGCACCATTGTTGTCACAATAGATCACCATTGGGTCCAACGCGTTTGCCACCACTCCTAGTTCGGATATGAACTCCTTCATCCAAACTGCTTCCTGAGCCGCTTCTGAAGCAGCAACATATTCGACCTCCGTTGTTGATCCCGCTACCACAGGTTGTTTGGAGCTCCTCCAACTAACAGCTCCGCCATTCATGAGAAATACGTATCCGGATTGAGACCTAGAGTCATCCGGATCGGTGTCAAAGCTAGCGTCGACATAACACTTAGCGACGAGCTCTCCTTCACCTCCGTATACAAGAAACATATCCTTAGTTCTTCGTAAGTACTTAAGGATATTCTTGACCGCTATCCAGTGTTCCGAACCTGGATCCGATTGGTACCTACTAGTCAAACTAATAGCATGTGCCACATCCGGTCTTGTACATAGCATGGCATACATTATAGAGCATATGGCTGAAGCATAGGGGACTTTGTCCATTATCTCTCTTTCTTCCGCCGAAGCCGGACTTTGAGTCTTACTCAATGTCTTGCCTTGCAACATAGGTAAGAACACCTTCTTACTTCCGTCCATTTTAAACTTCTTTAAAATCTTATCAAGGTATGTACTTTGCGATAGCCCTATTAGGCGCCTAGATCTATCTCTATAGATCTTTACGCCTAATATGTATGACGCTTCACCTAGGTACTTTATTGAAAATTTGCTGTTTAGATAACTTTTAACACTGTTTAAAAGATCTATATCATTTCCGATCAATAATATGTCATCCACATATAATATCAGAAATTCCACATTGCTCCCACTCACTTTCTTGTAAATACAAGCTTCTCCATAAGTTTGGACAAATCCAAACTCTTTGATCACCTCATCAAAGCGGAGATTCCAACTTCGTGATGCTTGCTTCAATCCATAGATGGATCGCTGAAGCTTGCACACCTTGTTAGCATCCTTAGGATCGACAAAACCCTTTGGTTATATCATATACAACTCTTCTTCAATATTACCATTGAGAAACGCGGTTTTGACATCCATCTGCCATATCTCATAATCGAAATATGCAGCAATTGCTAACATAATCCTAACTGACTTTAGCATCGCTACGGGAGAGAAAGTCTCATCGTAGTCAACTCCTTGAATTTGTCGAAACCCCTTTGCGACAAGTCGAGCTTTATAGACGGTCACATTACCATCAGCATCAGTTTTCCTTTTGAAAATCCATTTGTTCTCCACGGCCTTTCGGTCGTGAGATAATTCCACCAAGTTCCAAACTTGATTTTCATACATGGATTCCATCTCGGATTTCATGGCTTCTAACCATTTGTTGGAATCCGGGCTCATCATCGCTTCTTCATACGTCGCAGGGTCATCATTTTCATCAACCATGAAATGAAGGGTTTCGCGGCATAGTAAATCAAAATTTTCTACGGAGCGAACAGAGGGAAAGCCAAGATCTAATCTAGGAGATGCAAACAACGAGAGAGATTGGATTAGATCTTCATACCCTTGAAGATTCGCACAGCGGAACGTTCGTCGGAACGTGGGTGATGTAGTCGTACTCGCTTCTCCTCCTCGCGATCCGATCCGATCTAGCACCACAAGTGGCGGTGCCTCCGTGAGATGCACACGTGCAGCACCTCGACGTCTCCTCCTTCCTCGGACCAGCGAGTATGGTGGAGAGATAGATTGGATCTACAGCACGACGGCGTGGTGTATATGGTGGAGAATTTCTGCTGCAGGGCTTCGCCTACAAACAGTCGGGAGGGAGAGAGGAAGGTAGCAAGGCTGCTAGGGCTTGGAGGAAGGTGTGTGTGGGGGGGAGGGGGCGCACCACCCCTCTATATATAGAGGGGGCGGCCAGCCCTTGCCCCTCCTCCAAGACTATCTCTAGTTTAAACAATTTAAACTCTCCCTTATCTAGAAATCCTATCTCTAGTTTAAACGATTTAAACTCTCCCTTATCTAGAAATTCTATCCCGAGATTTAAACGAGTCAAATCTCTCTAGAATCGGCTGGGCCCTATGGGGCCTTGTGCCCCTGGCCCAATGCGGCCAGGACACTCCCTCATAGGCCCATGCCCCCTCCCGGAAGGTGGGGCCACGTTGGTCCCCTTCCGGAAGGTTCTAGAAGCTTCCGGTACAATACCGATTAACCCGGAACAATTCCGAACTCCAAAAACTGCACTGCCTTATATGAATCTTATTCTCCGGACCATTCCGGAACCTCTCGTGATATCCTGGATCCCATCCGAGACTCCGAACAAAAATTCATAAACCAATTATCCAATCTATCCTAGCGTCGAGATACGTTAAGTGCGTGACCCTGCGGGTTTGAGAATATGCAGACATGATCTTCTATCAATAATCAACAGCGGGGTCTGGGCACCCATATTGACTCCCACACATTCATCGATGATCATATCGGATGAACCACGATGCCAGGATTCAATCAATCTCATATATATATTCCCTTCGTCTCGCGATATTTTACTTGCCCGAGATTCGATCGTCGGTACCGTCATACCTAGTTCAATCTCATTCACAGCAAGTACTTTACTCGTTCCGTAATCCGATATCACTTTGTGATTAACTCCTTAACCACATGCTTGCAAGCGGTGTTGATATCGATTACCGAGTGGGCCCGAAGTATATCTCTCTGACTTGGGAGGGACAAATTCCATCTCGATACATACAACCCAACAGATACTTTCCGATCACCTGAGAGACACCTTTATGATCACCCTCTCATAGGATGACGTTTGATGACCTCAAAGCTTTCTTCCGATACCAGGGAGTTGCATTATCTCATGGTCTAAGGAATACAATATTTGACATTGGAAAAGCTTCGCAAAGACGAACACGATGACACGATCTAATTGCTCTGCTTTGTTTGGGTCTATCCACCATATCATTCTCCCAATGATATGATCTCATTATCAATTGACAACTCATGTCTATGGTTAGGAAACCTTAACCATCATTGATCAATGAGCTAGTCCATAGAGGCGTACTAGGGACACGGTGTTGTTTACAAACCACACAAGTATTAAAGTTTCCGCTTAATACAATTCTAGCATGGAACATAAACTTTATCATGAACAAGAATTATAATAATAACATCTTTATTATTGCCTCTAGGGCATAATTCCAACAGTCTCCCACTTGCACTAGAGTCAATAATCTAGTTTACATCTGGCAACAATCTCACACCCATGGCACTGAGGTGTTGATCATGTTTTACACGTGGAAGAGGTTTAGTCAATGGATCTGCGACATTCAGATCCGTATGTACTTTGCTAATCTTCAGATCTCCATCTGCTATATAATCTCGGATTATATGAAACTTGCGGTTGATATGTTTGGTCTTTGGATGATATCTTGGTTCCTTAGCGAGTGCTATGGCGCCAGTGTTGTCACACAATATCTCCAGTGGGTCCAATGCACTTGGAACCACGCCAAGCTCAGTGATGAAGTTTCTGATCCAAACTCCTTCACTTGACGCTTCTTACCTGACAACATAGGCACTGAACCTTTCTTTGCCTTATCCATTCTGAACCTTTTCAGAACATTGTCTAGGCATGTACTCTGGCTTAAAGCTATCAGGCGTCTTTGTCTATCTCTATAGATCTTGATGCCCAATATATAAGCAGCTTCACCTAGGTCTTTCATTGAAAAACACTTGTTCAAATAACTCTTCACATCGTTAAGCATGTTGATGTCATTTCCGATAATCAATATGTCATCCACATACAGTACCAGAAACGTCACCGAGCTCCCACTCACTTTCTTGTAGATGCAAGCTTCGTAGCAATTTGGAACAAATCCAAAGCTCTTGATCACTTGATCAAAACGAAGGTTCCAACTCCGAGATGCTTGCTTCAGTCCATAAATGGAACGCTGAAGTTTGCATACTTTACTAGCATCCTTAGGATCGACAAAACCCTCGGGTTGCATCATATACAACTCTTCATCAATGTTGCCATTGAGGAAAGCAGTCTTGACATCCATCTGCCATATTTCATAATCATGAAACGCAGCAATTGCTAATAAAATCCGAATGGACTTAAACATCGCTACGGGAGAGAAAGTCTCATCGTAGTCAACACCTTGAACTTGTCGAAAACCTTTTGCGACAAGCCGTGCTTTGTAGACGGTAACATTACCATCCGCGTCCGTTTTCTTCTTGAATATCCATTTGCACTCAACGGCCTTTCGGTCGCTAGGAGGATCCACCAAAGTCCATACTTGGTTTTCGCTCATGGATCCCAATTCGGATTTCATGGCTTCCAGCCATTTCTCAGAGTCTGGGCTCATCATCGCTTCCTCATAGTTCGTAGGTTCACTGTCTTCTACCAACAAGACAGTCAAGACAGGGTTGCCGTACCACTCAGGAGGGGCACGCGACCTTGTCGACCTGCGACGTTCAGTAGCAGCATCGTCCGAAGCTTCATGATCCTTGTCATTAGCTTCCTCTATTGTTGGTGCAGGCGGCACTGGAACAATTTCAGGTGCTGCGCTACTCTCCAATTCAAGAGAAGGTTCAATAACCTCGTCTAGCTCTACTTTCCTCCCACTCACTTCTTTCGAGAGAAACTCCTTCTCAAGAAAGGAACCGTTCTTTGCGACAAACACTTTGCCTTCGGTTCTGTGATAGAAGGTATACCCAATAGTTTCCTTAGGGTATCCTATGAAGACGCATTTCTCCGCTTTGGGTTCGAGCTTGTCCGGCATCAACTTCTTGACGTAAGCTTCGCATCCCCAAACTTTAAGAAACGACAACTTAGGTTTAGCACCAAACCACAGTTCATACGGTGTCGTCTCAACGGATTTAGATGGAGCCCTATTTAAAGTGAATGCAGCGGTTTCTAATGCATAACCCCAAAATGATAACGGCAAATCAGTAAGAGACATCATCGATCGGACCATATCTAATAGGGTTCGATTCCGGCATTCAGACACACCATTGCGCTGTGGTGTTCCGGGTGGCGTGAGTTGCGAAACAATTCCGCTTGCTTTAAGATGCGTGAGAAAATCATAACTCAAATATTCGCCCCCACGATCAGATCGTAGAAACTTAATCTTTCTGTTACGATGGTTCTCCACTTCATTCTGAAATTCTTTGAACTTTTCAAACGTTTCAGATTTATGTTTCATTAAATAGATATACCCATATCTACTTAAGTCATCGGTAAAAGTGAGGAAATAGCGATATCCACCGCGCGTCGAAACACTCATCGGTCCGCATACATCGGTATGTATGATTTCCAACAAGTCCGTTGCTCGCTCCATCATACCGGAGAACGGGGTTTTGATCATCTTGCCCATGAGGCATGGTTCGCATGTGTCAAATGATTCAAAATCAAGAGACTCCAAAATTCCATCAGAATGGAGTTTCTTCATGCGCTTTACTCCAATATGACCTAGACGACAGTGCCACAAATAAGTAGTATTATCACTATCTACTTTGCATCTCTTAGCCTCAATGTTATGGATGTGTGTTTCATCCCTTTCGAGATTTAGAAGAAATAAACCATTCACAAGAGGTGCATGACCATAAAAGATGTTACTCATATAAATAGAACAACCATTATTCTCCGATTTAAAAGAATAACCGTCTTGCAATAAACACGATCCGGAAATGATGTTCATGCTCAACGCAGGCACATAATAACATTTATTAAGGTTTAAAACTAATACCGAAGGTAAAACTAAGGAGAGCGTGCCGACGGCCATCACATCAACTCTTGATCCGTTGCCAACGCGCATCGTCACCTCATCCCTCGCAAGCCGCCATCTATTTCGTAGCTCCTGTTTCGAGTTACAAATATTAGCAACTGAACCGGTATCAAATACCCAGGCACTACAACGAGGGCTAGTAAGGAAAAACATCAATAACATGTATATCAAATATACCTTTGATGGTGCTAGCCTTCTTGTCCGCTAAGTACTTCGGACAGTTGCGCTTCCAGTGACCCTTGTCCTTGCAATAGAAGCACTCAGTGTCCGGCTTGGGACCAGACCTGGGCTTCTTCTCAGCAGGGGCATTGCGCTTGCCGCCTCCCTTCTTGAAGGGCTTATTTGCTCCCTTACCTTTATTAAAGGAGGGCTTGTTGACCATCAACACATGATTATCTTTCTTGATGTCCACCTCCGCAGCCTTCAGCTTTGCGAAGAGCTCGGTGATCGTATCAGTGGAGCCAATCTGATTATGAGTCACTACAAAACTTTTGTAGCTGGGAGGGAGTGATTGCAGAACCCTGTCAATCTTGAGCTCCTCTGGAATCGTGCATTCTAGTTGCTCAAGGCGTTGAGTGTAGCCCGACATCTTTATGGCGTGCTCACTAACGGAACTCCCTTCCTCCATCTTGCAGTTAAAGAACTTCTCAGAGATCTCATATCTCTCAGAACAGGCTTGAGTCTGAAACATGGTTTTCAGCGCCTCGAGAATCTCAAAGGGCCCGGGATAGGTTTCAAAACGATTTTGAAATTCCGGTTCCATAGCAAACAACATGGTGCTCTTAATCACACCATAATCATCTTTGCGCGACTGATAGACAGCTTTCTCATCAGCCGGCGCAGTTGCAGCAGGGGGGTCACCTAACACTTTCCCAAGGACATAGTCCTTTTGTCCGCCAGATAGAATGATTCTTAGATTGCGGAACCAATTGGTGAAGTTAGACCCATTGTTTCTAAGCTTTTCCTTCTCAGCAAAAACGTTGAAGTTGAAGTTGGATTTGGCCATGTGATCTACAGTATTTGCAAGTACAATTTAGACTATGTTCATGATAAATAGTTCAACTTAATAAAATTACTAGATGAACTCCCACTAAATTCAACATCCCTCAAGTTGTTTAGTGAACACGATCCAAATTCACCACACCTAATCCGATCATCACGAGAAGAGATGTGGTTTCAATGGTGGACAACGAAGTGTCGATCATATCATTCATATGACTCATGCTTAACCTTTCGGTTCTTGTGTTCCGAGGCCATGTCTGTACATGCTAGGCTCGTCAAGTTAGACCCAAGTATTTCCGCGTGTGCAAAAACTGGCTTGCACCCGTTGTATGTGAGCATAGAGTCTATAGCACCCGATCATCACGTGATGCTTGGACACGACGAACTTTCGCAACGGTGCATACTTGGGGAGAACACAGTTTTTATCTTGATCTTTAAGTGAGGAATCATCTTATAATGCTACCGTCGCATCTAAGCATGATAAGATACATAAAAGGATAAACATCACATGCATATAACTTTATGTGACATGGTATAGCCTATCTTCGCGCAATGATCTCCATCTTGTGCGTTCCGGCATGATCTCCATCACTCCACCATGATTGCCTCCACCACGAATAGCAACTACAACTATTGCTAACTACTTAGCGATAAAGTAAAGCTATTACATGGCGTATAAGAAGTTGACTCGCAGGTCATACACAATTATAAAGACAACCATATGGCTCCTGCCGGTTGTGTACTCATCGACATGCAAGTCGTGAAACATTACAAAACATGATCATCGCATACAATATACACATCACATCTTGGGCCATACCATATCACAGAAAACACTCCCTGCAAAAACAAGTTAGACGCCTCTACTTTGTTGTTGCATGTTTTACGTGGCTTATGGGAGTAGATGCTAAGAACGATTCTTACCTACGGAAAGCCACAACGGTGATATTATGGTTGCCAAACTCCGGTGTTAATCCCATGACAACTATAGTGAGAGAAACTGACATCCACCAGCCGCATGTGTGGAACAAGCCACACGTCAAGTGCGGAGCCGGTCTCGCGAACGACGTCGCGTAAGGTTGGCCTGGACCGCTTCAATCTCACTATCCCGCGTCATAAGAAGAACACAAACAAGAGGCTTGCAACAGAAAACATCAATGCCCGCAACAACCATGTTGCGTTCTACTCGTGAAACACATCTACGCATAGATCTAGCTCTGATACCACTGAAGGGTTTCGCGGCATAGTAAATCAAAATTTTCTACGGAGCGAACAGAGGGAAAGCCAAGATCTAATCTAGGAGATGCAAACAACGAGAGAGATTGGATTAGATCTTCATACCCTTGAAGATTCGCACAGCGGAACGTTCGTCGGAACGTGGGTGATGTAGTCGTACTCGCTTCTCCTCCTCGCGATCCGATCCGATCTAGCACCACAAGTGGCGGTGCCTCCGTGAGATGCACACGTGCAGCACCTCGACGTCTCCTCCTTCCTCGGACCAGCGAGTATGGTGGAGAGATAGATTGGATCTACAGCACGACGGCGTGGTGTATATGGTGGAGAATTTCTGCTGCAGGGCTTCGCCTACAAACAGTCGGGAGGGAGAGAGGAAGGTAGCAAGGCTGCTAGGGCTTGGAGGAAGGTGTGTGGGGGGGGAGGGGGCGCACCACCCCTCTATATATAGAGGGGGGGCGGCCAGCCCTTGCCCCTCCTCCAAGCCTATCTCTAGTTTAAACAATTTAAACTCTCCCTTATCTAGAAATCCTATCTCTAGTTTAAACGATTTAAACTCTCCCTTATCTAGAAATTCTATCCCGAGATTTAAACGAGTCAAATCTCTCTAGAATTGGCTGGGCCCTATGGGGCCTTGTGCCCCTGGCCCAATGCGGCCAGGACACTCCCTCATAGGCCCATGCCCCCTCCCGGAAGGTGGGGCCACGTTGGTCCCCTTCCGGAAGGTTCTAGAAGCTTCCGGTACAATACCGATTAACCCGGAACAATTCCGAACTCCAAAAACTGCACTGCCTTATATGAATCTTATTCTCCGGACCATTCCGGAACCTCTCGTGATATCCCGGATCCCATCCGAGACTCTGAACAAAAATTCATAAACCAATTATCCAATCTATCCTAGCGTCGAGATACGTTAAGTGTGTGACCCTGCGGGTTCGAGAATATGCAGACATGATCTTCTATCAATAATCAACAGCGGGGTCTGGGCACCCATATTGACTCCCACACATTCATCGATGATCATATCGGATGAACCACGATGCCAGGATTCAATCAATCTCATATATATTCCCTTCGTCTCGCGATATTTTACTTGCCCGAGATTCGATCGTCGGTACCGTCATACCTAGTTCAATCTCGTTCACAGCAAGTACTTTACTCGTTCCGTAATCCGATATCACTTTGTGATTAACTCCTTAACCACATGCTTGCAAGCGGTGTTGATATCGATTACTGAGTGGGCCCGAAGTATATCTCTCCGACTTGGGAGGGACAAATTCCATCTCGATACATACAACCCAACAGATACTTTCCGATCACCTGAGAGACACCTTTATGATCACCCTCTCATAGGATGACGTTTGATGACCTCAAAGCTTTCTTCCGATACCAGGGAGTTGCATTATCTCATGGTCTAAGGAATACAATATTTGACATAGGAAAAGCTTCGCAAAGACGAACACGATGACACGATCTAATTGCTCTGCTTTGTTTGGGTCTATCCACCATATCATTCTCCCAATGATATGATCTCATTATCAATTGACAACTCATGTCTATGGTTAGGAAACCTTAACCATCATTGATCAATGAGCTAGTCCATAGAGGCGTACTAGGGACACGGTGTTGTTTACAAACCACACAAGTATTAAAGTTTCCGCTTAATACAATTCTAGCATGGAACATAAACTTTATCATGAACAAGAATTATAATAATAACATCTTTATTATTGCCTCTAGGGCATAATTCCAACATGAAATTCATGACAGGATTTCCGTACAGCTCGGGAGCTGCACGCGTCCTGTTTGACCTGCGAGGTTCGGTAGTACTCTCTTTCGGAGTTTCATGATCATTATCATTAGTTCCCTCTTCAACAGGTGGATCCAACTCCGGAACAACTTCCGGCGCTGCGCTACTCGCCATACTTTGAAGAGAAGGTTCCACAACCTCTTCGAGTTCCACCTTCCGACTACTCACACCTTTCACGAGAAACTCTTTCTCTAGAAAGGATCCATTCTTGGCAACAAAAACCTTGCCCTCGGATCTGTGATAGAAGGAATACCCAATAGTTTCTTTAGGGTATCCTATGAAGACGCATTTTTCCGCTTTGGGTTCGAGTTTATCCGGTTGAAGTTTCTTCACATAAACATCGCATCCCCAAACTTTAAGAAATGACAGCTTGGGTTTGTTTCCAAACCACAATTCATACGGTGTCTTTTCAACGGATTTAGATGGTGCTCGATTTAAAGTGAATGCAGCAGTTTCTAGTGCATAACCCCAAAATGACAACGGCAAGTCCGTCACAGACATCATAGATCGAACCATATCTAATAAAGTACGATTACGACGTTCCGACACACCATTTCGCTGTGGTGTTCCGGCAGGTGTGAGTTGTGAAACAATTCCACACTCTTTCATGTGAGTTCTAAACTCGTAACTTAGATACTCACCTCCACGGTCGGACCGTAGAAATTTGATCTTTCTATTACGATGACTTTCCACTTCATTCTGAAATTCCTTGAACTTTTCAAAGGTTTCAGACTTGTGTTTCATCAAGTATATATAACCGTATCTACTCAAATCATCTGTGAAAGTAACAAAATAACGATATCCACCTCGCGCCGACACACTCATTGGACCACATACATCAGAATGTATGATTTCCAATAAATCTGTCGCCTGTTCCATTGAACCGGAAAACGGCGTTCTAGTCATCTTGCCCATAAGGCATGGCTCACATGTATCAAATGATTCATAATCAAGTGATTCCAAAAGTCCATCCGAATGGAGCTTCTTCATGCGTTTAACGCCAATATGACCTAGACGGCAATGCCACATATATGCGGATATATCATCATTAAGTTTAATCCATTTAGCATCAACATTATGAATATGTGTAACATTATCATCGAGATCTAATAGAAATAAACCATTCATCATCGATGCATGACCATAAAAGATTTCATTCATATAAATGGAACAACCATTGTTCTCGGATTTAAATTAATAACCACTTCGCATCAAACACGATCCAGATACAATGTTCATGCTCAGTGCAGGCACCAGATAACATTTATTCAAGTTTATAACTAATCCCGACGGCAAGTGGAGAGGCAGCTTTCCGACGGCGATCACATCAACGCTTGATCCATTGCCGACACGCATCTTGACCTCACCCCTTGCTAGCGGTCGCTTGTTTCGCAGCCCCTGATTCGAGTTACAAATATTAGCAACTGAACCGGTATCAAATACTCAGGTGCTACTGCGAGCACTAGTCAAGTACACATCAATAACATGTATATCATATATACCTTTGTTTGCCTTGCCGGCCTTCTTGTCTGCCAGATACTTGGGGCAGTTGCGCTTCCAGTGGCCAGTCCCCTTACAATAGTAGCACTCGGAATCAGACTTAGGTCCAACTCGGGGTTTCTTTTCAGACGCAGCAACAGGCTTGCCGCCCTTACTTCCCTTCCGTTTTCCCTTCTTGTCTTTCTTGAAACCAGTGTTCCTATTGATCATCAACACTTGATGTTCCTTTTTGATCTCCACTTCTGCAGTTTTAAGCATTGACAGAAGCTCGGGGAGAGACTTCTTCATGCCTTGCATATTATAGTTCATCACGAAGCTCTTATAGCTAGGTGGCAGAGACTGCAGAACACGATGGATGCCTAAGTCAATGGGAATCGATATTCCCAAGGACACAAGCTTATCGGCGTAACCCGACATCTTGAGTACATGCTCACTAACGGAGCTGTGCTCTTCCATCATGCAACTAAAGAACTTTTCTAAAGCGTTGTAGCTCTCTACAGCAGCATGTGTGTCGAAAATCATTTTCAACTCACCCATTGTATCAAATGCATTGCCGTTTTCGAAACGCTTTCGAAGTTCCGGCTCTAGCCCATACAATATGCCGCAATGAACTAAGTTGTGGTCCTCCTGACGAGTCAGATAGACATTCTTCTCCTCGTTAGGGGCATCATCTAAAGGTGGGGGGCCTAACGGCGCTTCTAGCACATATTGCTTTTGTGCAGCAGAGAGGAGAATCCTCAAATTCATGGCCCATTCGGTAAAGTTGCTACCGTTCGTTGCTAGTTTCTCTTTCTCCATGAACACATTGAAATTAAAAGCAGGTGGTGCCATCTACAACAGAATTTGTAAAGTTTAGACTAAGTGTATGATAAATTGAGTTCAACTAATCGAATGAACTCCCACTCAAAAACGACATCCCTCGTGCCTTTTTGGTGATTACATGAACCAAATCCACTACACCAAGTCCGATCATCACGTGAGTCGGTATAGCTTCAAAGGCGAGCATCAAATGGGCATCATATCAACTATATGACTCATGCTTAACCTTTCGGTCCGTGTTCCGAGGCCATGTCTGTACATGCTAGGCTCTCCAAGTTAGAACCTTAGTATTCGCGTGTGTAACTGTTTTACACCCGAAATATGGTCATGGATCCAAGAACACCCGATCATCACGTGATGTCTTGGAGCGACAAAAACATAATCGGTGCATACTAAAGGAAGAACACATTCTTATCTTGATATTTAAATGAGGGATCATCTTATTATGCTAACAAAGCGCTAAACAAGCAATATAAGATGCTATCAAACATCATATGTTTATTAGTGAAATTATATGGTTCCCGCAGATGATCTCTATCATGTGCATCGTGGTATGATCACTATCATACCTATATGTGTAAATCCAAGGTCTATGGATTTTACACGCTATGTGTGTTTGAAGAGTATCATCTCATACTTCTACTTACAACACTACCATATCATAACACTAGCCCAGCAACAATCTAAACTAGACGCCTCTAATTTATCCATTGCAAGTTTTACGTGGCTTAGGGCTTTCGAGATAGAACCGTTCTTACCTACGAACATGAACCACAACGAGGATAATCAAATTGTTGACAACTCGCTTGCAAAATAGATATTGACTATAGTAGAAGAGACAGACACCCGCTAGCCACTTATGCAAACTAGTTGCATGTCAAGCGTGGAACAGGTCTCATGTGCGAGGACATGTAAAGTTTGTCCGGGCCGCTTCATACCACTATGCCACCAATATCCAAAATTACAACAAAGGAGCAACAACATGATGATCATCGCCCACATACTCGTATGTGTACTACCCGTGTAAAGTATCTACGCATAGATCCGGCTCTGATACCACTGTAGCGTTCGCAGCATAGAAAACAAAAAATTTCCTACGATGTGAACTATATACCAAGATCTATCTACTAGATACAAACAACGGGTGGATGTGTATCCGTAGAGAACATACCCTTGAAGACCGACAAAGCTTAACGAGTTCAACTCGTGGTTGATGTAGACGATCTCTTGCCGATCTCAAGATCGAGAGGAAGTCCTAGCGCCGCAAATCAGCAGCGCATCCGTGCTCGCACACACGTTCGAGGCACCGAGCAACCTCCGCCTCCTCGCTCCAGCGATGCAGCGGAAGCACAACTCTTTCTTGCCGAATAGCCACCGGGAACATGTATCTCGCTAGTCCGAGACCATGGGGGATAAATTCTAGAGGGGGAGAGAGATCCTTCACGAGGAAGTGTGTGTGAGACAAGTGAGGAGGGGGGCTCCTTTTATAGGAGGAGGGGGGCACCCAAGGGGGTGGCCGCCGGCCATGGGGGCTGCCCCCTCCCCTCCTTCATTCATGTGGGTGGACACTCCACTCACAAAATTCCCTTTAAAATCCCTCCACTCAAAAGTCCACTCAAATTCCCATTAAATTTCCACCAAATTTAATGCAAACTCTCATTAAATAAAACTCTTTTATTTTATTCAGAATTTTGTCAATTACTTTAATGACAAACATTCACAAATAACCCCTTGCTAGAATTCTATTTCACATGCATAACCACTTTATGCAATTTCACCCGAAAACCTGTTTCAGTATCTAGTGAAATAAATTCCTGTGCTTGTTCATTCTTTCGGCATGAAACATTTGCTCCAATTGGATGTCGGTGTCTCTTAAGTGTGTCACCCTACGGTTCGTGAATAATGCGGACATGATTGAGACCCCTCTCGGATCAATAATCAGAAGCGGGATCTGGAGACCCATACTGACTCCCACACATTCAACGATGACTTTCTTGTGATCGTCGGAACCTTTTACGCTAGTATCTTAATACCTTTGTTTCATGATATATTACATGTCCGAGATTCGATCATCGGTATCTCCATACCTAGTTTGATCTCGTTACTGACATGCACTCTTTTCTTGTTCCTATGATATAACATTCTAGTGATCAAATCACTTGCTTGCAAGCTAATCAATGTGATATCACCGAGAGGGCCCAGAGTATATCTATCCGTCATCGGGATGAACAAATTCCACTCTCGATCCATGAGCCTCAACATAACACTTTATTAGTTCTGAATCCATCTTTATAATCACCCTGTTACGGTGTGACGTTTGATGTTATCAAGAAACTCTTCCGGTGTTAGTGATTGACATGATCTCATGGTCTAAGGATTAGGATCACTTCGTAAGTTGTTATAGCAATATAAACTCAATGACTTTGATTGTAATGCTATACTTCGGATGAATGTTCATCACACCATTACACTAATGTTGTGATCCCGTTATTAACAACATCCAATGTCCATGATCAGGAAACCTTGATCATCTTGTTAATCAACGAGCTAGTTTATGAGAGAGGCATAACTAGGAACTTTCTGTTTGTTTATTAAACACACATGTATTAACGTTTCCGTATTAATACAATTATAGCATGCAAAATAAACATCTATCATATACTTGGAAATACACATAATAAACACTTTATTATTGCCTCTCAGGGCATATTCCCTTCAATGGCGGCATACGGCCAAGCAGTGGACCAGCTAGGAGGACACTTTGCAGGCTACTCCGTCGAGTGGATCGATAGGCGGAAGAACGAGGAGGCCGACGCACTCTCCCGCATCGGCTCGGCTCGACTCGCACCACCCGCTGGCGTCTTCCTCGACACCATCTCCAAACCATCTGTCTCTCCCCCAAGGGAGATCGACATCGGAATCCTGCTACAACCAGAAGCAACCCTGGTCGCACTAATCGCCGAGCCAAGCGACTGGACCACGCCATACGTCGCTTACCTGGAGGGAGGCACCCTACGGGCAGACGAAACGGAGGCCCGGATGATAGCACGCCGTTGCAAGTCCTTCGTCATCATCAACGGCGAGCTCCACAAGCCCAGCGTGACCGGCATGTTCCAACGCTGCGTCCAACCCACTAAAGGACGCAAAATCCTCCAAGACATCCACTCCGGCGACTGCGGCCACCACACCGGCGCCCGCTCTCTGGTCGCAAAGGCCATGCGACACGGCTTCTACTGGCTCACCGCACACGCAGACGCTA
The DNA here is from genome assembly GCA_910589765.1 of Avena atlantica. Lineage (NCBI taxonomy): Eukaryota > Viridiplantae > Streptophyta > Magnoliopsida > Poales > Poaceae > Avena > Avena atlantica. Next base: position 365,873,242 of record OU342733.1, read on the forward strand.
TCGACATTGTCCAGCGGTGCGTCGGATGCCACAAATACGCCAACCAGACTCACGTGCTGAGCTCGGTACTCAAGACAATCCCCATCACCTGGCCGTTCGCCGTGTGGGGCATGGACATGGTATGCCCCTTCAAGAAGGCCCCCTCTGGATTCACCCACCTCCTAGTCATAGTCGACAAATTCACAACATGGGTGGAGGCCAAGCCAGTCCGCAAGTGCGACGGGAAGACCGCTACCAAGTTCCTATGCGAGCTCATCTATCGCTACGGGTTCCCAAACAGCATCATCACGGACAATGGCACCAACTTCGCTAAGGGAGCCATGGCCGAGTTCTGCGAAGAACACAACATCCGACTCGACCTCGCTTCAGTCGCTCACCCAGAGTCCAATGGCCAGGCAGAACACGCCAATCAGAGCATCCTCCATGGCCTGAAACCACGGCTTTATGTCCCACTCAAGTGCACCGCCGGGTGCTGGGTCGAGGAGCTCCCCTTTGTCATCTGGGGCATCCGCACCTCCGTCAACAGGTCGACAGGATTCACCCCCTTCTTCATGGTTTACGGCGCCGAGGCAATAATGCCAACCGACCTCAAGCATGACTCACCAAGGGTGGTCAACTACACGGAGGCCGACAACGAGCTCGCACGCCAAGACGGAGTCGACCAGCTCGACGAAGCACGCGACCTAGCTTGCTCCCGCACCGCCATCTACCAGCAAGGGCTCCGCCGCTACCACAGCCGGCGAGTACGGACTCGCACTTTCCAGGAAGGCGACCTAGTACTGCGCCTAATCCAGGACAAGAAAGGCATGCACAAGCTCTCGCCCCCTTGGGAGGGACCATTCGCCACCGGGAGAGTCCTAGGCAACGACGCCTACTACCTCACCGACGTCCGAGGCGACGGAAAACTCGATGTCAAGCGGCCATGGAATGTAAACCTCCTGTGGAAGTTCTACTCTTAGAACTCCAGACATGTACCCCCTACCCGCTATGAAATAAAACAGATTGGTTATCGTAAAATTGTGTATACTCTCCGTGTCTTGTGCCACTCGCACTCGTAATAACAGTGTTACGCTACTCGCAGAAGTAAACCTTTGGCAAAGCGACCGGCACGGCCAAGTAGTGCGGTACGAGGGCACTGGGAAAACTCAGGCATCGTACCATCCACGAAAAAAGCCAACCCGGAGCCCCATTGGAGTCGCCCAGCTCGACTGGCTCCCCAAGCCAAGACAACTGCACTCGCTTCCCACAGCGACCAAGTCCTCCGCATCCTCGGCGCAGCGACTCGAACGGCAAAGTATCACGCTCGGGGACTGACACCCGACCAAATACGAGCGGCTAGGAAAATGCCAAGTATAAGAGCGCGCCCAGGACTCGCCACGTGACTGATCTTACGGGTCAGGCAGGAGTGACGCGCCTAACATAACGCGCTTAGTCCTCACCTACCTTGGCCTTGCGACTAGAACGGACAAGTACCACGCTCGGGGACTCGGCAACCCGACCCCGTTCGCGCCCGGGAAAACGGACAAGAAAAAGAGCACCCCTGGGAGTCGCCACACGACTGGCTTTTCGAGCCATGGCGAGTCGACCTTAACTCACTAACAGTTCACAAAATATATAAAAATGAGGTAAACCCCATAAAAGGGGCGGACGTGCTCGGGGACTCGCACAACCAACATCCAAATCGAAATACGACTGACAAAATAACACGAACATTCCTTTATAGCAGCAAAATTAGTTTCGCGTACAAGGAGAGATACATTGTTACTCTACACTAACGCCGAATGGCAAAACATTTTCACTCCGCTGGCTTTGACGAAGACGCGCCACCGTCCCTACGGCTGCGGATGAAGGGCATGTAAGGGTTCAACGGGTACGTCGTCAGCTCGCCTGCCATCGCCGCACGGAACGGCTGTTCCACCTTGAAATCCCGATGCTTCGGTTCAGGATTATTGGGGGCGACAATTTTCTCCTGATAGGGGATGAGGTCGCCCATCGCCCAAACACGGTCGGAGTATACCGTGGCTCGGTCCGTCAACTTCAACACCTCGGCAATCTCCACCGAGCCTGTCGACGAGGGATAATCGCTCATGACATCGTCGAGGTCGAAGTCATTCGGGAAGTGGGCGAGCCCAAGGCTGAGCGCCGTCGCCGCCCCACGATGGAAGGCCGACCACGTCATGAATTCCATGACCGATGGGGCCTTCTCCAGGTAGCGCCATACCTCGACAAGGTCGCTGGGGATCACCTCCGTGGGCGATATATCCTGAAGATATGCACGGAGGAAAGTCGCTGACAACGTGGCTGAGTCGACCAGGGTGGTCACACACTGTCGCGCGTCGTACGACTGCGCCTCCTCCACGTTATCAGTGATCCGGCATGCAGCACAGAAACATGCAGTAAGCAAAACATCGAAACCACAAACACAGTTCGTGCAATCGGAAGTCGGCTGAAGGAGGGCTTACCAATTAGCGGGCGACAGAGGTCCGTGAGGAAACTTTGAAGAGAAGAGAAATCATTCTGCAACCCAGCAACAAGCGCATCAGACACCTTCCGCTCTTCAGCGGCATAAGTAACGGCAGCCTTTGCTTGTCCTTCCGCCGAGCTTGCTTCCGCCTTCGCTTCCTTGAGCTCACGCTCCAGGTCAGTGATTCGCTTTTCGGCCACGCTCAAAGCAGATTGAGCCACCATCAAGTCACCCAACGGTACAAGGCCTTGGCGAGCCTCCTTCACCTCAGCCGCACTACTCTCTGTTTTCAGAGCAAAACTGTCAACACCGTGTTGAACAAGCGACGAGTGCTAGTTAAAGAATATACTAACCCGCAGCCGCTTGAAGCTCCTTGTTCGTCTCCTGGACGGCGACGAGCTCCTTCTCCATGCGGCACTTCGCAGCAAGCCGCTCGGCTGACTCGCGCTGCAGGCCCTGCACAACAACCACAGCGTCAACAATAAACAATTCCTAAGTGCCCACCCGCTGAAATTCAGCGACCAGGCACTCGGGGACTGGGCAACGAAAGTTCCTAAGTGCCCACTCGCTGAAATTCAGCGACCAGATACTCGGGGACTGGATAACATGAAAACATTAATAATCCTACCACTGAAATTTAGTGGCCAGATCCTCGGGGACTGGACATACCTGGATGGCAGCACCTAGCATGCCATGAAATTCCATCGCATCCACCAACGCAAGCACAACCGGAGTATGGACACGATGTTGTCCAACCTCCGCGCCGGCGGCCCCAGGAAGCTGGCTCGACGGTGCTGAGGCACTCGCCGTGGCGGCCTTCGCCACGAAGCGAGGGAAAGTCGCCGCCGCGGCCACTGCACCACTCGAGGTCGGCTCGGCCACATCGGTTTAGCCCGCAAGCACCGTATGTTGCGACCCCACGTCTTCAATGACCTTCGAAGCCACTTCTGCTGTGGTTGGAGGCTCGCTCGGGGCGGTCGCCGGTTCGTCAGAGACCGTGATGACGTCGTCGCCTTTCGCCCTTTTGGTGCCTTCGGCCGGAGCTATGACTTCGTCGCCCTTCCTCTTCCGCGAGGGGTCAGCTGAAGCCTCTGTGGCGACTGGCGGAACCTTGGCCACTTAAGGGTGGCCTATCTTCTTAACCCCGGTCCTGCAAAAACAACTCTGTTAATAAAGCTTTCCGATTGAAACACAAGGCAAGCATACGAGAAAAGATTGAGGAGCACTCACTTGGTGACCGGAAGAAATCGCAGGCCGGTGCGGATGCTGGCCGTCCTTTCCAGTTATGGCCCTAGCTTTCTACTGAGGCCCGTCTCGAACACGTCGTGTGCCCAAGATACTGATGGCTTCTTCGAAGATGAAGCAGCAGCGGGAGCCTCGGTGGCGATCATCGTGGGAGCTTCCCTTGGCGGCGAGGCCCCTGCGGCTGGAGCGGCCCCCAAGCTAGTGACTAGGGAGAACGGCGGTGGTAACGACGCCACTAGCACCTCATCCGTTGTGGCGGCGGCACCAGTCGCCGAGGCTGCGTGGGCTGCTTTCTCCTCGGCCGAGCTGGTGGCGTCGGAGCTACTCGCAGACTGAGGCGGAGATGCCGGCTTCGTCGGCTTCATCTTCCTCTTTGGAGGAGCTTGTTTCTTCTTCTTCGATGGCGTAGCCTCACGGTGTGAGGTGTGCTCAGGGAGTTCTTCATCATCATCATGGGCCTCGAGGCTCTTGCTAGCCTCGAGTTTGCATTGGTGCTGCCCGCGAGTCTTGCGAACCGTGGGGGCAGCAACTTCCACGGGGTCGTCGTCTTCATCATTGTCGCTACCGCCTTTGTTACTTTCGGCATCGCCCTTGTCGGGCGACGACTCGCTCCCATCATGTGCGGACGAGCTCGAATTATCCTCGTCTGCGGGGGGAGCCACCCTTCCACCACTTGAAACAACCGCATCAAAAACAGACGAAATTAGCACTATCGTGAATGGACAACTGCGACTGCGAGTGCAAAGGGAATAGCAGCTTACCATTGGAGTTGGGCACCTCGCGGTATAAGGTGCGACCCCGGCTTTCGCATCGAGATACACCGCCTGGGTGATCTTCTTCAGAGCCAGGGTGTATTCATGGAGCCTCCACTCGTTGAGGCAGGATTTTGTCGGCTCGTCCTTGCCCGTGTATTCGTACATGTAGTGGTCACGGCTGGCCAGGGGCACGAGCCGTCGCCCGAGCCAGCAGTTGTAGAGGTTGATGGTTTGGAGACCTTTCTTCTTCAAATTGCGAATGGTCTGCAGCATCTCGTCGACGACCATCCGCTGCTCCTGCGAAATCTTGATGACCTGAAGCCGACGCGGCTCGGGACGGTTGGAGGAGTACCTTGGAAGCGCCACTGCATCGCCTGGAGTCGACTCGGTGACGTAGAACCAGCTCTTCTTGCACTCGTTCGCCGCTTTGGCGGGCAGCATCAAATCGAAGAACGATGCCTTCGACTTCAGCTGGAACGTCAGGCCGCCCGCGGCCAGCATTGGGCCGCATGTCTCTTCGCGGCTGATTCTCCCGTGGAAAAGATCTTGCCACAGGGGGAAGTAGGGCCTGCAGCCCAGATAGCACTCGCATAATGCCACGAAAATGGCGAGCTGCTCGATGCTGTGCGGACCTAGATCCGACGGCTGGATTCCATAGTAGGCGCAGAAACGCCGGAAGAAGAGGGAGGTCGGGAAGCCAATCCCCCGCTCCAGGTGACTGGTTAAGCAGATGAACTCCCCTTCGCGCGGATCCAGAATTACTTCTCCGGCCGCAGGGATGTGCCATCTTTCGGCGCGGAGAATCCCCGCCTCCTTGAATGATTTTAGCAGTGCCTTCGTGCCCTTGGATCTGCCCCATGGTTCGGTGGGGGAGCCATCGGCTGGAGGATCGTGGGATTTGGAACTCTCTAGATCGTTCTGGTCGCTGCGCGGAATGGGGAAACAAGTATGCGCGAGATCGGAGGAAGTGAGGGAAGCATTTTTCCCGTTTGCCCTTCACTCTCCTTATATAGCGGTCGTTGCCCGCCATTTTAGGGAGCCGTTACTACGCGGTAATTACGCCAATATTACCGTTGGGTTACCCAACGGCTAGTTTGACCAAAAATGACGGTCCAACTTCGTCTACTCGACTCACTGCTCCCAGCGACTCGACGATTCGCCGACCCGATCACTATAACAGTGACTAATTATTCGCCGACCCGTTCGCCGAGCTGTGACACGATTGGTCGCCGTTATTGCGACTAAAATGACTAGTTCTTTCCTTTGTTCAGGAGTCCGCCGCCGATTCGACTAGGCGTCCGCATTTGACCCGCATACTCCGACTGCCAGCAAACACCTGCAACAAATCAACGACGGCCTCGGGGACTACTGATGGGGATATGCCTACCGGGGTATACCCAGTAGGATGTTTCCTATTGGCCCAAGCCGCCAGCGAGTGGGCCTGCAGGACGGCGACTGGATCGAGACTTGGCGTGGACTCAGGCGACTGGAAGCTGGAGGCCCGGAAGTGTAGCTAGGCCCAGTCGGACTAGGTCATAGAACCTCTGAATCCTTAACTAATTAACTAATTCGGTTGTAATCTGTAAACCCTAGTGAGGTGAGCCTATATAAACCTCCCTAGGGTACACATAGGGGATACGTTCCATCATACACCCAAGCAACTCGCCGCCTAGTCGTCGAGCTCGCCCCCTTGTACTCTCACCATAATACAATCTAGCAGGAGTAGGTCTTTACCCTCCGGGGGGGCGAACCTGGGTAAAACCTTGTGTCTCCGCCCTCATCTCGCACCGCAGATGGCTGGCTGCCCTTGCCCCATGTTCTACTACTCGCTGCCGATTGCAGCATCTACCGTGGTCTTTCCCACGACACCATACTAGATGACCGATGGAGAAAAGTGATCCCCGAGGTCGAAAACTAGTATAGCCAGAAAAAAAATTGAGGTCAATTTTTTTTTGCTCTCCTTCTGGACTTGCGATCGGACTTTAGCTCAACACTCTGCACAGATACAACAAGGAAAGGCAAGAAAAGAAAAAGAAAAATAACTATAACAATTACTCAACTCGGACTCGTGACGCGGTAGGACAAGTGGTCGGATCCATGTCGTGTTAGGAAGGAGGTGGCGGAGTCGGGTTTATGGTGGTAGGGTGTATGGCGGCGGAATATGGTGGTGGCGGCTAGGGTTTTATGTGGTAGAGTATATGGCGGTATGTACGGCGGCGGAATATGGTGGCGTTGGCTAGGGTTTATGTGGTAGGTGTATATGGCGGTGATCTGCGAGTGTGGCAGCAGTGACTAATGTGACAAGAAATCGAAACTCTAAGGGACGAGACAATAAGACCAGCAACTCAACGCGACGATGTAGACACAAATTCAACAATGCAAAAACTAAAAAGATAACGCAAGGCGTATATTGGTGATGGGATGGATCTAATTCTAACTGTGTTTTTGTCTTTTTCGTGGTTTATAGGTAAAAACAGATCTAATCAACGAAAATAGTAAATCTCACCGAGCAACCTGAAATCTGATACCACTTGTAGGGCAAAGGTGTCCGGTCTTTCGATGAGATGGTGATAGTCGATTTAGTGGAGTTCGGGCTTGACGATCCGACTACACGTGCGAGCACGAGCGCCAATGCAATAGCTAAGCCAATCTCCTGGAGGTTACTGATCCTATAGAAGCACGATTAGCCTGACCAATGAGGGTCTTAATTCCTACCCGAAATCAAGAACAAGTAAGAACTAATATTGCAATCAAGATATTGCGGATTAAGATGAAAGCTTTATTGAAAAGGTGGGATCTCGTATAGGTACAAAGTACAAGAGGCCTCTACGACACTCGATCCTTGGCGTAGTTGCGACGGTGGCTAACTTTTAGTCTAAACAAAATCTGAATCTAAAGTGATGGCTATGGGGGGTATTTAAGGAGGAAAAGGTGGGATTTCGGCCAGCCATAGAGGTGGTGGCCGAAATAAACCCTAGAAGTCCTTTTCTCCTCAAATACGGACTCTAAAAATGGCTATTTTAATTCCTGCGAAAATTACATGGGCCTGGCCCAAAATAAAACATGTCTTAGCACCAAATTAATCTATGGACGAATTTATGATGTAATATTCTTGAATATTTCGTCCAAGCCTTTTTTTTCATTATGGTGGCTTCAAAGTTCTAAAATCTTTATCTGTGGCCTCCTCTTGAATCCTCACATGCTTGTTGTGATCTTCATGCATGATCATGCTCCAATGCTTGTCCCTCTCGTCCATGCTTGGTCCATCATTCCAAAGAGTAACAAAGACATCTGATTTAGGCAACATCATATTCTCATGTATGTGAGGAATAGTTCCAAGAAATGAAAGTACTTGATAGTTAAGTTGCTTGGCATGAGCTCAAGTGATAGATCCTTGTATTTGTGTAGATGTAGGTACAAAGGTTCTATCAATAGATGGGATGTCCACATCAGAAACGAGAGGGTCTGGAGGAGGAATGGAACACGCTATCCGGGAAGGACTTAAGTGTGCATTTTATATAAATATATGGCATAGTAGACTTCAAGGATTGAAGATTCTACTCCTTGTTTCTAAATATAATTTTTTATAGTTTCTAGCTTGACTATAAATCCAAATGTAGGGAAACTCCAACGAGTCGAGAAAAATAGATTCGTTTCCTTTTGCATGCATTTCTAACCCAATTGTGGACTGGATTTGTGTGCATGTCTCGGCTCGCGTATCCTCATGTGTTCTCCCAATCCTGCATGTTTGTAACACATATACTCTATGAATAATATCCTGTATTGTATTCTATAGTCTGATATAAGGAGGAAATGATTGCCACTATATTGGAATCTTTCCCCCTAATGTGAATTTTAAGAGGAATTTGTTTGGTGCTAGACTTGACTCTTGGATCATGTTGCTACATCGGTTAGCAGATGTTCAACTGTCAACTGGACCTGATGAATTTCGTTGGAACTTAAGAAAGAATGGATACTTCACAGTTAGTTCCATTTTCCTTATAAAATGCTCTAAGCCAGCCAATCACACCATTATTAGATAACAGGATCATTTGGAAGATGAAGATACCTCTGAAAAACAAAAAAAATTCTTGGTATCTTCGTCGAGGAGTCATCCTTACCAAAGATAACCTTATTAAGCAGAATTGGTATGGGTATCCTAGGTGGTCATTTTTTCAACAAAATGAGACAATCAAGCACATGGTTTTCCAATGCAATATCGCTAGGTCTATATGGTCAATTACCCAAGCAACTTTAGTCTTGTATCCACCGCGTAGTATTACCAATATATTTGGAAATTGGTTACATGGTATAGATCACAAGTATAAGTTACTTCTTCGGGTTGGAGCGATTGGCATTATATGATCACTATGGCTATGGCTATATAGAATTGATATAGTTTTTAATAATACAGATTCCTCTCTCTTGCAGGTTCTTTACAAATGCGGCACCCTTCGGTGTTGGTCGGCATTACATCGCGCGGATTAGCGTGATCTTTTTACAAAGGTGTGCACAAGGCTGAAAGACACGGCGTGGTATTTGTTTACCCAACATGGGTGGCAACATAATCATCAATAGAGATGCCTCCAGAATACTAGGCGTTTTACAATTTCTCATTATGATATGTAATTTGTCTTATTTTTATTTTTTCCGCCTACTTGGATCTATGGACTGTTTTCGTTTGTGTTCATACTATCTATGTAGAGGCCGGATGTAATACTTAAACTCTAAGTAATAAAGCGCCCTTACTGAAAAAATGTCCATGACACATACTAGTCCACCCTCTCTCACACCGCGATTTCCACCTCCAGTTCTCTCCATCATTGGAACGCCACCTTGGGTGTTCCTATCAGATTCAGTTGCCCGCCTTAACTAGCCATAGGAGTTCTAGCATGTTGCTAGATTTTATTATACATCTTGCCAGTGCCGAAGGATATCGGGACCTGCAGCGACCGCCTACGATGTCCCATGTCATCGACATCGCAACCACCATTAGCTCAGTCCACGTGATCACCGAAGGAGCTTGATATCAACCGTTGTGTTTTCTTTTCCGGCCATGATAGGTTGCCTTCGTTGGGGCAGAAGATGACATATTAAAAATAAAGCCTTATATATGATAAACTAGAATAAGTTCAATGAGCCCAACAGTGTAGAAAATTACTAAAAAGTTGTCGAGCCTGATGGTATTAAGCGTAGTGATATCATTGATCCTAAAGCTGGTTAGTTTGTGTCGTGGTGGTGGCATGGCAGATGCCATGGGTAGGCTTAAGTTGGGGGCCAATGGATGCTAGTGGGATCTAGGGAGGCAAGATGTAGTGCTTTCTACACACAGAATGCTAGAACTCAATCTTTATTCAACACCAATGGAGCTACACTTGCTCCTCGAGCTGTATGAGCGAGAGGAAGAATAAGCTACAACTAGTGTCTGGAGAGAAAATGAATCGATGCCCTCCTCCAGACGCCCATCCCCTCCTTATAAAGGAATGACCTGGTGCCTTCTAGGGCTGACGTGGACTAGCATATTTGTGGAATATGCTTGTACCAAAGTGGTAACTCTGCAGAACTCTTTCCGTGTCCCACTTCTATAAATGGCAAAGACCTAGAGTCCACCACATGTGAGCCTTGGGCCTGAGGACTGTCACCTCCGTGACCTCCTTCTTCTCATCTGTTGCTCTGCTCCTTGTCCCTAGCGCTTGGCACTGTGCAGATTCCAGAGAGAGACAGTGGCTAGGGTTTGACTTTGGGGCTTGCCTCCTCCTTCTTGTACAAGCTTTCCCTTGACCCGGACTCACCTCGCATGACTCGGCTTGACCTCACCTTGTACTCAAGATGCATGACCGTGTTACTCCGACATATATCATATGTCGGTCGAGACAAGTCTCAACCACTTGATTCGGGGTTAATCGGACCTTATTCGGCCGACTCTTCCATGATTCGGCCGGATATATCTAGATCCAGCCTTGATCATGAATCTTCCTATCCTTTTACTTACCTCGACCCTACCTGGGGTCTTCCCTCCAACATTAGTCCCCGAAGCTGGTGCGGTATTGCCAAATACCTTGGTCGGACCACATCAGTTTCCAGATACTCAGTTTTTTATACTTTTCTCTCCGACTTATTATTTATTCGGCGCCTCTCTCATTTTTCTCCTCTTTGCTCGCCCTCTTTTTTCGTGGTGTGACTCGTTTTCCGAGTCATTCTCCTTTGTCCGAGGTATCCTCTTAGCTTCTCTAGTAAGCTTCATCCTAGTGTACCAATCATTATCTTTTGTCTCACTTTTTGTACCGCTACAGTGTGTCCTGACACTGCTACATTAATAACTACGGTAGTCTTATCGGCGTAGTGACTCTTTGATCACCGCAACGGTCATGGCGGTCGGATCTCCTCATGTGCCGTGTGATCCTAGTTGTGGCTCCAATCACCGATCGAGAACGCACGATACACGCCTTGTTGCGGTTACCGCGGCGCACTTGCGATCCCACTAACTCTCATCACGCGTGGTTATAAATAGGGGGAGTGGGGAAGGGGTTGGTTCACTTTCCCATTCTCACTCTCCTCGTCTTCCTTCCTGCGCCGTCGCTGCTGTGCTTCTGTTCCCGCGACCACGTTGTTGCGCTCCTCCTCACGCGACGCGCCGACGCTGTTTGGTCCTTCCTCACCGTGCTTCGCCTCCACATCAGGATTCTGTGGTGGTTCTCCTCTTCTGCCGCCACTGTACTCATCGTCGCGGGGCCTTGGATTTCAAGGCGCTCCTTGCCGCCAGCGATTCCTCCTCTGTTGGCTCCTTCGACTAGCCCATGTCGCGATTGCACAGCGGCGTCGTCATGGGAGAAGAATATATCATGGTGGGCCTAGAGCGTGGCTCATGGCAAGGGTCCACTGTCACTCGTCCAGAAATCGAGTGGATCCGCAAGACTCGTTGTGTTCCTGTTGATGTAAAGTGTCGCTTACCCGGCAAGCAGTCTGCCCCTGTAGTTGAGGATGGCGATTATGTAGTTTTCATGTTGCATTTTGCCAGAGGATTCGGCCTCCCTCTTAGCGACTTCGCCAAGAGCTTCCTTGACTTCTTCGGCCTTCAGCCTCATCACCTGCCGGCTAACGCCATCGCTTATGTGTCGGCTTTTATCTCGGCCTCAGAGAGATACTTCAGCCTCTGGCCTTCTGTAGATGTCTGGTCGAAGTTTTTATAAATCCGAGCTAACGTTGTGCCGGATAAATCTCTCCATCCCTCCGAGAAATCTCTTACTTAGTGTGGGGCCGCTTCTATTACACCCCGGAAGAATTCTTTGTTCCCCCGAGTCATAGGCCTAGAGTCCTGCATGAAGTGGCATAGGTCGTTTTTCTATGTCAAGAACACTGGTAAGGAGGACAAGATTCGGCTCCCTGCCTTCTCTATTGGTCCTCCTTGTAAGCATAATTGGATTTACAATCCGAAGAAGACTAATGCTCTTGCCGAAGCATTCGAGCTTCGATTGAAGGAGTTGATTCGGGCGGGGCTTCACGGCGAAGATTTGACGGCTACGTTCATCAGTAGCCGGATCTGCCCTTTCCAACTCCGCTCTCATAAGATTTGCTACATGAGCGGTCCTTTGGATCCCAACTGAGTCTCTACGGTTGAGCTTGATGACGTTCATATTCAGAAACGTGTCTGAGTTATCTTCAAAACCGACATGCCCGAGGAATGGGTGTGGGGAATGAAACCCTTTTCCCACGATAAACCCCCTCCTCGGGTAATTCGAACTTGAGTTGCCCCATCCGAGCAATTTTCCATCCATTATTCTGCTAACTTTTGTCTGATCTTTCTGCAGAAATTTGACGAGCAAATTTCAGAAGACGCCGAGCTGTTGGCTCTTCCTTGGAGCGTTGACCGCAGCATTGCGGATAATGGAGAACCAGATCCGGAGGAGTTTATCCCCAAACCCGAGGCTGATCCCGCTCATACTCGGGGTAAAGCCTCTGCCCATGCTGATGAAGGTGATTCGGACAACGTCCAAATTCTCGAGGTAGTTTCCATGGTGCCTATCTCTTATGCATTTCTGGCTCCTTCTTTCCCAGCTAATCCGGCTGGCCAGGTGCATGAAATCGAACCCCTCACTTCCAAAGCTCACACTCCGTCGAAGAAGCATGCTGCTTCGAACGATCCTACGGATGCGGGTCCCAAGAAGTGAACTAAGAAATCCTCCTAGCATGTTCCGAAGCGCAAAACTATGCCTAGAGTCTCTGGGTAAGTTTCCTTGCTTCTTTTAATTTGTATTTCTTGTTTTTCTCTTTCTATTTATGAATTGGTATTTACCTTTATCCTAGAAGTGCTCCCCTTTCTGCTAAACCCAGTGGTCCGAGCATGACCTCGCATATTACTCGGCCGCCCTCACCACCTCCTCAAGGGGATGTTCGAGTTTCGAGCCCTCTTCGCGATAATTTGCCTATCATGCTGACTAATAGCCCATCTCATCGTGACGAGGCCAAAGTTCCCCCTGGTGTTGGCGCTGATGTCATTATGCCGGATCACTTAAATGATCTGGTAACTTCTTCCAAGGTCCCCGAAGTTGCTCCTGCCGAGCCTTCCCCTGCCGAAGTTCCTGCTGCTTCGGTTATTGCCGAAGTCGACACTACCTCGGCTCCTTTGAGGCCACCGCCCCTTCTACCGCAGAGATTATTGATCCGAGTATGGTTCACCGCCCTAAGTCCTTGCCTGTTACCGAGGTTCCTGCCAAGACCAATAAAGATGGCGCTGCCAAATCTACACAAGCTCAGAAAGGAAAACCTGGTTCCTCTCATCCGAGCGTCGCCGGCATGATCCATCAAAGAGCTTCTGTGGCTAAGCCTGGGCCTTCCTCTGCCGCTGACACACAACTCGTGCTTCATAAGAGCCCGGCGGCCGAGACATCTGCACAACAGGCGTGAGAGGCCAAGGGCAAGGTTTTGACGCACACGGAGAGCGGAGGAAGCCTCGGGTCGTTGGTAGAGTATGCCAATAATTGGAATTCAGCTGATCAAATTGAGGGCAACCCAAGTAACCAACCCCTCCAACTCTCCGACATTAGCAGCCGTTTGCATTTGGCTGCCAAAGTTGTGCTTGAGAGTGACAAGATGAACGAGGTATGTGCTTCGCTCTATACTTTATCTTTTGCGCATAGTGTACTATATGCCCACTAGTCCCCAAGCTTGCGACCGAATAACTTGTTATTCGTTTGGAAGCTTCCAATGTTTAGAATATAATTACCTGTGTGTCTAGTAGATACTTTTTGACATGCACGTTTCAGCTTGAAACACATCTAGCCACTAGATTGGAATCGCCTTTTGCTGGATTCGGGTCTTTTTGATTTCTTGGTTTCAACATCCAGCCACTTAGATCCGAGTCAAGTTTTACTTGACTCGTATCTTTTTAAGTCTTAGCTTTGGCCAGCTACCTAGATCCGAGTTAAGTTTTTCTTGATTCGGATCTTTTTTAATTTTAGATTTGAATATCCAGCCACCTAGATCCGATTCAAGTTTTGCTTGATTCGGATCTTTTTAAGTTTTAGCTTTGAATATCTAGCCACCTAGTTCGAGTCAAGTTTTACTTGATTCAAATCTTATTAAGTTTTAGCTTTGAATATCCATCCACCTAGATTCAAGTCAAGTTTTACTTGATTCGGATCTTTTTAGTTTTAGCTTTGAATATCCAGCCACCTAGATCCGAGTCAAGTTTTACTTGATTATGATCTTTTTAAGTTTTAGCTTTAAATATCGAGCCACCTATATTCGAGTCAAGTTTTACTTGATTCGGATATTTTTTAGTTTTAGCTTTGAATATCCAGCCACCTAGATTCGAGTCAAGTTTTACTTGATTCGGATATTTTCAAGTTTTAGCTTTGAATGTCGAGCTACCTAGATTCGAGTCAAGTTTTACTTGATTCGAATCTTTTGCGTATGTTTCCCTGTATAATTCGCTATTATTTTAGGTTGCTCACAATCGACGTACAACCGAATTCCAAAAGCTACTCTTTTCGCATAGGAAGCTTCAGGTCAAGTATGAGAAGATGGCTCCCATTCTGCAGAAGACAGGTAAATTATTCGGTGTTTACATTCAAGTCCTCTATATAAGTCTTTGCCTCCTAATTAACTTGCAATTTATCCTTACTCAGCTAACATTAATAATCAAAATACTCGGCTGACAAACAAGGTTGCCAGCCTCGAAGGTTAGTCGTCCATCCTCTTTGTACTCTTCTATTTCTCTTCTAGACAAATTCCGAGTATCTTATAGTGCTCCATCGGCTTAGCCAAATTACAAAGATTTGCAGCGTCGCATCAAGAGTGCATACCCATGCCTGATAAGATGCTGCATTTTTTAGAGCAAGCAGGGACTCACTCGGCGCAGCTGAAGGAGAAGGACGATGAGATAGCTCGGCTTCGTGCCGAGGTTGATTCCTTGAAATCATTTCAAAAGTCCGAGCTGGAGAAAATTTACTAAGAATTTTCCGAGGAAAAGAATCGGTTAAGTCTCCAGCTTCAGAAGGACAAAGAACTCCTTGATGTGGCCGAGCTTAAAAATCAGAAGATTACTAAGGATATCACTCGGTTTGAGAAGAAACGGGTTGGCTAGGCCGTGGATCTTCAGAAGATGATATGATATGTCCATCGTAAGCTTATTTGTCGGGTTTTTTTCCTCTTGGTCCCTGGCTGAGTCATCCTTTTCTCATTGCTCCTCTTGATTTATGTGATGTTTTGCTTTACATATCACTTTCCAGAAGCAGAGCCCATGAGTACTAAAGCCGTGGTTGCTGCCTATGCCCGCCGAGGTGTCCCCAATCTCTCGGATCAAGAATATTCTATTGAGGATCTCCTGGCTGTCGTTGCCGCCATTGAGCCGATGAAAATCATGGGAAGAGACTTGGTGAAAAAGGCAATTTGAGCCTTCAATGTGCTCTGTCCGAATGAACCAAAAATTAGCAAGGTGGATGTACTTGTGGCAAAATTAATGGATTCTCAAACTTAGTTGAACCTCTGGAGAGAATTCGCCGGGCGAGCCGGGGCTGACATGGCGCTTATTGTTGTTCCATCATGGTAAGAGGACATCTCCTCAACACATTAATGAATTTGCGTACCCGCTCTCCTTGGGTCGAGAATCCGGATTTCGTTGCACGCCGCCAAGCCCGTGCCTATCAACTCATCGAGTATGCAAATGTGCATCAATGGAATGTGGGGCCGAGTTTTCTCCCGGACGAGGCTGAAGAGAATGTTGAGGCCGCCGATGACGAATAGTTTGCTGAGTATTCTGGTGATGAACATGATTCAGATGAATACTATGGAAGTTCTGATGAGTCAAGTGGCAGTTCGGGAGTAAATGCTGAAGGCCGGTCTTCCTCCAAGGGAACTGAAGCTTTCCAAGCCCAAGTTGAAACCTCGCGTCAAATAGCCACTGCTCAAGATGCTCCGGTTACTTCGGTCGATGCCGAGGTAACTTTCGCGGAGGCTTAGGCAACTTCGGAGATTCCTGCTCCTAAAACTATTGCTTCTATAAAAGCCGAGGTGCCTTCGGTGGTAGCCGAGGTACCTACTTCGGAAACCCCTACCACTACCATCAAGCCTCCTGCCGATGATTCGGTTGCGATTAACGCCTGAGCTGTAAAAAAAATTATTTGCTAAGTCCTCGGTATGCCGGGCGTATGCTGTTTTAAGACAATCTGCCTCTTTTGGTACTGGTTAATGGGTATAAGTTCGCAATCTTTCATATGTTGTGGTAATCGTTAAGTTGTTACCGTGCTGGTAGAGTTATTCTGCGTATATTATCGTTCATGAACTTCAATATGTAAGTTTGAATCGAAGATGTTTAATTATTCGTGTGCTTTCTTAGATATTATGAGCTATGTTTGAAGACGCGTGCTTTGGTTAGCATACCGCAATAGTCACAAGAAAGATAATATAACGTGCGCCGACTTGTGTATAGTTCAGTCCTTAGTCGTTTTTCGTGTGTGTGATTCTTGGTTGGCTCTTGTCTTATTTACCAAAAGATCTCTCTTTAGACCGTGAAAGGTCAAAGACGTTGCTTCCAATGTCCATGTGTTACTAATTCGAATTGATGGACATATAAATCATCCGCCATATCAAATATACAATAGCGGAATAACTATTACATGGCATTCCTCGAGTTATCGCTCGTGTTTCTAAGGTTTTATTTGTCGATTTATTTTTGATATATCAAATACATAATTATAATGATAAGCAACATGGAGCAGTACCCGAGTCACCGCTCGAGTTGCTGAAGTCTCATTCGTATCAAACACATAATTATAATGATAAACAACATGGGGCGGTCCCCAAGTCACCGCTCGAGTTGCCGAAGTTTCATATCAAATATAATTATAATGAAAAACAACATGGGGCAGTCCTCGAGTCACCGTTCGAGCTGCCGAAGTCTCATTCATATCAAATATATAATCATAGTGATAAACAACATGGGGCAGTCCCCGAGTCACCGCTCGAGTTGCCGAGGTTTCATTAATTCATTCCTGACACAATAAACCGATACATAATAATACTGGATATAGTACACTTCCTCTAAGTATAAAATGGACGAAGTAATGCTACATTCCATGGTCTTTCTGACTTGTCTCCGGATTTATCCGCCTTGTTCCTTTCTGGTGCTTGAGCATCTATGAGGTAATATGCATCATTGCGCGGTGCTTTGCTCACGATGAATGGGCCTTCCCATGGGGGCGATAGCTTATGCATGTCGGCCGTGCGTTGCACTAGCCGAAGGATGAGATCTCTGCAGTGACCCAGCATACCACTACATGTGTAGTACACTATAGTCGTTGACATGACATCCACAGAACACCATTCTGTAAATATCACATTCCTCAGAGTGGTACAACAGAAACATTGTGGGTCCATAAAACAATAATACACACATTATTATTATTACAATACCAGAAGTTCAAGACTTCGAAAAGATTCAACTTACAAACCAAAATATAAAGTGTTTCAGCGGAAATTAAAAGTAGCAGCTCCAACTAAGAGTTGAGCTCAGCAGCTTATTCTATATGGTTCATGCTGCTCGGCTCCGTCGGTTACTACTAACTAGGGTACTTAGTTTGAATCGTTGCCATCGACACCATAGCGGATTTCGTAATCCACTCCAACACCTCCTGACAGGTCAGGTTCCTCGTAGAACACATCTTCTTGGCATTCAGTTGCACACATTGGCGTGTCTTCGGGATCCTCAGAGTCTAAGCAAGGGATCAAAGGAAAGGATGAGTAATAGTGTTACCCAGCAAGTTCATTATATGCAAGGTGGATCGTTTGATGCTCTATCTACCACCTCAGACTATAAGTCCTTGGCACTATGTAGTTTTTGTAAATATTTCTTCAAAGATTGATTTTATTATGAAAATCTATGACCATCAGCCTTCACAGGTTGACCAGAACTTTCATGGAGTTCCTTTCCTGCCGCGTTCGTAGCTCCTTCCCGGGACAGGGAGTAACAAGTTACAGTTCTTACACTCTGTAGAGGTGCATTACTTTACCCATGAGAGATCAACTCCTTGTTGCACAACCGGGCGTACTTTCCCGTCCACAATTCCTTGATGTGGGGCCCAGTAGGTGATCCAATCCAATCACTGCCCCCTTCGCGACCTTGCATGCCTCCTTGGTGTACACCATGCCCATGTATTGAATTACGACAATGGTTTATACAGACCGTCAGATGCCAGAACTATCATAGGACGTTGAGGGTTCCCACCCATATGCTGCATATCCTCTACGAATTACCAATTAATACGCATGCTACGAGTGATAACATCCACGACCTGCACATCCGGCTACATGCGAGAGGAACAAGATACAGGTGACTTCTCTGTCCCATTCCAAATTTCATGGTTAACGCGTGATATATGGCGCTAGAATCACTGATGTCATGGGTTATTAAGTCCCTAATTGATTATCATTGTTGCAATTAGAACTCTAAGTTCTATTTCTCCATTATATCATCACTTAGGATGATACCTAATATTTCTTTATTTAAGAAAATAATATTTTCTTCCTTTGGAGCATAGATGATAACACATAATCTTGCAAAGTACTTTGATAAAGACTCTTCAAAGGACATGAGCAAGTGATGAACTTGCCTTGTGATTGCAAGGTAGTGAAGTCGGATGCTTGCACTGGACCTTGAGCTTCTATGTCTATAAAACATCATTATTGCCCGGTAAGGACAATATTTAAAGAAGCAAAATGATTATGCAAAGTAATGTAATGCATTATTTAGTTTTGTGTGTATTCTCCCCCCATTATTTAAATTATAAAAATTCTTTTCATAAGTAAAGAATTTCTAAATATTAATTATTAATAATTATTGATTTGTTTTCCTTATTTTCTTTCATTTTATTTGAATTTTACTTATTTAATAATTCTTTTAAGAATTATCATTTTTCTTTTAAATTCAAAAAAATATATAAATTATTTGTTTAGTATTTTTATAAAATACTAAAATATTAGTATAGAATAAAAGTGATTTTTATTTATTTTTATCATCTCTCTTTAATTTTATAAAATTCCATAAGGAATATATATTATAAAATTCTTGATAGAAATTATATGCCTAAAATTTTATTTCTTAATTTATTTAGATAGATTGGATTATTGTGAATCCGGAAATATTTTATTTATAATTTTTGGATATTTATTTTATTTTCTAGAATTTATTTAAATTCAGGGGCATTTTGGTCTTCTCTTAATTATTACAACTTACTTTAGGTGATTGGGCTGGCTCTGTTGGGCTTATTGGGCCGTCTTGGCCCAATTGGGCAGAACCAAAATGGCTCCCCGAAGGGGTCCTGGACCTCTCAGCCCACTCTCTCTGTCTCTCCCTCGTTCTCATATTCCCTCTTCCTCGACCCCGTGGGGTGCTGGCGATGCCCGCCGTCGTGGCCCTCCCTGGCCACTGCCATGGTGCAGGGCGAGGTTGGCGACTATGCTGGTTCGCGTCCTCCACTTCGATTTTATTTCGGAGCCCTCCGGTGGCCAGGTTTGCCCCCGTTCCCGAACCATAGGGTTTGGGGTTGGGTGCTGCCACCACTGCTACGGACCCTCCTGTGGTAGTGTGCGGTGTTCGTGTGCTGCTGTGGCCGCCTCCGTGGCTAGTGCGGGTTGCAGCGCCCTCTAGGTGCTCCCCGTGCCGACGCGAGCACGTCGACCATTCTGCTTCCTCTTCAATTCGTCAGCGAGGACCCCAGGTGAGTTGCGCCTCTGTGGATTCTAGTTCATCTTATCACCATGAATCCCTCTGTGTGCATCTAGTGGCTACCCCTTCCTAGTATCCATGTTCTGGTAAGGGTTCATATCCTGATTAGGGTTCTTGTCCTGATTAGGGTTCATATCCCTCTGTTGACATTATATATGATGAATTGGATCAAGTAATGATGATCCTTAAGCATGATGAATGGTTGTTTGATGTGGATTACTGCTTATAGTTGGCTTTGCTGATGTTAGTGGCTTACCAGATTGATTCCATTGGTTAATTTGATATGGTTCAAATGATAGTGTTACTGTAGAATCACTACTTGGAGATCCTAGTGTTTTGAGAGTTCACCACTATCATTACTTGGTTATTGACAATGATTTGTGAGTGATGTAGTCACTGTATCTGTAATTGTTGGCTTATGGATTCATATACAGATCGAGATAAATTGGTCTCTTACAGTGACGTTATGTATGTATATATACCTGGAAATGATTCTTGTGATTGGTACCAGGAAAATGATGCTTAGTTGTCTGTGAGTTTATCTGTGAAAGCTAGATACTTAATCTGCTTGGTCTAGAAGCTGCTCTTGTGACACCATCCTAAAATGGCACACAATACTAGGTTCTACTACTTGGCTTGATTTTGTTTATGCTTAAGATTGGCTTAATACCAAAGATAAGTTGAAACTTCTTTCTTTAAACACCAATGCCTATGATGTTGGTCTGAGGCTTAGGGACTAGGTTCCTATCTTGTTGTTCCTCATGGATCTGTTCTAGTAGTGATACCAGCTACTAATTCTTGAGTCAAAGTTGGGAAAATGATTTGTAGCCTTTTTAAGTTATATAGATCCATAAGATCTAAAAATTCTAAGGTGCTACTCCTGTTTAAGAGATGTGCCTAGAATTACAGATCTTAGCTATATTTATCCTTGGAATTTAAGATATGGCTTTATAGCTAGGATCAATGAGGTTGTTCTGAGATCCTTGTTGGATCTGTATAATTTTCTGATGGATTTTAGTGTTTAACATATTCTACAATGGACTCACCCCACTTGGGTGTTTTTCTGAAAAGTTGAATATAAGACAACACATGAATTCTTGTCTAACTTAGATAGTTAAATCATGTGATGGTTTTATACTACTCACCACAACAGTGGAGTTGTTGGGGTTGTACTTGTTGATCTTGTGGCTTGATCTTGTTGGTTGTGTGGCTAGCCTGATCTGGTTCTTCTCCTGATGCTACTCCTGCTACTTCTAGCTCCTGTAAATTATCCTTGATCTTGCTATCCACCTCCTGGTTCCTGTTAGCTTGACCTTGTTCTTGCTATCCACCTGATCCACCCCCTCCTTATGTCACCATCTTGGTGGGATGATCAAGTGTGTGGTTGGTGTGATCTGGTTTGGTTTGGTTTGGCTGCTGGTGCTTGATGTGTATGAGCAAGGAAATGGTGTTGGGGTGCTTTCCCATGGCTGTGTTGATCAGTTTTGATTGTGTGAGCAGCTGTGGTTGTACTCGAGAGCACACACCATGCATTTAGGTGTGTAAGTTGCCTGTGTTCCTGCTGCACCCTTGTGGATATGTTCAGGGAATGATCTACCTTTTATCTGATTACATTTACCTGTCTGGTGAAACTTGTCCCTCTTGTTGATTGGAGTTATTTGACTTATGGCTTAAAAATTATGAAAGATTTAGTTCTTTCATATTGGTGAAACTTGCCCCTAAAGATTACTCAGTGATGTAAAGTTGAACAGTGCATCTCACTGTCACTACTAAGAGTAAAAATTATCTTAATCTTTTATTTTCTTTATTTTTGTTTATTCATTGTTTTGCAGGTACAGGACATGAAGATTCAAGATTAGAATAGGTCTTCTTTTTGATAGAATAATTCCCTTGTAATATTTATTTTATTCTTTTGTAATTTTTATTTTATTCTTTTGTAATAAAGATTGTAATATTACTCAATATATAAATGTTCTTGTTTTTCATTTACTATTGTAAAGATCCTTGATTACTTTTATAAGTTACATTTTGTAACTTATTTATTGAATAAAGATATGGAATGAATATTCATTTTCTTGATTATGTTATACTGTTTAAAGTTTGAGTTACTAAATGTTATTGCTTGAATAAAGAAGATTACTCAAACATAATTCTAATTCCTTTTAAATTATAATTCTAACACTCAAGTTTGAATTCAAATGTCATTTCCCAAAACACTCTAATCCATAAAGATCATGTCAAAGTTTATAACGATCATTCTCCAAGGCTATCCCTAAACTTAAAGAGTGAAAGAAACTTTGATCACTTTAAGTTTTTATTTGGCGAAAAATTTACCCACATTTCTTTATAGATGAATCCATGGAATTGCACATATTTCTAAATCTACCCTTCGTTGGTTCCTAAAAATGCTAGGATGTTACAATCTCCTTCCTTGAAGACCCTAGAATTTACCTTCTTGCTATGGTAGCGTCTCAGGTCTTGTTGATAAACAGCTGATCTAGACAATGCTAATTCTCTTGCTTCCTCTAGTAGATCCACATCGTCTTGCCGAGATATTTCATTTACTTCGGCGTTCGTGTATTGGGTAACTCTGGGCGAGTCATGCACTATATCGGCTGGGAGCACAGCTTCTTCCCCATATACGAGAAAGAATGGGTGTATCCCGTTGATCTATTCGGGGTAGTTCATAAACTCCATAGCATCGCTAGGAGTTTCTCAATCCAACAACCTGCCGACCTCTAGAGTGTTTCTATCAGCCGAGGTTTTATTCTGGATAACACAAGTCCATTCGATCTTTCCACTTGCCCATTTGATGCCAGGTGTGCTACCAAAGCAACATCGAGTCTTATGTGATTTTCTTGGCAGAATCGAGCAAATGCTCTTTCATCAAAAGTTGTGCCATTGTCCGTAATGATACTGTGTGGGTAACCATATCTCAGAATTATATCCTTGAGAAATTTCACTGCTATGGGCCCGTCACATTTTCTTATTCGCTTTACCTCTATCCATTTTGTGAATTTGTCCACCATGACCAAAAAATGTGAGTCATGCCTCCGCGAGCCGTCTTAAATGGACCTACCATATCCAGGCACCATACTGAGAATGGACCAGTGATTGGTATTGTTTTTAACTCGGATGAAGGCATATGTATCTTGCTGGCATATCTCTGGTAGCCATTGCACCTTGCTAGCAATTATTTTGCTTCCTTTAGCGCACTTGGCCAATAAAATCCGTGTCCGAATGCTTTGGCCACAAGGGCTCTAGACGAGGCATGGTGTCCACATTCTCCTTGATGTATGTCCAAGAGGATCTCTTGTCCTTTTGTCTGGTCAACACATCGTTGCAGCACGTTTGTTATGCTTCTATTATAAAACTCATTATTTATTATTGTGTAAGCTTTCACCCTTCTTACTGTCTGCCTAGCAAGGACTTCATTATTTGGCAGGGTCTCGTTTTTGAGGAATAAGAATATGGGTTGTGCCCATTCCAGTATGTCCTGCTCTGGGATAACTGTTTTATCAATTTCCATTACTTCTCCCGACGTAATGTTCGCCGAACTTTCCCAATCATCTATCCGGTTATCTGAATCAGTCCCCGGGTTATTCGGCTCATGTCCCTTATCAATTTCCATTGGGACACACTCAAATTTCTGATCTGATGAGAGGTGAATTGATTCGGACTCTCGTGAAGGTATGATTGATGGCTTTCTCAGGTGTTCTAAGGCGATACCAGGTGGAATTTACTGTTTGGTTGATCCGAGCTTTGACAGGATATCTGCAGTGTCGTTTTCCACCCAAGGTATGTGATGAAATTCACACCCGTCGAAATAGCCACTAATTTTCTGTACATGAAACCAATATAAGGCCATGTTTGCATCCAATGCGTCCCAATTTCCTAATACTTGCTGCACTACAAGGTCTGAATCTCCGAAACATAGAATCCGACGTATGCCAATCTCTTTCGCCATCTTTAGGCCATGGACAAGTGCCTCATATTCGTCTACATTCTTTGATGCAGCGAAGTGTATCTGCAATACATATTTCAGTTGATCCTTCTTTGGAGAGGTCAATACTATTCCTACTCCTAACCCATTCCTTAATTTGGATCCATAAAAATGCATCGTCCAATAGTTTGGATCAGGCAATGGGGGTTCATACTGTATCTCGGCCCAATCGACAAAAAAGTCGGCCATTGCCTGAGATTTGATTGCATCTCGTCTATCAAATTGTGAGGCATAAGGGGATAACTCAATTGCCCATTTTGCTACTCGGCCGCTTGCATCTTTGTTGCTCATTATCTCGGCTATTGGTGCCTCGCAAATCACCTTTATGGGGTGTTCCTCAAAATAATGCTTGAGCTTTTTTGCCGACATATACACTCCATAAGCCATTTTTTGGTAGTGTGGATAGTTTTGTTTCGATGCCGATAATACCTTGCTTAGGTAGTAAACCGGCCTTTGTACCAACTTACCTTCCTCATTACGCTCTACAACTATCACAGCGCTCACGACTCGGTTCGTTGCTGCTACACAGAGCAACATAGGCTCTTTTAATAGTGGCGAAGCTAAAATTGGCGTTGTGGC
Source organism: Avena atlantica (assembly GCA_910589765.1). NCBI lineage: Eukaryota > Viridiplantae > Streptophyta > Magnoliopsida > Poales > Poaceae > Avena > Avena atlantica. The sequence goes on from OU342733.1 coordinate 365,897,511, forward strand.
CAGCATCTTTTTTAACTCATGAAAAACGCTATCAGCCTGAGGTGTCCAGGTGAACTTATCAGATTTTTTCATCAACTGATACAAAGGCAATGCTTTTTCACCTAGCCGACTCACGAACCGACTTAAAGATGCAAGGCATCCTGTAAATTTTTGAACATCATTGAGGCATTTCGGCAGTTCCATCCTTTCAACTACGCGAATTTTAGTCGGATTTGCCTCTATACCTCGGCTAGATACGAGGAAACCGAATAATTTTCCGGCTGGTACACCAAAGTTGCATTTTTCCGGGTTAAGTTTCATTCAGAATCTTCTCAGATTCACGAATGTTTGTCGGATATCTTCCAGGAGCGTATGGCTCTGCTTGGTCTTTATAACCACATCATCAACATATACTTGAACATTTTTTCCAATCTGATCATGCAAACATTTTTGCATACACATTTGGTACGTGGATCCTGCATTGCGCAGGCCGAATGGCATGGTGCGATAACAATAAGCCCCATACGGGGTGATAAATACGTGTCTACAAATGACAACAGTTCACAACCTGAGGTTGAATTAATAACCTAGTCTATCCTAGGTAAAGGAAAAGGATCTTTGAGACACGCCTTGTTAAGGTTCGTGTAATCGATGCACATACATCAAACGATAGCTACATTCGGGCCATCCTTTTTCTTTTCTACCAACACCGGGTTAGACAACCAGTCTAGATGAAGCACTTCCATAATAAACCCGGTTGCAAGGAGCCGAGCTATCTCATCCCCTATGATTTTTCTCCTGTCTTCGATGAAGCGGCGAAGAGGTTGCTTCACCGTCCTTGCTCCTGGCCTTACATGCAAAGAGTGCTCAACCAACTCCCTCGGCACTCCTTGCAGATCTTGTGTTAACCATGCAAAGATGTCCCGATTCTCATAGAGGAAGTTGGTGAGCTCGCTTTCCTATTTATCATTCAGGCTGGCACCAATGGTGATGGTGCGCTCTGGAACTGATCATCAATCTGAATTTTCTTTGTCTCCTTAGTCGGCTAGAAAGACACACTTGCATGCGGGTTAGCAAGTGCCGGCATGTTAAGCTGTGCCGACTAAGCTAAAGCTGCGACCTCCTGAATTCTCGTTTTATCCCTTGCGATTACCAAAGATTCGGCCAGATTTGATCCGGCCTACGCACATTCCATCGACTTCCTATAGTCTCATGTTATTGTTATTACCCCATGTGGTCCTGGCATCTTCATTTTCAAGTAACTAATGTGACAGCTTCTCATAAACTTAGCCAATGCCAGACGTTCGAGTAATGCGTGATAGCAACTTTCTAGATCCACCACCTCAAATTCCAAATTCTCTGCTCTGAAATTTTCCCTCGTGCCGAATAAGACGTCTACTCGGACCTTTCCAATGGGCTCGTAGGACAGTCCTGGCACCAGCCCATGGGAAGTTGTCTTGGTCGACCGCAGCATATTCGGAGATATGCAGAGCTTATGCATTGTATCCTTGTACATAATGTTGATGTTGATTCCATTATCTATCAGCACTTTTGAGAACTTCACGTTAATACTGGGCCCAACAAATGTTGGGTCTAGCACCAAGGCATATGACCCGGGATTCGGCATGATCTTGGGATGATCTCAAATGCTCCAAGTTATCTCTTGATCAGACCATGGCATATACCTCGGAATTGCTGGCATAACTGCATTTACTTCCATGTGTCGGCGCTATATGATCTGCTTGTCTTGCTATTCCGTGGTGAAAACACAGTCAGGTGCTCCCTATAATCATTGCGTCCATTGCTTCCGGGGTTTCCTCTGCCATCTTGGCTTTGATTCTCCACATGGTGAACTGCGTCCCTCCGGTCCTGATTCTCATACCTCGGAGGTGGTGGAGGTAACACCAATTGTTGTGCATTTCCTCCTGTAAGTTATGGCTGATGTGGGTGGTGTGGTTGCTGTTGTGGCGCTTGCATTGCTGTCGGGCTTCCCATTGCACTCTTCATCCAAGCACATTGACGGGTCGTGTGGTTATCTAGTTTTGCCGGGTTAGGCGTGTGAAACTTACACGGTTGATCCAGCATTGACTCAAACATGTACTTCGGCCTCTCTTGCCATTGTTTCTTCTATTCTAGAATCCATTGTTTCTCCCCTTCATTCCTTGGCGTCCATTGTTGAGGACCGTTCTTCTGGCGCTGATTGCTTCTTGCACCCGGCTGGTCCTAAACAACTGCAGCAACCTGATTCGAACTGTATCTGTAATCCGGCCTGTCATCTCTTCTCCTACCTCGGAACTCATTCCACCAGGAGGATCCTGCACCATCACGAGTGTAATGGTCTTGCTTCTCAAGGTGTTCCGCCGACATAAGTTCGGGTTGAGTTGGATCTCCCAATGCATATGAATCTGTTATTCTAATTGTCTCTGCCAACGTAGTTGGCATGTCTCTTTGTAGCCTTTTCCACAACACACTTTCGTATCTGCACCCTTGTGCAAACCAAGCAATCGCTTGTGATTCAATTACCCCTTCGCAGGAGTTTCTGAGGTTCACCATCGAGTCAGGAATTCTCTATTGGTTTCATTCGGTCTCTGTTTGCACATTGCTAGTTGTTGAGTCCTATTCGGCCTCTTGTAAGTACTGGTGAAATTGATACTGCCGGCCGGTAAGTTATTCAACCATACCCTGGCCGGCCCTTCCAACATCTAGGGCACATACCTCACAGCCCATCTCAAATTTCCCCCTGCTATTTTCACTGCAGTGGCATAATCAATCAACCAATCTTGTGGTTTAGTACTTCCATTATATGTTTTTGTGCCTCTTGCCAACTGGAAGTTTGGTACAGGTGGCTCACCCATAATCCGGGGTCCAAAACACGCCGGACCAGGAGGGCCTTGCTCCTCCAATAACTTGGACCGATATAACCTATCAAGTTTTAACCTTGCGTCATTCGACGGCAAATTTCTGTACACAACTCTTTCTTCCACCCCATAGTGGTTTTGCCCAACGAATCCAGCATTTTCCATTTCCGAATAACCATCATTATACCTGTCATGTGTCGGGTTATGTGGAATATGTCCTGCATCTCTCGCCTGCCGAGGTTCATGCCTCAGTTGATGGTCTTGCGGGTGATACCGTCTCCCCTTAGCCGGGTTATTATTCTCGGGGTTTCCCCTTCCGAGATTCCCATGCTCTCTATTTCCGCGGTCATGGTTTCTTTCACCGCTATTACCTCGGCTTCCATTGCCTTTATTTTCATTAACTTTTCCGGCCACTGCCGGGTTATATGGAACAATCTGTTTGTTCCTTTTTCCCGAGGTTACTGCTTTATCTTTTCGCATACCATTTCCGGATGAGGATGCCACGGCAGCTGATAATGCCGGAGCAGCCCCAGCCGAATGAACCATGCGCGAGGCTCCTGGCTTTGCCGGGTTAGCTCTGAGTATTTCCTCATTCTGCAGGTTCGCTATACGTACCAGCTCATTTACCCTTTCCTGTTGCCTTTGTCGGGCTTCCCCGGTTAGTCCTTCCAATTTTGAGGCTGTCGCGTTCTCTGCCCTGAGGTTCTTCGCCGGGGTACTATACCTCGGCAACCCTAGGTCGGCCGAATCACCTTGCTGAGATTCATGCTCCTTGTTAATGTCACTAAGGAGATTCTTCCATTTCATTCTCAGGTCATTTATTCGTGCAGGATCAGTATCTAGCTTGTTTGCCCTAGCATACTCTCGTAAGGTTCTATTAAAGGACTCCTGCAATGCAGATATTTTCTTAGCCTCCTCCAACATTTTCAACCTAGTCTCTTCTAGTTCGGCTTGTGCATTTGCCGAGTTAACTATCGGTGCTACAGGTGTTGTCAGGTTATCTATAGCCGCCTGCAAGATATTCTCCGGCATTTCCAATGGTGGCCATCTTACCCTTGGTGCCTTGGGAGTTACCTCTAGCACCTCGGGTGCTTTTGCTGCTGGAAGATCTGTCGCTGCCTGCTTTGCGGCTACCGTCTTGACCGTCGCCTGGTCTGCTGTTTCCGGGTTCTTGCTTGGTCCAGCTCCTGCTCCTGCTACTGGCGCTGGTGCCGTCATCATCACCTCAACACTGCCTGCGGGGAGAGCGTTACGCTGACCGCCCGCAATGCTGAGGGGAGGATCTCCCGCAAGGATGACTCGGCGTGGGTAGATGCGAGACATGTCGACGCCGACGTAGATCTTGTGAGTGCCCAAGTTGATGTAGATGCTGTTGCACGGTGGTGGTCTTGCCCCGAAGCTGCCAGCGTTGTCGATGACGTAGTCCCAGATGTCGAATCTCTAGACTAGGCCGGAGACGACGCGCTCGCCTGTGTCGATGAAGTTTCCTGTCTGGATCTTGACTCTAGCTAGCACCGCTGCTGGCCCCACGGTGGGCGCCAACTGTCGTGGTGGTGGCACGGCAGATGCCATGGGTAGGCTTAAGTTGGGGGCCAATGGATGCTAGTGGGATCCAGGGAGGGAAGATGTAGTGGTTTCTACACACAGAATACTAGAACTCAATCTTTATTCAACACCAATGGAGCTACACTTGCTCCTCGAGTTGTATGAGCGAGAGGAAGAAGAAGCTACAACTAGTGCCTCAAGAGAAAATGAATCGATCCCCTCCTCCAGACGCCCAGTCCCTCCTTATAAAGGAATGACCTGGTGCCTTCTAGGGCTGACGTGGACATGCATATTCGTGGAATATGCTTGTCCCAAAGTGGTAACTCGGCAGACCTATTTCCGTGTCCCCCTTCTATCTATGGCAAAGACCTAGAGTCCACCACATCTGAGCCTCGGGCCTGAGGACTGTCACCTCCGTGACCTCCTTATGCTCCTCTACTGCTCTGCTCCTTGTACCTAGCGCTTGGCACTGTGCAGATTCCAGAGAGAGACAGTGGATAGGGTTTGACTTCGGGGCTTGCCTCCTCCTTGTACAAGCTTACATTGACCCGGCCTCGCCTCGCATGACTCGGCTTGACCTCACCCTGTACTCAAGATGCGTGACCGCGTTACTCCGACATATATCATATGTCGGTCGAGACAAGTCTCAACCACTTGATTCGGGGTTAGTCAGACCTTATTCGGGCGACTCTTACATGACTCGGCCGGATCAAATATAGATCCATACTTGATCATGAATCTTCCTATCCTTTTACTTACCTCGACCCTACCCGGGGTCATCCCCCCAACAATTTGAATCTGAATTCAAATGTGAATCCTCATTCATCGAAAAGGATCTCGAACCTTTCGAACACTTTTGGTTTGTGACTAGAAATATATGAGAAATTGTGCTCGCATAGTTTCAATTGTACAATTCTGAGAGATACAATATTTATAAAAAAGGTGTTTCATGAGTGTTATGTTAACGACTTACACACTACAACATCCAATGATGTTTTGTATCAAGCACCCGTATATTATTATGTCTAGTATTATATTAGGTCTTTAATGTCTATATATATTGCTATATATGAAGATAGAGGGAACTCTACCTTCTCAGTTATACTCCCTCTTTTTCAAAATATAAGATGTTTTAGCTTTGTGAACCAAATGTATCTAGTGTGTAGGTTCATTCAAATTTGGTGTGAATCTACACACTAAAAAAAGTCTAGAACCTAAAACATCTAATATTTTGAAATGGATGGAGTAGAAGATTTAGGACCAGTTCTTTTCAGCTTATAAACAAGCTAACTTAGAAAACAAGCTGCAACCAAAAAAAACTGGATTTTTAAGCTCGTCTTAATTTTCCAGCCACCGTCGGTCACTTTGTAGTTGCGTCAAGCCACGGAAAGGCAGATTCCCGCAACTTTCCAAGCTTCCCACTATATGTAAATTCCGTTTTTCCCAAAGTACCCTCTAAAACGAACCGTTCTTATGTCTAATCTGCTATCCACATCCTTATTCCTCGTACAAAAACGAAACGTTATCTCTCGTTCCCCATGATACTTCCATCCCGACTTGTTTGGAAGGGTTTATAGACTTTCTGTCAGACAACTGATAAAATAAGCTCAGACAAAATAAGCTGAAAAGAATTAGACTATAGTTTCTCTGGAACTTATTTTTATTGCAGTTTTTTAAGGCAACTAAGTTTAAGCTGTTCCTGCACAAACCTTATCTGAAAAGAACTGGCCCTTACAATATCAGAATCCTTTAGTCTATTTTGTCTACTATTTTGTCTACCGTATCCCATAAACTCTAACCCACTGCTTTCTCTGTATTCGATTCGTAGCCCACCGGGAGCCCATAGGCAAACATTTCGACGACAATTTTAACACCCTGAAAAGCACGTAGACATCTGCTATCTCTTTAAAGCATCTTCAGCCGACGCTCTAACTTTTAGCGCTGTAAAAACGATTTACAGCATGCTGGATCGACTTTTAGCGCGCGGCCGTGTTGAGCTTTTCCAGATGCACTAAAATACAGCACGGAGCAAGCAGCGCTTTAACCGAGGCTGCAAAATAGAGTCTAAAATTTTGCAAAGACAACCCTACACACAGTTTAGGAAAATCAATCGGGCCCTTTACATAGACCACACCATGCCGTCGAGCTGTAGATCGCCGGCCACAGGGCACGTCGCCGGCCATGGGGGGACGCGTCATGCGCCATGACGACCGCCACGGCCATCGTCGCTGGCCACGGCATCGCCTTCCGCCGGAGCCTCCACCTCCCAAACCCGCCGAGGAAACCATGCTCTGCCTCCTTCACCGCGCGGCTCCACGCGCACTACGGGTGCCTGGCCGTTCCGGCCACGTCGCCTTCGCCGAGGCTGTGCCAGTTCATCTCCTCCGAAAGCCCCATGGCCGCCACGGCGCATACCACCGAGGACGAGGAGGATCCCCCCGCACACCTCCGGCGCGCGCCGGGTCATGCACCATGTCGTCGGACGAGGAGGTTCCACCCAAGGCGAAGGACACCTGCAAGTTGGGGAGACGGCCGCCGTCGAGGAAACTTCCATTGCTGGCCATCGAGGTGCGCGCGGCTGAATTTTCAAGGGCGGTTGGGCTTCGCGCGTGAACGAGATTTTTCGGCGCGTGCTAGTCCGAGCACCAAATATACCTCTTTGGATAACGTATTTTAGTGCGTGCTGCAATTTTTTTTGGGCGCGGTCCATTTTATGGCCTCTGATGGAGCACGGTTTTTCACCTCTCAAGCGCTAAATCGGTAGGTTTTTTTTTTAGCGCAGCGCTCTAGTTCATGAAACTCGCCGGCGCGTTATCCGCAGACATCTCATCTCCGTGCGAGGTCTTGACGGCAGATATCATGACGCGGTACTGTTGCTCGCGAGACACAGGATCTCACCATGATGACCTGAGCTCGCAGTGGATCAGTAGTTGTTGTTGCACATCCAGTCGTAATGAAGGGCGGCCATGGTCGGTGGGAGGCGGCAAAGGCAGAGTCGTAATGAAGTGCATTGTCTCGCGCTGCGCAGCGCATCATTGTTCCAGATTTACTCCGCCTGTCACAGAGACATGCATCGTCTCTGTCTATCTCTCCAGGATCGTCACGTCAGGACTCAGGATTCAGAGTTGCAGTCAATCAGGGCGACTTGACAAGACCAAGCCAAGCTAGTAGTCAAAGCATGAACTCTTTGGCGTACCTACTCAATGTCTACTCGTATGTGAGTACAATACTGTACTGTACAACGTTATGTGCTGGAGTCTGCAAGGAACACGGGCAAATTATGCAGCTTGTGCAGGTACAGTAGCGCTTCAGACCTTGAGTGCGAGGCAGCATAACGAGAGCAGAGCAGGAGAGGAGGAGGAGGAATAACTGGCGTGGGCTCCAGGGGATCCACGGACGGATCATGGATCAAACCGGCGCTCGTCTTCAGAGACTGCTCGGCCTGACCACATGGCCGTGATCTGCAGTAGTAATTGGCCATACAGTGCTGCAGCAGTGCGTCTCATTTCAATCCTCTGAATATCTATTAAGCCTATTTTGGACTCCCGGTTAAATTGGCACAAACAACACGCAGACAAAGAAAAGAGGCAGTTGCTGATTATACTAGTGGTATAAGAGTGGCAGTTAACCTGCGTAAGGATTTACCATAAGGACAAGTTCCTATCCATCTACTGTATATCTTTGTGTGCCCAATGATTCTTGCGGAGGGGAGGGTGGTCCGGAGAGACATGCGGCCGAGTGTTGGCTGCAGTCATGACTGAGCTGCAGTGAGCTGGATTCAGTGCCTCAACAAGAGACACCACAACATGCCATGCTACACACCCTGATCCCCCGGGCATCCGGACATACAGTATCCAAGACCAATAGCTAGGGGGGGTGAAATCTTGCAGGGAAATACTGCATTTTTGTTGGGCCAGACACACAATGGGGTAGTCAAACATCGGGATCGGTAGTAGAATGAACATGGGCGATAGGACATATGGCCGAACAAAGATGAAAGACAGGTAGTACCTACCAACATAGTAGGAGATGGTACAAACAAGACAGAGCAAATGGCAAAACACCCTAAAATAGGGGGTATTGTGTATGATACTGCTTCGAATCAGTGCGCTGTTCGGTTGACATGATCAGGGTATCTAGTCCATATCGACGAAAAAGACAGCGGGGCAAGATCACCTGAAGAAAACTACTCCTACCAGGAATGAGGAGAATATGCACACATGGCTACTAGTTCTTCTACACACTCTTGCCAGGAGAGCAAAACACCTGTCGTAAAGAGCAAGCACGCATGGCGGTTTGGCAAGGGATGGATATACGGACAAGGAGCAGCAGCAAGGGAGCCCTGCCTGCAGAAAACGTCTGTTTCCTCTAGGAAGCAGACCACGAGCCCGAAAACTTTGCGCATGGCCTCTGAGGATGTTGCCAACTTCCTCTTATAGCCTACTAGGAGTACCTGACAAAAACATACGGTTGCTAAGCGGCGACAAATTCTGCCTGGCAATGCCAAAAGGAGAAGCAAACGTGAGCGATGTGCGACAAGAAAACTTTAAACCTAGGGCGACAAATCTCTGCGCCGGCCGGAAAGAGAGGGAAAAAGGATGAAATTTCAGAACAGAATTCGTACATACATGCAGCAAAGGGAGAGGGTAGAGACAGAGATGTTTGAACGGATGGTAAAATAAAAAGCGAGAGAAGCAAGCAAAGAGTAACATTTCTGTACCATTTCAAGATTCAAATCGATGGAAAAAAGAAGCAATCTTTTACTGTTTTACACACGGGCGGGCTGGTTGGTCTCCAATCGATCTCGGTTAATCCTACTTACTGGCGGAGTGGCAGCTGCGCCTGCCGCCTCCGGAATGTTAAACGAGAGACAAAAAAAGATGAGAGGATGATGGTGATTTTAAGTACGGGTGGACGGGGATTAACGGGTTGGTGGTTAACTGGCGCGCTCGCCCCGCGGCTAGACCTTGTAGATGATGAGGAAGCAGGGGAGCACGGCGCGGCTGTCGAGCACGACCAGCTCGCCGTTGCCCATGTCCACGGAGTCGTAGTCCGAGGCGGGGTGGTGGTACCGGCTCGCCTGGTCCGCGCCGTGCGCCGGCCGGACACGCCCGGCGATGACGCGGCACACCAGCATGGCCCTGCGGCCCGCGCCGGGCGACGACGCGACCCTGGCGTGAGCGGCGCTGCTGCAGGCGAAGGTGCGCACCGCGGAGCTGGACGGGCCGAGCTGGCAGGTGGCTACGCCGGCGCCGAAGACGCCGCAGGCGCCGCCGGCCCCAGCGGCCGGGCGGCACTGGAAGCGCATCATCTCATTGCCGTCGGCGCCGCACCGCGCCGCCGCGCCGTGCGCGCGGGCGGCCGCCCTGGCGTCCTCGAACCGGGCCACCGCCCGCGCGGCGCTGTGCACCCGGAACATCGCCTCCACTTCCGGCGCCGCGGCGGCCAAGGGGTCCCACCCGGACGAGAAGATGAGCTCCACCACCTGCCGCGAGGAGTGGCCCTCCGGCAGCTCCGCCATCGTCAGGAACGCCGAGCTTGCCGGCGCGGGCGCCAAGGGAGACGGCATGAACGCGGCCACCATCTGCTTTGGCTTCTTCTTGGGCCGCGGTCTCGCCGGGTCATGCTGCCTCTCCTGCCCGCCCCTCCTCCTCTGCTCCCGGCGCGGCTTCTGATGCTGCTTCAAGGCAGGCCGCGCGGAAGCCACCGAGTCCCTCACGTCCTCCGCGGCGGCACCGCACGAGACAGCAGGTAGAAGCGGCTGGGACTGCGCCTTCTTGCTCGGGGTCGGGGACGGCGCGACGACGGCATCGGCCACGCCGTACGACCTGCAGCTGAGCGACCGCACCCACGCCGTCGCCATTATGACGGCCAACGCAGGCGAGCCAAGCACAAAGAGCTTGTGGCAGAGAACCAGCCGGCGCGCGCTCAGGGGAAATAAACGGCGGCGCCTTCTTGCTCGGGGATTGCGCTGGGTGGATGGATGGGTGGTGTGGTGTTGGTGTGGTGGTGGCCGCGGCTGGCTTGGCTTTGCTTGGCTCCGGGCGTTATTATGGCGGGCCGATTTATTCGCCACTGGTCTAGCCGGGCCGTGGGGCGCTGTGTCAGTGACATCACACCTGCCTTCCCATCTCCATCGGCTCACATTAGTTGCGTGTGTCTATCGTCAACGACATGTGGCCCTCACGAGCAAATGGGACCCAGTGTCAGCGACACGTAAATACGTTGGCGGCTAGAGAGGATTTTAGCAAACACTGGCAGTAGTAGTACCGTACTTTTCTTTTCTTTTCAAATCAACGTACTGTAAAAAAAAAAAAAAAAAAACAAGGTACTGCACTTTGTGCTGGTCTTTTGAGCTGTGCTCGGTGTTCGATTTGCTTTGGTCTCATTTTGTATTTTATTTTGACTGGATTTGTGGCCATGGGGTGACCGGGCAGAGTTTAGTGGAGATCGATCTGCCCAGATGAGCTCAAGGGTGGGAGTGATCATTCGCAATTGGATTTTCTCCCCCCTTTTTTCTTCACTTCTTTTGCTGGAGCCGTGGCCGGTGGTGCGTGGTGCCTGCCTTTTTTCAATTGGTTCTGGAGTGGAGTTCAGTTGTTTCGTGCAGGCAGCTCCCTGGCACGCGCTGTGGTCTGGTTTGGTTTGATTCGTGGCTCTGGTTTCTGGGCATCTACGAAAGAAGCTTCTCTTTTTGCTATTTTTCGTTCACCCCTTTTCTCTCCGTTTCTAACATTTTTTTCTTGAGAGAGAGGGGGGTAGAGAGTATCAAAGACAGAGTATCCCGTGGAAGTAAGAGCAGCTCTAACGGAGCCTGAAACTGACGAACTGAAAAACAAGAGTATAGTCCATCGAATTCGCATTTTACAGTTTCAAATACCTCGGCACATAATGGATAAAGTAAACGGAACTGCATATTGAAATTTTGCCGTCGCGGCATGTTCATCGATGAACTGGAGTCTGATCATACCATGGGAGCGCGTTTTAGCTGAATTACACTAACAATTGGTTCAAAAACTGCGCAATACATTAACTAGGGGGACATTAACTAGGGGGAGCGCGGTTGCGTCCTCGACCAAAATCAAGCTCCCGTGCGTCGGCGGGAGCTTCAGGACACGGCAGGGTGAAAAATTTCTTTTGTCACCGATAGAGCCAGCCACCCTCGTTTTCACTTCATCCAGTGCCCGTAGACGAACCCTGGCGTGTTGAGTTTAGCATGTGTTCGCCAGATGGATTTTATGCCCAATCCAGCGAAAAGGGGCTCTTGGGGGCGTGCGTGGGGGTATTTCGTCAATCCGGCGGAGATGCTTCTGGCGGGTCAAGTGGAGATGCTCTAACAACTTTGAATTCAAAAGACAAGAGTAAATACTGCTATCGAAAAACCGCGGCAACTAACTGCATATCCAAAGCTCGGCCCGCTCATAGTAGTAAGTGCATCTCTAGCGGTACAGTCCATTCTAAACACCCAAACTGTCCAGTTTGAACCGTTTAGGTAAACTTGTGGACAGAAATTCGGTTGTGGGTCTGGCCTATCAGGCCAATGTCTTCCGCAGCGACCCATGTTGTCTGCACTGGCCAGTTTGCCTAGCGCTGGACAGTTTGCCTGTTGGCATATAAATTTTACCATCATATTTATAACGAAACGAGAGCAATAAATAAAATAATTATAGTTCATAAATATAAATAGTTCACAAACATATTCATAAATTACATATAACTAACAAGAGATTTTGAATAACCTAGTTGGTTTTCCATGTGAGTCTACACATGTTCGATCAAATCGGCTTGAAGCTGATCATGAGAGATCCGATCATGCAACATATGTTACACATGCAAGAACTGTTTCCAAGACATTGGCCCGGGCTATGGCTCAACCAAGGTACCCTTAAATTCCTAACCTGGGTCTCACGCTCGTCCTCAATGAACATGATGTGCATAATCACACAACCAGTCATCATCTTCCACATTCTCTCCATAAACAATAGTTCACTATGATTGAATCACACCAAATATACGCTTCACATCCTTTCTAGTAGCCTCTTACTCTTTCGCGAACATCTTATATTTCTCATCTTCATGGTTGCGCACTATCTTGACCAATATGAACCACGAAGAATGGATGCCATCAGCTAGATAATAACCTTTGTCAAAAGGATTGTCCTTGATCACATAGTTAACCTGACGAGCATTGCCGTCTACAAGCCTAGAAAATACATGTGAGGGTTGGAGGACATTGATATCATTGTTACATCCTGGCAAGCCGAAGAAGTGCCAAATCCATAGATCATGTGATGGAATAGCCTCTAATATGACCATGCACCCATTTGCATGCCCTTCAACTGTCATTACCAACCAAAAGGACAGTTCTTCCTCTCCCAATGCATGTAGTCTATGTTTTCCAGCATGCCAAGAAACCATCTCTTCTTGTTGATGGACAAATGGCGGATATTGTCTTGGTGTTTGGCTCTCTCATATAAAATTTTCCGAACACCGCAATGACTGTGCTATAAAACATGTACATGGCCTCAAGGTATGTGGACTTTCTCATACGCAAGTACTCATCAACAATATCACCTGGTACTCCATATGCAAGCCGTCGAACGGTCGCGGAGCATTTTTGGTAAGAGGAGAATCCAACCTTACTAGCATAATTGATCTTGGCCTCGAAGTAGTAACCATATTCCCTCACGCCCTCAATAATGTGCATGAACAACTTTCTGGACATCCGATAGTGCGGCGGAATACCTTCTTGTTGTACGCCATATCGGTTTGCTGAAAGTAGTCCCCCAGAAGTCACTCGATCACACTCGATGTTGGCATTGCGCTTCTCCGACGAGCCAACCCTACGTGGCAGCAACAGGTAGTGATCGTGCACCATGGTAGCAGTGGCAAACAAATTTTGGTCTCATCGTCGGAATCCTCGTCCGACGATGATTCAATGACATTCTTATAGAAAAACTTGATTGCCCTACTGCCCATCTAAACAAGCAGATTGTCGTTGGTCAATTCATGGACGCATCCAATGTCCAAAGGAAATTGGGTGGTCAACATACCTCAAATGTGTCCGGACAACTAGACGAGTAGGTTGTGGGTGCAGTGGCGACCCGCCGGGAGTGTATTCGGCGACGAGTAAGCCAAGGGGAGGACGCAGCCGGTGTCTCGATGGCCAGTTGAATGCGATGGGGAGTGGTGATGGCTCAGGGGATCAAAAGCACATACGACGGCACTGCCTGGGGTGGCAGCAGAGATTGCAAGTGAGGGTCTGGACATGGGTGTGGCTTGTGCGTGCGCCTTATGTGCCACTGGCGAGAGCGCCCGGGTTGGCCAATGGGAGGATGCAGGAGAACATGTGTACTGTTCAGGAAGACGCAACCGCAGCTCAAATTTAGTGAACGGATAGATCGATCAACGCGAGTTAGCCGATGGGTTGCGCTGCTGGAACGTATACGAGGGCTGCCTTGCTGTGTGCGTGGATCTTACATGTCTGGACCGGATGATTCGTGTTGCCGGAGATGCCCTAAGGACATCCACAATGTGTAAAAAAAGCACACCTTAAGGGCTATGTGATATTCCTTAAGGTTTAACTTATATATTGTGGAGATAATAAGGTTGTCCTTAAGCCTAAGGTGCACCTTAAGCTTATGGGCTATCCATAGAGAATAGAAAATTATTTTTATCCTCTCCTCTCTCTTGCATGGAACAATTTAACAAGCTGTTGGAGATATGCCCTAGAGGCAATAATAAATGTAGTTATTATTATATCTTTGTATTTATGATAAATGTTTACATTCATGCTATAATAGTATTAACAAGGAAACATTAATACTTGTGTGATTTGTAAACTTAAATTGAAGTCCCTAGTAAAGCCTCTATATATTACTAGCTTGTTGGTTAATAAATGATTGTGGTTTCCCTATCATGAACATTGAGATGTTATTAACAACAAGATCATATCGTTAGGAGAATGATATGGTAGACATACTCCTATAGATAAGCGTAGCATAAAGATCAAGTCATTTTAATAGTTCAATTGCTATATGCTTTCTAATACATAGTAACCTAATTCCTTTGACCATGAGATCATGCATATCACGTTTACCGGATGCTTTGATGACATCAAACACCACACCATAACTGGGTGGCTATAAATGTGGCATTGAGTGTTCGGAAAGTATTGGTTGAGACACATGGATCAAGAGTGGGATTTATCCATCCATATGACGGATAGATATACTCTGGGCCCTCTCGGTGGAATGTCATCCAATTAGCTTGCAAGCATGTGACTGGCTCACAAGGGATCACATATCACGGGAACGAGAAAAGAGTACTTATCAGTAACGAGGTTGAACTAGGTATGCAGAGATACCGACGATCATAACCTCGGATAAGTAAACTATCGTGAGACAAAGGGAAATTGGTATAGTATGTAAGTGGTTCATTCGATAGCAAAGTAATCGTAGAAATATGTGGGAGCCATATGAATTTCCAGATTCCTCTATTGGTTATTGTTCGGAGAAGTGTCTCGATCATGTCTGCATAATTCACGAACTGTAGGGAGACACACTTAAGGATTCGACGTTGTTTGAGTAGTTATGGAATGATGAGTAAGAGACCGAATGTTGTTCGGAGTCTCGGATGGGATCCGGGATATCACGAGGAGATCCGGAATGGTCCGGAGAATAAGATTCATATAAGGAAAGTCCTGTTTCGGGGTTGGAGAATGGTTCCGGTGTTTTCATCGGGAATATTCTAAAAGGTTCCAGAATGTCCGGCACTCCGGAGGGGAAGGGTACATGAATGTGTCATACCAAGTTGGAATGATTGCATCATGTACTAGGTGTCATCGCTGAACAAAATAAAGGGTTTAATCAAATCCTAGTTTGAAAAGTCAAACGCCAATTTGAAAAGTCAAACGGCTATTTTGGAAGGTGGAGGGGAAGTAGGAAACCTACTTGGGGAGGAGTTCCTCCCCTCCATCGCCGGCCCATTGGGAAACCGAGTTGGGGAGGGACTCCCCTCCCCTGGCGCGCCCCCTCCACCTATATAAGGAGGGGCAGGGCTGCCCCTCCTAGCACCCAACACCTCCACCCAAAACCCTAGCCCGGCGCCGCCACCTCCTGCTGCTGCCGCCTAGGGCAAGCCGCCGCCGCCTAGCTAACCCTAGATGTCGTCCAAGCCTCCTCCTCGGTGCGTCTAAACCCTAGATCGTTGGGTATCTCTCTCATAGTCCACCATACTCGCTCCGGCTTAAGACGAAACCCTGCGAGATCTCCCCTCTACTTCCGGTACCACGCCGTTGTGTTGCCGGAATCGCGAGGAGAGTGCTACAACCTCCGCTGCCTGCTAGAACAAGGGAGAGGAATGTCTTCGTCGAGTACCGAACGTGTGACCGACTGCGGGAGCGCTGCCGGAACGCAGCGCTGGAAGGATCGTCTACGCGATCTTGAGATCGGGAAGAGTACGACTACATCACCCACGAGAATCCGCTCTCGTTAAACACTTTGGAATCTTCGAGGGTGAGTTATTCCATCGACTCGTTGCTACAATCTAGTAGATAGATCTTGGCTTGTTTGTTTGTATGCGATAGAAATTTTTTGTTTTCCATGCTACGAAACCTTACAGTGGTATCAGAGCCGTGTCTATATGTAGATCTGTTGCACGAGTAGAACACAATGGTCATTGTGGGCGTTGATGCTTTTATTGTCGATTGCTTCTTGTGTACTTTGCATCTTGCGGGATGTTGGGATGAAGCGGACCGGGCTAACCTTACATGACATCGTTCATGAGACTTGCTCCACGCTTGACATGCAACTTGTATTGCATAAGTGGCTTTGCGGGTGCCTGTTTCTCCCAGCATAATTAAGATTCAATTTACAATGGGTGATTAACAATGCTAGTATCAATGTTGTGGTTCTTGTTCGTAAGTTAGAACGACACTTATTGGAAGCCCCAAACCACGTAAAACATGCAAAGAAAGTAGAGGCGTATAACTTTGTTTTGCAGGGGTGTGCAGTGATGTGATATGGCCATGATTGTGATTATATTTGATGTATGCAATGTTCCTTATTGTAAGTTGGCAACCGGCAAGAGCCATATGGTTGTCTTTAATTTATGTTAAGACCCGCGTGTCTAATCAAAGTAGTTGTAATAGTTGAAGCCGGTGGACGACAACCATGGAGAAGCGTCATTGACCTTGATGCAATGCCGGTGATGATGGAGATCATGTTCGTGCTTGAAGATGGAGATCGGAAGCACAAAGAAGAAAGGCCATATCATATCACATATTATGAATTGCATGTGATGTTAATCCTTTATGCATCTTGTATTGCTTAGTTAACGATGGTAGCATTATAAGATGATCCCTCATGCACATGAATTTCAAGTTCTAAAGTGTTCACCCTTAGTAAGCACCGTTGCTAAAGCTTGTTGTTTCGAAGCACCACGTGATGATCGGGTGTGTTAGATTCCGCAAGTGTATACAATGTGAGCAAGCCAGATTTGCTCATGCGGAAGCTAAGGTTTGATCTTGACGAGCCTAGCATGCACAGGCATGGTCTCGTAACATGGATCACCGAAAGGTAAAGCATGAATCATATAGTAGATATGATGAACATGTCGATTGTTCGCCATTGAAACTATATCAACTCTCGTGATGATCGGTGTTGATGTGGTGGATTTAGTTCGTGTGATTGCTAAAACAATGTGAGGGATATTGTTTTGAGTGGGAGTTCACCTAGATTAATTTAACTATTAATTAGAACTCAATTTGTCATAAACTTAGTCTAAACTATTGCAAATATGTTGTAGATCAATGGCGGCCCCTACCATCAATTTTAATGCGTTCCTAGAGAAAGAAAAGTTGAAAAACAATGGAAGCAACTTCGCGGATTGGTTCCGCAATTTGAGGATTGTCCTCACAGCTGGTAATTTGACCTATGTGCTGGATGCACCGCTGGGTGACCCACCTGCAGCTACTGCTACCGATGAAGTAAAGAATGTTTACCTCGCTCCGAAGACTCAGTACTCCACAGTTCAGTGTGCTATCTTGTATGGTTTAGAATCGGAGCTTCAGAAAAGGTTTGAGAATTCAGACCCACATGATATTGTCCGTGATCTCAAATTGATCTATGAGACTCACGCGGCAATTGAGAGCTATGAGGCTTCTGAAAAGTTCTTTAACTGCAAGATGGAAGAGGGCAGCTCCGTCAGTGAGCATGTGCTTAAGATGTCTGGGCACGCAAACAAACTTCAAAGCTTGGGTATAGTGATTCCTAATGCTTTGGGGATTTACCGTGTCCTCTAATCACTATCACCAAGTTACAAGAACTTTGTGATGAACTACAATATGCAAAACATGAACAAGCAGTTGCCAGAACTCTTTGCCATGTTGAAATGTGCAGAAGTGGAGATCAAGAAAGAGCACCAAGTGTTGATGGTCAATAAGACCACCAAATTCAAGAAAGGCAAGTCTAAGCAAAAGGGACACTTCAAGAAGGGTGGTAAGAAAGTTACCGCGCCGACGAAGAAGACCAAGGCTGGACCTAAGCCTGATACTGAGTGCTTTTACTGCAAGGGAGAAGGTCACTGAAAGCGGAATTGCCCAAAGTACTTGGCAGATTTGAAGAACGGCAACATCGAGAAGAAAGGTATATCCGATATACATGTTATTGATGTGTATCTCACTAGTACTCGTAGTAGTGCCTGGGTATTTGATACTGGTTCGGTTGCACATATTTGTAACTCGAAACAGGTGCTGCAGAATAAACGGAAGCTAGCGAAGAACGAGGTGACTATGCGCGTGGGAAACGGATCAAAGGTTGATGTGATCGCGGTCGGCACGCTACCCCTTCATCTACCATCGGGATTAGTTTTATACTTAAATAATTGTTATTTGGTGCCTGCATTAAGCATGAACATTATATCGGGATCTTGTTTATTGCGAGACGGTTACTTGTTTAAGTCCGAGAATAATGGTTGTTCGATTTATATGAGTAATATGTTTTATGCACATGCACCTTTGATAGATGGTCTATTCTTATTGAATCTCGATAGTGGAAATACACATATTAATAACATTGAGGCTAAACGTTTGAAATCGAGTGATAACTCGACCTATATGTGGCACTGTCATCTTGGTCACATTGGAGTGAAGCGTATGAAGAAACTCCATTCCGATGGACTTCTTGAATCACTTGATTTCGAATCACTTGAAAGATGCGAAGCATGTCTGATGGGAAAAATGACTAAGACTCCATTTTCTGGTATGATGGAGCGAGCTACGGACTTATTAGAAATCATACATACCGATGTGTGTGGTCCAATGAGTGTAGCATCACGCGGTGGTTATCATTATGTTCTTACCTTCACGGATGACTTGAGTAGATATGGGTATATCTATTTCATGAAACATAAGTTCGAAACTTTCGAGAAGTTTAAGGAATTTCAAAGTGAGGTGGA
This sequence comes from Avena atlantica, assembly GCA_910589765.1. Classification (NCBI taxonomy): domain Eukaryota; kingdom Viridiplantae; phylum Streptophyta; class Magnoliopsida; order Poales; family Poaceae; genus Avena; species Avena atlantica. The sequence continues at coordinate 365,916,350 of OU342733.1, forward strand.
GAATCAACGTAACAAGAAGATTAAATTTCTACGTTCTGATCGTGGAGGTGAATATCTAAGTTACGAGTTTGGCGAGCATTTGAAGAAATGCGGAATGCTTTCACAATTGACACCGCCGGGAACACCACAGCGTAACGGTGTGTCCGAACGTCGTAATCGAACTCTCTTAGATATGGTTCGTTCTATGATGTCACTTACAGATTTACCGCTATGATTTTGGGGTTATGCATTATAAACAGCCGCATTCACTTTAAATAGGGCACCATATAAATCCGTTGAAACGACACCGTATGAATTATGGTTTGGGAAGAAACCTAAATTGTCGTTCCTTAAAGTTTGGGGTTGCGAAGCCTATGTAAAGAAGTTACAGCCGGACAAGCTTGAACCCAAAGCGGAAAAATGCGTCTTCATAGGATACCCGAAGGAAACTATTGGGTATACCTTCTATCATAGATCCGAGGGAAAAATCTTCGTTGCCAAGAAGGGATCCTTTCTAAAGAAGGAATTTCTCTCGAAAGAAGTGACTGGAAGGAAAGTAGAACTCGACGAGGTTGTCGAACCTTCTCTCGAAATTGCGAGTAGCGCAGCACCGGAAGAAGTTCCTGTGGTGCCTGCACCAATAAGAGAGGAAGCTAATGATGATGATCATGAAACTTCGGTTGTAGTTGCTACAGAGCCTCGCAAGTCAACGAGAACTCGTACCACTCCTGATTGGTATGATCCCGTTATGAGTGTCATGTTGGTGGACAACACCGATGACCCTGCGACATATGAGGAAGCGATGATGAGCCCAGATTCCAATAAATGGCAAGAAGCCATGAAATCCGAGATTGGATCCATGTACGAAAACCAAGTATGGACTTTGGTGGACTTACCAGATGGCCGGAAGGCTGTCGAGAACAAATGGATTTTCAAGAAGAAAATAGATGCTGATGGTAATGTTACTGTCTATAAAGCTCGACTTGTCGCAAAAGGGTTTCGACAAATTCAAGGAGTTGACTACGATGAGACTTTCTCACCTGTAGCGAAGCTAAAGTATGTGAGGATTATGTTAGCAATCGCTGCATATTATGATTATGAGATATGGCAGATGGATGTCAAAACAGTATTCCTCAATGGAGACATTGATGAAGAGTTGTATATGATGCAACCCAAAGGTTTTATCGATCCTAAAGAAGCTAACAAGGTATGAAAACTTCAACGGTCCATCTATGGATTGAAGCAAGCATCCCGAAGTTGGAATCAACATTTTGATAAGGTGATCAAAAGTTTTGGTTTTATACAAACTTATGGAGAAGCTTGTATTTACAAGAAAGTGAGTGGGATCTCTGTAGCATTCTTAATACTATATGTAGATGACATATTGTTGATTGGGAATGATGTAGACCTTCTTAATAGTGTCAAGGAATATTTGAATAATAGTTTTTCAATGAAGGATCTTGGCGAAGCAGCTTACATATTAGGAATAAAGATTTATAGAGATAGATCGAGACGCCTAATATCATTGTCACAAAGTACATATTTGGACAAAGTTCTAAAGAGGTTTGGAATGGAAGAAAGCAATAAAGGGTTCTTGCCCATGTTGCCCAATACGACCTTGAGTAAAACTCAAAGTCCGACAACGGCAGAAGATAGAGAAAAGATGAGTAAGACTCCCTATGCCTCAGCCATAGGATCTCTAATGTATGCCATGCTATGTACTAGACCCGACATTGCATATGTTGTTAGTTTAACTAGCAGATATCAAAGTGATCCAGGAGTGGATCATTGGATAGCGGTCAAAAACATCCTTAAGTACTTGAGAAGAACGAAGGATATGGTTCTTTCTTATGGAGGTGATGAACAACTCGTTGTTAATGGTTACACCGATGCTAATTGGAACACCGATCCGGATGATTCTAAATCACAATCTGGATACGTATTTACTTTGAATGGTGCAGCAGTTAGCTGGATGAGTGCAAAGCAAAGCGTTGTGGCGAGATCTTCAACTGAATCGGAATACATGGCTGCTTCGGAGGCTTCACAAGAAGCGATATGGATGAAGGAGTTCATTACAGAGCTGGGTGTGGTTCCTAGTGTGCTGGACCCAATGTCTATCTACTGTGATAACATGGGCGCCATAGCCAATGCGCAAGAACCAAGGTCACACAAGAAGCTGAAGCACATCAAGCTACGTTTTCACGCTATTCGAGAACATGTCCAAGATGTGGACATAAAGATTTGCAAAGTACACACAGATCTGAATATGGCGGATCCGTTGACTAAACCTCTCCGAGGGCAAAACATGACCAGCACCAAACTGCCATGGGTGTTCGGTATATTACCATGTAATCTAGATTAGATGACTCTAGTGCAAGTGTGAGACTGTTGGAGATATGCCCTAGAGGCAATAATAAATGTAGTTATTATTATATCTTTGTGTTTATGATAAATGTTTACATTCATGCTATAATAGTATTAACAAGGAAACATTAATACTTGTGTGATTTGTAAACTTAAATTGAAGTCCCTAGTAAAGCCTCTCTATATTACTAGCTTGTTGGTTAATAAATGATTGTGGTTTCCCTATCATGAACATTGAGATGTTATTAACAACAAGATCATACCTTTAGGAGAATGATATGGTGGACATACTCCTATAGATAAGCGTAGCATAAAGATCAAGTCATTTTAATAGTTCAATTGCTATATGCTTTCTAATACATAGTAACCTAATTCCTTCGACCATGAGATCATGCATATCACCTTTACCGGATGGATGCTTTGATGACATCAAACACCACACCGTAACTGAGTGGCTATAAAGGTGGCATTGAGTGTTCAGAAAGTATTGGTTGAGACACATGGATCAAGAGTGGGATTTGTCCATCCATATGACAGATAGATATACTCTGGGCCCTCTCGATGGAATGTCATCCAATTAGCTTGCAAGCATGTGACTGGCTCATGAGGGATAACATATCACGGGAACGAGAAAAGAGTACTTATCAGTAACGAGGTTGAACTAGGTATGCAGAGATACCGACGATCATAACCTCGGATAAGTAAACTATCGTGAGACAAAGGGAAATTGGTATCGTATGTAAGTGGTTCATTCGATCGCAAAGTAATCGTAGAAATATGTGGGAGCCATATGAATTTCCAGATTCCTCTGTTGGTTATTGTTCGGAGAAGTGTCTCGATCATGTCTACATAATTCACGAACCGTAGGGAGGCACACTTAAGGATTCGACGTTGTTTGAGTAGTTATGGAATGATGAGTAAGAGACCGAATGTTGTTCGGAGTCTCGTATGGGATCCGGGATATCACGAGGAGATCCGAAATGGTCCGGAGAATAAGATTCATATAAGGAAAGTCCTGTTTCGGGGTTGGAGAATGGTTCCGGTGTTTTCATCGGGAATATTCTAGAAGGTTCTGGAATGTCCGACACTCTGGAGGGGAAGGGTACATGAATGTGTCATACCAAGTTGGAATGATTGCATCATGTACTAGGTGTCATCGCTGAACAAAATAAAGGGTTTAATCAAATCCTAGTTTGAAAAGTCAAACGCCAATTTGAAAAGTCAAACGGCTATTTTGGAAGGTGGAAGGGAAGTAGGAAACCTACTTGGGGAGGAGTTCCTCCCCTCCACCGCCGGCCCCTTGGGAAACCGAGTTGGGGAGGGACTCCCCTCCCCTGGCGCGCCCCCTCCACCTATATAAGGAGGGGCAGGGCTGCCCCTCCAAGCACCCAACACCTCCACCCAAAACCCTAGCCCGGCGCCGCCACCTCCTGCTGCCGCCGCCTAGGGCAAGCCGCCGCCGCCTAGCTAACCCTAGCCGCCGGCCAAGCCTCCTCCTCGGTGCGTCTAAACCCTAGATCACCGAGGATCTCTCTCATAGTCCACCATACTCGCTCCGGCTTAAGGCGAAGCCCTGCGAGATCTCCCCTCTACTTCCGGTACAACGCCGTTGTGCTGACGGAATCGCGAGGAGAGTTCTACAACCTCCGCTGCCTGCTGGAACAAGGGAGAGGAAGGTCTTCGTCGAGTACCGAACGTGTGACCGACTGCGGGAGCGCTGCCGGAACGCAGCGCCGGAAGGATCGTCTACGCGATCTTGAGATCGAGAAGAGTACGACTACATCACCCACGAGAATCCGCTCTCGTTAAACACTTTGGAATCTTTGAGGGTGAGTTATTCCATCGACTCGTTGCTACAATCTAGTAGATAGATCTTGGCTTGTTTGTTTGCATGCGATAGAAATTTTTTGTTTTCCATGCTACGAAACCCTACACAAGCTATGTAGGTCCTACCATATAACAAATATTGATCTTATACATTGTAATAATTTTTATAATTCATATGGGTCATATCTGTTATAATTGAGACAAGTAAATAACGAAGAACGAAAACGAAATCACGGCAAAGGGACACAAATTTAATGTGGAAAAACCTCTCCAACAAAGAGAAGAAAAAAAACACGGGCGCCAGCCAACAAAACATCACTATATCAGGGAGTGTTTACAAACGTCGGGGATTTCACAGATGCAACTCATCCCAACCGGCAGATTACAAGAGGTTTATATATCGGTGGAAACCTAGGTCTTCGATGACGGGCTGAGGTATATATATCGTTACACTTGGCCTAAGCCTCCGGCGATGGGCCTCGCTTCACTCGTCAGAAGTTGGCCTATACTTTGTAGAATTTGGATCAACATATAACAAACTCCACCTTGAGACAAATTCCTTCTTGTAGCATCAACAACAACCATCTCCCTGAACAAACAAAGCAAATACTTTCGGCGCCAATATCCACTTGGGCTAATCAGTTAAACCAACTAATTTCGAGCAAAGCTCAAATTTAGCAACAGAAACAGGTTTAGACATCATATCGGCAGGATTATCATGAGTGCTGATCTTGCATACCTTTAATTTACCTTGAGCAACAATGTCTCTAACAAAATGGTACTTGACATCAATGTGCTTAGTTCTCTCATGGAACATCTGATCTTTTGTAAGATATGTGGCACTTTGACTGTCACAAAACAAAGTAATGCAAGAATCATCTCCACAAAGCTCGGCAAACAAACCTTTCAACCAACAGATTCTTTGCAAGCTTCAACAATAGCCATGTATTCAGTCTCGGTAGTAGATTGTGCAACAACAGCCTGCAGCGTAGCCTTCCATCTAACAGCACAACCACCAACATTGAACACATAACCTGTGAGGGATCTTCTCTTATCCAAATCGGTAGCAAAATCTGAATCCACATAGCCAACGAGTCCCTCACCGGTCCTGCCAAACTTCAAACAAGCATTAGAAGTATTAAGAAGGTACCTGAAAACCCACCGAACAACCTTCCAATGTTCTTTACCGTGATTATCCATGTATCTACTTATCAAACTCATAGCATATGATAAATCAGGACGAGAACAGACCATGGCATACATCAAAGAACCAACAACACTAGAATATGGCACCTTTGACATGTACTCAAACTCTTCATTGGTAGTAGGACATTGAGAAACTGACAATTTAAAATGAGGAGCAATAGTAGTACTAACTGAGTTGCCACCATCCATATTAAAACGATGAAGAACTTTCTTAATGTAACTTTGCTGACTAAGAAATAACAAACCAGATTTTCTATCTCGGGTAATCTCCATACCTAAGATCTTCTTAGCAGCACCAAGATCCTTCATCTCAAACTCACTACTTAGGTGTACCTTCAAAGTAGTGATTTATTTCATGCTCTTGGCAGCAATTATCATATACTACCTCCGTTTCAAGGCTTAAGGCGCACACGCTTTCCAAAGCAAAGTTTGACCAAAAGAATTGAGCAACAAAATCTTGATTATATTGTATATTATTAGTATCGTTAGATTCGTATTGAAAAATATTTTCCAGTGATACTATTTTTATACCAAAACACTTTACGTATTTAGAGTAATTCTTGGTCAAAGAAAAAACACGCAAAACAAGGACGCCTTCTGCCCTGAAACGGAGGGAGTATCAACATATAGCAGCAAGTATATAGGTGACCCATCAACAAACTTGATATAAACACAACTATCATATTTAGACCTCTCAAAACCATGTGAGATCATAAATGAATCAAACCTTTTATACCATTGTCTTGGAGATTGCTGATGGCGCTGCGTCAACGTGGAACGCTTCGTCAGGAAACCCCAAGAGCAAGGTATGATGCAGGACAGCAGCAAGTCTTCCCTCAGTAAGAAACCGAGGTTATCGAACTAGTAGGAGGAAGTAAATGTCTCAAAGGTGTTGCAAGCAACATGGAAACCTGCACAACACAAACTCAAGACTTTTCCCCAACTAACAGCGAGGTTGTCAATCTCACCGGTTGCTGTAACAAAGGATTAACTGTATGGTGTGGAAGGTGATGATGGTTTGCAGCAAGTAAATAGTAACAGTGGAAGATGTATCAATGGTAAAGATTGGACCGGGGTCCATAGTTCATTAGAGGTGTTCTCCTTATATAAACAAACATGGAATATTGGGTAAACAAATTACAGCAGGGCAATTGACACGACTGAGCAAGACATAACAATGCAATACTAGACATAGAGATCCCATGAGATTCGATTGGACAATACAACAATATACATAGACCGCCATCCAACTGCATCTATGATTAGAAGTCCACCTTCAGGTTATCATCTCACCCCCTCCAGTATTAAGTTGCAAGCAACAGACAACTGCTTTAAGCAAAGTGTGTAAGGTAAACAATCCACTTGTTCCATGAACAAGAGATCATTGTTTTCTCCCTGGTGACAACAGCACATCTACAATCGTAGAGATTTCTGTCACTTCCCTTGATTAAGCAGAGGCATGAACCCACTTTCGAGCATAAATACCCCCTCTTAGAGTCACTAACAACTACTTGTCCAAGATAGCTACTAACAACGGAGAGCATGCAAGATCACAAACAACACAGACATGATAGAATCAATAATACAAAACCATTAATCAATCTGACATAGTAATCTCAATACCCATCAGATCCCCGCAAACACAACATGCATGATTACAAATAGATTAGATCTTGATCATGAACAGAGCTCACAAGATCTAGACATGAAAGCACAAGGAGGAGATACAACCATCCAGCTACTACATGGACTACTCACGCTTCATACCGGAGGCTGGCATGATGAAGAAGAAGGCCTCCGGGATGATCTCCCCTCCGGCAGGGTGCCGAGAAGAGCTTCAGATCCCCCCGATCTAGGGATGATGGTGGCGGCGGCTACAGACAGTTTCATGGAATATTGATCGGATACTTAGGGTTTAGGCATCGGGGGCTTCTTATAGGCGAAGAGGTGAGGCTGGGAGGCGGCCAGGGGGCCCATACCCTGCCTAGGCGTGGGCCCACCCTAGGCCGCGCCTGGGGGGTGTGGCCAACCTGTGGAGCCCCTCCGTCTCTCCTCTGGACTCCATGTTCTCCTCGGTGAAATATTGACTTTGGCTTTTGTCCCGTCCAACTCCGAGAATATTTCCTTACTAGCTTTTTTGGAACAAAAAATAGCAGAAAACAGGCAACTGGCACTATGGGAACTTGTTAATATGTTAGTACCAGAAAACATATGAAAAGCACCTCAAAGTGTGGACAAAGCAAACCAAAGTAGATAATAAACAAGCATGGAACATAAAAAATTATAGATATGTTTCCGACGTATCAATTGCTTTAAGCCATAAAGAGACTTCTTTAATTTGCACACAAAATCCTCTTTACCAGGCACTATGAACCCTTCTGGTTGGTCCATGTATATTTCCTCATCAAGCTCTCCATGCAGAAAAGCAGTCTTGACATCTAAATGCTCAAGCTCAAGATCACGCATATCCACAATACTAAAGAAAGTACGAATGGAACTATACTTTACAACTGGGGAGAACACATCATTGTAATCAATACTCGGAATCTGGTTGAACCCTTTTTCTACTAACCTTGCCTTGTACCTTTAAGGCTCTTTGGGAGACAAACCTTCCTTTTTCTTGAAGATCCACTTGCAGTAGACCGCCTTCTTTTGTTTAGTCAAGCGCACAACATCCCATGTGCCATTTTTCTCAAGCGATTGCATCTCTTCTTGCATAGCAGAAACCCACTTCTCGCGGTCAACGAATGCAATGGCTTCATTATATGTAGCAGGTTCAGTATCATTCTCCACTTGTTCAGCACAACTCAAAGCATAATGAACAAGATTACACTCTTCAATTAAACGAGGACGAGGACCATAGTTACGCCTTGGTCTATCAGCAGCAATGGACTCATGTGGCTACTGCAAAATAGTAGGTGAGTGCTGAAAAAAATATCATCAATATTTTCCTCATGTGTATCTTCAATGATAGCATCAGTATCAACAGTTTTCTGTAGGTTATCCACTTGCACACTAACTCCCTCCTCTCCAACAACAACAGGAGAGGTATCTGATGGCAAGCTATCATGATACATAACGGACTCATTGAAAACAACATTTCTACTTAGCAAAATATTTTTAGTTTTAGGATCAGTTTATATGCTTTAGCTCTTGAACCATAACTAAGGAATATGCACTTAACAGCCATAGGCTCTAACTTTCCATTATCAACGTGAGCATAAGCAGTACAACCAAAAACTCTCAACTATGAATAATCAGCACGTGAACCTGAACATACCTCAATGGGAGTTTTCTTCTCAAGTGGAATAGAAGGTGACCCGTTGATGAGGTAACACCCAGTGTTGGCTGCTTCAGCCCAGAAACGTATATGCATACCTGCATTAGACAATATATAACGAGCCCTCGAGATGATGGTTCTGTTCATGCACTCAGCCACGCCATTCTGCTGACGAGTATAGGGGATGGTGTGATGCTTGATCATGCCATTGTTACTGCAAAACTCCTCAAACTCATTAGAACAGAATTTCATACCATTGTCAGTACGTAATACCTTTACCTTCTTCTCAGTTTGCTTTTCAACCATGACTTTCCACTTCTTAAAAGCATTAAAAACATCGGATTTATGCTTCAGAAAATAAGGCCACACTTTTCTAGAGTAGTCATCAATAATAGTAAGCATGTAATTAGCACCACCAATAGAAGTCTTACGGGACGGACCACAAACATTAGCATGCACATAATATAATATGCCTTTGGTGGTATGAATGGAAGCATTGAATTTAACTCTTTTATGCTTACCAAAAATGCAGTGCTCACAGAACTCAAACTTACTCAAGTTGCAACCATCAATCAGCTCTCTCTTGACCAACTCTGCCATGCCTTGTTCGCTCATATGCCCAAGACGCATATGTCACAGATGTGTTTTATCATAATTATCAGAATCATTAGAAGTAACAGCAGCAGCAGTAATACCAGGCAAAGTTCTACCTCTAAGAACATATAATTTAGCAGAATTCATATCACCTATCATGTGAATAAGAGAACCGTTTTATACCTTCAGAACTCTATGCCCACCGGCATACTTCTATCCATCAACATCCATGGCACTCTGGGAGATCAAATTTCTGGCCATGCTTGGTATGTGCTTCACCTCACTTAACATGCGTGTCACGCCATCATGTGTCCTGATCTTAACAGAGTCAACACCAAAAATATGGCATGGGTTTTCATTCCCCACACGCACAAAATCTCCAGTCAGCACAGACTCATATGAACTGAACCAATCTTTGTTATAGAAAATATGAAATGAACATGCAGTATTAAGTATCCATTCGTCATAACGAGAAGCACAAGCAACAAAAACAGCTAAGCATTCACCATTAGAACTATCAGAAACAACAACAGCCTTACCAGTACCTTCAGACCTATCTTTCGGTTGGTAAGTTCCGTTTCTTTTCTCCTTATTCTGCAACTTCCAACAATCATCAATAACGTGACTAGATTTCTTACAATACCTGTAGAATTTATCCTTTCCCTTGGACTTTGAATGACTTCTACCGTCCTTTCTCTTATCTCTGTTGTCATAGTTGTTATACCTCTGCTCGGTCCTGTCACGAACCTGCAGAGCCTCAGCCTTGGATAACGTCCCATCTGACTCTACCATAGTTTTCATCTTTTCCCTCTGTTTGAGGGCGTCATGTACTTCGGCAAGGGTTAGTTCATCATGGCCCAACAATATTGTATCACGAAAATGTGTATAGGAACTAGGCAACGAGCATAAGAGTAGAAGAGCTAAATCCTCAACATCATATTTTACCTCCATAGACTGCAAGTTTAAAACAATCTCTTTAAAAACAGATATGTGATTTATTACCGATCCACCTTCTTGCAGCCTATGCGAGAACAATATCATCTTCACGTTCATCTTACTGGTTAGATCCTTTGACACACAGATCGTTTCTAGTTTTTCCCGCATGGCAGTAGCAGATTTCATCTCCAGTACTTCCTGCAAAATATTATTGGACATATGAAGTTGAATCAAAGACAAATCCTTACGGTCCTTCCGCTTCTCTTCGGCGGACCAGGTTTTAGCATCCTTTTCGCCGAATCCATCCACGCTTCATCCAAATCAGACTCGCCCGCATCTTCACCTGCCACAAGGAGAATCTTGTGGTGTAGTCCAGCTGTGGTAGATCGAACTTCAATGACGACATGTCGCAAACACTAGATTGGAACCTGCTGCTCTGATACCACTTGTTATAATTGCAACAAGTAAATAACAAAGAACGAAAACGAAATCACAGCAAGGGGATTTAACGTGCAAAAACCTCTCCAACAAAGAGAGGAAAAAAACATGGGTGCCAGCCAGCGAAACTTTACTATATCGGGAAGTGTTTACAAACGTCGGGAATTTAACAGATGCAACTCATCCCAACCGGCGGCTTACAAGAGGTTTATATATCGGTGGAAACCTAGGTTTTCGACAATGGGCCGAGGTTTATATATCGTTACACTCGGCTCAAGCCTCCAACGACGGGCCTCGCTCCACTCGTCAAAAACTGGGGTATACTTTATAAAATTTGGATCAACATATAACACTATCTACGAATGGCCTAACGGCAGACACATTTTACACAAGGCTCCCGATCGAAATGTCTGCGGTTTGAATTCTGCAGGGCACAAATTATTTGGAAGTTAGCACGTGTCGACGTTGACCAGCACGTTAGTGACAATCTCCCAAGATTAGCATTCACGTTGCCCTCATGGTCCCAGAGAGACAGTATCCGGATTGTTAAATAACTGCCTACTAGGAATTTGTTAATCCCCTTGTCATCTGAATCAGGAATAGGAAAGATTCGTGTCGATGAATTCGCTTCTCAGTGAACCGCGCATTCAGCTGCCACGTCTCATTCCTCAACCACCGGGCCAACTGCAGATCCACTGCAGGTATATATATGAAGATGGAGGAGGTGATAATGTAATTAATCAACCAAAGTTAGAAATCATACAAGTATAGGCTGCATGCACGTGTGATACCTTAGCGTGATACCTAGGGTAGTTTAAGGTTAACTTCCCTTGCACAGGAAGAGACAAGGCCCATAAGGCCAGAACTGTCTGAACTCTGAACCTACGACACCCTATATAGAATACACTTATACACGTAGTAGTACGGAAACACTCTGTATGTGCATTACATCGATCTTGCTTATGTCCCTAAACATAATAACGTGTTAATTACTAGTAGTTCTGACGCCTCGCGGTGGTAGCCACGCGCGCCATGCATGATGGCAACAAGAAGGGCAGAAGAGACATCGCAATCTAGCCTCGGCTTACTCGTTGGCTCGCTCGATTCTTCTGCCAGTACCGAGACAAAGCTAAGCTAAGCTAGCTCATGATCGAAGATATGATGGCATCCAATGAGCCGCAGCATATGCTTCGCACGCTCGGACAAGCTATAGAATCTACTCACTCCCAAACCAATCCATCGCCATCGATCATTCGATCTCCACCTCTCGATCATTCCCCCCGAAAGATCTCGACGAATCATTCGCACTCGAACATGGACAAACAGAGCGCGCGGCGGCGCGCAGACCAGTCAGATGCATGCTTCCCGCCATTGATGGACGCCAACAACAAGGCGAAGCTCTGCAACTCCGAAAGAGATCTGCTGCCAACTCTCCGCGGCCGGACCGAATCCGATCGATGGCTTTAGCTAGTGTGTAGCTCAGACTTCAGACTCATACTATACATCTATTATACTAGTTTAAAAGAGCTTTTGATTATTAAAGCAGGTAACAAGCAGCAAGTTGGGGCCTTAACTTGCGCAAAGGTATACTATATGGGTAGTAGATCCCTGCAATGCTGCGAAGGAAAGCCGAGAAATAGTAAATGACTGATGTGCAAGTCAGATTCGTGCGTCAGAATCGTGGAGTATGGCCGTCCACCAAATTAACTACTAATCCAGCTAGCTATACGAGTGAAGCCAGTTCAAGTGTTACATCAGGTTGGGTCGGGAATTCTGGAGTACTCGTTGCAGTTGCACCTAACAGACCGGCCATTGCCAGCCATTGTTCCACCTCTACACTCATACTTACTGGAGTAGTAGTATACTACTAGGATTAGCTACTAGCTAGTGTAGTCTTTGCTTTGGCTTGGCTCCGACGAGAGAGCTGCACTACCCAGCTACCAGCAAGCAGCAGTAGTAGCTCTAGCTAACATACATATGGTATACAGTATGCTACAACTACTATTCGATACAGCACATTCATGGCACAGTATACATCAGTGTCATAGTGAGACCAGACATGCGCATCCATCATCGGTAAACGGGGAGACGTAACGCTTCCACGGTTCGAGGATCGATGGGCGGGCGGTGTGAAAGTGAAACGAGCTAGAAGAGACCAGGGGTGAAAAAAAGTTGGCAGTTCCACTAGCAGTGTTGCACTGGGAAAATATAGCTGGGCAGGTCTTTCAGGCCGGAAAAGGCCAACAAGAAAGGCACCAGCTTTTGCATTTTTGGCCAGAGTCAGGGAGAGGGAGCAAACGGTAGAGGGCATCAGGCAGCAGCCGCTACTGGAATATCCAGACGTGAAAAGGAGAGCCCGGTGCCCTCTAAAGAAAAGAAGCGAGAAAACAAAAAGGGCGGAAAGGCGACGTGGATGGTGAGATTAACCACAAAAGAAGAGCCACGAATGGAACGGAAGAAGCACGGGAGTTTGGGTTCGAAGAATAATACGAGCGGCAGCATGGTATGAGCCTAAGAGTGATACGCGCGCGTCTGTCTGTTGGCCCAACAGCAGGGAGCAGTCATCTGGGCTAGAACTGGAGGAAGTGGGTATGAACCGCACGACAGCGCGTCAAGAACTGTACGAGAATGCGTGTGGGCCGGCGGCCTCGATTTGGAGGCCACACGCCAGCACGCGCGCGCAAACGCAGACACGGTGGTGCCGCGTCGTAGTGCGTGCGAACTTTCTTGGGGTGTTTGTTTCTTTTTGTTGTTGGCCCAGCGAGCACTCGTCAAAGTTGGCTATCTGCATTGGCACGAGCCGAGCGACCGAACGTGGTGTAGTGTAGTCAGGTAAAAGTGGAGAAGCATTGCCCTCATCCAAATCGAGTTACTACAAAGGAGATTAAAGCCGAGTTCGAGATGATCATGCAGCAATCTTTCAGAAGCCAAAATGATCAATGGGCCACTGCTTCCGAGTTGGCTTATGTCTTGTGCCCTATTGGATGCCCATCACGATATCATCCATGCACTCGGGCTACTTCCATCGTATACATCCTACTTTAGGTCTCAAGGATGATCACAAAGATAATAAACCCATCCGAAGAAAATTGTACCCCAGAGGATACTTCCATTCCTGAAATTAGGAAGATGACATCAATGTTCAAGTTGTTTTTTCGTTCGTGTTAATCATGTCTATAATCTTTTCCTCAACATAGCAGGGTCCCGAAGGACCCCATCGCAACATTAGTTAGGAAATAGTACACATCGAATTACATGAAAACCCAACACATAACAAGAATTACAAATATGTCCATCGATTTGCTTAGGTTCGGCCTCTTCGCCTCCAAGGATGACACCACTTGGTATAGAGAGATCACCATGGCTACTGCCCTGGCCTCCCAGCAGAAGGATAAAGGTCTCCAAATCGGCATGACATGAGGAGGTTGAAGATTATGGTCGGAAGAAACCGAAGCTGCACCAGGCCACCCTTTGGCTAGAAGAGTCACCAACGCGACAAAGTCCGCTCATCCATTGCCAAGAGGAAGAACTCCTACCTAGCGGTATTGCTCTGCATCCAGATATGGCAAGAATGATCTCGGGAGAGGTCACCCTTTGACCAGAAAAGTCCTCGGAGCGGCGAAGGTCCCCCATAGATCGCCAGGAAGATGTCCTAGCAAGCATCATCGCTTCATTTCAAAATCTGGTCAGAGTAGAGCGCTTATCTGGTCTAGAACTTGAGATCTCCTCTACTCCATCTTCAAATCTTCAATTTTGCGGTCAAAAGAAGAAGGAGAAGATTTCTTCTAGAGCAGGGACCCAATCGAGCTTATTGATAAAGTTTTCGCCGACTAGCTCCCGACATGGAGCTGGCACACATCAGGCACCAGCAAGAGCACCGTTACCGAATGTCGCCTATTGCTGCTCAAAGACAAAGGCACCTCACTCCAGACTAGCATGTCGCGGAGCGCAACAAGCCCAATACGTAACCTGGATTAAACCTAATATGTACAAGACTATGATGGTGTCTTCTCCCTCCTCACTCTAACCGACAGCCCCACGGAGAGGTATTGGGATCAGGTTGGAAGGGGAGACGTAAATGGGACATCAAGGGGCTCTCTCGAAGGGTCCGAAAAGCTCCATATATCGTGTTTATAATCAAGCAACACATTTTTTAACACATTCTATATGTTAGGATGCCATAGGGAAACAAACTCAACCTACGTAAGCCACCAAGATCAAATTATGGGGAAACCACATATTTATTGGATCTAGATCTTACCAAGGTTGCAACTAGGAGAGATATCATCAGGGAAGATGTTGGTGCAGCTCTCTTTCGAGGATCAAAATCATGAATTCATGATCCCTCTACCAGTATCTAGATTTACGATATTATGATCTTGTTAGGGTTTTGCAGTCGAGAACATCACGTCGATGGTGAGAGTCTCACGGCCTTGCGGAATATGCATGGAGAACCTCCTCGAGGGAGAAATACAAAGGGTTGTGCCTCAACTGTGAGAGAATTATGTGTTCTATGAGGGGGCAACACTCATGGGGCATATATAGGAGGGAGGGGAGAGATTAGCTTGGATAAGGGGGTCCCTAGGGCAGCAGCCGCCCCCATAGAAAAACCCTAGGGCGCTCAAAACACTAGGTGGAGTTTCAATGCAACCCTATGGGGACTTAACCGCCTCCTTTCTTTTGCTTCCTTAGAGCTTCTTCCATCAGTGCCTTGTCTCCCTACTGCTCGTGTGAGCCCTCGCCATGTGGCTTTTATCTAGGATAGTCACATCACCACCCTCACGTCTGGTCGTTCCACACCAGTGTGGGATGAGCTCGAGTAGGCGTGACCATTCGCCAAAATCCTATGATGTGGGATGTCATGAACAAACACCCCTTCCCTTTGTTTCGATTCAGACTCAGCTGACCTACTAGTAAAGTTTTCTGACTACACCGACGGATGGGCTGATGGAGGTGGCTTGAGATCCTGGCCCTCCTTCGGATGAACTAGTCGCCCACAATCAAAGCAAAAGTGAGGTATCTTCTCATATTTCAGATCAAACCACCTCCCTTCTACATCCTCTCCGGACTCTTTCAGACTAACACCATGCAGCGAGCGGGCACATCTATACATTTTGTGTTGTTTTCTTTCTTCTCACGTCAATACGAATAAATTAGAAGTAGTACACAATGTAAAATATGACAAGTACTTAGAGAGGCAGTATAACGAAGTACGATTGATAAAAACAAGTACATAGAAAACCGGAGTACAAGTAGAATAAAAACTTAGTACTTAGTACATTCAAATGAAGTACAAATACACTAAAACGGAGTATCATACACTGAAAACAAAGCACAAGTAAATAGAAAAATAGAGTACAAGTATATAAAAAACACAGCAAAGTATATTGTTGACGGAGTACGAAGTAGTACAAAGTAGTTCATGAGTACTAGTAGAATAAATAGAGTACAAAATATACAACAAACAAGAGCACAAATATGCTAAAAACTGGAGTACACTTACACTACAACACGGAGTACAAGCGTACTAGTTTTAGAATTAATTTTTTTGTTAGAATCTATCATAGTGGTTAAGTTTTAAAGATTTCGAGAAAACCGGCTGTAATTTGGGTTGAACGGTTTTAAGGATATTTCGTTTTAAAACTTTTTTCTCTCGGAAATACAAGAATGTTGCCCTCACATCCTCCCATGCCCCACTCTCTCATCGAGCGTGTAAATATGCATAAGGTTCGTGCAAAAGGAGAAGATGATACTTGGCGAGATGATAAGGCCCTGTTTGGCATCCAAAGTATTTTTAAAGTATTGAAAAAATACTTTGTTTTCTAAAAAAATGAAGAATTAAATACTTTGAGGTGTTTGGATCTAACAAATAGTATGGTTTTAAAACTGAAGTATTCTTCAAAACTATGTTTTTTTTTAAGTATTTGAGAAAGAGGTTAGACCCTCTTTTTTCTAAAAGTGAGAAAAGGCAAAAACTGAAGTATTGCTTTGCTTAGCACTAAAATACTATGGTATTGATATACTTCAGTTGTTTTAGAAAAACTTTGTTGCTAACCTAAGTACACGTGAAAAAGAAGACGACACTTGACTGAAAAGGGAGCAGGCTTTAAAGAAAGTCGGTCTTTTTTTAATAATGGGCTTGATTGAGGCTGATATATATGTACGATCCCCATCTCAGGCCCTGGAGCCCAGAGGGATAGACGCAGCAAAGGAGCCCCTAGGAATTGGCGCTGGATGGGACTGTGGGAGTACGTTTTTTACTGTACGACGGTGGGCCAATTAGCTCGTGGCGTGTGAGTGAGCAGACTTGTCGGTGCACGTGTGGCGGGGGCCGTGCGCACGTTGGGGTTTCAAGTTAGGCCTCGTGCGGTGCGGTTCCGGTGTCGTCGATCCACCAGGTTGGAGCTAGGAGGAAATTGCACAAACCACCAACTATTACTGTCGTCGTTGCGCAAAACACTAACTTTACATGTCTTTTGCATAGACCACCAACTATTGGTGTAATTTGTTGCACGTAGGTCCAAATCATATATTAGGTTGATTAATTGCAAATATAATGACCAGGGTCCATGCGGTAGTGATGATGTGGCGGTCAACGTGTCTTTCTCCAATGTGTCGTTTCGAAAAAATAGAAAAATGAAAAACTTTTAGTAATTAAAACTGTATAAACTATCCTATAAACTAACTAATCTAGAAATGTTTGAAAGAATTTTCTTTTAGTTGTTGCAATTTTTTCATATTCTTTTGTATAAAGTTAAAAAAATACTAGATAATGGCACATGGACGCCACATCCTCACGCCATGGGGCCCGGTCATTAGGTTTATAGTTAATTCACTTAATATGATTTTTGGACCTGTGTGCAACATGTTACACCAATAGTTGATGGTTTGTGCAGAAAGCATGTAAAGCTAGTGTTTTGCGCAATAAGGACAGCAATAGTTGGTGGTTTGTGCAATTTACTTTGGAGCTAGCCACACGGTTGGGGGATGGGGCCAACGGGCCAACCCCCAACGCGCATGCACATACACGTACGCGCGCCGGCGCGCGAGCCGGTGTATGAGCAGGAGATACGTGCCGTTGGTCTGTCATCGACATGGTGCCGGAGGACTGTTCGTCGAAGGATCGAACGATTTTGTCAAACCAGCCATGATCCACGATGGACCACTTATCTCGTTTTAAACTTTTAATAATGTGTGTCCTACAGGTAGCAAATTAGCAATAGCGCTCGTCACATCCTTTCCACAAGTCCCACTCCTGTGGACGTTGCACAAATTCTAGCCAGAGGCGTACGTGTGCATAGCTGCACAGGTGCACACACACACTGGATCACCAACTGTGTGTTACGTTGATGGCTTCCAGAAGCACTTGTCTCTGCCCATCTGTGCCAATGTGCGACCACCAACGCTGGCAAACGACGGTTGTACGACACATGAAACGTACAAGACTGCCCGCGACCGCAACACACCGCCTACTCGTGTATTCAACCTAAACACTTAGAGCATCTCCACTCGGTTCCTAGCAGACCGTTTTTATAATAATTTTTTTATCTGAAAGTTAAAAATTGGTCCAGTCGTGTTTCTAGGACCCGGTTTTGTTCGAATTTAAGCCAACTTTTGTTTGGAGATTCCAGGCCTATTCTAGGGCGCTGGAAACACCATGAAACGTTGGATGAAACGAATTCGACAGAAAAAAAGCTACGCGTATGGCCCCGACCTGTCAGCGAGTGAAAGCCGAGTCGTCGTCATCCCTCCGCCTCGCCTCTCGCGACGGACTACCAGGCAATGACTGCCCATCGCGTCGATCACGCGTCGCCGTAATGGCGTGCCACCGCTGCCTCGGCTTCCCGTTGTTTTCCCTTTCCCGCCCATGCCGTTACACCCCTCTCGCCTTTGCCGCCACTTCGGCCTATAAAAGTCGATGTCCTCGCTGGCTCACAACACACACTCTCAGCCTTTCCACTCCCCCTCTACCGCGAACTCCAACTCCGGCGAGAAGAAAACCATGGCCAAGAGGTACCCGGCAACACAACGCCTACTCATGTATTCAACCAACACTTACACTACAAGACTGGATGGAGACGCAGACGACCGACGCTACGCCGACAGCCAAACGTCGGGGTCGTCGGCGTAGACTGTGACCAGGCCATCCCCTTCAAACAGCCCTCGGCGTAAAATTGCCCTCGGCGTAGAATAGGTACGCCGACGGCTACCCTCGACATAATTAGTTTTCCTTTTACCTTATTAATCTTTGAAAAATTATAACTAAATTATTCTAAGTTAGAAAAAATACAAATAATATATTAAAATTTGCATAAAAATAGGATATATCTATCTACACTCAAATATTACACATTTGTAAATAAAAATTAAGTGACACATAAAACATTATTTATAGTTTAAAATGGGCATAAGAAATTCAAAAATGATCCAAACAATGCGAAACCTTCGCGTGGTGTCATATTATGTGACATAGTTAGAAGGAAAAATATCGAACTTGGTATATTGATTATGTCTCAAAAAAAACTTTACAAAATGACCTATCTCATTCGAGGTTTCCTGGCTTTCGGGTCAAATGAACAATGTTATGGCGGCATAGTTTGTGACAATGTGGCCATATTGTACATACATGTGCATTATGGGATGCCTAACAATGTTGCAGGAGGAATTTTTTTTTAATACGTCAAAAAGCCATTTCCATTTTCCGAGTGCAAAAAACGGCGGTTTTGTGAAGCAGCCACCAAATGGCTAATTCAAAATGCTACCACCACATTTTTAAAAAATACTAGACCACCTTATACGGACAATGTCCTAACAAGGGGATCTCAAACCTTTCGGTCTATCCCGATGATAAAGGCAAATTTCTGCCGAATCGGTAGGAAGTAGGTCAGATATGAACTATAGGTATATGATCTGATGCTCATGAGTTTTAAAAAAAATCATTTTTAGGTTCACAATATGCTATTTCATCATAGATCCAGTTCAAGTTTATCGAGGCTCAGCCCCGAGCTAAAGAAATCATGCCCGTCGTTCGACAAAGTTTGACAGTAGTTTAAAACGGGCATAAGAAATTCAAAAATGACCCAAACAATGTGAAACCTTCCCGTGGTGTCATATTATGAGACATAGTTAGAAATAAAATATCAAACTTGGTATATTGATTGTGTCTAAAAAAATCCTTCACAAAATGACCTATCTCATTCGAGGTTTTCTGGCTTTCGGGTCAAATGACCAATGTTATGGATATAATCAAGGCATAGTTTGTGATAATATGTCCATATTGTGCATATATGTGCATCATGGGATGACGAACAATGTTGCAGGAGGAAGTTTTCCTTTTCGTCGCGTCAAAAAGCTATTTTTCATTTTTCGAGTGCAAAAAACGGGTGGTTTTGTGAAGCAACCACCCAATGGCTAATTCAAAATGCTACCATCATATTTTTCAAAAATACTATACCACCTTACATAGACAATGTCCTAACAGAGGGATATCAAACCTTTCGGTCTATCTCTGGTGAAAAAGACAATTTTTTGCCAAATCAGTAGGAAGTGGGTCAGATATGAACTAGAGGTACAGGATCTGATGCTCATGATTTTTTATAAAAAAATATTTTTAGGTTCAAAATATGCTATTTTATCAGAGGTCCACTTCAAGTTTATCGAGGCTCAGCCCCGAGCTAAGAATCTTCATGCGCGTCATTCGATAAAGTTTGGCGATAGTTTAAAACGAGCGTAAGAAATTCAAAAAGATCCAAATAATATGAAACCTTCACGTGGTGTCATATTTTGTGAAAAATTTAGATAAAAAATATCAAACTTGGTATATTGATTATGTCTCAAAAAAATCTTCACAAAATGACCTATCTCATTTGAGGTTTTCTGGCTTTCTGGTCAAATGACCAATGTTATGGCTAGAATCAAGGAATAGTTTGTGATAATGCGTCCATATTATGCATCATGTGTATTATGGAATGACAAACAATGTTGCAGGAGGAAGTTTTCCTTTTCGTCGCGCCAAAAAGTCATTTTTTATTTTCTGAGTGCAAAAAATGGGCGGTTTTGTGAAGCAACCACCAAATGGCTAATTCAAAATGCTACCACCACATTTAAAAAAAATACTGGACCACCTTACATGGACAATGTCTTAATAGAGAGATCTCAAACATTTCTATCTATCCCTGGTAAAAAAGACAAATTCCTGCCGAATAGGTAGAAAGTGTGTTAGATATGAACTATAGGTACATGATATATGATGCTCATGATTTTTCGCAAAAATTATTTTTAGGTTTAAAATATGCTATTTCATTAAAGATCCACTTCAAGTTTATCGAGGCTCAGCCTGAGCTAAAAATCTTCATGTCCATCGTTCGACAAAGTTTGACAATAGTTTAAAACGGGCATAAGAAATTCAAAAACGATACAAACAATACGAAACCTTCGTGTGGTGTCATATTATGTGACATAGTTGGAAAGAAAAATATCAAATTTGGTATATTGATTATGCCTTAAAGAAAACCTTCATAAAATGACATATCTCATTCGAGGTTGTCAAAAAACCATTTTCTATTTTAAATGGACAAACAAAATTATGACTATAATCACGACATAGTTTGTTGATAAGTTGATATTGATATCATATTTGGATTCCTCTCATTTTTCTGATCAATTTAGACATATTATTTGTCAAATTTCGATTTACGGATTTAAAGATATTAATTATTCCATATTAAATAGAAAAATACAAAAAATCATTATATTTTTATCTGAATTCAATAATATTTTTACTTATTCATTGTTGTTTACTTAAATAATTGTTTTTCATTTCAAAAAATAGAAACATGTGACATGATATAAGATTTTTCGTACACAATCAACCGTTCGAAAATTACTTTAAGGATTAGCTTGATCTCGAGGTTATCCACAACTCTTGTGTTGCAAGTTTTACGTTTTGGTGAAGATAGGAATCCATCTGAAGCTTCTCAACTTGTACGTGAGGTTAAAGATGAGGTTGAGAAAGAAGACCTACTTGACGAATGGGGCGTCCAGGTAGAAGGCCCGCTAAGGTCCTCGTCGCTGTCCACCGCGGCTGTAACTGCACAGTGCTCTGCGTCACCTCACACCTGTTTCAAGTGTTTCATTCCACCATCTTCCATCTCGAGTTCCTGGACGTTGCGAGCAATGACCCAGACTTTGGAGGTCTGTTTGAGTTCTCTAACATCCACACAACTACAATAGGTGTCGCCCGCATGCCCACGCAACCGAAGCAGTTGTCCTACCGCCTTCCGTTATCGGTGTAGCCACAACAGGTGTGTCGCCGCCCACCGTCGTCGTCACTGTCGACCGCAGCCGTGACCGCACAGTGCTCCCCGCCACCTCGCACATGTTTCAGGCGTTCCATTCCACCGTCTTCTAGCTCGAGTTCCGGACACGGACACAACAAGAAAGATCGAGTGGTTCCTCATCCATGCTATTGTGGCGGGCTGTTTGCGTTCTCTAACGTCTGCACAAATGCAATAGGTGCCGCCTGATGAGTGCATCTTTATATCATGTTTTATATTATTATTTTGCACTCTAGTGATAGGATCTTAGTATTTTACGCGCTCGTGTGCATCTTTTATGTCTATTTTCATCAAGATCAGGACGAATAATGAATACAATGGACACAATTATTGGATCAGTTATACTGGAGCGAAAAGTAGTAAAAAATAGCGTAAATCGCTAATTTGGGAAATATCAATAACACCAAAAGAAAACCCGTGGCGATCATAGCAGGCAGAGGCTTTAACGATCAACTATACGGCGGGAATACTTTTTCGGTCGTATAGTTTCCGTCGTATAGTTTCAGCCGCCACCGCCTCCTCAAATAGTTTCGCCCCGTGCAATCAGAACAGAGAGACGACATACAGAACGACCGTAAATCGCAGAAACCTCACCTTTAGAAGGGATCTGGAGGAGGAACTCATCCACCGGGGATCCATCTTCACCCTACGCAGATCCGGGAGGCTAAGGCATCGATCTTCATCATCAAACGTTGCATCACCATCATCTCCATTCATCTCATCTACATATTGTCTAGATCTTGTTGTAATTTCCGTACTCGTTGTGGATTTATACAAGTACTATTCATTCATAATTGTTTCCATTATCATTGCCATGTGTTTGCCTCCATGTCTAAGTAGATCGTTAGTTCTTGGGGAGATGGAGAAACCCTAGCATATGATTGAGATACGATAGAGATTATCATGTTATACATCATTATGTGTATGTGTTAATTGTCTTCATCCTAATGTTGAGAGTTATGCACCTCTTAATATTTGCCTCTTATGGGGACTTGATGAAGGGGATTACCTCTTGATAGACGGATGGATGATAGCACTTACCGTGACTATAAAACTGTTGTCATTCTTTACGTACTAACTTAGAGAAGCAAGGAGAACTCATTAAGCCATGTTCATGTCATGGAAGAAATCCCTTAATAGCGAGATAATACGATTGATGTCGTTTACCTGTATGTTGTGGTTATGATGGATAATGTGAGCAGTGGTTGCTCCCTATTCATCCATATATAGAGCTTCTCCCACATACGTATATGTCATGAGAATATTTGTTATGATAATCTTGATTACTTTATCTAAATTGCTAGCGGTGTATCCACCACTCCTCAAGAACGCCTTTTCTCCTATTGCAGTTCCAAGCTGTCTTAATTCTTACTTTTTGTATTAAGTTTTAATTTAATTTAATTTAATTGTTTTGTTCAATCAAAAAACCCAAAACAATTCTATTTTTCTTGCATCTTAAAATTATTTCTTAAGTACTTCGGTTAGTTTTAGTTAAAAGCATTTTAGTCTTTTGTCAGCTGCTCCATGCGGGATTGATATCTTTATTTCAAAACTATTTATAAACGATATGTGCACTTGTAGTAATCAAGCTATTTTCTGGCGTCGTTGCCAGAGAGATTATCGCTATAAGTCACTTTACTTTTAGTTATTTACTTTCGTTATACTAATATTTGACAATGGACAATACTCAGCATTTAATCTAGCCTGAGGCAGTTAGGAAAATAGGTTCACCCATGGACGCTTTTATAGTTGTCAACAAAAGCATAAATCCTGATGGTATTGAGATTTATCGTTTATTACTTGAATTGCTACACTCTAAGAAATTTGCAGGAACCGTTGAAGAGAGTCCATATGGGTACTTACAATTCTTTGAAGATGTTTTTGGTTCTTTTATGTTCAACAATTGTAATCTTGATAAGGTTAAAGTCCAGTTGTTTAGACAAATACTCTCAAATAATATTTGCAACAGGTATAGATCTTTTTATGCAGAGGCACCAAGGACTTGGACGGAATTGATAATCAATTTCCTATCAAAATATTACTCAGAAAGCAAATCTCACAGGATGAGAGGTACTATTATCAGTTTCAAAAATAGTCCTGATGAGAGTTTTTATGAAGGCTATTTGAGGTATATAATTTATCTAGGTAATTTCCCCCATCATCTGTAGCGTGATTGGTTAATCACTCACACTTTTTATGGAGGGCTTAATGATAAAAATAGAATGAGTTTAGATACTTCTTCTAATGGTAGTTGTCTATCCTATACCTATGATGAAGCCAGGAAATTAATAATGAAAATGAGGGAGACAACATAAAGTCTTAAAGATAAGGAGAGCATTATGTTAAATAGTTCTTCTGAGTATGTTTGTGTTAACGATTTTCTTGCAGATAAAAGACTTGTTGATACGTTCAAAACGTATCTACTTTTCCGAACACTTTTGCTATTGTTTATCCTCTAAACTTGTGTGATTTGGATACAAGTAACACAGACTAACGATGTTTTCAGCAGAATTACCTTGATGTCTAGTTTTTGTACAGAAAATCAACTATCAGGAAAAATCCCGAAAAATATGCCAAAAATCCTATTTCACCAGAAGACTCAGGGAGCCAGAAGACGAGACAGAGGAGGGCCATGATACGTCGGAAACGTATCTATAATTTTTTATGCTCCATTGTTGTTTAGAATCTACTTTGCTTTACTTATATACACTTTGAGGTGCTTTTTACATGTTTTCTGGTACTAACTTATTAACAAGTTGCAACAATGTCAAATGCTTGTTTTCTACTGTTTTTGGTTTTAGAAAAGTTAGTAAAGAAATATTCTCGAAATTGGACGAGACAAACGTCAAAGTCAATTACTTTTCATGGGGAACAAGAAGTCCAAAGGGGAGCCGGAGAGGCCGGCCAGGGCGGCCAGACCCACCCTAGGCGCGGGTGGGCCCTGCCCCGAGCCTGGAAGGGGTGTGGGGCCCCTGACCGCCGCCTCGTCCTTCCCCTTCGCCTATAAGAAGCCCCCGATGTAGAAACACTAAGCACCCGATCAAATATCCACGAAACCGTCTGTAGCCGTCGCCACCATCGTCCCTATATCGAGGGGATCTGAAGTTCTTCCCGACACCCTGCCAGAGGGGAGATCATCCCGAAGGCCTTCTCTCCGGTATGATGCGTGAGTAGTTCCACCTTGGACTATGGGTCTATGTAGTAGCTAGATGGTTGTATCTCCTCCTTTGTGCTTTCATGTATAGATCTTGTGAGCTCCGTTCATGATCAAGATCTAATCTATTTGTAATCATGCATGTTATGTTTGCGGGGATCCGATGGATATTGAGATTATTATGTTAGTTTGATTAATGGTTTTGTCTTTATGATTCTATCATGTCTGTGTTGTTTGTGATCTTGCATGCTCTCTGTTGTTAGTAGCTATCTTGGTCAAGTAGTTGCTAGTGACTCCAAGAGGGGGTATTTATGCTCGATAGTGGGTTCATGCATCTAGTTTCCAAGGGAAGTGACAATAATCTCTTCGATTGTAGATGTGCTACTAGGGAGAAAACAACGGTCTCTTGTTCATGGAACATGTGGACTGTTTACCTTACACACTTTGCTTAAAGTAGTTGTCTGTTGCTTGCAACTTAATACGGGAGGGGGTTTGGATGATAACCTGAAGGTGGACTTCTAGTCATAGATGCAGTTGGATGACGGTCTATGTATCTTGTTGTATTGCCCAATCGAATCTCATAGGATCTTTCTGACTAGTAATTGCATTGTTATGCCTTACTAAGTTCCTGTAAATTGCCCTGCTGTAATTTGTTTACCCTTCATGCCATGTTGTTTATCTAAGGAGAGCACCTCTAGTGAACTATGGACCCCGGTCCAATCTTTACCATTGATACATCTTTCACTATTACTTGTTTACTTGTTGCAAACCATTACCTTCCACAACATACGTTTAATCCTTTGTTACAGCAAACCGGTGATCTTGACAACCTCACTGATTCATTGGGGAAAAGTATTGAGTTTGTGTTGTGTAGGTCTCCGCATTGCTAGCAACACCTGTGTGACGTTTCCTTCCTCCTACTGGTTCGATAACCTCGATTTCTTACTGAGGGAAACTTGTTGTTGTGTTGTTTCATACCTGGCTCTTGGGGTTTCCAATGAAGCGTCCCACGACAAGTGATGGGCGCCATCAGGCCACGAGGGACCCACACCCCCTGTCCGTGCGGGCCAGCCCAGGCCACGCTTGGGAGGGGTGTGGACAGCTCGCGCACCCCCTCGGCCTCCCTCTTTGCCTATAAGAAGCCTCTTGACCTAAAAACTCAGGGATGAGGGGTTGTCGTTTTTCCAGAAAGAGTTCCGCTGCTCCGCCACCACGAGAAACCGCGATTCGGAACCAGAAACTCCATTCTGGCACCCTACCGGGACAGGGAATTTGGAGGGGATCATGACCAACTTCATCATCGACTCCTCTCCATCAACCATCCATGTTTCCCCCATACATGAGTGAGTAATACCCCGCTGTAGGCTATGAGGATGGTAGGGATTGGATGAGTTCTATCATGTAACCAAATAAGATTGTTAGGGCATGGTGCCTAGTATCTCTATTAGTGCTATTTGACTTTGTTGCAATTTGTTGTGCTTAATGCTTGTCACTAGGGCCCAAGTGCCATGATCTCAGATCTGAACTTATTATTGATTCATGATGATAGTATTGTTTGTGATCTTATTTGCAAGTTGTGTACACATATCATTGTCCGGATCCAAAGGCCCCGACAGAAATTGGGACAACCGAAGGGGATGACTGTGATATGAGGATCACATGTGTTCACAGAGTGTTAGTGCTTTGCTCCGGTGCTCTATTAAAAGGAGTACCTTAATTGACAGTAGATTCCCTTGAGGCCCCGCTGCAATGGGCTGGCAGGACAAAAGATGTTGTGCAAGTTCTCATTGCGAGCACGTATGACTATAGATGGAATACATGTCTGTGATTGTTTAGTACTTGGATGCTTTACCTTATTTATCTGCAATTTCCCTAGATCTTGAAGTTACATGAGTAGTCTCGTCCATGCAACGCCCGTCCATCCATCCCTATGCCTAGCGCACTCATATCCTACTGTTTGCTACTATTGTTACTATTGCTCTTGTTTTACTGGTGTTGTTACTTTGCTATTGCTACTACAAAATTGTTGCTACTGATAAACTACTATGAGCAAGACTATTTCCAGGTGCAGCTAAATTGACAACTGAGTTGTTAAGGCTTATAAGTATTCTTTGGCTCCCCTTGCGTTGAATCAATAAATTGGGTAATACCACCCTCAAAGAATGTTGCGATCCCCTATACTTATGGGTCATCAAGACTATTTTCTGGCGTCGTTGCCGGGGAGCATAGCTTTATTTGTAAGTTCACTTGGATCTATTATTCTTCACTGCTATTCCTTTCATCGTGGGGAAGTCTCGTGATGGAAAGTTTCATATTTTACCATCAACTACAATAAGAGGTATAGTCCTAAACACCTCTAGTGCTCTTGATTCACCGTCTTTTATAAGTAAGCTTGTTACACCACCACCACATACACATGCTACACACACTGATACTACTGCTGAATCTAAAATTGCTTCTGATACTCATGATGTTACTTCTACTATGCTTGATACAAGTGGTTCATTAGGTCATTTCCTAGATGCTACTATTGCTAGAACTGTATTGGGAAACACTGAAACTCCTAGTGAAGACACTATTACACCCGTTAGCTCACCTGAGTCTAGAGAGAGATATGATATTAATGATGGTTACATTGAAATGACTAATGAATTTATTGAAGAGTACCAAAACACACGTGGTGCTAGTGCTATTAGGAATCACCTTGAGAGACGTACTATTATACCTAAACTGTCTCCTGATGCTAAGTTTGCTACTTCTCCCATAGACATTAAAGATAAAGGTTATGATTTCTCTCTTGATTTATCCTATATAAACATTGTTGAGAAAGAACCTTTTTGTGGGAGTGAGAATGAAAGTGTTGTAGCTCATATGAATGAGCTTTCCACTATGAGTGCCTTATTCTCTGATGATGTTAAGATGCGCAAGTACTTTGTTACTAAAATCTTCCCTTTTTCACTAAAAGGAGAAGCTAAAGCTTGGTTTAATAGTTTACCTCATGGATCCATTGATAGCCCTGATTGTTTGATTGCTACTTTCTTTCAGAAATATTTTCCTCCCAGTGC
The DNA here is from genome assembly GCA_910589765.1 of Avena atlantica. Lineage (NCBI taxonomy): Eukaryota > Viridiplantae > Streptophyta > Magnoliopsida > Poales > Poaceae > Avena > Avena atlantica. The sequence goes on from OU342733.1 coordinate 365,944,529, forward strand.
TAGACATGTTGCTTTGCAGAAACTTTTTGATTTTAAACATGGAGAAGAGGAGAAATTGCCTGAGTCGTGGACAAGGTTTTGTGCCTTGATTCATGCACATCCTGGATGTCCATTGCCTAAAAATGAGCTTCTTGATATTTATTATAATGGACTAACTGATGAATCTAGGACATACCTAGATAGTTTTGCTGATTGTGTTTTCAGGAAAAGAACTCCTGTAGAAGCTGAAAAAATAATGGCTAAAATAAGCAAGAATTATGATGATTGTACTTCAACTGAGCCAATTACACCTGAGCCTACTACACCTGAACCAATTGCGCCTGAACCAACTCCAACACCACGGAAGAGGGGAGTGATTGCATTAAATGATGAAGTGATGAAAGAAGCTAAGAAATGTCTTAAGGTACACTCTCTCCAACACTATTGGGGTACACTCTCTCCAACACTTTGATGAAGGTATTCCCTATGGTAAACCTCCTGATCAATTCTTAGAGGAACTTGACATTTTTATTGTTAAACAAGGTAATTTTAATAAACAAGTTCAGAACCATTTATTGGAAAACTCTTGAGATATTAATGAGTTGAAATATATTGTGGAAAGAACTGCTAATGACGTTAAAATGCTTGTTAAACACTTCCAAATGGTTGAAACCCAAATTGATCAACTTGCTAAGGTAAAAAAAGTTATGCTAGTTAATGCTTCAGGAGATAGACATGCTTATGGAATTAGAACTAGGAGTGGTGTAGCCACTCAAGATCCTTTATATCCTGAAGGACATCCTAAAAGAATTGAGCAGGATTCTCAATAAGCTGAAAATAGTGGTAGTCCTCATAAGAGAAAGAAAAAGAAACATAAAACAGTTGAGGAACCTCATGAACCTACTGTAGATCCTAATAGTATATCTGTCTCTGATGCTGAAACTAAAAGTGGTAATGATAAAAATGATGCTCCTGATAAGGAAGAAGTTGATGAAGAACCCGAGAAGAACACTAAGAACAATAGGTACACTAAGGAAGATTTTATTGCTAATAAACATGGTAGTGAAAGAGAACCTTGGTGCAGAAACCTATGCCTTTTCCCAATAAGAAACACAAGTCAAAGGAGGAAGAACACTATAACAAGTTTTGTGAGTGGATGAAACCTTTATTTTTGCAAATTCCTTTGACTGATGCTATTAAGTTGCCTCCTTATTCAAAGTATATGAAGCATATTGTCTCTAATAAAAGGAAGATTCCTAATGAGGAAATTTCTACTTTGCTTGCTAATTATTCCTTCAATGGTAAGGTTCCAAAAAACTTGGTGATCCAGGTATTCCATCCATTCCTTGCTCTATTAAAAATAATTATGTTAGAATTGCTTTGTGTGATTTGGGAGCTGGAGTTAGTGTTATGCCTTTTTCTCTCTACAAGAGACTCCAACTAGAAAAGTTGATACCAACTGATATATCTTTGCAAATGTGTAGAATCTCAAAAATATTGATCAAGGTTATCAATTCCAATCATCCAAAATTAGGGTTAACAAAAACTTTTGTTAATTAAAATCATTATGAATGCATGTGTGTATGTGATGAATGTATGAATGCATGATTGGACTTGTGTGATTGTTATGAATGGCAAGGAACAGTTTAAAGATGAAAACAACATCATCTAAATCATTTCCAAGCAGAACCAAATTAAGTGAAATTCAAAAACAAACAATACAAGCAAATGGTCATTTTTGCAAATCTTGCTCACTATCTCCCTTTGAGTGTTTCTAGTCCAAGATTTCAAACAGAAACAATTCCATTTCTTTTCACTCCTTGCTAGACCAAGTGAAAGTGAACCCAAGCACACTTTGCAAACCCATATAAACATTTGGCAACTTGATTCAAATGACAATTCAAAATTGAATCTATATCATATGTGAAGATCACCATTTCTCAAAACCCAACCAAACTAGTGCACCTTGACAAATCCAAGCAACCATAGACTACCTAGTATGTGACTAGTACACCCACCAAGTTTCATTCAAAACTTCAAATTCAAATCTCTTGCGGCCATTTCATCAAACACATTCTGAGCACAAATCAAATTAAACATCAAAAACTATAGTGAGCAGTGTTGTGCCAACCTTGTCCCCTCTCTAGCTCACACTACACTCAGTAGATCATCTAACTTGTTTAACCAGCTCTGGCTCACTGTAAACTCGACCGTGCCATCAATGGTGACCATGGTCGAGCCCAATTGCCACCCCCAATGTCAACAGCAAGCTAGGAGCCTCACTAGCCTCGCCAACCTTGTCTAGCAGGCACTCCATCGTCCACCGCCACCCCTTGTCCAGGCCCTGAGCCCTGCCAACCACTAGACCACTCAAAACGAGCACCCCAGTCTCTCTGTGACCATGCCGAGAGCGCGCCAGAGTGTCGTGCTCGACATGCTCGCATAGACCGCGTCTCGCCTTCGCCGCTCGCGTTCGTGATCACCACCGCCCCAGGAACCTCCTAGAAAAGCCTGTGCGCCATTAAATTTCCCTTCGAAGCCGCCCAGAGCGTCGAAGTGTTCTGACCAACTCGCACCGCCCCACGCCTCGCCATCAAGCCGTTGAGCTTCGCTAGAGGCAACGCACCGTCCCCTACCTTCGCCCATGCCATTATCTCACTGTGACGATGACTACGACGAGCACCACTCGCACCCTTCGGTCCCCTCACCGCACTATAATAGAGGCCTCCCCTGTTCGAATTCAGCACACCATCTCACTGCCACCTCTCACTGATCGTACCCACTCATCCCCGGAGCAAGGCGAGCACCAGGTGGCTGGAATTTCGCTGGAGCTTGCCGCAGCTGGAGGAGAAGGGCGCCGTTGATTGGAGCCGCCCCAGGAGGATCCACCGGTACCAGGAGGATCGTCGTGTCGACTTCGTCGTTCGCCCCCATCGTCGACCATCGCCGGAGCCCCGGTGAGCCACCACTGACCCCCACTGGACGCGCTAGGGTTCGACCTCGCCACATTCTATTCATACGTGGACGATGAAACTCAGCAGTCGATCTCACTTCTAATCCTACGGCCCAAACCACCCCGTACCCCTTCGCACCCCCTGTCTCACTGACTGGTGGGGATAATCACTTAAACAGCCTACGCACGTGCGGTGACCCAGCATACCACTGCATGATGCAGTACACTATAGTCGTTGACATAACACCAATGAAACACCATTCACTAGTATTACATCCCTCAGAGTGGTACAACAGAAACATAGCAGGTCCAAGACATGGCTATAGGTTACAATTCAACTCTTTAAACAAGATCTAGATAACACTCTAGGTTAAAGAGAGAGAAAGAAACTTCTTACAAAGAAGAATCAGAAATAAATAACTCAAAAACTATCATATTAATAAGACTAGTATTTTAACTAATGGTCTGGCATTGCTGCTATTGCAATATGCTACAAAAATAGGTTATACGGCTAGAGATTATATTCCTATCTAATCAGTAACTTCGTCTTCACTTGAGTTGACGTATATGCTGACTTTCTTGACTTCATTGAAGAGCTTTAGCTTTTGATGATGATTCCTGAAGCATAACTTGATGTAGACGTCGTCTTAATGGCTTCCGAATCTAGCAAGGGTTAAGAATATACGTTAAGTACGAGTGTACTCAGCAAGTTCACTAGAAAAGAAGTGTTTGATGCACTATATCTACAGCCACAGACCGTAGGTCGTAGGCAATGCAAGATTTCATAAAAAATTCTTCAATGGTTGCTTTTATTCTGAAAATCCATGTCCGTCAGCCTTCACGGGTTTACCAGAACTTTCATGGAGTTCCTTTCCTGCCGCGTTCGCAGCTCCTTCCCGGAACACGGAGTAACAAGTTATAGTTCTTACACTCTGCAGAGGTGCGTTACTTTACCCATGAGAGATCAAATCCTTGTTGCACAACCGTGCTATCTTTCCCGTCCACACTTCCTATGGTGCGGGGCCTATTAGATGATCCAAGCCAATCACTGTCCTTCTCTATGACCCCGCATACCCGACGGATTGCACATCATACCTAGGATAAAACTTGTTTATCAGCCTAAGGTGTACAACCCTCATAGATACCAGAAGCCGTGGGACGTTGAGGGATCCCACCCATAACCTACTAACCCTCTACAAGAGGAGTTGCAACAATTGCCCTGTCATCCGTTGGCATGCGAGAGAGAGCCGATCCAGCTGACTTCTCTGTCCCATTCCAAATCTCATGGTTAACGCGTAATATACGGTGCAAGAATCACTGGCGACATTGGTTGTTAAGTCCTAGATAATATGTTCCTCTACCACCGGAACTTTCATAGTAGGTTATTACCTCATGGTAAATAACCAATTATCACATTATTATGAAAATAGTGTTTTCGGATCTTTTGAAATGCAGGTGATAACAACACTGGATTTAAAAAATACTTACAGAAAATAATCAAAGGACATGAGCAAGTGTGAACTTGCCTTTTGTGATTGCAAGATTATTCACTCACGGTCTTCGTGACAGCATAAGATCCAATATCTCAAATCTGCATCATTGGTCCGGTAAGGACTAATGTTTAAAGAAGCAATATGCTTTTGTGCATAAGTAATGCTATGCTTTTTGTAAAACTCCCAAAGTGAAACCCCAATACTGTAAGTGAAGTGAATTTAGGTGATTCCTTTAAGAGTTGGTTCATCTTTCAATTTTTTTTACTTCACATGAAATGCATTTATAGGAATTTTAAGTCTTGATATACAAGATATAAATATAGAGTGTAATAGTAATCTAAGATTTATATTAGTTGCTATTTGGTGATTATGCTAGAAGTCTATGTATTGGATTATTAAGATTTGGAAAGAACTTTCCTAGAGTTGTTGCTTGAAGTGGCAAAAATAATAACATTTGAAGAAAAGATTTATTTTCTAAGGTTTAAACAACCTTTATAGTTAATAGAACATGATCAATGCCTTTTGGTGATTGATTGATTAGTTTGGATTTGAGATGATTTATGTCTTAGTTGGAATAGACCAAAGTTAATTATAAAAACATAAGTAGTTTATTAAACATGATGTTTATAAGCTTTGAGACTAAAACTAACTTTAAAAGGTTAAGTAAACTTAAGAGGTAATATGTTTTAATTATTCCCAAGTTTTAGATTTATGACAGGTATAACTAAGTTGTGGAATTATTCACTTTATATTTAAGTGAATGATTAGATTAAATTTATTTTGGTATTATGAAGATAATATGTATTTATTTAAGGAAAGTATAATTAAATGATCTTAGTAATTTTTAGAATTTGAAGTCATGTTAATAGTGGTTAAGTTATAATGATTATTCACTATATTATACATATGAGTGATACCAATGTTTATTTAAAAGGGTTTTTAATAAGATTTTTAAAAGAATATTTTAAAGTTAAAAGTTATACTTAAGTTTGATTATGAATTCAAGTTATGGTTTTGGAATTAGTACTTAGATACTAATTGCTCAAGATTTTATAAGAATTGTGATTATTTCTTACTTAAGAATTGTTTTTAAAGAATTTACAAAATAAGTAATAGATAAGGATTTATTATTTTAAAATATTAAAACTTTTCTAATAATATTATTAATGTTTTTTCTAGTGTAATATATTTATTCAAGATCTTAAAAAGATTTTTATTTATTTTTAAGTATTATTTTTTATGTTTATAAAATTCCATAAAAAATTAAATGTATTTAAATATTTACTTCAAATTTTATTTATAGAAGAGTTGAGTTAGTATTTATATAAAATAGTGGATTTATTTTTATACACAAAAATGATTTATTTATTTATTTTTAGGACATTTTCTTATATTGTTATAATTTATTGAGAATTGTAGCGACTTTAACCTTTAATGGTATTTTATTGAACTTAAACAATTAGTTTTATATTTTTCTTAGGTAGATATTATTTTTGTGAACATTTTGATATATTATATGTATTTTTAGGATTTTCTGTATTTTCTTGGACTCTTAGAAATTTTTAGGAAATTCTAATTGTTTTTCTTTTCTTATTTTTTTATCTTGGCCTGATTAATTGGCATGGGCTAACTTGGCCCAATTGGACCTGGCTCGGGTCACTCAGACCGCGGCCCATCTCACCCCTCCCTCTTATCTTCTACACACACACACACGCACAGACACCCCTGCTCTTTCCCGTTCCTCTGCTCCTCCGGCACACGCCACCGCTGGTGCCTACCTGACCAACGCCGGCTAAATCCATGCCACCGGCTGCTGCCATGTGTTGGCACTGGCCTGCCGCCGCCTCCTCTTCCTTTCTCTCTGTTGATTGGATTCAGTCGCGGAGCCGCGCACGCCTGACTGAAACCCTAGCCGCCATGGCTCCAGGTCCCGTTGTGGCTCCCGCGCCGGTGCCTTGGTGGTGGGGTTGATGTTGGTGAAGATGGGGTATGTTCTTGGGTTGTTGTAGCTTGGCGCATGTCGCAGGTTGTAGCTCGGCGCAGGCTCAGGTGTCGCCTGTGCCGATGTGCCGCGGTTGTTGCTACTACGACCACCCCGCCGGTCTGCTTCCTCTTCAAACACCAGCGAGGACCACGGGTAAGTGGGGAATCTCCAATTCTTTTCTTCACTTCATTCCCCTCTGGATTTCTTTCTGTGATGATGGAATCATCCTAAGTAGCACCGATGCTCTGTTCTAGGGTTTGTGTGACAAGGATCTGATCTCCTTAGGATTGCTCTCTGCTAATTAGCAGATGAAACAAACATATGGGGTTATGCAAGCTATCTGTCTACTGATCTACTAAGTGGAGGATATTGTGTTGATGAAATATATTGGATAGCTTGTGAAATTTCTTGTTAGAAGTGAGGTTTGTGATTATTGTTATCCTTTGGTCTAAAGTCTGGTGCAAGTATCTTGATTTCTTTACGGTCAAAATTTGAGATCATTGCATAAGAGGGTTCCTAGGGATGACTAGGAAACAATTTGATTGTTGTGTCTGTATTCAGCACACCTAATTTGCTTGTCCTCATGAGGTGCTTTGCACTTGAGATTCTTGAGCTATGTGTTGACTGTCAACTCAGTAGTAATTATCTTAAATATGATTCCTAGGTAACTAAGCAAGGAAGATGATTAAAAAAATGATCTGAATTCATGTGGTGTGCTTTGCAGGTATATTTTACTTGTTTTAGTTATACTGTCCATATGACAGACTATAGTGGAAATGATTTCTAGCAATTAAAGCTAGAGAAATGATTTGGGTTCTTTAATAAGTGAGATTGTGATTTATTTAGAATGGACTTGAGTTTGTACATAAGAAATTTTGAATCTTCTAGGTACAGAGGTGCTACCCTCTGGGAATATGCCCTATAGCCTAGCAGTTGTGGTACATGCTTGTCTAGTAATAAACTAGAAAATGAACTAATGATGTTATATCATGCAAGGCATGATCTTGGACATATATGAATTGGAATATGCAAAGTAGATTCTCTTTATCTACTTAAATTCTTGATACCTGACTGAATGATTCCTAGATCAAATTATCTAGGAAAATGATTTAAATCATGCTCTGGTTGCTTGCAAGGATTCCTAGCTTGATTGGATAGGAAGATGATATGAAGAACTTAAGAAACCTTGCTAAGAGGTAAAGTAGAAGTATCATACTTCTCTATTTCTGTTGACAATATTCTAGATGGCTTCTGCCATTCTGGAAATTAGTGTGGTGCCTCCTTATGGAGTGTGCATACTAAAATTCCAGAGAGCATGATAGGATATTTATGTTATTGCCTTGGCTTATTATGATTGTTTGCCTGATGGTTTAATGATGGAAATTAAGATGGATTAGTTCCTTGCCTGTGATGCAAATACCGAGGCCTTGATAGAAATAAGAACAGATATTTATTTATTTTGGTGGCTTTCATTCTCTGTGATGAGCTTTGAATAGCATCTCTATGCAAGCCTGAGAGAAAACTCTCCATCCAATCCTCCTAGATAAACATCTAGTGGAAGGGAAGATGGATTTGGATGCTTTGTAACAAAGCCATTATTTCTCTCGAATCTGATGGTGCAAGCTAATAAGAACAAGTGCTGCATGATCTAATTTATATTTTGGACGTGTACCTGTTGTTGGTGGCCTATTGGGGATCTTGATCTACTACTACTTTCCCTTCAGGTTCTGCTTGCACCTCCTCCTTAATCTTCTCATGCTCTTCTTATTGTGATACTGATCTACTCCTCCTTGTGATGCTGCATCTTGATCTACTCCTCCTTGCTTATGTCTTGGCATGTTTCCTAAAATCCTCTAAGTAACCATGCTGCATGATGGTTATAGTGGTGTTGGATGATTGTTGGGAAGTTTAAGTGTGTATGTGCAGATGTGGTGAAACTGGTGAAGTGCTTGGTGGTGCTACGGTTGGCTGCTACTTTTAGCTATCTAATACAGTCCTTTTTGTGTTGACAACACAACACTTTCATGTGTTGTGTGAGATGTTGTCCAGTGGCCCCCCTCTGGTTCAAGTTTCTATGTCCGTGACTCCTCCTTGGAGATGAGATCAAGTAAAAGTGAGATTTACTGTTTGGCTGGATCCTCTTCTTTATCCATGGTGAACTTGCCTCTCTCCTTACTTGGTGAAATTTCCCCTTGCCTATGATGCATCAGTTCTGAGGCCAACATTCTGGATAAGAACAAATTTTTACATTGGCCCTCTTTTTGAATAATACTCAATGATGAGTCAAAGCATATCATCTGTATGCCAAATCTGAGAGTAAAAATAATATACTAACCCTTCTTTTATTACTTATTGTTTTTTGTTATCTTTTGTGTTGTTTTGCAGGAATCAAGAATCAGAAATATAAAGAGTGGATTTAGAAGATGAACAAAATGAAGATGGCTTTAGTTTTAAATTTTAATTTATTCTTTTGTAATTTACCTTTTCTTTTGTGAAGTAATAAGCATTGTATAATTGTAATAAAGGAATTCTTTTTTATTTATTCATTCTTCTTTTGTAAAGAAATATTGTATTATTTATTTTTATTCAATAAAGTGTACTAGTCTTATTTTTCTTTTATAATGCATTTGCAAAGACAATGTAATATTTATATATGCTTGTAATAAAGAATCCTTTTAGTTATTTATTTATGTAATTCATTTTTATATTTATTTGTTTTATAATAATTTAATTTTATGTTTTTATTGTCATAACAATGAAACATTGTATTCTATAATAAAGTATTCCATTATTCTTGGAACTAATTAAATATTTATATCTTACTTATAAATAAGAATTCCATTCTTAGTTATTATTATAATTCATTACATTCAATTTTGTTTATTAATTAAGACTTGCAATTATTGTATCTTTTCATAAATAAGAGTTCACCTAGTATCTCTTATTACAATTTAATTTACAATTATTAATCTATTTCAAACTCTTTTTGTATTCAAATTCATCAATTAAATATTCAAATTTGAATTGCCTTCCCCTCAAACACAAAAGTATAGTAGAGGTCATGTAGAAATCCGTCGCACATGTCCTGATGTTTCCATCAGAACAAGAGAGACCTCGATCCCTCTATAGCTTCTTTAGTTTTGCGCGAAAATTCCCCGGATTTTCTGATGCATGAATGCAATGCACACACATGTGTCCTGCCTATTTTTAGCCGCTAATCCTGCGATGTTACAGACTCTCCCCCTTAAAATAAACTTCGCCCTCGAAGTTCATACTTTTTGTGTTTTGGAATGAGGAATTGCAATTGTAGTGGTTACGACATTTCTCAATTCCATAGTAACCTCAAATGGGAATAATTGTAGTATCCCATATCTAGATCTTTTTCTTGAATTCTCATCATACTTGGCAATTTCCAACATGTTGTTTCCAATACCCCAAATTTCCTTTTACTATCATCCCTTAGGGATATTTCCTTATTATGAACTCCATAATTTGGAGTCTCTTCTTTAGTTCATTTCCCTTATTAGGTATCCTAATACAACTCCTTTACTTGATCATCAAACTTCCTTTTTATACTATATATAAGGTCTTGGAAGTCTCACTAAAACAGGGTTTTAAATTTTATTAGTCAATAGTTGTGGCCAAAAGACTAACTTTTGATTTATGATGGTATGGTTTATACTGGTGGTCCTTTTGAAGATTGGATTTGAACTCATTTATTCCATACCCATTCGTATTCTTGTTCCTCTATACAGTCTAATTTGATGTGATTATTCACTCTTAAAGATCATTTAAGAGTTGTTTCCTCTAGAATTAGTTTGTTAGAATTAATCTATTCTATCTCCTTCAAGCTTTTACCTTAGCAGGCTTTAGATAATCTTTCCTTATTACCTTAAGTACTTCTTTAACTTACAATTATTTACTTAAGGTTTGAGTACTACTACCTTGAAATAAATTTCGATCTTTCATCCAGACATACTTCAGAGAGTAATTTTCTGATGATTTTCTTTTAACCTTATAAAAATAAGGTCTTCTGTTGTTGTGGGTTAGTCCTTATTCTCCAACCTTTATTCAGAAAGTCAGATAATGATACTTTCATTTCTAATGTTTTACTCTCCCCCTTAGGGTTTACTAATAGTCTTCAAACTGTCTATATAGTATTTATTGGCTTTATAATTAGAATATTGGTCTCTATCCAGCTTATACTTTACATAATTAGGGTCTTATGAAAGATTGTACGGTGTATCCACACAATTGTGGATCTCCGAAGTGAATCTTTCAGCATTATTTGTCTTACTTACTATCTGGACACTTTTGCTTTGATAGGTCCGACTTCGCGAAGCGCCTCGAAAGACGATCGCTTAAATTTTATACTCATTTATGTCTTAATTAACTTAGGCCAAGTTTTATGCTCTTTATGCAACCATTAAGATGATCTGGTTAACTATGTCAACCAACACCGGCTGGTCGATACCAACTGTGGATCAGAATACCGACTATGGATCAAATACCAGCTGCGGATCATCCTAGGTTGTAGGTATTACCCTATGGTTTCCGACATACCTCTGGCATTCTCTCCGAATTGTCAGAGCTTGAATACCATTTTTGTTCCAAAGCTACTTCTTTGTACTTATTCATGATACTTCCATGAACTTGGTACTACTACTCCATTACTTCTTAGCTATATTACCTATTTTGAATGAACTTTTAGTTTATTACTTCTTGTTGCTCTTTGTATTTTCTACACTAGACTTTCTTCTTATAACTGTTTAGTAATTATCTGAACTTGATCCATCCTTCAAATTGTGTTGATACTCCTTATTCTTTGCTTCATTCATCATGTAAATCTTCATCTTGGACTTTGAAAACCGTCACTTCCTTCCACGAATTCCTATTCCTATCTAGGTATATAACATCAAGTAGTAACTGGATGTTGAAACATGCATTTGCACACCAAGTCAAACTTCATGTATAGATCTAGTCAATCAAGAATATCCAAGAAAAACCAATAAATCCAAATGTGGTACATATAACACACAATATTCTAAGCCCGAAATATAGTAGTTGAGTATAATATCTCTAGACTTCAGACTTAGTTGTGTATTATATGACACCTCCTCATATAGGTTTACATTGTGATACTTAGGACATAAGGTCAAACTATAATTTGTCTCGACATTTACCCAGATTGCTCCATTGCAACAGGATAATTCTAAACAAAGTGGTCTCAATTTGGTTTTGACCAAATTTTTGTCTCACTTTTGAAATGATTAACTATAACCATCCTTTCCTCATTTAGTAAACTAACCTCACATGATCTCTCCAAATGACTAATAGGTTTCTTAAACCAGAGATTATTGGAATTTTCTAGCACCTATGACTTCTATCATAGTTCTTTCATGCTATTTTATTTCTGATACTTCAAGATAATCAACTAATTACTTATCATATTTACACCAACATCATGGTTTCAGAGCTAATCTCACCATGGTCTTGTTATGTTTTACCTATACATCATGATTTAAGAATTAATCTAACCATGATGACTTTGTTTCTCACTACATTATTATTAAGTCTTAACATAATTTCACTTCATGACGTAGAATTCTCAAGTGAATCCCACATGATTACTACTCATTACATCAACATTTATCCTAATGATATTCATCTTGTTGTCTTTGGTTACCAACAAACCATAAGATTCCACTGTCTTACTTAAATTCTAGGGTTAAGCTATAATATTAGAACTACTTCAATTGATGTCTTGCAATTGATCCTAATCTACTATGACCAATTGGCTTTCCCAAAGTATCTTGGTCGGTTATGTCTCCTTTGGAAGACACTAAATAACACTTTACTAAGAGAATATGGACAACTATTTCTAGAAAGATGATTATACACATCGGAACAAGGTTATACTCAAGTGGATACTCATCACAATTCATAAAATTATTTGGTTTAGATAAGATGGATCCTATAGTCACTATCCAACCTACAGATCTTCCTTAAAGGGTTCTAATCCTAAGGTCAAAGCATATGCTCTGATACCAACTGTGGTGACCCAGCATACCACTGCATGATGTAGTACACTATAGTCGTTGACATAACATCCATGAAACACCGTTCACTAGTATTACATGCCTCAGAGTGGTACAACAGAAACACAGCAGGTCCAAGACATGACTATAGGTTACAACTCAACTCTTTACACAAGATCCAGAGAACACTCTAGGTTAAAGAGAGAGAAATAAACTTCTTACAAAGAAGAATCAGAAATAAATAACTCAAAAACTATCATATTAACAAGACTAGTATTTTAACTAATGGTCTAGCATTGCTGCTATTGCAATATGCTACAGAAATAGGTTCTATGGCTAGAGATTATATTCCTATCTAATCAGTAACTTCGTATTAACTTGAGTTGACATATATGTTGACTTTCTTGACTTCATTGAAGAGCTTTAGCTTTTGATGATGATTCCTGAAGCATAACTTGATGTAGACATCGTCTCAATGGCTTCTGAATCTAGCAAGGGTTAAGAAGATACGTTGAGTACGAGTGTACTCAGCAAGTTCACTAGAAAAGAAGTGTTTGATGCACTATATCTACAACCACAGACCGTAGGTCGTAGGCAATGCAAGTTTTAATAAACATTTCTTCAAAGGTTGCTTTTATTCTGAAAAGCTATGTCCGTCAGACTTCACGGGTTTACCAGAACTTTCGTGGAGTTCCTTTCCCGTTGCATTCGCAGCTCCTTCTCGAAACAGGGAGTAACAAGTTACAGTTCTTACACTCTACAGAGGTGCGTTACTTTACCCATGAGAGATCAAATCCTTGTTGCACAACTAGGCGATCTTTCCCGTCCAGACTTCCTATGGTGTGGGGCCCAGTAGATGATCCAAGCCAATCACTGTCCTTCTCCGCAACCCCGCGTACCCGACGGATTGCATATCAGACCTAGGATAAAACTTGTTTCCATTATCAGCCTAAGGTGCACAACCCTCATAGATACCAGAAGACATGGGACGTTGAGGGATCCCACCCATAACCTGCTAACCCTCTACAAGAGGAGTTATAACAACGGCCCGGTCATCCGTTGGCATGCGAGAGAGAGCCGATCTGGCCGACTTCTCCCTCCCATTCCAAATCTCATGGTTAACGCGTAATATACGACGCAAGAGTAACTGGCGACATTGGTTGTTAATCCTAGATAATATGTTCCTCTACCACCGAAACTTTCATAGTAGGTTATTACCTCATGGTAAATAACCAATAATCACATTATTATGAAAATAGTGTTTTTGGATCTCTTCAAATGTAGGTGATAACAACACTAGATTTGCAAAATACTTTATAGAAAATAATCAAAGGACATGAGCAAGTGTGAACTTGCCTTTTGTGATTGCAATATTATTCACTCACGGTCTTCGAGATGACATAAGATCCAATATCTGAAATCTGCATCATTGGTCTGGTAAGGACTAATGTTTAAATAAGCAATATGCTTTTGTGCATAAGTAATGCTATGCTTTTTGTAAAACTCCCAAAGTGAAACCCCAATACTGTAAGTGAAGTGAATTTAGGTGATTCCTTTAAGAGTTGGTTCATCTTTCAATTATTTTTACTTCACATGAAATGCATTTATAGGAATTTTAAGTCTTGATATACAAGATATAAAAATATAGTGTAATAGTAATCTAAGATTTAGATTAGTTGCTATTTGGTGATTATGCTGGAAGTCTATGTATTGGATTATTAAGATTTGGAAATAACTTTCCTAGAGTTGTTGCTTGAAGTGGCAAAAATAATAACATTTGAAGAAAAGATTTCTTTTCTAAGGTTTAAACAACCTTTATAGTTAATAGAACATGATCAATGCCTTTTGGTGATTGATTGATTAGTTTGGATTTGAGATGCTTTATGTCTTAATTGGAATAGACCAAAGTTAATTATAAAAACATAAGTAGTTTATTAGACATGATGTTTATAAGCTTTGAGACTAAAGCTAACTTAAAAAGGTTAAGTAAACTTAAGAGGTAATATGTTTTAATTATTCCCAAGTTTTAGATTTATGACAGGTATAACTAAGGTGTGGAATTATTCACTTTATATTTAAGTGAATGATTAGATTAAATTTGTTTTGCTATTATGAAGATAATATGTATTTATTTAATGAAAGTATAATTAGATGATCTTAGTAATTTGTTAGAATTTAAAGACATGTTAATAGTGGTTAAGATATAATGATTATTCACTATATTATACATATGAGTGATACCCAATGTTTATTTAAAAGGGTTTTTAATAATATTTTAAAAGAATATTTTAAAGTTAAAAGTTATACTTAAGTTTGATTATGAATTCAAGTTATGGTTTTGGAATTAGTACTTATACACTAATTGCTCAAGATTTATAAGAATTGTGATTATTTCTTACTTAAGAATTATTTTTAAGGAATTTACAAAATAAGTAATAGATAAGGATTTATTATTTTAAAATATTAAAACTTTTCTAATAATATAATTAATGTTTTTCTAGTGTAATATATTTATTCAAGATCTTAAAAATGATTTTTATTTATTTTTAATTATTAGTTTATATTTATAAAATTCCATAAAAGATTAAATGTATTGAAATATTTACTTCAAATATTATTTATAGAAGAGTTGAGTTAGTATTTTTATAAAATAGTGGATTTATTTTTAGAACATTTTCTTATATTGTTATAATTTATTGAGAATTCTAGTGACTTTAACCTTTAATGGTATTTTATTTAACTTAAAGAATTAGTTTTATATTTTTCTTAGGTAGATATTATTTTTGTGAACATTTTGATATATTATATGTATTTTTTAGGATTTTTATGTATTTTCTTGGACTCTTAGAAATTTTTAGGGTTATTTTGGGAAATTCTAATTGTTTCTCTTTTCTTATTTTTTTTATCTTGGCCTATTAGTTGGCATGGGCCAACTTGGCCCAATTGGACCTGGCTCGGGTCATTCATGCCGCGGCCCATCTCAGCCCTCCCTTTTATCTTCTACTCACACGCACAGACACCCCTACTCTTCCCCGTTCCTCTGCTCCTCCAGCACACGCCACCGCTGGTGCCTACCTGACCAACGCCGGCCAAATCCATGCCACCGGCTGCTGTCGTGTGCTGGCGCTGTCCTGCCGCCGCCTCCTCTTCCTTTCTCTCTGTTGATTGGGTTCAGTCGCGGCCCCACGCGCGCCTGACCGAAACCCTAGACGCCATGGCTCCAGGTCCCGATGTGGCTCCCGCACCGACGCCTTGGTGGTGAGGTTGATGTTGGTGAAGATGGGGTATGTTCTTGGGTTGTTGTAGCTTGGTGCAGGTCGCAGGTTGTAGCTCGGCGCAGGCTCAGGTGTCGCCCATGCCGCTGTGCGGCGGTTTTTGCTACTACGACAACCCCGCTGGTCTGCTTCCTCTTCAAACACCAGTGAGGACCACGGGTAAGTGGGGAATCTCCTATTCTTTTCTTCACTTGATTCCCCTCTGGATTTCTTTCTGTGATGATGGAATCATCCTAAGTAGCACCGATGCTCTGTTCTAGGGTTTGTGTGACAAGGATCTTATCTCCTTTGGATTGCTCTATGCTAATTAGCAGATGAAACAAACATATGGGGTTATGCAAGCTATCCGTCTACTGATCTACTAAGTGGAGGATATTGTGTTGATGAAATATATTGGATAGCTTGTGACATTTCTTGTTAGAAGTGAGGTTTGTGATTATTGTTGTCCTTTGGTCTAAAGTCTGGTGCAAGTATCTTGATTTCTTTACGGTCAAAATTTGAGATCATTCCATAAGAGGGTTCCTAGGGATGACTAGGAAACAATTTGATTGTTGTGTCTGCATTCAGCCACCTAATTTGCTTGTCCTCGTGAGGTGCTTTGCACTTGAGATTCTTGAGCTATGTGTTGACTATAAAATCAGTAGTAATTATCTTAAATATGATTCCTAGATAACTAAGCAAGGAAGATGATTAAAAAATGATCTGAATTCATGTGGTGTGCTTTGCAGGTATATTTTACTTGTTTTAGTTATACTGTCCATATGACAGACTACGGTGGAAATGATTTCTAGCAATTAAAGCTAGAGAAATGATTTGGGTTCTTTAATAAGTGAGATTGTGATTTATTTAGAATGGACTTGAGTTTGTACTTAAGACATTTTGAATCTGCTAGGTACAGAGGTGCTACCCTCTAGGAATGTGCCCTATAGCCTAGCAGTTGTGGTACATGCTTGTCTAGTAATAAACTAGAAAATGAACTAATGATGTTATATCATGCAAGGCATGATCTTGGACAGATATGAATTGGAATATGCAAAGTAGATTCTCTTTATCTACTTAAATTATTGATACCTGACTGAATGATTCCTAGATCAAATTATCTAGGAAAATGATTTAAATCATGATCTGGTTGCTTGCAAGGATTCCTAGCTTGATTAGCTAGGAAGATGATATGATGAACTTAATAAACCTTGCTGAGAGGTAAAGTAGAAGTATCATACTTCTCTATTTCTGTTGACAATATTCTAGATGGCTTCTGCCATTCTGGAAATCCTAGTGTGGTGCCTCCTTATGGAGTGTGCACACTAAAATTCCAGAGAGCATGATAGGATATTTATGTTATTGCCTTGGCTTATTAAGATTGTTTGCCTGATGGTTTAATGATGGAAATTAAGATGAATTAGTTCCTTTCCTGTGATGCAAATACTGAGGCCTTGATAGAAATAAGAACAGATATTTATTTATTTTGGTGGCTTTCATTCTCTGTGATGAGCTTTGCATAGCATCTCTATGCAAGCCTGAGAGAAAACTTTCCATCCAATCCTCCTAGATAAACATCTAGTGGAAGGGTAGATGGATTTGGATGATTTGTAACATAGCCATTATTTCTCTTGAATCTGATGGTGCAAGCTAATAAGAACAAGTGCTGCATGATCTAATTTATATTTTGGACTTGTACCTGTTGTTGGTGGCCTATTGGGGATCTTGATCTACTACTACTTTCCCTTCAGGTTCTGCTTGCATCTCCTCCTTAATCTTCTCATGCTCTTCTTATTGTGATACTGATCTGCTCCTCCTTGTGATGCTGCATCTTGATCTACTCCTCCTTGCTTATGTCTTGGCATGTTTCCTAAACTCCTCTAAGTAACCATGCTGCATGATGGTTATAGTGGTGTTGGATGATTGTTGGGAAGTTTAAGTGTGTATGTGCAGATGTGGTGAAACTGGTGAAGTGCTTGGTGGTGCTACGGTTGGCTGCTACTTTTAGCTATCTAATACAGTCCTTTTTGTGTTGACAACACAACACTTACATGTGTTATGTGAGATGTTGTCCAGTGGCCCCCCTCTGGTTCAAGTTTCTATGTCCGTGACTCCTCCTTGGAGATGAGATCAAGTAAAAGTGAGATTTACTGTTTGGCTGGATCCTCTTCTTTATCCATGGTGAACTTGCCTCTCTCCTTACTTGGTGAAATTTCCCCTTGCCTATGATGCATCAGTTCTGAGGCCAACATTCTGGATAAGAACAGATTTTTACATTGGCCCTCTTTTTGAATAATACTCAATGATGAGTCAAAGCATATCATCTGTATGCCAAATCTGAGAGTAAAAATAATATACTAACCCTTCTTTTATTACTTATTGTTTTTTGTTATCTTTTGTGTTGTTTTGCAGGAATCAAGAATCGGAAATATAAAGAGTGGATTTAGAAGATGAACAAAATGAAGATGGCTTTAGTTTTAAATTTTAATTTATTCTTTTGTAATTTACCTTTTATTTTGTGAAGTAATAAGCATTGTATAATTGTAATAAAGGAATTCTTTTTTATTTATTCATTCTTCTTTTGTAAAGAAATATTGTATTATTTTATTTTTATTCAATAAAGTGTACTAGTCTTATTTTTCTTTTATAATGCATTTGCAAAGACAATGTAATATTTATATATGCTTGTAATAAAGAATCCTTTTAGTTATTTATTTATGTAATTCATTTTTATATTTATTTGTTTTATAATAATTTACATTTATGTTTTTATTGTCATAACAATGAAACATTGTATTCTATAATAAAGTGTTCCATTATTCTTGGAACTAATTAAATATTTATATCTTACTTATAAATAAGAATTCCATTCTTAGTTATTATTATAATTCATTACATTCAATTTTGTTTATTAATTAAGACTTGCAATTATTGTATCTTTTCATAAATAAGAGTTCACCTAGTATCTCTTATTACAATTTAATTTACAATTATTAATCTATTTCAAACTCTTTTTGTATTCAAATTCATCAATTAAATATTCAAATTTGAATTGCCTTCCCCTCAAACACAAAAGTATAGTAGAGGTCATGTAGAAATCCGTCGCACATGTCCTGATGTTTCCATCAGAACAAGAGAGATCTCGATCCCTCTATAGCTTCTTTAGTTTTGCGCGAAAATTCTCCGGATTTTCTGATGCATGAATGCAATGCACACACATGTGTCCTGCCTATTTTTAGCCGCTAATCCTGGGATGTTACAGACTCTCCCCCTTAAAATAAACTTCGCCCTCGAAGTTCATACTTTTTGTGTTTTGGAATGAGGAATTGCAATTGTAGTGGTTACGACATTTCTCAATTCCATAGTAACCTCAAATGGGAATAATTGTAGTATCCCATATCTAGATCTTTTTCTTGAATTCTCATCATACTTGGCAATTTCCAACATGTTGTTTCCAATACCCCAAATTTCCTTTTACTATCATCCCTTAGGGATATTTCCTTATTATGAACTCCATAATTTGGAGTCTCTTATTTAGTTCATTTCCCTTATTAGGTATCCTAATACAACTCCTTTACTTGATCATCAAACTTCCTTTTTATACTATATATAAGGTCTTGGAAGTCTCACTAAAACAGGGTTTTAAATTTTATTAGTCAATAGTTGTGGCCAAAAGACTAACTTTTGATTTATGATGGTATGGTTTATACTGGTGGTCCTTTTGAAGATTGGATTTGAACTCATTTATTCCATACCCATTCGGATTCTTGTTCCTCTATACAGTCTAATTTGATGTGATTATTCACTCTTAAAGATCATTTAAGAGTTGTTTCCTCTAGAATTAGTTTGTTAGAATTAATCTATTCTATCTCCTTCAAGCTTTTACCTTAGCAGGCTTTAGATAATCTTTCCTTATTACCTTAAGTACTTCTTTAACTTACAATTATTTACTTAAGGTTTGAGTACTACTACCTTGAAATAAATTTCGATCTTTCATCCAGACATACTTCAGAGAGTAATTTTCTGATGATTTTCTTTTAACCTTATAAAAATAAGGTCTTCTGTTGTTGTGGGTTAGTCCTTCTTCTCCAACCTTTATTCAGAAAGTCAGATAATGATACTTTCATTTCTAATGTTTTACTCTCCCCCTTAGGGTTTACTAATAGTCTTCAAACTGTCTATATAGTATTTATTGGCTTTATAATTAGAATATTGGTCTCTATCCAGCTTATACTTTACATAATTAGGGTCTTATGAAAGATTGTACGGTGTATCCACACAATTGTGGATCTCCGAAGTGAATCTTTCAGCATTATTTGTCTTACTTACTATTTGGACACTTTTGCTTTGATAGGTCCGACTTCGCGAAGCGCCTCGAAAGACGATCGCTTAAATTTTATACTCATTTATGTCTTAATTAACTTAGGCCAAGTTTTATGCTCTTTATGCAACCATTAAGATTATCTGGTTAACTATGTCAACCAACACCGGCTGGTCGATACCAACTGTGGATCAGAATACCGACTATGGATCAAATACCAGCTGCGGATCATCCTAGGTTGTAGGTATTACCCTATGGTTTCCGACATACCTCTGGCATTCTCTCCGAATTGTCAGAGCTTGAATACCATTTTTGTTCCAAAGCTACTTCTTTGTACTTATTCATGATACTTCCATGAACTTGGTACTACTACTCCATTACTTCTTAGCTATATTACCTATTTTGAATGAACTTTTAGTTTATTACTTCTTGTTGCTCTTTGTATTTTCTACACTAGACTTTCTTCTTATAACTGTTTAGTAATTATCTGAACTTGATCCATCCTTCAAATTGTGTTGATACTCCTTATTCTTTGCTTCATTCATCATGTAAATCTTCATCTTGGACTTTGAAAACCGTCACTTCCTTCCACGAATTCCTATTCCTATCTAGGTATATAACATCAAGTAGTAACTGGATGTTGAAACATGCATTTGCACACCAAGTCAAACTTCATGTATAGATCTAGTTAATCAAGAATATCCAAGAAAAACCAATAAATCCAAATGTGGTACATATAACACACAATATTCTAAGCCCGAAATATAGTAGTTGAGTATAATATCTCTAGACTTCAGACTTAGTTGTGTAGTATATGACACCTCCTCATATAGGTTTACATTGTGATACTTAGGACATAAGGTCAAACTATAATTTGTCTCGACATTTACCCAGATTGCTCCATTGCAACAGGATAATTCTAAACAAAGTGGTCTCAATTTGGTTTTGACCAAATTCTTATCTCACTTTTGAAATGATTAACTATAACCATACTTTCCTCATTTAGTAAACTAACCTCACATGATCTCTCCAAATGACTAATAGGTTTCTTAAACCAGAGATTATTGGAATTTTCTAGCACCTATGACTTCTATCATAGTTCTTTCATGCTATTTTCTTACTGCTACTTCAAGATAATCAACTAATTACTTATCATATTTACACCAACATCATGGTTTCAGAGCTAATCTCACCATGGTCTTGTTATTTTTGACCTATACATCATGATTTAAGAATTAATCTAACCATGATGACTCTGTTTCTCACTACATTATTATTAAGTCTTAACATAATTTCACTTCATGACGTAGAATTCTCAAGTGAATCCCACATGATTACTACTCATTACATCAACATTTATCCTAATGATATTCATCTTGTTGTCTTTGGTTACCAACAAACGATAAGATTCCACTGTCTTACTTAAATTCTAGGGTTAAGCTATAATATTAGAACTACTTCAATTGATGTCTTGCAATTGATCATAATCTACTATGACCAATTGGCTTTCCCAAAGTATCTTGGTGGGTTATGTCTCCTTCGGAAGACACTAAATAACACTTTACTAAGAGAATATGGACAACTATTTCTAGAAAGATGATTATACACATCGGAACAAGGTTATACTCAAGTGGATACTCATCACAATTCATAAAATTATTTGGTTTAGATAAGATGGATCCTATAGTAACTATCCAACCTACAGATCTTCCTTAAAGGGTTCTAATCCTAAGGTCAAAGCATATGCTCTGATACCAACTGCGGTGACCCAGCATACCACTGCATGATGTAGTACACTATAGTCGTTGACATAACATCCATGAAACACCGTTCACTAGTATTACATGCCTCAGAGTGGTACAACAGAAACACAGCAGGTCCAAGACATGACTATAGGTTACAACTCAACTCTTTACACAAGATCCAGAGAACACTCTAGGTTAAAGAGAGAGAAAGAAACTTCTTACAAAGAAGAATCAGAAATAAATAACTCAAAAACTATCATATTAATAAGACTAGTATTTTAACTAATGGTCTAGCATTGCTGCTATTGCAATATGCTACAGAAATAGGTTATATGGCTAGAGATTATATTCCTATCTAATCAGTAACTTCGTCTTCACTTGAGTTGACATATATGTTGACTTTCTTGACTTCATTGAAGAGCTTTAGCTTTTGATGATGATTCCTGAAGCATAACTTGATGTAGACATCGTCTCAATGGCTTCCGAATCTAGCAAGGGTTAAGAAGATACGTTGAGTACGAGTGTACTCAGCAAGTTCACTAGAAAAGAAGTGTTTGATGCACTATATCTACAACCACAGACCGTAGGTCGTAGGCAATGCAAGTTTTAATAAACATTTCTTCAAAGGTTGCTTTTATTCTGAAAAGCTATGTCCGTCAGACTTCACGGGTTTACCAGAACTTTCGTGGAGTTCCTTTCCCGTTGCATTCGCAGCTCCTTCTCGAAACAGGGAGTAACAAGTTATAGTTCTTACACTCTACAGAGGTGCGTTACTTTACCCATGAGAGATCAAATCCTTGTTGCACAACCAGGCGATCTTTCCCGTCCAGACTTCCTATGGTGTGGGGCCCAGTAGATGATCCAAGCCAATCACTGTCCTTCTCCGCGACCCCGCGTACCCGACGAATTGCATATCAGACCTAGGATAAAACTTGTTTCCATTATCAGCCTAAGGTGCACAACCCTCATAGATACCAGAAGACATGGGACGTTGAGGGATCCCACCCATAACCTGCTAACCCTCTACAAGAGGAGTTATAACAACGACCCGGTCATCCGTTGGCATGCGAGAGAGAGCCGATCTGGCCGACTTCTCCGTCCCATTCCAAATATCATGGTTAACGCGTAATATACAGCGCAAGAGTAACTGGCGACATTGGTTGTTAATCCTAGATAATATGTTCCTCTACCACCGAAACTTTCATAGTAGGTTATTACCTCATGGTAAATAACCAATAATCACATTATTATGAAAATAGTGTTTTTGGATCTCTTCAAATGTAGGTGATAACAACACTAGATTTGCAAAATACTTTACAGAAAATAATCAAAGGACATGAGCAAGTGTGAACTTGCCTTTTGTGATTGCAAGATTATTCACTCACGGTCTTCGAGATGACATAAGATCCAATATCTGAAATCTGCATCATTGGTCTGGTAAGGACTAATGTTTAAAGAAGCAATATGCTTTTGTGCATAAGTAATGCTATGATTTTTGTAAAACTCCCAAAGTGAAACCCCAATACTGTAAGTGAAGTGAATTTAGGTGATTCCTTTAAGAGTTGGTTCATCTTTCAATTATTTTTACTTCACATGAAATGCATTTATAGGAATTTTAAGTCTTGATATACAAGATATAAAAATATAGTGTAATAGTAATCTAAGATTTAGATTAGTTGCTATTTGGTGATTATGTAGGAAGTCTATGTATTGGATTATTAAGATTTGGAAATAACTTTCCTAGAGTTGTTGCTTGAAGTGGCAAAAATAATAACATTTGAAGAAAAGATTTCTTTTCTAAGGTTTAAACAACCTTTATAGTTAATAGAACATGATCAATGCCTTTTGGTGATTGATTGATTAGTTTGGATTTGAGATGCTTTATGTCTTAATTGGAATAGACCAAAGTTAATTATAAAAACATAAGTAGTTTATTAGACATGATGTTTATAAGCTTTGAGACTAAAGCTAACTTAAAAAGGTTAAGTAAACTTAAGAGGTAATATGTTTTAATTATTCCCAAGTTTTAGATTTATGACAGGTATAACTAAGGTGTGGAATTATTCACTTTATATTTAAGTGAATGATTAGATTAAATTTGTTTTGCTATTATGAAGATAATATGTATTTATTTAATGAAAGTATAATTAGATGATCTTAGTAATTTGTTAGAATTTGAAGTCATGTTAATAGTGGTTAAGATATAATGATTATTCACAATATTATACATATGAGTGATACCCAATGTTTATTTAAAAGGGTTTTTAATAAGATTTTTAAAAGAATATTTTAAAGTTAAAAGTTATACTTAAGTTTGATTATGAATTCAAGTTATGGTTTTGGAATTAGTACTTATACACTAATTGCTCAAGATTTATAAGAATTGTGATTATTTATTACTTAAGAATTATTTTTAAGGAATTTACAAAATAAGTAATAGATAAGGATTTATTATTTTAAAATATTAAAACTTTTCTAATAATATAATTAATGTTTTTCTAGTGTAATATATTTATTCAAGATCTTAAAAATGATTTTTATTTATTTTTAATTATTAGTTTATATTTATAAAATTCCATAAAAGATTAAATGTATTGAAATATTTACTTCAAATTTTATTTATAGAAGAGTTGAGTTAGTATTTTTATAAAATAGTGAATTTATTTTTAGGACATTTTCTTATTTTGTTATAATTTATTGAGAATTCTAGTGACTTTAACCTTTAATGGTATTTTATTTAACTTAAAGAATTAGTTTTATATTTTAGGTAGATATTATTTTTGTGAACATTTTGATATATTATATGTATTTTTTAGGATTTTTATGTATTTTCTTGGACTCCTAGAAATTTTTAGGGTTATTTTGGGAAATTCTAATTGTTTCTCTTTTCTTATTTTTTTATCTTGGCCTATTAGTTGGCATGGGCCAACTTGGCCCAATTGGACCTGGCTCGGGTCATTCATGCCGCGGCCCATCTCAGCCCTCCCTCTTATCTTCTACACACACGCACAGACACCCCTACTCTTCCCCGTTCCTCTGCTCCTCTAGCACACGCCACCGCTGGTGCCTACCTGACCAACGCCGGCCAAATCCATGCCACCGGCTGCTGCCGTGTGCTGGCGCTGTCCTGCCGCCGCCTCCTCTTCCTTTCTCTCTGTTGATTGGGTTCAGTCGCGGACCCACGCGCGCCTGACCGAAACCCTAGTCGCCATGGCTCCAGGTCCCGATGTGGCTCCCGCGCCGACGCCTTGGTGGTGAGGTTGATGTTGGTGAAAATGGGGTATGTTCTTGGGTTGTTGTAGCTTGGTGCAGGTCGCAGGTTGTAGCTCGGCGCAGGCTCAGGTGTCGCCCATGCCGTTGTGCGGCGGTTTTTGCTACTACGACCACCCCGCTGGTCTGCTTCCTCTTCAAACACCAGTGAGGACCACGGGTAAGTGGGGAATCTCCTATTCTTTTCTTCACTTGATTCCCCTCTGGATTTCTTTCTGTGATGATGGAATCATCCTAAGTAGCACCGATGCTCTGTTCTAGGGTTTGTGTGACAAGGATCTGATCTCCTTTGGATTGCTCTATGCTAATTAGCAGATGAAACAAACATATGGGGTTATGCAAGCTATCCGTCTACTGATCTACTAAGTGGAGGATATTGTGTTGATGAAATATATTGGATAGCTTGTGACATTTCTTGTTAGAAGTGAGGTTTGTGATTATTGTTATCCTTTGGTCTAAAGTCTGGTGCAAGTATCTTGATTTCTTTACGGTCAAAATTTGAGATCATTCCATAAGAGGGTTCCTAGGGATGACTAGGAAACAATTTGATTGTTGTGTCTGCATTCAGCCACCTAATTTGCTTGTCCTCGTGAGGTGCTTTGCACTTGAGATTCTTGAGCTATGTGTTGACTATAAAATCAGTAGTAATTATCTTAAATATGATTACTAGATAACTAAGCAAGGAAGATGATTAAAAAAATGATCTGAATTCATGTGGTGTGCTTTGCAAGTATATTTTACTTGTTTTAGTTATACTGTCCATATGACAGACTACGGTGGAAATGATTTCTAGCAATTAAAGCTAGAGAAATGATTTGGGTTCTTTAATAAGTGAGATTGTGATTTATTTAGAATGGACTTGAGTTTGTACTTAAGACATTTTGAATCTGCTAGGTACAAAGGTGCTACCCTCTGGGAATGTGCCCTATAGCCTAGCAGTTGTGGTACATGCTTTTCTAGTAATAAACTAGAAAATGAACTAATGATGTTATATCATGCAAGGCATGATCTTGGACAGATATGAATTGGAATATGCAAAGTAGATTCTCTTTATCTACTTAAATTCTTGATACCTGACTGAATGATTCCTAGATCAAATTATCTAGGAAAATGATTTAAATCATGATCTGGTTGCTTGCAAGGATTCCTAGCTTGATTAGCTAGGAAGATGATATGAAGAACTTAATAAACCTTGCTGAGAGGTAAAGTAGAAGTATCATACTTCTCTATTTCTGTTGACAATATTCTAGATGGCTTCTGCCATTCTGGAAATCCTAGTGTGGTGCCTCCTTATGGAGTGTGCACACTAAAATTCCAGAGAGCATGATAGGATATTTATGTTATTGCCTTGGCTTATTAAGATTGTTTGCCTGATGGTTTAATGATGGAAATTAAGATGGATTAGTTCCTTTCCTGTGATGCAAATACTGAGGCCTTGATAGAAATAAGAACAGATATTTATTTATTTTGGTGGCTTTCATTCTCTGTGATGAGCTTTGCATAGCATCTCTATGCAAGCCTGAGAGAAAACTCTCCATCCAATCCTCCTAGATAAACATCTAGTGGAAGGGTAGATGGATTTGGATGATTTGTAACATAGCCATTATTCTCTTGAATCTGATGGTGCAAGCTAATAAGAACAAGTGCTGCATGATCTAATTTATATTTTGGACTTGTACCTGTTGTTGGTGGCCTATTGGGGATCTTGATCTACTACTACTTTCCCTTCAGATTCTGGTTGCATCTCCTCCTTAATCTTCTCCTGCTCTTCTTCTTGTGATACTGATTTGCTCCTCCTTGTGATGCTACTGATCTTGATCTACTCCTCCTTGCTGCTGTCTTGGCATGTTTCCTAAACTCCTTTAGGTAACCATGATGCATGATGGTTACAGTGGTGTTGGATGATTGTGGGGAAGTTGAAGTGTGTATGTGTAGATGTGGTGAAACTGGTGAAGTGCTTGGTGGTGCTACGGTTGGCTGCTGCTTTTAGCTATCTAATACAGTCCTTGTTGTGTTGACAACACAACACTTGCATGTATTGTGTGAGATGTTGTCCAGTGGCCCCCCTCTAGTTCGAGTTTCTATGTATGTGACTCCTCCTTGGAGATGAGATCAAGTAAAAGTGAGCTTTACTATTTGGCTGGATCCTCTTGTTTATCCATGGTGAACTTGCCTCTCTCCTTACTTGGTGATATTTTCCCCTGCCTTTGATGCATCAGTTCTGAGGCTAACATTCTAGATAAGAACAGATTTTTACATTGGCGCCTTTTTTGAATAATACTCAATGATGAGTCAAAGCATATCATCTGTATGCCAAATCTGAGAGTAAAAATAATATACTAACCCTTCTTTTATTCTTTATTGTTTTTTTGTTCTCTTTTGTGTTGTTTTGCAGGAATCAAGAATTAGAAATATAAAGAGTGGATTTAGAAGATGAAGAAAATGAAGATGGCTTTAGTTTTAAATTTTTCTTTTTCTTTTGTGAAGTAATAAGCATTGTATAATTGTAATAAAGGAATTCTTTTTTATTTATTTATTCTTATTTTGTAAAGAAATATTGTATTATTTATTTTTATTCAATAAAGTGTACTAGTCTTCTTTTTCTTTTATAATGCATTTGCAAAGACAATGTATTATTTATATATGCTTGTAATAAAGAATCATTTTAGTTATTTATTTATGTAATTCATTTTTATATTTATTTGTTTTATAATAATTTACTTTTATGTTTTTTTTGTAATAACAATGAAACATTGTATTCTATAATA
This sequence comes from Avena atlantica, assembly GCA_910589765.1. Taxonomy (NCBI): domain Eukaryota; kingdom Viridiplantae; phylum Streptophyta; class Magnoliopsida; order Poales; family Poaceae; genus Avena; species Avena atlantica. Next base: position 365,972,334 of record OU342733.1, read on the forward strand.
AAGTGTTCCATTATTCTTGGAACTAATTAAATATTTATATCTACTTATAAATAAGAATTCCATTCTTATTTATTATTATAATTCATTTCATTCAATTTTGTTTATTAATTAAGACTTGCAATCATTGTATCTTTTCATAAATAAGAGTTCACCTAGTATCTCTTATTACAATTTAATTTACAATTATTAATCTATTTCAAACTCTTTTTGTATTCAAAATTCATCAATTAAAATATTCGAATTTGAATTACCTTCCCCTCAAACACAAAAGTACAGTAGAGGTCATGTAGAAATCCATCGCACCTGTCCTGATGTTTCCATCAGAACAAGAGAGATCTCGATCCCTCTACAGCTTCTTTAGTTTTGCGCGAAAATTCTCCAGATTTTCTGATGCATGAATGCAATGCACACACATGTGTGCTGCCTATTTTTAGCTGCTAATCCTGGGATGTTATAGCGTGTTGTGTGTAGTGGGCCGGCCCAGTTAACGTTCCCGCGCGACCCAGTAATTCAATCTTAGGTTTTTAAATTTAGTTTCAAACTTAGTTCTGTCTCTATATTAAAAATCATTTCAAAGAGATTCACTGAATAAAATTGCATGAAACTAATTTTGTTAGAAAGGTATGGAAATTCTTAATCCAAGCCCGTTGGATTCAAACCATTTGGAATTGTAGATCACGTATAGTAAACATAACAAGGCAGAGACTTTTCTGCATTCAAACATTTTTCAAAATTCAACCATAAAAGCTTTTGAGTTGATTACAACTCTCAAAAATCCCTTTTGACAAGACCTTTCTAAATATAGAAAAATATATAGGTTTACTTGCAGTAATAATGGACAAGTAATAAAAGAATGCCCCATATGCATTTATAATCACTTTATTTAATTAAAATAAAAAGGTTAAACCTTATTAAATTGTGACACCACTTTAAATCACATTCCCAAGTACTGAAATATGTGGTGATGAGATGTGTCAACATGATCCCCTATTTTAGTTGGAGAATATTAAATCTTAATTAGTTTTTCAATGAGTATAAATTACTTTTCTAAAATAAAATAAATGAAACTAGTGCCTTAATCTTTGTGATGAGTGTGATGATGCTAGATCATCTAGTGAAAACCCTGGTGTGGTAATTCGAGTTAGTTAAGTATTGTTTGGTGATTGTGTACCTCGTATTTATTTATAGACGCTAGTACCGACCAAGGATACGAAGAGGAAGGAGGATACTACAAAGAAGAAGCCGAGGAGAACTTCAACCACTGCACTGCACAAGGAAAGCTACCACTTGCATGTTACCTCTGCAAGCTAACACTTGAAACTATGAAAGCTAGATAACCTATGCAATGAATTAGGCATGCCTTAGTTATACTACTTGATGATACCCAATCCCATCTTTATTTGCAAGCTCTATTATTTTATTTCTTTATCAAATCTCCTTTTTAGTTTTAGTTAGTGTTGGTGATATTTTGGGAAATATATTAGAGGTAGCATAAAGAGCATAAAACTTGGCCTAAGTTAGATAAATCTTGATGTCATCCTGAGGCATGCGATTGAACTTAGATAATTCACACTTGTTTACCACCCCTCATTAGTGTTTACCCCCAACTGTAGTGGCTAGTGCTAAGCATAAAACTTGATCACTTTAGATGGGAATACTTGGTGAAAATGATTATGAAAACCTTGGAATGATGAATCATTCTAATGAAATGTTTTGACATGTGTTCTTGAACACTAGATGATTTTTGATGATGAAAATGTTGAGGCATGACCCTTAGCCCTTTATAAAACTGATGGTTGTCTGGATGCGATACCAATCCAATTTTATCGTACAACCACAATACCCGAATTTGGGTAGGGCTTGACTGGAAATTTATATACCTTAGTATGGTTTCCCTCCCGACCGAGGTTTGAGTTGAGGCTACCTCGTGAAGATTGACAACCTATGCAGTTCCCAAGATGACAGTTGGTCATGGTTGGGAGGCCAAACTCATAGGAGATGTGCCTATACTAGGGCGTGTAATTGAAAGGTTAGGATTGATTATCCGCATACTGAGTATGGTGAATTCATGATTGTTCCTAACAGATGTATCGAATGTTGTGATGAAAGTGTACCACCTCTGCAGAGTGTCAAATTATTCGAATAGCCACGTCCGCGGTTATGGACAGTTGGAGTGGCCATACTGTTCCGTCGTCAGATGTTTTCAAAATGACTTGTGAATTGAATCATGACTTTGACTTGACCACAACAGAGTTGTGAAAGTGAAACTTGAGTTCCCACTTAGGTGTTAAAAAAAACTTAAACTAGTTTTCTTTGCTTCTGAACTCAGTTAGAGATAAATCTGGCTTTTTGCAAAACAACCTAGAGCTTAGTATTCCTACTTGAAACCACTTTACCTGTTAGTGATGGTTTGCGAGTACTTAAAGAGTACTCATGGCTTTTGTTGGGGTTCGTATCATGGAAAACAAAAATTTTCTATCGCATACAAACAAACAAGCCAAGATCTATCTACTAGATTGTAGCAACGAGTCGATGGAATAACTTACCCTCGAAGATTCCAAAGCGGTTAACGAGAGAAGATTCTCGTGGATGATGTAGTCGTACTCTTTCCGATCTCAAGATCGTGTAGACGATCCTTCCGGCGCTGCGTTCTGGCTGCGCTCCCGCAGTCGGTCACACGTTCGGTACTCGACGAAGACCTTCCTCTCCCTTGTTCCAGCAGGCAGCGGAGGTTGTAGCACTCTCCTCGCGATTCCGGCAGCACAACGGCGTGGTACCGGAAGTAGAGGGGAGATCCCGCAGGGCTTCGCCTTAAGCCGGAGCGAGTATGGTGGAGTATGAGAGAGTACTATTAGTGGTCTAGGGATTAGACACACCAATTAGAAGGCTCTAAACCGAAGGCTAGGGCAATTAGAAGCTCTATACCAAAACGGCTCTAAACCGGAGATTAGAGGATAGGAACTTGTGTGTAGAGGAGGAGGCCCTGCCCCTCCTTTTATAGGTGGAGGGGCTGGCGCGCCAGGGAAGGGGAGGGGAGTCCCTCCCCAACTCGGCCTAGGCTAGCCGCCGGCTTGGAGGAGAGGGACTCCTCCTCCAAGTTGGTTTCAACCTCCTCTTGCTTGTTTCCCACAGTTTCTTGTTTTAGCCGTTTGACTTTCCAACTGGACATTTGAATTTTCTGTTTTAGGATTCAATTTAATCCTTTATTTGAAACAGCAAGAACACTTAGTACATGATGCAATCATTCCAATATGTAATGACACATTCATGTACCCCTTCCCCCCCCCCCCCCCCGGAGTGCCGGACATTCCGGAACCTTCTAGAACATTCCCGATGAAAACACCGGAATCATTCCCGAACTCCGAAACGGGACTTTCCTTATATGAATCTTATTCTCCGGACCATTCCGGATCACCTCGTGATATCCCGGATCCCATCCGAGACTCCGAACAACATTCGGTCTCTTTCTCATAATACCATAACTACTCAAAACAACGTCGAATCCTTAAGTGTGTCTCCCTACGGTTCGTGAATTATGCGGACATGATCGAGACACTTCTCCGAACAATAACCAATAGAGGAATCTGGAAATTCATATGGCTCCCACATATTTCTACGATTACTTTGCGATCGAATGAACCACTTACATACGATACCAATTTCCCTTTGTCTCACGATATGTTACTTATCCGAGGTTATGATCGTCGGTATCTCTGCATACCTAGTTCAACCTCGTTACCAATAAGTACTCTTTTCTCGTTCCCGTGATATGTTATCCCTTGTGACCCAGTCGCATGCTTGCAAGCTAATTGGATGACATTCCACCGAGAGGGCCCAGAGTATATCTATCCGTCATATGGATGGACAAATCCCACTCTTGATCCATGTGTCTCAACCAATACTTTTCGAACACTCAATGCCACCTTTATAACCACCCAGTTACGGTGTGGTGTTTGATGTCATCAAAGCATCCATCCGGTAAAGGTGATATGCATGATCTCATGGTCGAAGGAATTAGGTTACTATGTATCAGAAAACATATAGCAATTGAACTATTTAAAATGACTTGATCTTTATGCTACGCTTATCTTATAGGAGTATGTCCATCACATCATTCTCCTAATGATATGACCCTGTTGTTAATAACATCTCTATGTTCATGATCAGGAAACCATGATCATATATTAACCAACAAGCTAGTTTAACAAGAAGCTTTACTAGGGACTCTTATTTTAGTTTACAAATCACACAAGTATTAATGTTTCCGGTTAATACAATTATAGCATGGTATGTAAACATTTATCATAAGTATGAAGATATGATAATAACCCACTTTATTATTGCCTCTTGGGCATATCTCCAACAGTCTCCCACTTGCACTAGAGTCAATAATCTAGTTTCAAACCTTTGTGTATTCAACACCTATGGCTTTCCGGTGTTGTATGTACACGATTGCTAGTGGTCAACTGATCTCCGGATCTGACACTTCCAGGTCCGTGTGTAATTGCATGTCTTTGCGTCTCTACGCATCACTCATTCTCTAATGAGATGGCTTTGTATAAATTTGGTCTTTCGGTGTGACCTTTAGCTCTTTGGGGTTAAAACATGTTGATAATATTGTCGCACAATATATCTTCATAGTATTATCCCACTATGAACTACACCTAGTTTGATAACAAACTACTTGACACAAATGCCCTCTTTTGCTGCTAAAATAGCAGTCATATACTTAGCCTTTTGTTGTAGTATCTGTCACAATGTCTTAACTTTGGAACTCATCCAAATCCATTATGGAACTCACTTTCCATTATATTGTGCCACCCTTAGTTTAGATTGAGATAAACTTAATTTGTACTTTGTGACAAAGCTAGTATCAATGTAGTACTTTTACAATGAACTAATCATCTATTTGTCACTTCTACAAATATTATACTCTTAGTTCTTCCAAAAGATCATAAGAATATCCTTACTATTGTCCAATGATCATCTTACGAATCATTCTGGTATATGCTCACAACATTTAGAGCATAGGACATATCTGGATTTGTACATATCACAGTATGATTGATATAAATATTCTTTGTGATTTCATACATCAACTATCAATCTATACTTGATTATTTGTTTCACTTTACCAAATGTTAATACACTTGAATATATCATCAACATTGAACTTATTCAATCCTTTCTGTGCGACAAGAACCTCTCTTGTAGTTTCTATATTGAACTCATTCAATATCTTGTCTATGTACTTCTGGCACAACCATATTAGCGTCTATTGATGCCAAATATTTGGGTTTTGCCTAAGTCTTTCATTGAGATGAAATTCTTATCTTGTGTTAATAAAAAGATACATCACTTCCAATCAACAATATGTCTCCTACATAATGTATTAGAAATATGTCTTAGCGCTCCCACTTAATTTCTTGCAAATGCAAGCATCTTCATTGTCTCTGATGAATTTAAACTCTTTTAACAATTTCATCATTGTGAAGATTCCAACTCCGCGATGCTCACTTCAACCATTGAAGTTTGCATATGCTTCTAGCATCCTTTGATTTAACAAAACCCTATGGACCGTGTCATGCACACGTCCTAGGTAACAATTCTATTAGAAGAACTTGTTTTGTTTATTCAACTACCATATAACAAAATTATATGTAGTGGTTGCTACATTTATCCGTCTAGACTAAATATCGCTATGAAAGATCAAATCTTGTCATAGTCAACCCTTGAACATTGTTGTGAACTCTTTCCCAACATGTCGACTATTTCATAGATGTACAATATCCATGTCTATTTATTTATAGATCCAAACACAACTGTAAGGTCTTACACCTTTCTCGAGGGTCCTTCAAGTTCAAAACTTGATTTCTCGTGTATGGAACTATCACGGATTTTTATGGCTTCAAGCCATTTGACGGAGTCAGGGCCCATCATCGCTTCTTTGCATGTAGTCGGTTCATTATTCTCAAATAATGATTCAACCCTCAAATCTTGGTATTTGATTGTTTACCCGACCTACTTGTTTCAATAGGAACTTAGATCTCCATGACCACAACCTTTGAGGCACGTGAGCCATGAGCATTATTGCTACCTCCGGAACACTTTTCGGCGCTGCGCAACTCTGCACATATAGCTAAGGTTCCTTTAACCTTATCAAAGTTCTATTGTCCTCCCACTTAACTTTTCACGAAAAATTCCTTCTCAAAGAAACTTGACGTTCTAAGCGACAAACACTTTTGTCTTCGGTGTTATGGAGGAATACTTAACAAAGACAGGTTCATACGACTTTGGTTGCAAACATCTTTCTTATGTATAGCATACCAATGTTTAAGAAAGGACTACTTGGGTTTTATCCCAAACCATAACCTTATATGGTGTCATTTCAACGGATTATGATGAAGCTCTTTTCAGTGGGAAAAACGGTAATCTCTAAAGCTTTTAATCTTTAAAATACAATGGCAATTTTATGAATTACACCTTTGATCTCACCATGTCAAACAAGGTTTAATTACATATCTCGAATTCTCCATACTCTTATGGTGTTTCGGGAAATGCAAATCCACGGAACGATTCCTTAAATCTTAGGTATTATGCTAAACTCTGTAACTCAAATATCTTCCTTTATGATCTTTATCATAAACTGTTTATATTCTTGTTACAATGATTTTGCACTTCATCTTGAAAGTCTTTGAACTTTTCAAATATTTCACACTTCATCCTTATTAAGTAAATATTCATATATTCACTCAAATTTTCGGAGAAAGCATATGAAGTTGAAATCCATCGCTCTCGACTACACATAATGGACTTCGTACAATAATATGTACAAGTTCCAATAAGCTAGTCATTCGTTCCCTTTTGGCCTATGAACGAAGTTTTAATTATCTCTAGGAAAGTTTTACAAGCGTCATTTGATCAAAAAATCAAAAGACTCCAAAATCCCATCCACATGGAGTTTCTTCATGTTTTCTTTCCAATATAATTTAAACGGCGATGTCACTTCCTAAGTGATCTTTCAATCAATTCGTCTTTCGACATCTTTAGCATTAGTTTTATGGATGTGATTTATTCAACGAGATTTGCGAATCCATCTTTTATGGATTACGGTAATTATTTGAACAACCCTTTTGTTCTCATAATACTTGATAAAACAAATCTTGAAGGCAAGCTTTGATGTTTAACGAGCAACACAATAACCCTTTATTTGTTCTTGATGAACATCATCACATATTCTTTTGCTAGTTACTTAGGCCATTGTAGTTCATGAATTGTGTTGTTTCGTATGACGATTCACACCAACAAATTCAGTATCAAATACTTAATAACCACATTGTTTAATAAGCAAAGAATATAGCCATAACATGTATATCATCTATATACTTAAACTGAACAATTCTAGTATTTTCTTTTCTGCCATATATTTATGAGATTCTCTTTCAGTATTTCCTTTTCTGTTTGAAAGAATCTATCAACATCAATAGTGGAGTCATACATATGACACATAGTCCAAAACATGTATAGTTAAATACCAATGTCTTTGGACTTGCACTTTGAAGTAGATCACCATCATCAAATGTTTGGTGTTCTTTCAAATTCCTTTATTTAGTAATCTCTTGGTGTAGTAAACATTTTACCTACATCAATTATTCATCCTTATCATGGAATCGTCCATGATCAAGCTACTTTTAGCTTATAACGATGAATTACGAGTATAATGTTGCTATCCAAAACCTTTTGGAGGATTAGGATAACAAGTGTCTCCAACCTTTTGCAAATTCTCATCAAAATATGAGAACATGAACTTTGCCATATTATACTCAATCATGTTGTAACCAAAACTTCGTTTCAGATATCACAATATCTTCCACACATCATGGTTTCTAAAACAACTCTTTCAGATCCTAGATAACCTTGATGTTAAGACAATCCTTTGAATATCAAGAATCATGGAGACAAACATGATATTTATATACTAACACTTGGAATTGTCACTCTTGTTTTAATACCAATTATTAAACTTCATGGAGTAACCGGAACTTACTGAAAGTTTGCAATAGGACTTTTAAACTTTAGATTAACACTTCAAAACAATACGATACCAGTTCGTAAAGTAACTAACTAGAATTCTATAGTTCTATCATCTCAATTATAACTAAGCGCAAGGTGGTAAACGGATGCCAATGACTACAACAACTATGCAAATTCACTTTGATTTAGTTTATGATAAATTGAGTTCTAATTAATAATTAAATTAATCTAGGTGAACTCCCACTCAAAATAATATCCCTCACATTGTTTTAGTGATCACACGAACCAAATCCACCACATCAAAACCGATCATCACGAGAGTTGACATAGCTTCAATGGCGAACAATCAACATGTTCATCATATCTCCTATATGACTCATGCTTTACCTTTCGGTGATCCGTGTTCCTGAGACCATGTCTGTACATGCTAGGCTCATCAAGATCAAACCTTAGCTTCCGCATGAGCAAATCTGGCTTGCCCACGTTGTATACACTTGCGGAATCTAACACACCCGATCATCACGTGGTGCTTCGAAACAACAAGCTTTAGCAACGGTGCTAACTAAGGGTGAACACTTTATGACTTGAAATTCATGTGCATGAGGGATCATCTTATAATGCTACCGTCGTCTACTAAGCAATACAAGATGCATAAAGGATTAACATCACATGCAATTCATAATATGTGATATGATATGGCCTTTCTTCTTGTGCTTCCGATCTCCATCTTCAAGCACGAACATGATCTCCATCATCACCGGCATTGCATCAAGGTCAATGACGCTGCTCCATGGTTGTCGTCCACCGGCTTCAACTATTACAACTACTTTGAATAGACACGCGGGTCTTAACAGAAATTAAAGACAACCATATGGCTCCTGCCGGTTGCCGACTTACAATAAGGAACATTGCATACATCATATATAATCACAATCATGGCCATATCACATCACTGCACACCCCTGCAAAACAAAGTTAGACGCCTCTACTTTCTTTGCATATTTTACGTGGTTTGGGGCTTTCAATAAGTGTCGTTCTAACTTACGAACAAGAACCACAACATTGATACTAGTATTGTTAATCACCCGTTGTAAATTGGATCTTAACTATGCTAGGAGAAACAGGCACCCGCAAAGCCACTTATGCAATACAAGTTGCATGTCAAGCGTGGAGCAAGTCTCATGAACGATGTCATGTAAGGTTAGCCCAGACCGCTTCATCCCAACATATCGCAAGATGCAAAGTACACAAGAAGCAATCGACAATAAAAGCATCAACGCCCACAATGACCATTGTGTTCTACTCGTGCAACAGATCTACATATAGACACGGCTCTGATACCACTGTTGGGGTTCGTAGCATGGAAAAGAAAATTTTTCTATCGCATACAAACAAACAAGCCAAGATCTATCTACTAGATTGTAGCAACGAGTCGATGGAGTAACTTACCCTCGAAGATTCCAAAGCGGTTAACGAGAGCAGATTCTCGTGGATGATGTAGTCATACTCTTTCCGATCTCAAGATCGCGTAGACGATCCTTCCGGCACTGCGTTCTGGCAGCGCTCCCGCAGTCGGTCACACGTTCGGTACTCGACGAAGACCTTCCTCTCCCTTGTTCCAGCAGGCAGCGGAGGTTGTAGCACTCTCCTCGCGATTCCGGCAGCACAACGGCGTGGTACCGGAAGTAGAGGGGAGATCCCGCAGGGCTTCGCCTTAAGCCGGAGCGAGTATGGTGGAGTATGAGAGAGTACTATTAGTGGTCTAGGGATTAGACACACCAATTAGAAGGCTCTAAACCGAAGGCTAGGGCAATTAGAAGCTCTAAACCAAAACGGCTCTAAACCGGAGATTATAGGATAGGAACTTGTGTGTAGAGGAGGAGGCCCTGCCCCTCCTTTTATAGGTGGAGGGGCTGGCGCGCCAGGGAAGGGGAGGGGAGTCCCTCCCCAACTCGGCCTAGGCTGGCCGCTGGCTTGGAGGAGAGGGACTCCACCTCCAAGTTGGTTTCAACCTCCTCTTGCTTGTTTCCCACAGTTTCTTGTTTTAGCCGTTTGACTTTCAAACTGGACATTTGACTTTTCTGTTTTAGGATTCAATTTAATCCTTTATTTGGAACAACAAGAACACTTAGTACATGATGCAATCATTCCAATATGTAATGACACATTCATGTACCCCTCCCCCCCCCCCCCCCCCCGAGTGCCGGACATTCCGGAACCTTCTAGAACATTCCCGATGAAAACACCGGAATCATTCCCGAACTCCGAAACGGGACTTTCCTTATATGAATCTTATTCTCCGGACCATTCCGGATCACCTCGTGATATCCCGGATCCCATCTGAGACTCCGAACAACATTCGGTCTCTTTCTCATAATACCATAACTACTCAAAACAACGTCGAATCCTTAAGTGTGTCTCCCTACGGTTCGTGAATTATGCGGACATGATCGAGACACTTCTCCGAACAATAACCAATAGAGGAATCTGGAAATTCATATGGCTCCCACATATTTCTACGATTACTTTGCGATCGAATGAACCACTTACATACGATACCAATTTCCCTTTGTCTCACGATATGTTACTTATCCGAGGTTATGATCGTCGGTATCTCTGCATACCTAGTTCAACCTCGTTACCGATAAGTACTCTTTTCTCGTTCCCGTGATATGTGATCCCTTGTGACCCAGTCACATGCTTGCAAGCTAATTGGATGACATTCCACCGAGAGGGCCCAGAGTATATCTATCCGTCATATGGATGGACAAATCCCACTCTTGATCCATGTGTCTCAACCAATACTTTCCGAACACTCAATGCCACCTTTATAACCACCCAGTTACGGTGTGGTGTTTGATGTCATCAAAGCATCCATCCGGTAAAGGTGATATGCATGATCTCATGGTCGAAGGAATTAGGTTACTATGTATCATAAAGCATATAGCAATTGAACTATTTAAAATGACTTGATCTTTATGCTACGCTTATCTTATAGGAGTATGTCCATCACATCATTCTCCTAATGATATGACCCTGTTGTTAATAACATCTCTATGTTCATGATCAGGAAACCATGATCATATATTAACCAACAAGCTAGTTTAACAAGAGGCTTTACTAGGGACTCTTATTTTAGTTTACAAATCACACAAGTATTAATGTTTCCGGTTAATACAATTATAGCATGGTATGTAAACATTTATCATAAGTATGAAGATATGATAATAACCCACTTTATTATTGCCTCTTGGGCATATCTCCAACAGCTTTGTCCCTGGCTATTCCCATGGCTAGACTATGAAGAGGACTATCAGGAGGATGGACTGCAGGAAGGTTACGACAACTAGGATCATCTCCCATCGTCGGCATTGCCTGTGACCATGAAGATGGAGCTTGCCCGCGCTATCATTATTATTCCGCTGCTTGATTGTACTAAGACTGGATCATGAGATCCTTTATTTGTTGTAAGACCTTATGTATGTTTTGTAATGGATGATGTACTGTGATATCTAATCTTTTATGTCTCACAAAAATGGTAATCCTGGGATTGGGATGTATGGCATAACAGGCATCTGGGATTAAAAATCCGGGTGTTGAAAAAATGGCTGATAAGTATACTACTATTCATGTTGGTATATGTGAGGATGTTCATGTTCAAGTGGCTCATAATTGCTTGGTTTTGACTAATTTTTTTGTGCTTGAGATGCCTAAAGATGATAATATGTCTGTTATTCTTGGGAGACCTTTTCTTAATACTGCTGGTGCTGTCATCAATTGTAATCAAGGAAAAGTAACTTTTAATATTAATGACAAAGAGCATACTGTCTATTTCCCCAAGAAGGTTGATAAGAGCTATTGCCTGAATTCAATTGAAAATATTGAGAGCATCAAAGTTGGAGAAATATATTGTCCCATTCCATAAGAAAGTTTTGAAACTATTATGATTGGAACTATTGCTATTAAGTTTGAGGTAACATAATAATTTAGTGAAATGCAAAGTTATGTTTCATATAAGATTGTTTTGGTAATAAGACTTGATCAACCTTGTTGACAAAGGGATTTTAATGAACAAAACAATGCTTTCACAATGGTTATACTTCCTCACTTTTATTTTTTCCCTCTCTAGCCTTTGTTCTTCCTCTTGTTAGCTTTAGTTTTGCTAGTTGTTTGCTTGTTAGAGTGTCTTAGAACTTCTATAGTTTTGGTTTTGGTTTGCTTTTTGCTTCTTCTAAAAAAATCTTTTTTGCGAGAAAATCAATTTTCATAACCTGAAAATTGGCCAAAAATAAAGTTTCCTGAAAAATTCTAGAAAATTCATATTAAAATTTTCCTCGAAAAAGGGGCAGAGTGACACCTGGAGTGGCCCAGGGGGACCCACCAGGCCAGCACACCCCCTGGTGGCGCGGCCAGCCCTAGGGCGCGCCTGACCTGGGTGGGGCCCACCTATGGCCCTCCAAAGTGCCTCCTCCCAGCCACTTCTTTCTCTCTCCCAAAAAACATCGGAAAACTTTCTCAAGCTCAAGTTCCTGCTGTTCTTGCTCCCGATTTTCGATCTCCTTGCTCAGCCCATCTTTGCTGCTGATTTTTGGAGGGATTGCTCTCCGGTATGTGCCTCCTCTGCTTGTCCAATTAGATTTTTGATTGGTAGATTGTATCTTGAGTATTTTTCTACTGTAGGTGATAGGTTGTGTGAGCTTGCATGCTTGGTCTATGCTTATATATTTCATTTTTATGCATGCTTATCCCTTTAGCAAGTTCCTATAGTAGTTCCTCATCATTTATCAACTTGGAGATCACTTGGTTTGATGTTTGCCTAAAAATTTCAGAAAAGAAGACGGGTGCATACCAACTGAATCAACATGATTTGATGGTACTTGAGCCAATGAAAGTCCATCGTGAGGAGGAAGTCTTCCCTTCCATATATCCATGCCCTGAATTTATGAGAGTTACAGGGATCTTTCAGGATTTCCAAACTATGATTACTAATGCGGGGTTGGAACATTTTGTTGGAGAAGAACCATACCAATATGTTAAGCTAACCATGTCTGTGGTGCAGGACTTTTGGTTTAGTTGGTCCTTGTCTAATCCCATGGTCCACTGTAAAATTTACAATATAGTGTCGACCTCCCTTTTATTGATTTTTGTGCAGCTATCAAAGTGCCATAGTGGGGTTCTTGTGAGAAGATTAGAGAGACGCCTAAGCCACTCATGGACTTATATGCTGAAATTTGCCAAGGTTGCGTCTTCTCAAAGGAAAGTGGTAAAATTCGGAACATTCAGTTCCCATCCATTAGATATTTTGCCTATTTAATTACCAAGTGTGTTCTTGCTAAAAATACTACTAGAAAACTATCTTCATTTGATCTAGATTTTATCTCAGCTTCTTTTAATATGGATAGAACTTATAACTTGGGGGTGCTTTGATTGGTTTTCGTCTTGCTACTAACCGCGAGAAAGGTGGAATTTGTGGAGGTCTCATTGCCTCTCGGTTGCTAGCTTTCCATGGTTTAGAGCCTTATCATTCAGATTTCCAGTTCCCCATAGAGATACTTGATCTCAATTCCATGGTTCAGCTCCTCTTGGGGTACATTGAGTGATTTACCGTATGATATATCCTTTTTCAAGCGTGGTTGGAGAGGGGGTAGGTCTGAGAAAGTAGTCTCTTTGCCTGCACCTTTTTTGTTTAATTTTGATAACAGGCAAGGATGGTCACTCACGGAGGAAGAACTTGACACATACGTGGCGGAGCTCTCCTAGCAAGAGGAGAATGTTGGAGAGGATGCCGAAGATGATTCGGTTCAGCCCTCCAACATGTGGGAGTCTTCATAACAGCAGCCCTCCTATGATTGGAGCGCTTCTTCTTTTTCATCGCGAGGGCCTGATTATGATCATTCCTATGATGAACCACCATCTTGGGGTTACTACCCGCGCTATTGAGCCCCACTTAGGCCTAAAGCCTAAGCTTGGGGGGAGGTATACCGACATCACACTCATCTATATATCATGTTTCGTCGGTTTTTGTATATCCATGTTTCTCTTTCTTTTTAGTTTTTTCTTTCCCAAAACACAAAAATACCAAAAATATTTTTGTTGTTTCTCTTGGTTTGTTTCTTTGCGTTTTTAGCTTTGGTTTGCCTTAAGAAAAATCCAAAAAGATTTTGCTTTGTTTGTTTTTCTTTTAGTGCTTGCTTTAAAAATCGAAAACACCAAAAATATTTGCTATTCTTCTTTGGTTTTTTGAAGTTCATTGCAGGGTTTAACGGTCCTCAGTGGAGTTTGGTTTCATGTTATTATTCAAGCCACACAAGTGAAGGGCAATAATGAATATTAATGACAACTTGAGGGGTGGTAAGAGGCTGGTAATGAACTCTATTTGTTCTCATTTTTGTACATATACTCATCATTGTGGGCATGCTTAGTCTGTTCATATAAGGTGTATGTTATTTATGGATGATTAGTAGTTCTTGCTCTCTTATGATTAGATCCAGCCTGCTAATAGTTTGTAGCATGTCATATGAATGTTTGCTTGCATTGTTCTATTCATAACTTGGTATGACATTGTGGTATCCTCCTTTGAATGTTTCATTTTAATTGACTTGGCACATGCTCACGCATGCATATGACTGAACAATAGTCAGTTAAGCCTCGATGAATTATATTGCCTCAGAGTTCTTGTATCACTTTCATGCCGTAATTAGTCCTGTTTTGTTGCAAGCATGATTATGAAAGTTATGGCTCTCTCTTTTGTCGCTACCTCTCTATTGCTAGCCTTCACTTGCACTGAGTATGAGATCTACTCGTGCTTCCAACTCCCCAAAACCAAAATTGTCAAAAGTGTCCACCATACCTACCTACTAGCATCATTTGCTATTCGATGCATATTTATTATGCCTTGTTTTTATTCCAAATAAAATGTTTGCTTGTTATGATAAAGTTAGTTAGTAAAGCTCTCACAAACTTGATGGCACACTTTATTTCTTGCATTTAATAAACTGAACCATTGTGACTATCCATGAAAGTTATATGCTTGCAAATTATAGGCTGGGAGTTAGCAGAACCGTGTTGTCACGGGGAACGCTTTCAACACCTGTGAATATATACCCAGTTGATATCATGCTCTTTTGTTTACGGATGTCGTCGGTGTGAAATAAAAGGGGAGCTTGTAAGTCCATGGAGTTATGTATATGTGTTAGAGAAACGCCTGGGCCGCTAGCCTAAGCCATGCCTAATCATGGTGGAAACTTGCAGCATAACCATAGCGAGCAATCTATGAAGCATTCTTCTTATTAAAAAAAGAGATAGATATTGAGAAAAGAAGAAAAAAATATGAGAAAAGAGGAAAGAGAGAAAAAGCACCATTTTCCCATGGAAAATAAGGAGATTGCTGATATGCTCATTGTCTGCTTGCATTGTCATTTTGATATGGAATATCTCCTATATCATGTGCAAGGGGTACCCCGTTGGCGGTTCTCTATGATACACATGTATTTACTATGACAAGAATTTACCAGTAACTAAAGTTGAGTAGCATGAGGAGCGGCCCTCATACTCAAGGGACATGAGATTTCTAGCTTATGGTCTATCAAGCATATAACTCATATTGGACCTCACTTTCACCTTAACCATCTAAAGATGCCTATGATAGGGGCAATGAGAGCTCAAATCTAATGAGTACCATACTTTCAGCATTTGGATGCCTTTCAAACTTTTCAAAACCTTTCATTTCCTTGTTGAGTCACCACTTATTCTATGAGCACTTTCTTGAGAGCATAGTTGTCATTCTTAGTGTAATGTGCTTGCCTCAAAACTTGGTTAATTATGTCATGACTTTGATGCTTGTATATTTGATATCTTTACTTCTAGTCTTCACTTGAACTTCAGAGGTGCCTTGGCATTTATGTTTTGCTCTACAAACAAAGGCAAGCGAGATACCACTCTATCATACCTTTTTTATGAGCATTGCAATGTTGCTTATGTTTATGTTTCATGATACTTATTATTATTGAGTTGGAATCTCTTCATAGCTTGCAATGACTATTAAGACTTAGTTGCATACTCCTTATTATGAATTGTCTAAGTATCTACTCATGTGCTGAGAATATTTACATCATATGGAGCAAATGTGTCTGTGAAAGTTCTTTTATCGCACTCAGTTTTAAACTGAATTGCTTGAGGACAAGCAATAAGCTAATCTTGGGGGAGTTGATACGTCCAAAACGTATCTACTTCCCCGAACACTTTTGACATTGTTTTCTCCTCTAAACTTGTGTGATTTGGATACAACTAACACGGACTGACGCTATTTTAGTAGAATTATCTTGGTGTCTAGTTTTTGTGCAGAAAATCAACTATTAGGAAAAATCCCGGAAAATATACCAAAAATCCTATTTCACCAGAAGACTCACGGAGCCAAAAGACAAGACGGAGGAGGGCCACGAGGGGCCCACACCCCCTGGCTGCACGGGCCAGCCCAGGTCGCGCCTGGGAGGGGTGTGGCCACCTCGGGCACCCCCCGGCCTCTCTCTTCGCTTATAAGAAGCCTCTTGACCTAAAAACTTGGGGAGGGGGGGGTCGACGTTTTTCTATAAAGAGTTCCGCTGCACCGCCACCACCAGAAACCGTGATTTGGAACCAGAAACTCCATTCTGGCACCCTGCCAGAACGGGGAATTTGGAGGCGATCATCGCCATCATCATCACCAACGCCTCCCCATCAACCATTCATGTTTCGCCCATCCATGAGTGAGTAATCCCCTGTTGTAGGCTATGGGGATGGTAGGGATCGAATGAGTTCTATCATGTAACCGAATAATATTGTTAGGGCATGGTGCCTAGTATCTCTATTAGTGCTATTTGAATTTGTTGCAACTTGTTGTGCTTAATTATTGTCACTAGGGCCCGACTGCCACGATCTCAGATCTAAACATATTATTGATTCATGATGATAGTAATGTTTGTGATCTTATCTGCAAGTTGTGTACACATATCATTATCCGGATCCAAAGGCCCTGAAGTGACAGAAATTGGGACAGCCGGAGGGGATGGCTGTGATATGAGGATCACATGTGTTTATGGAGTGTTAATGCTTTTCTCCGGTGCTCTATTAAAAGGAGTACCTTAATTGCTAGTAGATTCCCTTGAGGCCCCACTGCAACGGGCTGGCAGTACAAAAGATGTTGTGCAAGTTCTCATTGCGAGCACATATGACTATAGATGGAATACATGCCTATGATTGTTTAGTACTTGGATGCTTTACCTTATTTATCTGCAATTGCCCTAGATCTTGAAGTTACATGAGTAGTCTCGTCCATGCAACGCTCGTCCATCCATCCCTATGCCTACCGCACTCATTGAGCGCTTGGTTGATGTAGGAGCGCTTCGTCGGGAAACCCCAAGAGCAAGGTGTGATGCAACATAGAAACAAGTCTTCCCTTAGTAACAAACTGAGTTTATCGAACCAGTAGGAGGAAGGAAACGTCACACAAGTGTGGCAAGCAACATGTAAACCTGCACAACACAAACTTAATACTTTGCCCCAACGAACAGTGAGGTTGTCAATCTCACCGGTTGCTGTAACAAAGGATTAACTGTATGGTGTGGAAGGTGATGAGTGGTTTGCAGAAAGTAAACATTGGAAGATGTATCAATGGTAAAGATTGGACCGGGATCCATAGTTCACTAGAGCTGCTCTGCTTAGATAAACAACATGGCATGAAGGGTAAACAAGTTACAGCAGGGCAATTCATAGGAACTGAGCAAGGCATACCAATGTAATTACTAGTCAGAAAGATCCTATGAGATTCGATTGGGAAATACAACAAGATACATAGACCTCCATCCAACTGCATGTATGACTAGAAGTCCACCTTCAGGTTATCATCCGAACCCCCTAACGTATTAAGTTGCAAGCAACAGACAACTACTTTAAGCAAAGTGTGTAAGGTAAACAGTCCACATGTTCCATGAACAAGAGACCGTTGTTTTCTCCCTAGTGGCAACATCACATCTATTATTGTCACTTCCCTTGAAAACTAGAGGCATGAACCCACAATCGAGCATAAATACCCCATCTTGGAGTCACTAGCAACTACTCAGCCAAGATAGCTACTAACAACGGAGAGCATGCAATATCACAAACAACAAAGACATGATAGAATCATAAACACAAAACCATTAATCAAACCAACATAATAATCTCAATATCCATCGGATCCTCGCAAACACAACTTGCATGATTACAAATAGATTAGATCTTGATCATGAACGGAGCTCACAAGTTCTATACATGAAAGCACAAGGAGGAGTTACAACCATCTAGATACTACATGGTGATGCTGCAAGTTTCCACCATGATTAGGCATGGCTTAGGCTAGCGGCCCAGGTGTTTCTCTAACACAAAATACATAACTCCATGGAATTACAAGCTCCCTCTTTATTTCACACCTGTGACATCCATAGACAAAAGAGCATGATGTCAACTATGTACAAAGTACAAGTGCAATGTTGTAAACGTTCCCCATGACAGCATGGTTCTGCTAATTCCAACGTATAAGTGCAAGCATATATAACATAGACGCCACAATGGTTCAAGTTTATTAGGGGCAAATAATATAGAGTGTCCATCAAGTTTGTGAGGGCTTTAATCACTAAGTTTTAACATAACAAAATACTTTTTAATTGGAAGATAGCTGAAAACAACAATATATTTGGAATGGTGTGACACACCATGCATAGGAGTTTATAGTGGAAACTTTGGAATAACTGGGTTTCTTGGGAGTTGGAAGCATGAGTAGAGCTTACTCATACAAGTGGAGGCTACCAAAAGACTAGGAGCAACCAACTAAGAGAGCAATAATGGCCTTAATCATGCAAAGCGACAAAACATTACTGATCAAAGCATAGAGTGGTACTACAAGTCAAGTACTAAATGATCATAGAGGCTATGGTGACTTGTTCATAGTCATAACATGGTGTGAGCATATGCCAAGTCAACCCAAACAAAGCATCAAAGGAGAATACCACAATACTATGCTTTTGTATGCTAAAACAACGCATGATTTCTTCAAGACACACTAAGCAATCCCAATTGTTTATAAAAAGACATGCTACAACAATAATCACTAAGAATAAGGTCAAAACAACACCTAGCATGTCATGCTAAAGTCTAAGTCACAGTCAATGCAAGCTCCTCTTGCACTTCCAAGCAAGAACTTTCTACTCCTTTCGAACACCAATCGACTTATTTGAAACAACACAGCGAGAACGGGGGTCCAAACTACTTTATTCAATAAAAACTAACAACTAAGCAAAGAAAAAGAAAACTAGGACACTCCAAGAATCACACAACAGTGCATGAAGCAATAAAAACGAAGTGTCTAGACATACCTGACTTTTTTATTGGTGAAGAAGGGGATGCCTTGGGCATCCCCAAGATTTGACGCTTGTACCTCTTGGATATTTCTTGGGGTGGCATCCACAAGCTTGGGCTTTTGTCCATTCTTCATCGCATTACATCATTCTCTCTCTACACCTGAAATTTTTCCTTCATACAAAACTTCACACAATCTTTATTAGCAACATTAGTGTATTCAAAAGATAATAGACCTTTAGGCTTAGCTTTGAAACAACACAAAATTTCACTAAAAACACAAGATACTGTATCAACTCCTTCAAAAATCTCAATTTCCCAAAAGAGAGCTCAAAAGGAATCAATAAGAAGTAAATGCAAATGATGGCAGAAATCTGTCAAAACAGACCAGCAGGTAGAAACCGATTTTTTAGAAAATCTTATGTTGCTCAAATCAAAACGTGTTGAACTAACTAAAGTTATATAACATACTGTGGGATTTATTCGTAAATTTTCAGCTCAATACGACTTACATAGACTCCTCACGAATTTTTATGGTGGAGGACAGAAATCTGTTTCGGGACAGCAACTCCCCAAATCTTACTTCCCTCTCATTAGAGGTCATTATTGGCACAAAAAGCAAAAAAAGGATAAGGAGAGGTAATTACTGAAGTAATAACTTTCAAGACTTAAGGAAACTCTTGGGTTATCTCTCAATAAGTACTTTTCTTTAACGCCTTTAAGTTAGGCACAAGAAGCAAGAAATCAAGTATTTTCAAATGAAGAAACATTAAATCAAACCTTGCATTCAAAGGAGGAGCAAAAAGCAACTTATCTACCTCATAGGGAATTGTTCAATACATTTCTTGAATGGAAAATGATATTTAATGGTGCCTTCTTTCATATCAATTATGGCACCAACAATTCTAA
Source organism: Avena atlantica (assembly GCA_910589765.1). NCBI lineage: Eukaryota > Viridiplantae > Streptophyta > Magnoliopsida > Poales > Poaceae > Avena > Avena atlantica. The sequence goes on from OU342733.1 coordinate 365,992,647, forward strand.
GAAAAGGTCTTCCCAAAGTAATAGGACAAGAAGCATTGTATTCAACATCCAAAACATATAAATCAACAGGGAAATAAGCATTGTTAACCATAATGATAACATCATTGATACTCCCCATGAGTTTCTTCTTAGCATTATCATTAAGTGGGACATCCAAATAACAATCTTCCAAAGGTGGCAAATCAAGCATTTCATAAATCTTCCTAGGCATAATAGAGACACTAGAACCAAGATCACATAAATCTTTGAGATCAAAGTCATTCACTTGCATATTAATAATGGGTTCCCAACTATCTTCTACTTTCCTAGGAGTATAAGCTTTGTGTTTTATCTTCTCTTCCTTAATCTTAACAAGAGCATATGTAATGTGTTTGGTGAAAGCAACATGCATATCACTAGCATCAGGACTTCTAGCAAGCTTTTGCAAGAACATAATCACTTCAGAAATATTACAACCGTCTATATCAAATCAAACTTAGCATCACTAGTAGTAGACTCATTAGGCTTAGGCATTGTAGGAGGAGGAATAGGGACTTCTTGGGGTTTAGTGGTGATGGTGCACACACTATTGTTTCTATTAATTTCAGCTTCCCTTTCCCACTTAGCATGAAGTTGGGCTAACAGTCTAACATTTTCATCAATAGTAACTTGTATGGCATGAGTAGCAGCAAAGGTACTTTCTATGGTTTTAGGTTTAGCAGCCATTTTATTAATCAAAGAGGACTGTGCTTCAAACAAAGAGGAAATATTTTTCTCAACATTCAAAAGCTTTTCCTCTATAGTCTTGTTGAAGGTGGTTTGTTTACTAATAAAGTATTTGAGCATGACTTCAAGTTTAGAGGGGGCACTTCTAGCAGTGTTGTAGGAGTTTCCATAGGTATTGCCATTATTAGGAGGATAAGGCCTATAATTGTTGTTACCACCAAAATTATTCCTATAGGCATTGTTGTTGAAATTGTTGTTTCTAATGAAGTTCACATCAACTTGCTCTTCTTGAGCAACCAAAGAGGCTAAGGGAACATTATTAGGATCTAAAGGAGCTTTCCCATTAACAAGTATAGCCATAATGACATCAATCTTATCACTCAAAGAGGAGGTTTCTTCAACAGAATTTACCTTCTTACCATGTGGAGCTCTCTCAGTGTGCCATTCAGAGTAGTTAACCATCATATTGTCAAGGAGATTTGTTGCAGCACCCAAAGTGATGCCCATAAAGGTATCTCCATGTAACATACCAAATTTCATGAATTGTAAAACCATGCAATGCATTCATATTGTCGTAGCATATTTGTCTTGCACAAAAATTTTCAAACCAAAACTCCAAATAAAACCATTATTACGCCTATTATTTATATATCATATAAAGCATGGTTTTATTTTTATTTTCAAAGGGCCAAAGTGAATTTGAGTGGACAAGTGTGTTTGTCACACTTTAGAATGCAAAGTTCACTGTATAGAAATCTAGAGAAGATTTGAAATCAAACTTGTTTGAATTAGGGTTTGAAAATCATTCCTGAACAATCAAACAGAAAAAGAAAAGGATAAAAGAAAAAAATAGAGCAGGCGCCAGCCTTTCAGCCCAACACCATATCCAGCCCAACAGCCCACCCGGGCCATTTCCCCTCCCCCTTTCTCTCTCACCCGTGCTCAACCTACCTCGCACCACTGCCACTGGGCGCATGCCAGCTCATCTCTTTCTTCCCCAAATCCCGTGCGCGACCACGTCGTCGTCGGCTGTTCCTCCCCCATTACTGTCGCGATCAATCCCATTGATTCACCTCATGAATGCTGCCCCCGCTCTGGCTACTTAAGCTCCACCCCAGCTGCTCGCATTTGAACTCGCTCCATCGCTGCTCGAGCATATCTGGCGAACGATTACGGCGAGCATCGTCTCCCCGTGCCTTCTGGTTCTTGCTATCGTGCTTCCCTTGATATTGCGCTTCTTATCATGCCCTTTGTTCATCTGCTCGTGACCCAGGACTTCGGCTTCGTCAAGCACCGTGAGCACCCGACGCCGTCCTCGTCTCCGGCGAGCAATCCCGGTAATATACGACCGCCCCTTGGCTCCTAGTTCAAACTCACTTGTTCGCCTGGTCCTTGTGCACATGCTGATGCCTTTGGATTGCGCTAGGGTGAACCAGAACGTCGCCTCTGTCGCCGTTTGCATCAACCCGACGCTGTCCGCAACTCCGACGAGCTCCCACAGCCGCAGCATCTCGCCCCCGTCCAAGCCGAAGCCGCCTTGAGCATCCTCGCATCCTTGCGGCACTGGTAAGCACCGCCATTGCCCCTAGGCCCCTCTGGAATCGCCGGAGCACCGTCGCCAGTAGCACTGCCGCCAGCACCCATTCGCGTCGCCCATCTATGGTCGCATGTGTTGGCACCGTTAGATCTAGATCCTAGGGTTTAGATTAGATCAAGGCCGAAGTGGTATCGTCAGATCTGAGCCATAGGATCTGACTTAAATCCAATGGCCCACGCGCTTGATCCGTGCGAAGCGGTACGGGCCAATAAGACACAGCCATGTGTCTATGTTCTGTTTAATTAAAATCCAGAGAAGGTTTTTGAATGTTTAAACTTGTAAAATTAATATATTTTGTTCTGTTTATCCAAAAAATGCAAATAATATATCATTGGATTCAGAAAACTAAATCCTACATTACTGTTGGCTTGAATTTGTACTTTTCTTCTGAAAAAATAGGATTATTTGCAGAACACATTGTATGCTTATTTTGGCTATATAAAATGTTTACAAAATTGTTTTGAGGCAAATTTAAGTTTGTTTAGACTTTAAATAGATGGATTTGTGTTCAGTACTGTTTGGTTAGACTTGCTAGTATAGAAAAATCATTTCATTGCATTTGCATGCATTCATATATATTTTTTCTTGAATATTTGAATGTGAATTTGGTGCTATTATTTTATGTGTATATTTTGGTGCTAGTGGTGATTGTGAGTGCGAGGATTGTTGCTACTCCCCCAAATACTACCAAGGTAAGTGGTGCTTCATGTATTTTTTCCTATTATTTTGACTATGCACTAGTGATATTTTGAATAGGGCTTGCATGGAATTGTTTGCTAAGTATATATATGCTATGCCTTGGGAAATCCTAGTAGTTGTAGTCTTGGTAGAAATTCCTCTAAGTTAAGAAACTTGTTATGTTATCATGCTTAGCCTAGCTAGTAACAAACAAGGGTGGATTATTCATGCTATGAAATATTTCTAAGTCCGTGACTTGTGTTTTTGCTTAATAAAACAACTAAGTGAATGAATCACCTAGGTGGAATGGTATGATGGTTTATGTTGAGTGGTGTCACAAGGCCCATTTCTATGGTTTGCCTTGTGTATCACACTTGTGGAAACCACCCACGAACAAAGGGATTTGAGATACTTAGTGACTAGAAGCTTCTAGTGCGACCACATGGCATATGGGCTCTGCCTTGATCATATAGGTTGCAATAACTTAGCCAGATGGACAGTTGGTGGTAGGGTGATAGGATGGAACGCGTCCATGATGGTCTAAGGGAAGGCTTCTGAAAGATCTCGTCTCGATGCATGTCGAGTCTTGTGGGGAAAGTGCACCACCTCTCGAGAGGGTAAAACCTAAGTACTTAGCCGTGTCCCCGGCAACGGACAATTTGAGCATCAAGACATTGAAGCTATCAATATATCCTCATCCCAATTTCTAAGTTAAAAACTTGTGGTTGAACAAGGGTAAAGGTTCACCAATGTCTATTGGTGGTTCCTTGGGAGTTTTGACAAACAAAAACTTAGTGTTTTCAACTGATAAGAAAAACCTATTTTGAGCAAAGCAAGCCTAAGCTACACTTAGCCAAATTCATATAGATGTTAGAAACCACTATTCTACTCTGGTATCACTTGCCAATACTATTCCAAATGTATTGACCCATTGTGGCTGTAACTTATGATGTTGCAGGTTACTCTGATGGAGATTAGGGTTGTAAGTCTACACTCAACATGCTTTCCTGTGGCACATGAAGATGAAGACTTATAGTTATTTAATTTATGTTGTGAACTCTTATACTAGCATTTGGCTATTGAGTTGTAAAGACTATGTTATCCCTAGAATGACGATGAATAAATGACCTTGTTTCTGTGTACTTCATCTTAAACTTTGGATGCTAGCATTTGATCCAGGGACTAGCATTGCAATCATAGGGACCTTTAACTTATAAAGGTGGGGTCTTACACTCCAGCAGCTGAATCCAACAGGTTTCTTGAAGAGAAGTTCAAACCTGCATAAAAAGTCTAGATTATCATCCAAGCAGTGAGTCCATAAGTGGGACAATTATTAGCCAAAGATTTCATTCTTTCCCAAGCTTGAGCAACATGTTCATTATTAAGTTGTTTAAATTTCATAATGTCACTTATCATAGATATAATATTAGCAGGAGGGTAGTACTTTCCAATAAAAGCATCTTTGCACTTAATCCAAGAATCAATACTATTTCTAGGCAAGGATAGCAACCATTCTTTAGCTTTTCCTCTCAAGGAGAAAGGAAACAGCTTGAATTTAATAACATCTCCATCTACATCCTTATACTTTTGTATCTCACAAAGTTCAACAAAGTTATTGAGATGGGCAGCAACATCATCAGAACTAGCACCACAAAATTGCTCTCTCATCACAAGATTCAACAAAGTAGGCTTAAGTTCATAAAAGGTACCATCAGGAGCAGGTGGAGAAATAGGAGTGCTAAGGAAATCATTGTTGTTTGTGCTAGTGAAGTCACACAACTTGGTTTTCTTAGCAGAGTTCATTTTGGCAAAAGTGGGCAAGCTAAAAATAGCAGCAGCAGCTAGAGCATGAACTAATTTTTTTGTGTTTTTGAATAGATAAAGCAAACCAAACTAAACTAGTTTTTTTTGGAGTTTTTGATAAAAGAGGCAAACAAAACCAAGCAAAAGAAACTAAGCAAACTAAAATCAAAGCAAAGAGAAAGGTTGAGGACTCCCCTTGTGAAGACGTCCTTAGCCTCCCCGGCAACGACGCCAGAAAACTTGTTGACGCGCTTGGTTGATGAAGGAGCGCTTCGTCAGAAAACCCCAAGAGCAAGGTGCGATGCAGCACAGCAGCAAGTCTTCCCTCAATAAGAATCCGAGGTTATCGAACCAATAGGAGGAAGGAAACGTCACACAAGTGTTGAAAGCAATGTGGAAACCTGCACAACACAAACTCAAGACTTTGCCCCAACGAACATTGAGGTTGTCAATCTCACCGGTTGCTGTAACAAAGGATTAACTGTATGGTGTGGAAGGTGATGAGTGGTTTGCAGAAAGTAAACATTGGAAGATGTATCAATGGTAAAGATTGGACCGGGATCCATAGTTCACTAGAGGTGCTCTCCTTAGATAAACAACATGGCATGAAGGGTAAACAAATTACAGCAGGGCAATTGACAGGAACTGAGCAAGGCATAACAATGCAATACTAGACAAAAAGATCCTATGAGATTCGATTGTGCAATACAAAAATATACATAGACCGCCATACAACTGCATCTATGACTAAAAGTCCACCTTTAGGTTATCATCCGACCCCCTCCAGTATTAAGTTGCAAGCAACAGACAACTGCTTTAAGCAAAGTGTGTAAGGTAAGCAATCCACTTGTTCCATGAACAAGAGACCGTTGTTTTATCCCTAGTAGCAACAACACATCTACAATCGAAGAGATTTCTGTCACTTCCCTTGGAAACTAGAGGCATGAACCCACTATCGAGCATAAATACCCCCTCTTAGAGTCACTAGCAACTACTTGGCCAAGATAGATACTAACAACAGAGAGCATGCAAGATCATAAACAACACAGATATGATAGAATCAATAAGACAAAACCATTAATCAACCTGACACAGTAATCTCAATATCCATCGGATCCCCACAAACACAACATGCATGATTACAAATAGATTAGATCTTGATCATGAACGGAGCTCACAAGATTTATACATGAAAGCACAAGGAGGAGACACAACCATCTAGCTACTACATGGACCCGTAGTCCAAGGTGGAACAACTCACGCTTCATACCAGAGAAGAAGGCCTCCGGGATGATCTCCCCTCCGGCAGGGTGCCGGGAAGAACTTTAGATCCCCCCGATATAGGGAAGATGGTGGCGGCGACTACAAACAGTTTCATGGAGTTTTGATTGGGTGCCTAGGGTTTCTGCATCGGGGGCTTCTTATAGGCGAAGAGGGAGGCCGAGGGGGTGCCCGAGGCGGCTGCACCCCCTAGGCGTAGGGCGGGCTCACTCGTGCAGCCAGGGTGGGTGCCCCCCTCAAGGCCCTCCTCCGTCTCATCTTCTGGCTTCGTGTTGCCCACGATAAAATATTGACTTTGGCTTTTGTCCCGTCCAATTTCGAGAATATTGATTTTCTGCCTTTCTGGAACCAAAAACAGAAGAAAGCAGGCAACTGGCACTGTGGTAACTTGTTAATAGGTAGTTCTAGAAAACATATAAAAACACCTCAAAGTGTAGACAAAGCAAAGAAAAGTAGATACTAAACAAGCATGGAACATCAAAAATTATAGATACGTTTCCGACGTATCACTCATATCCTACTGTTTGCTACTATTGTTACTATTTCTCTTGTTTTACTGCTGCTGTTACTTTTCTATTGCTACTACAAAACTGTTGCTACTGATAAACTACTATGAGCAAGACTATTTCCAGGTGCAGCTGAATTGGCAACTCAGTTGTTAAGGCTTATAAGTATTCTTTGGCTCCCCTTGTGTCGAATCAATAAATTGGGTAATACTATCCTCGAAGAATTTTGCGATCCCCTATACTTGTAGGTCATCACTTGTGCAATTATTAAAACCCTCGGTATTGATTCTTTCTCAATAAAAAATTTATTGAGAATTATGCAGGGCATATACAAGTACCTACATAATGGGAATCCTATAATCCCCCTGATACGTCGGAAACATATCTATAATTTTTTATGTTCCATGCTTGTTTAGTATCTACTTTGCTTTGCTTTGTCCACACTTTGAGGTGCTTTTTATATGTTTTCTGGTACTAACCTATTAACAAGTTGCCACAGTGCCAATTGCCTGTTTTCTGCTATTTTTGGTTCCAGAAAAGCTAGTAAGGAAATATTCTCGAAATTGGACGGGACAAAAGACAAATTCAATATTTCACTCAGGAGAACATGGAGTCCAGAGGAGAGACGGAGGGTCTCCACAGGGCGCCCGCACCCCCAGGCGCAAGCCCACCATGAGTCATGCCTAGGGAGGGTGTGGGCCCCTTGTCCACCTCCCAGCCTTGCCTCTTCGCCTATAAAAAGCCCCCGATGCCTAAACCCTAAGGAATCGATCAATATTCCATGAAACCATTTGTAGACGCCGCCACCATCGTCCCTAGATCGAGGGGCTCTGAAGCTCTTCCCGGCACCCTGCCAGAGGGGAGATCATTCTGGAGGCCTTCTTCTTCATCATGATAGCCTCCGGTATGAAGCGTGAGTAGTTCCACCTTGGAATACGGGTCCATGTAGTAGTTAGATGGTTGTATCTCCTCCTTTGTGCTTTCATGTCTAGATATTGTGAGCTCCGTTCATAATCAAGATCTCATCTATTTGTAATCATGCATGTTGTGTTTGCGGGAATCCGATGGATATTGATATTACTATGTAAGATTGATTAATAGTTTTGTCTTATTGATTCTATCATGTCTGTGTTGTTTGTGATCTTGCATGCTCTCCGTTGTTAGTAGCTATCTTGGCCAAGTAGTTGCTAGTGACTCCGAGAGGGGGTATTTATGCTCGATAGTGGGTTCATGCCTCTATTTAATCTAAGGGAAGTGACAGAAATCTCTAAGGTTGTAGATGTGTTGTTTCCACTAGGGAGAAAACAACGGTCTCTTATTCATGGAACAAGTGGATTTTTTACCTTACACACTTTGCTTAAAGCAGTTGTCTGTTGCTTGCAACTTAATACTGGAGCGGGTTCGGATGATAACCAAAGGTGGACTTCTAGTCATGGATGTAGTTGGATGGCGGTCTATGTATCTTGTTGTATTGCCCAATCGAATCTCATAGGATCTTTATGTCTAGTATTGCATTGTTATGCCTTGCTCAGTCCTGTCAATTGCCCTGCTATAATTTGTTTACCCTGCATGCCATGTTTGTTGATGTAAGGAGAACACCTCTAGTGAACTATGGACCCCGGTACAATATTTACCATTGATACATCTTCCACTGTTACTGTTACTTTATGCAAACCATCATCACCTTCCACACCATATAGTTAATCCTTTGTTACAACAACCGGTGAGATTGACAACCTCACTGTTAGTTGGGGCAAAGTCTTGAGTTTGTGTTGTGCAAGTTTCCATGTTGCTTGCAACACCTTTGAGACGTTTCCTTCCTCCTACTGGTTCGATAACCTTGGTTTCTTACTGAGGGAAGACTTGTTGTGCTGCATCACACCTCGCTCTTGTGGTTTCCCGAATAAGTGCTCCATGTTGACGGAGCGCCATCAAGATTTTCTGGCACCATTGCCGGGGAGGCTAAGGACGTCTTCACAAGGGGAGTCCTCCTCATCCTTTATCTTTACTCTATTTTTGGTTTGCTTAGTTTCTTTTTCTTGGTTTTGTTTGCCTCTTTTGACCAAAAACTAAAAATAATAGTTTAGTTTGGTTTGCTTTCTCTTATGAAAAACAAAAAAAAATAGTTCCTACTCTAGTTGTTGGTCTGTTATTGCCTTGCTTTGTCATGCTTTATATCAATGGATGGTTTCTTTGAAACTAGTTATTACTGGCAAGGTGGGTTCACAGAAGAATAAAAGTATTATTATAAGGAGCACCATTTGTCACAAAAAGGGAAGCACTTATGGGAACAAATTGATAAATTGAATACTATTGCTAGAGAGGTGTGCTCTGCTTATAATGTTACCTATTGTTTTGATAAATCTTGTTGCTGTAGGAGGTATAAGCACCTGCCTTTTCAATGTGAGTGTAATGATAATGTTACCATATCTTCTTATGTTAAATGAAAATATGACTTTTATGATGTGGAACAAATTGAAAAATTTATTGCTTTCAAGGGTGCATTTGAACTTGCCAGTTTGCTTGAAAATACTAATGATGCACCTTATGAATATGAGGTTTATGAGATACTCATGTTTTGCTTTGATAATTACAAGGAAGAAAATGGCTATATTCTTGAATATTTTAATAGGTGCTTTCCACAAATGGAAGAGACTAATGCCTTGCATGAGCCTACGGAAGAAGAAATTGCTGAAACTGAAAGCCCATTAGATGAAAAAGAGGAGGAGAGCGATGGTCAAGAGGAGGAAGAATGGATCTACCCGTGTATACCTTCTAATGAGAGTAACTCTTTACCTCTTACATTATTTGATTGTCCCCCATGTTTACCAAAGGAGGATGAATGTTATGTTTCTGTGGATTCTTTTGAAATATCTGCTATGGGTAAAACTTGTGATAATAGTTATGCTCCTGTTATCTATGATAATCCTATATTTGTTCCTAACTTCGCAATGCATGGTACAAAGAAGTTTTGCCTAGAAAATGTTTATAATAAATCTCTAGATGATGGTCCTATGTTGAATGATCAATTATCTTATTATAAAATTGCTAAAAGCAGGTTTGAAGGCTTTAATCCCACTATTTTTTAGCTTGATAAAAATTATGTGTTTGTAGATCATGAAAAGCATGCTTTATGTGATAGTTATATTGTTGAGTTTATTCATGATGTTACTGAAAGTTATTATGAGAGAGGGAAACATGGTCTTATGTATCTCAACAATATTAAGTTTCCCCTCTTTATGTTGAAAATCTTGAAGTTGCACTTGTTTTGCTTTCCTATGCTTATTGCTTTGTGCTTATTTGATTTACTTTCTTACAAGATTCCTATGCATAGGAAGTGGTTAGACTTAAATGTGTTTTGAATGCTTATTGATGCTCTCTTTTACTTCAATTCATATTTATTATGTGGGCATCTTCTCAAACTATCATGCCTAACTTAAAGGCGTTAAAGAAAAATACTTTTTGGGAGATAACCCAAGAGTTTTCTTGAGAATTGGAAGTTATTACTTCAGTAATGACCTATTATTATCCTTTTTGTTTGCTTTTTGTGCCAAGAATGACCTCTAATGAGAGGGAAGTAAGATTTGGGGATTTGCTGTCCCGAAACAGATTTCCGTGCTCCACCATAAAAATTCGTGAGGAGTCTCTGTAAGCCGGATTGAGCTGAAAACTTATGGATAAATCCCTCAGTATGTTATATAACTTCCGTTAGTTCAACACTTTATGATTTGAGCAACAAAAGGTCTTCGAAAAAATCGGTTTCTACCTGCTGGTCTGTTTTGACAGATTTCTGCCATTATTTGCATTTGCTTCTTATTGATTCCTTTTTGATTTTTTTTGGGAAATTGAGCTTTTTGAGGGAATTGCTATAGTATCTTGTGTTTTTAGTGAAAGTTTTTCTGTTCCAAAGCTAAACCCAAAGGTCTATTATCTTTTGAATACACTAATGTTGCTAATGAAGATTGTGTGAAGTTTTGTATGAAGGAAAATTTTCAGGTGTAGAGAGAGAATGATGTAATAAGATGAGGAATGGAAAAAATCTCAAGCTTGGGGATGCCACCCCAGTGTCACCCCAAGAAATATCCAAGAGGTACAAGCGTCAAAGCTTGGGGATGCCTTGTGCATCCCCTTCTTCATCAATAAAAAGCTCAGGTCTTTCTAGACACTCGTTTTTATTGTTTCATGCACTGTTGTGTTGTTCTTGGAGCGTCTTAGTTTTTGTTTGATTTTCTTAGTTTGTTTAGTTTGCTTGAATAAAGTAGTTCGGACCCCCGTTCTCGCTGTGTTGTTTCAAATAAGTCGATTGGTGTTGGTGTTGGAAAGGAGTAGAAAGTTCTTGCTTGAATGGTGCAAGAGGAGCTTGCTTTGACTGTGACTTAGACTTTAGCATGTCATGCTAGTGTTGTTTTGACCTTATTCTTAGTGATTTTTGTTGTAGCATGACTTGTTCCAAACAATTGGGATTGCTTAGTGTGCCTCGAAAGAATTATGCGTTGTTTTAGCATACAAAAGCATAGTATTATGGTTTTCTCCTTTGATGCTTTGTTTGGGTTGACTTGGCACATGCTCACACCATGTTATGACTATGAACAAGTCACCATAGCCTCTATGATAATTTATTCCTTGACTTGTAGTACCACTATATGCTTTGATTAGTAATATTTTGTCGCTCTGCATGGTTATGGACATTATTGCTCTCTTAGTTGGTCGCTCCTAGTCTTTTGCTAGCCTCCACTTGTATGAGTAACCTCTACTCATGCTTCCAACTCCCAAGAAACCAAGTTATTCCAAAGTGTCCACTATAAATTCCTATGCATGGTGTGTTACACCATTCCAAGTATATTCTTGTTTTCATCTATCTTCCAATTAAAAAGTATTTTGTTATGTGAAATTTAGTGATTAAAGCTCTCATGAACTTGATGGCACACTTTAATTTTCTTGCCCCTAATAAACTTGAACCATTTTCTCATCTATGTTGTATATGCTTGCACTTATATGTTGGAATTAGCAGAACCATGTTTTCATGGGGAACGCTTTCAATATTGCACCTGTACTTTGTACACAGTTGATATCATGCTCTTTTGTCTATGGATGTCATCGGTGTGAAATGAAAGGGGAGCTTGTAAGTCCATAGAGTTATGTATTTTGTGTTAGATAAACGCCTGGGCCGCTAGCCTAAGTCATGCCTAATCATGGTGGAAACTTGCAGCATCACCATAGTGACATCTATGAAGCATTCTTCATATAAAAAAGAGATTGTGAAAAAGAGACATACTGAGAAAAAAGAGGAAAGAGAGAAAAAAGCACCATATTCCCCTGGTAAATAAAAAGATTGCTGAGATGCTCATTGTGTGCTTGTCTTGTCATTTTGATTATGGGATAGCTCATGTATCATGTGCAAGGGGTACCTCGTTGGCGGTTATCTATGATACACATGTACTTACTATGACAAGAACTTGCAAGTAACTAAACTTGAGTAGCATGAGGAGAGGCCCTCGTATTCAGGGGACATGAGATTGCCAACTTATACTTTATCAAGCATATACTCCATAATTTGTTCACTTTAACCTTAATCACCTCAAGATGCTTATGATATGGGAAATGAGGGCTGAAAGCTAACAAGTACCATAATTTTTGGAAGCGCTTTTTGAGACTTGAAATCCCTGCTTCCCTTATGAAGGGCCTTTCTTCCACTATTATATTGAGTCTCAACCTTCTATCCTTAGGCACCAGTTAAGAGAGCATAGTTGCCATTCTTAGTTCTATGTGCATTGTCCCAAAACTAATTGATTGATGCATATTGTTGTTATTACTTGTTCTTGTGCTATTTGTATCTAGTCACTCTTATGAACTTTGAAGGTGTCCTATGCATCTATTTGCTACTCCATGAGGGACAAGCTGAATGCCACTATGCTATGTTTTCTGTATGTGAAACAAACAAACGTTTTTCAATGCATGTTATTCATGATCTTTGTTTGTAATCTTTCATGCTCATGTTTAGAGTTCTTTGATCCCAGCTTTCATTGTTTGCAAATGGTTTGATCTTGATTTTGATGGTGCATGTCACCTCAAAAATTATTCTTTTTATCACTTACCTACTCGAGGACGAGCATGAGTTAAGCTTGGGGATGCTTGATACGTCGGAAACGTATCTATAATTTTTTATGTTCCATGCTTCTTTAGTATCTACTTTGCTTTGTCTACTCTTTGAGGTGTTTTTATATGTTTTCTGGTACTAACCTATTAACAAGATGCCACAGTGCCAGTTGCATGTTTTCTTCTATTTTTGGTTCCAGAAAGGAAAAAAATCAATATTCTCGAAATTGGACGGGACAAATTACAAAGTCAATATTTTACCGTGGGGAACACGGAGCCAGAGTACAAGACGGGGAGAGCCACGAGGGGGCCACACCCCCTTGCGGTGCGGCTAACGCTAGCCCGCTCCTGGGGTGGGTGCGGCCACCCTGGCTGCCCCCTGCCTCGCCTCTTCGCCTATAAAGACCCCCCTGATGCAGAAACCCTAAGCACCCGATCAATATTCCACAAAACTGTTTGTAGCCGCCGCCACCATCGTCCCTAGATCGGGGGATCTGAAGCTCTTCCCGACACCCTGCGGGAGGGGAGATCATACTGGAGGCCTTCTTCTTCATCATGCCAGCCTCTGGTATGAAGTGTCAGTAGTTCCACCTTGGACTACGGGTCCATGTAGTAGCTAGATGGTTATATCTCCTCCTTTGTGCTACCATGTTTAGATCTTGTGAGCTCCGTTCATGATCAAGATCATCTATTTGTATTCATGCATGTTGTGTTTGCGGGGATCCGATGGATATTGAGATTACTATGTCAGATTGATTAATGGTTTTGTCTTATTGATTCTATCATGTCTGTGTTGTTTGAGATCTTGCATGCTCTCCGTTTCTAGTAGCTATATTGGCCGAGTAGATGCCAGTGACTCCAAGAGGGGGTATTTATGCTCGATAGTGGGTTCATGCCTCTATTTAATCTAAGGGAAGTGACAGAAATCTCTAAGGTTGTAGATGTGATGTTGCCACTAGGGACAAAATAGTGGTCTCTTGTTCATGGAACAAGTGGATTGTTTACCTTCACACTTTTCTTAAAGCAGTTATCCGTTGCTTGCAACTTAATACTGGAGGGGGTTCAGATGATAACCTGAAGGTGGATTACTAGTCATAGATGCAGTTGGATGGCGGTCTATGTATCTTGTTGTATTGCCCAATCGAATCTCATAGGATCATGAATGTATAGTATTACATTGTTATGCCTTGCTCAGTCCTGTCAATTGCCCTGCTATAATTCGTTTACCCAGCATGTCATGTTTGTTTATCTTAAGGAGAACACCTCTAGTGAACTATGGACCCCGTTCCAATCTTTACCATTGATACATCTTCCACTATTACTGTTTACTTTATGCAAACCAATATTACCTTCCACACCATACAGTTAATCCTTTGTTACAACAACCGGTGAGATTGACAACCCCACTGTTCGTTGGGGCAAAGTCTTGAGTTTGTGTTGTGCAGGTTTCCAAGTTGCTAGCAACACCTTTGAGTCGTTTCCTTCCTCCTACTGGTTCGATAACCTTGGTTTCTTACTGAGGGAAAACTTGTCGCTGTGCTCATCATACCTTCCTCCTGGGGTCTCCCAACGAAGCTTATAAGCACCATCAATAAGACCGGAAGGCATTATTAGGAATATTTATGTCTCTATTGGAGCACTTATGTATCCCCTTGATTTTCATATTGTTGATATGCCTCGAGACTCTTTTTATCCTATCCTTTTAGGCAGGCCTTTTGTCTCCATAACCAAAGCTCGAATTGATAATAAGAAGGAGACTATTTCAATGTTGTTTGGAGAAGAGGAAATGACATTCCACTTCGCCAAATTAAAAAAGAGGCCATATGAAGAGGAAGATATCAAAGAAGGGAAAACAATTGCGGAGCTAGCCGCAATTCATTTCAGCACTCCGCAAGACGAGTTAGAGAGAAGCCTAATTAATTGGGAGGAGGTACCAGATGATGAAGGAAGAGAAGACATGGATGATTACCTTGATTCAGTTCCAGAAGCGCATAACCCACAAGACTATGAAGAACTGGTAAGAAAAGGAGACGAAGAACCTCCACCAATTGAATTGAAACGACTTCCAGACGATATGAGGTATGAGTTCTTATAGATAATAAAATAAATGTCCTATTATTAGTAGTAAAAATTTATCAGAAAATGAAACAAATAAGCTCATTTTAGTCTTGATCAAGCATCGAGAAGCATTTGGATATACTCTAAGTGATATTAAAGGAATAGATCCCTCTATTGTAACACATAAGATTACCATGCTTGATGATGTTGCACCTGTAGTTGACACATAGAGAAGGTTTAATACAAAAATGAAGGAAGTGGTAAGAAAAGAAGTTATACGCTTATTAGATGATGTCATAATATATCCTATTTCTGACAGTAAATGGGTTAGCCCAGCTCATTGCATACCAAGACAAGGTGGTCTTGATGCTGCTATGAATGACGATGGTGAGCTAGTTTCTACAAGACCTATTGTTGGATATCGCATGTGCATCGATTTTAGGAAACTAAACCATGAGACACAGAAAAATCATAAACATATACCATTTATGGATAAAATTTTAGAAATACTTAGTAATAATTCTTATTTCTGTTTTCTTGATGGTTATTCCGGCTACTCTCAAATTTCTATACAACTAGAATATCAAGAGAAAACGACTTTCACTTGTCCTTATGACACATATGCTTATAGATTAATTTTGTTTGGCTTATGTAATGTAGCTGCAAATTTTTAAGAATGTGTTTTAAAAATCTTTGATGATCTTGTTGAGAAGACTATGGAAGTTCTAAAAATGATTTTGTTGTTTTGGAACAACATTTGATAATTGTCTCTACAATTTAACCAAGTTTTGCAGAGATGCAGGCAATCAAACTTGGTTTTGAATTGGGAGCAATGTCGTTTCATGGTAAGAGAAGATAAAGTTTTTGGACATAAGGTTTCAGTGGAGGTTATAGAAATAGATAAGTCTAATATAAATGCTATAGAAAAACTTCTAGTACCTCAGGACATAAAAAACATAAAAATGTTTCTGGGACATGCATGTGTTTATAGGCGTTTTATAAAGGATTTTGCTAAAATACCTATGCCTCTCACTAACATTCTTGATAAAGATACCCCGTTCTACTTATATCATGATTGCATCTTTTGAAAACCTTTAAAACAAATTAGTTTCAGCACCTATCATGCAATCTCCAAAATGGGATGAACCTTTCGAAATCATGTGTGATGCTAGTGACTATGCTTTAGGAGCTGTGTTAGGACAGCGAGACGGAAAGAACTTAAATGTTATTCATTACGCTAGCTAGTAGAACTCTTAATAATATTTACTACAGAAAAAGAGTTCCTGGCTATAATTTTTGCTTGTGACAAATTAAGACCTTACATCATTAATTCTAAGGTAATAGTTCATACAGATCACCAAGATTTGTGTCATCTCCTTGTGTAAAAGTATGTGAAGCCTAGGTTTATTAGATGGGTCTTATTACTGCAAAAATATGATTTGCAAATAGTAGATAGGAGGGGTAAGGATAATCCGGTAGCAGATTATCTCTCTAGGATAGAGGGAATAATCAGTGACCCCATAACTATAAATGAGTCATTTCCAGGAGAATATTTAGCGAATGTAGAAATCGCTGATCCTTGGTTTGCGGATTATGCTAACCATCTTGGAGGAAAATTTCTACCTCCTGGTATGACAATAAATAAAAGTATGAAATTCTTTAATGATCTTAAATATTACTTTTGGGATGATCCTTATTTATATCATCATGGACCTGATGGAATGATTCGAAAGTGTGTTCCTAACCATGAAATGATGCAATCTTGCAAGCTTGTCATGACAACCCGTATGGAGGACATCATTGTAACATCCCAACATTTAGGAACCAACGAAGGGTAGATTTAGGAATTTATTGATATTGCATGCATTCATCTGTGAAAATGTGGCTTAATGTTTCGCCAAATAAAAAACCTAAAGTGATCAAAGTTTCATTCATGCTTGGAAATTAGATATAGTCTTGAAGGATGATTGTTATTGACTTTGATATGATCTTTGTGGATTAGAGTGTTTTGGGAAATGAAATTTGAATTTAAACTTGAGTGTTGAATTTATAGTTCAAAAGGATTTAAAGTTATGTTTTAGTATTATGCTTTAGTCAAGAGTTAATAACTAGTAGTTCAAACTTTATATAAATAAAATAATTAAGAATAAGAATCTTCATTTCAAAATATTATTCAATAAAAATAAAATTACAAAGGAATAAAGAAATATTACATTTGACTATTCTATAAAGAAAAAGAAAACCTAAACTAAAGTCTTGATCTTCAATTCTGGTACCTGCAAAATAAACATAAACAAAAAGAAAGAAAAGTTAAGGTTAAAATTATATTACTCCCAGAATTGACAGTGAAGTGCACTGTTCAAGATTTCATCATTGAGTAATCTTTTAAAGGGGCAAGTTTCACCAATATGAAAGAATATATCTTTCATAATTTTAAGCCATAAGTCAAATAAACAGCAAGGAGGGGAAAGATTCACCAGCCAAGTAAAATGTAATCTGATAAAAGTAACTTTCAAATTCAGAACATATCCACAACTTGTGCAACAGGCACACAGGCAGCACACACACCAAACTGCATGGTGTGTGCTGTCAGCACCACATCAACAACTGCACACACACACACACACAAAACCATCAGCTGTCACATACCAAATTTTAGATTTGGTCTTGCATATCATTCATGTCATTGCATCATATCTTTCCATGCAAAACCGCCGAGTAGAAAGGTTCGGCGAAACGCCACCTTCAAAACCCTATCTTGTTTCGCTACGAGGTTCCTGCGGGGAGCTTTAGTAAGACCTGCGACAACCACCCCTGTAGGTTCGAGTTTTCGCGCAAACCTTGACAAAAGGTTGTTCCCCTCGACGATACGAACCCGTAGGCGCGAGAATCGCTCCAATCGGAGTTCGTATGCAAAAGCCTCGGACGATTTAGTAATCCACCGGAAAACGGTCCGAAATCCGGACCGATTTCCGAGTTGTAGTCAGTTTCCGGACCGTTTTAGTTCAGGTTTTCCGCGCGAGAGGGACTACTTAAAGGAACCACCTGCCTCGAAACCCGTGCCCGCAACCGACCCCGACCCCGCCGCCTCTCTCCTGCCTCGCGCACCTCCCGAGGAGGTCACGCCGCCGCCGCCGGGCTCCGCCCTCGCCGCCGCCGGTCGCCTCCGTCGCCGCCGCCGCCCTCTCCTCTCTCTCTATTCCCGCCGACGCCGCCGCCATCTGCGCCACTCCGCCGCCGCGGCTACCGCCGCCGTCGCCGCCTCCCACCGCCGCCACGCCACGCGCCATCTGCGACGCCGCCGCTTGCGCGCCACCTCGCCGCCCGGCCTGCGCGCCACACCGCCCGCCCCCGCGAGCCCGCGCCCTGCGCGCCACCTCGCCGCCTCCTGCGCGCGCCACCCCGCCCTCGCAGCGCCTCGTCGCCGCCGCCGCGCGCAAGCCACGCCGCCAGCGCTACGCCGCGCGCTGTGCCGCCCGCATGCGCTAATGCGCTGCCGCGCGCACACACGCACGCACGCATATGTGCACGTACATGCGCACCGCATATGTGCACGTACGCGCACCGCGATGTAATTTTTTTCTCGACCGTTAGTTGACCGTGTGTACCCGCGCAGGAAGGATCTCGTCGCCGGAAGTGGTCGCCACCGCCGTCCGGAGCTCGCCGCACCTTCCGAAGTCCGTTTCGCCGTCCGTTTCCGGTAAGACAACAGCCACCGTCAGATCTCAGATCAGCGGCCTAGATCGTTAGTTGACTGGTCAGACTCAGGCGTTGACTAGTCAGACGCCCAGTCAGCGCCCAGTCATCATACGCTTTGACCAGTCAACAGACACAGTTGACTGGGTCAATTTCGTTAATCCTTTAGTTGACAGATTTCGGTAGAATCTTGTAAATTGCGTAAAAATTAAACCGCTTGACCAAAAATTGCAAATAAAATATGTACGGGTTCAGTGAGTCGTTTATAATCTCTCTGTACCTTTGGTTCAGACTTTTACTGCAAGGTTTAGTACAGTTTAATCAAACTAGTTAATGGCCTTTTCGGAGTAATAAATTCGTAGAAAAAGATCCGTAGCTCCAAAAATCGCGTATGATATGTCCCTGGATTCAGTGGAACGAGGGGAATCTCATCATGAATTAAAAAGGTAGGCTTATAGTAAAAACTTCTGCAGGAACTGTCTATTGGCTTCCTGCAGTGTTTTAATTACTCGGGGAGTTTTATAATTCCTTTTCGAGTAATTCCAATTGGTACTGTTTCTAATCAGCGATGCCCATACTGTAGAATTTTCCCAAGATTTTACGAACAGTATTCTATCGGTAGTGAATTATCTAAGTTCTAGCTCTAGTTTGGAGCATTACTTTTACTTAATAGTTTCCCTAGCGCTAAAACTATTTTCCATGCATGCAATCGGTAGTGTTATGTTATAGGATGTTGTGGTGCAGCTGTAGCACCAATTCACTTGTCATTCTTGCATTCATGCATCATATTTGTTGCATATGTTGTGGATTGTTTGTTTATGATTGCAATTGTATCGTGTAGATTGTGTTGAGTGCAACGCTTGCTCATGTGAGGATTGTGCTCCAGACCGCTACAACCAAGGCAAGTAGATGCTACTTTGTTCATGATATCGTCCTACTATTTTCAATGCATTGTCGTGTATTTTATAGTCGCATGTGTAGGATGATACTATCGCTATGCTATGTCCTATTCTGTGGTAGGACCCTCTTTGTAGATGAACCACCGTTGGTAGATGTGCTTAGCCATGCTTTGTTGAACGAGGGCTGGGTTACATCAATGATACTTGTTTTCTCAAAGTATTGGTTTGTGAAAACTAAAATCAACTTAATCAATGAACCCCCTGGGTGTGATGGTATTGATAATTTTTGGTGGTTTCATTGCGGAAAGGCACCCAGGTATCAAGATAGAATGATTGGCTTCTTTATTGTGTAGCTTACGTGTACAACCATGTGCCAATAATGGAATGGGCGGTTGGTTGGACTTAGTAGGTTGTGGTAACTCGAACCCGCGTATCCAGAGATGTAGAATTTTGGTAGGTTGGACCGGTGCGCGACGGGATTGAGGAGCTACTTCCCGAACAGTCTCTTCTTGGACTTATCCCTATCATCACCCAAAATGAGAGTGATGGTACGAGCTGGGCTGGCCAAGTCACATGGGTAAAGTGTACTAACCTCTGCAGAGTGTATAATCTAATCGATTAGCCGTGTCCCCGGTTATGGACATCTGAGTTGCTAGATATTGATTCCATGACATGTTTCTCGCTCATCCTAATTTCATAATTGTTTTAATGTTGTTGGGTTAACTTAATTGGGATCTTTTCAAAGAAAATCAAAAACTATTTATGAAAGTAGGACAAATGTATTTTCAAATGCAAGCTAGACACAACTCCACTTGCCAAATATGCATGTAGATGTTAGTACTATTGTCTCCTTTACTAGCTCTACTTGCCATACATTCCATGTATTGACCCTTCGGGGCTGCTACGTTTCATGTTGCAGGTTATTCCGATTCTGATTGATCGTTATAGGCCACGGTACTCCACTCGGCACTTGTTCACTTGTGGGCAATTTGAAGATTGGAGGATTTATTTGTTTATGTTGCTACCTGAATAATTTGAGCTAGCTTTATGCTAAGCTTTTATTGTAATAATGGTACTCTGGATCTTTGTAGATCATGATACACGGTTATTTTGCTATGTTATCTATCTTACTCTATTGTGGGCCAATGAACCGATCCAGGGATTGGCATGTCACATAGAGGCCACGGTCTTTACAGAACCGGGGTGTTACATCAGCACAGTCGTGGGAGGCATCCCCACATCATTTCATTGTTCTTACACACCAAGCACAGCAGCCACCAGCTAAACCAAGCCAAGGCCTAGCAAGATCACACCAATCAAAACCCTGGATCACATAACCAAAATGGTGACATAAGGAGGAGGTAGATCAGGTGGATAGCAAGGACAATATCAAGCCACCAGGACCAGGAGGTGAAGGGCTAGATCAAGAACAAGCCTAGGAGCTAGAAATACCAGGAGATCACCAGATCAATCTACCATAAGATCAACCACTGGCAATCCCAACATCAAATGAGTGTGGTGAGTAAAATAGACCATCACATGATCTATCTATCTAAGATTAGACAAGCATTCATGATTTGTCTCTTACTCAAATTCTCAGAAAACACCCAAGTGGGGTGAATCCATCACTGAAGTGTTAAAACACTAAAAGCAATCAGAAAAGTATAAAGATCCAACTAAGATCTCAGGACAACATCATTGATCTAAGATATCAAGCTATATTTCAATTCAAGAATGAATATAGCCAAGATTTAAACTTCTAGGCACATCTCTTAAATAGGAGTAGCACCTTAGAATTTAATCTTATGGATCTATATAAGTTATCAGGCCTACAAACATTTTTCCCCAACTTTGATTCAAGAAAAAGTAGTTGGTATCACTACCAGAACCAATCCATGAGAAATAATAAGAGAAGGGTCTAATCCCTAAACCTCAGACCAACATCATGGGTTCTAGGGATGCAAGGAAAGAGAATTCCACTTATCTATAATGCCAAGCTAATTTTTAAGCTTGAACAAAACCAAACCAAGTAATAGAATCTAATCTTGTGTGCCATACAAGGATGGTGTCACAAGAATAGTTCTAAACTAAGCAGTTAAGCATCTAATCTTCATAGATACAACCAACCAATTATAAATCATTTTTCCTGACATCATAGGAATCATAACCAGGAAAATCCATATACATATCTTCACTTTAAGAAATCATTTGATCTCAAGTTATATATGAATTCTTAATCCAATAGTACTAATACAGTAACTTCATCACACGACACTCACTGTCATTAACTAAGTAATGACAGTGGTGAGCTATTAAACCACTATATTTCCCAAGTATTGCTTCTAGAACAACCTTACCATCTGAACCATATCGAAATTAATCCATAAAATCATCTAATAAACCACTAGCATCACCACAGCTAATCATAAGCAGCAAGCCACAACTAACAATCACTTATCATACTTAGGGACCATCAAAACTTGATCCAACTTATGAGATATCTAATCCACAGAGGGATTTGAACCCTAATCAGAACAAATAATCCTAATCAGGATATGACACTAGACAAGAATGTCCACTACCAACCTTTAGCATGGAATGGCCTAGAACAGAGAGCACGAGGGGAAGAGGAACAACTTACTGAAGGTCCTCGCTATAGATTAGAAGAGGAAGCAGAGTGTTGACGACGAACACTGTGGCATGGGGAGCACCCCCAAGGGGGCGCGACGACCCACATAACGCCACAGCGGCGACCATAGCCATGCATGGGGGCGAGGAGCATCACCATGGTGCACGACAGCAGCGGCGGCGTCAGCACCTACGCCAACCCCAAACCCTAGGGTTCAGAACGAAATCGATCTGGCCGCAGGAGGGATCCTGGTCCAAATCTAATTGGACAGTAGGGAAGAGCGGGGACGAAAACCTCGTCCTGCACCACGGTGGCGGCCAGGGAGGTCCACGGCGGCGTGAATCGCCGGCGGTGACACCGCTGACCATGGGGTCGGGGGAGGAGAAGAAGGGAGGTGAGCTCGAGAGAGAGACATAGAATGTTGGGCTGGGTTGGGCCAAAACCCCTTTAGGGTATTGTTCTGACTTTGCCCTACTGGGCCACAAGGGCCCAATAAACCCAAACAGTCAGCCTAAATCAATTAGAGACAGTTTTAATAAATGGAAAAGACCAAAATGCCCCCGAACTTAAATAAATTATAGAAAATAATTAAAAATCCAAAAATTATAAATAAAATATTTTTGGATTCACAAAAATCCAAACTATCCAAATCAATTAAGAAATAAATTTTTAGACATATAAATTTTATTAGAATTTTGTAATATAAATATTCCTTATGGAATTTTACAAAATTATTGAAAGATGATAAAAATAAATAAAAATAGTTTCATTATATATTAATATTGTAGTATTTTAGAAAAATACTAAACAAATATTTAATAACAATTTTTGGTATTCAAATGATAATTCTTAAAGGAATTATTAAATCAATAAAATTCAAATAAAAGGAAATAAAATATTCAATAAATATTAAAGGAATTAATATTTATAAATCCTTAATTATTAAACAGGGATTTTTCTATAATTTAAATAATGGGGGAGAATACATATAAATTTAAATAATGCATTACATTACTTTTGCATAATCATTTTGCTTCTTTAAATATTGTCCTTACCGGGCAATAATGATGTTTTTGTAGACATAGAATCTCAAGGTCCAGTGCAAGCATCATACTTCACTACCTTGCAATCACAAGGCAAGTTCATCACTTGCTCATGTCCTTTGAAGAGTCTTTATCAAAGTATTTGCGAATTGTGTGTTATCATCTATATTATAGAAAAAGAAAACATTATTTTCTCAAGATACTAAAGCTTAATATCATCCTAAGTGATGATATGTTGGAGCAATAGAACTTAGGGTTGTAATTGCAATAATGATAAACAATTAGGGATTAATAACCCATGACATGAGTGATTCTAGCGCCGTATATTACGTGTTAACCATGAGATTTCGAATGGGATGGAGAAGTCAGCTGTATCATTTTCCACTTGTATGGAGGCAAGACGACCTTAACGTGACGTTGTGATTCCTTGTGCGGATCCAACATATGGGTGGGCACCCTTACGCCCCACACTTTTGGTGTCTAGATTATCTATGAATGGTGTTTAGGGATATAGTCCATGTAAATGGTACTATTCCGGGCATCACTAGGTCATAGAGTCTTCGGGAACTCATCAGGGTTTTAGCCTGCCCGAAAGGGGGCTTAATGAAGGTGAGCCAGCCCCAAAGGATCGTGAAAACATATGAGGCAGCGGAGAGGGCGGTGATTGGCTTGTACCAACTACTGGGCCCCACATCATGGAATTGTGGACGAGAAAGTACGCCCGGTTGTGCAACAGGGAGTTAATCTCTCATGGGAAAAGTAACTCACCTCTGCAGAGTGTAAGAATTGTAACTTGTTACTCCCTGTTCCGGGAAGGAGCACGAACACGGAAGGAAAGGAACTCCATGAAAGTTCTGGTCAACCTGTGAAGGCTGATGGTCATAGAATTTTATAATAAAATCAATCTTTGAAGAAAGATTTACGAAAATTGCATAGTGCCAAAGACTAATAGTCTGAGGTGGTAGATAGAGCATCAAACTTACTACCTTGCATATAATGAATTTCTGGGTAATGTTGTTACTCATCCTTTCCTTTGAATCCTTGCTTAGACTCTGAGAATCCCGAAGATACTCCAATGTATGCATCTGAGAGTCAAGAGGAGGTCTTCTATGAAGAGCCCAACCTATATGGAGCCGTAGAAGGGGAGGACTATGACATCGTATACGGAGGAGAGTTCCAAGAGTCCGAATAATTACTATAGTTCTCATAGCCACTTGAGCCGAGCAACATGAAAAATATATAGCAATAAGTTATTAAACTCAATTTGGAGTTTAAGTTTTAAATTTGAAACTTCCGCTAAACACTTATATTTTGGTTTATAAGTTGAATCTTTTGGAAGTCTTGAACTTCCGGTATTGTAATAATAATAACATGTGTATGTTTGTAATATGTACCCACAATGTTTCTGTTGTACCACTCTGAGGGATGTGATATTTACGGAACGGAGTTCTGTGGATGTCATGTCAACGACTATAGTGTACTACACATGCAGTGGTATGCTGGGTCACCGCAATTATGCAAGTAAGGGAACTACAACAAAGGTACTTCAATCCGGATTATATTGGCCTACCTTGTTCAAAGACGCACACAGGTATGTAGAACATTGTGGTGCTTGCCAGAAAAGGGGTAATATAGGTAGGCAATGAATTATAGTCTTATAATTGAACCCTTTAATGTATGAGAAATGGATTACATGGGACATTTTGTAAAATCAAATGGTTACACTCATATTCTTGTTGCTATCTATTATGTCACTAAATGGGTTGAAGCTATTCCAAAAAGCCATGCAGATGCAGCTACTTCAATAAAGATGATCAAGGATGTCATATTTCCCAGGTTTGGAGTCCCTAGATTTTTAATCACTGACGGTGGTTCTCATTTGATGAAAGAAACTTTCAGGAAAATCATTTACAAATATGGAGTAACTCACCATGTTGCTTCACCATATCATCGTCAAACAAGTGGTCAAGTGGAACTCTCTAATAGATAATTAAATACCATACTCGAGAAGACGATGGATAAATCAAGAAAAGATTGGTCATACAAGTTGAATGACACTCTTTGGGCATACCATACCGTGTTTAAGAATCCAATGGGCATGACACCGTATAAGATGGTTTACAGTAAGGCGTGTCATTTACCTTTAAAATTGGAACACAAAGCCTTTTGGGCAATCAAGAACTTAAATTATGATTTTAAAGCACCAGGAGAAAACGTTTATTAGATATTAATGCTTTAGATGAGTTTAGGAGTGAGGCTTATGAAAATGCTAGATTGTTTAAAGAAAAAGTAAAAATATGCCATGACAGGAAAATAGAAAATAAGGTCTTTAAAAGTGGAGACAAGGTGTTGCTCTATAATTCTCGTCTTAAGTTGTTTCCAGAAAACTCAGATCGAAGTGGGAAGGCCCCTCTATAGTTGAAGAAGCCTATTCATCAAGAGCGGTGAATCTCCAGAGAAAAACACCCTCTCTTTCATGGGTGGTGAATGAACACGCTTGAAACATTATCGAGCAAAATAAGATATAAGTACAGTCACCATACATCTGATCACCCCATAAGAGGTGATTAAGCAAAAATATACAAGGAAAGGAAACTGCAAGAAGGATAAAATTGAGCCTAAATGAGCAACATCACGTTCAAGCTATTGACCAAAAAAGAGCGCTTCATGGGAGGCAACCCATGTAAAATAAAGGTTTGAGTAAATTTTTAAACTTTTAATGAAGTTTTATTCAAGTTTATGTTGAATAAGGAACACTTAAAGCTCCAATGAAGCAAAATAAGTTTGGTAATGCTAAAATCCCGTTCAATGGATGTTAATATTGGCCGAAAATTCAAGCTGTCATTTTTTTGTCAAAACCCAGTGTTTCATTAAATTTCAGATTAATTAAAAATTCTCGGAGAGACAGGTAAATTTTGGTGACTCCAAAAGGTTTAACGACATACTATACGGCGGGAATAAAAATTCCGGCCATATAGTTCCGGTCGTATAGATGTTTTTGCATCTTCTCTTCTATTTTCGAAAGGTACAGTAAGTTTAATGACCAACTATATGGCAGGAATACTTTTTACGACCGTATAGTTGCAGTCGTATAGTTATCTACTCCATCTCTGAATTTTTATTCCAGGCTACCGAAAGTTTGACGACCAACTATACGGCGGGAATAAAATCCCCGCCCATATAGTAGCGGTCGTATAGTTGGTACCATCGTAGAAGTGAAATCTAAGTCGGTTCACAACTATACATCGGGACGTATACAGGCCGCCCCCGTATAGTTGCTCGTTATGGGCGGCGACTAGGGTTTTTGACCTCCAGTTTTAAAGCTGATTACATCTAACCTTTTTCATTAAGTTTTCATAGAGCTAAAGCCTCCAACTCGAAAAATCATCGTCATCCCTATACAAGCTCCTTCTAACAATATTTGTGCAGCGAAGTCATGCAGCCTTTTCATGTCAACAAGGTTTGGAGGAAGAGAGAAGAGAAGCCTGTGAAGAGGATCGAAGAAGTAGAACCTAAAGAAGCATCATCGCCATCCAACCCGGAGATCAAGGAATTCAAGCCTCTCCCAAATTGGAAGGATATGTTCCCGTAGAGGATGGAGATGATGAGGCAAGCAGAGAAGAGAAAGAGAAAGGATAAGTATCCCCCTAATCCTTATCGTCACAACTTAAAATCTTATTGTAAACCTTCTCTCGGTCCGTCACCTCTCAAGCCTAAGAAGGTGCGGCCAGATGAGATTCATGATAAGATCTATCAATTGGAAAAAGCCTCAAAAGAATGTGTTGAAACTATTGGGGAAGGGATTGAATCCTACTGATGATGAGCAAATACCTTGAGAAAAATGTCATGACATCGATGGTAGAATTGGTTTCTCGATTAAAACTATTTTTGATTTAACAGATGAGAATAAATTCCCCCAGAAGAATATTTTGAAGCTTTAATTCTACATGTCCGAGCTCAACAGTCGCCTTGCAAACATAGCTAAGGCTTGCAACACAGAAGAAGGCGATGCTCTTCTCACCCATGAGAAGGAATATGTACCAACAAGGAGTTATTTGATCCCGCCTGGCTTGATTCCAAGCTTGGGGAGATCTTTAAGACCTTGTAATCTATCTTATAAGTTTAGTTTTTGCATTGGTTCAAACTTAGAAATAAATTGTGCATCATTAGAATTCCCTTCTGAAATAATCGATCCCTTTATGAATTTCCGATTTCATCATTATATATGGAGTATTATTGAGTTTGGTTATCTTATTAGATATATGGACAAGATTGAGTATTATTTTACTTGCACTTGATGATATCATTAGTATTCTTCCACACCATTGGTATGAATGGAACATACAAAGGTAATTTATTTGATATGGTGTGAGTTCATGGTTTGATTTACAAAGAAAGAATTATCCTAGTAACCACTGTTCAAAAAATCGGCCGATATGCTGAGAAATCGCCAATTTGTAGCCAACCGATAAATTACCGATAAGCGATATCCCTAACATTGCTAGTAACAAAGTTGAGAAAGAAACCTTGAACAAAGAAGAATTAAAAAGTGCTATCAAATTAGAGTGAGAACAAGATGAGGTGGACTATTTAAGCATGAAGATACTTCATATACAACTGGAATTTGATAATTGAGATCGTTAATCTTTGAAATCCCTCATAAAGTGGAATGTATGGCTAGCTTCTTTGCACAACACTTAAAGATAAAAGTGTAAGAAAAAAGAAAAGAAAATGTGCAAAGAGCAAATAGGCATACACCATTATCTTGTCGTGAGACAAAGAAACATTTGATATTTTGAATCCCAAGTGAATATATTAATCGTAAGACACTTGGGACTACCTCGCTAACTCATTCGGTCGAACCAACACAATCTTACATCATATCGAGAGGTAACCTTTTGTGAACTATTAAATGCTAAGGTGTGGAAGTCTACTAATATTATCCGGATAGTTCAAGTAAGGTACTATTCATGAATTTTGTCTTATATATCTTGTATGATAAGCACATGTTGCAAATGCGTCATTTATTTTATTGACTCAGCTTCATGAATATGAGGATCACATCCATTAAGCCAGAACCTTGCTCAAGACAAGAAAAAGTCTAAGCTTGGGGAAGTTGATGAGTGTATATTTGCATCATGTTTTATATTATTATTTTGCACTGTAGTGGTAGGATCTTGGTATTTTATGGCGCTCGTGCGTATATTTTATGTCTATTTTCACCAGGATCAAGACAGATGATGAATACAATGGACACAATTCTTGGACCAGTTATACTGGAGCGAAAAGGAGTAAAAAATAGCGTAAATCGCTAATTTGGGAAATATCAATAACACCAGAAGAAAACCCGCGATGATCGCATCAGGCAAAGGCTTTAATGACCAACTATACGGTGGGAATATTTTTTTCGGCCGTATAGTTCCCGCCATATAGTTGCCGACGCCATCGCCTCCTCAAATAGTTTCACTCGTGCAATCAGAACGGAGAGACGACATACAAAACGATTAGAAATTGCAGAAACCTTACCTCCGAAAGTGATATGGAGGGGGAACTCATCCACCGAAGATCCATCTTCACCCTACGCATATCCGGGAGACTAAGGCATCGATCTTCATCATCAACCGTTGCATCACCACCATCTCCATCCACCTCATCTAAATCTTGCCTAGATCTTATTGTAATTTTAATACTCATTGTAGATTTATACAAGTACTATTCATCTATGATTGTTTCCATTATCATTGCCATGATGTTGTTTGCCTCTATGTTTGAGTAGATCGTTAGTTCTTGTAGAGATGGAGAAACCCTAGCATACCATGGAGAAACCCTAGCATACAATTGATAAGTACTATACATTATTATGTGTATGTGTTAATTGTCTTCATCCTGATGTTGAGAGTTGTGCACCTCTTAATATTTGCCTCTTATGGGGACTTGATGAAGGGGGTTACCTGTTGATAGACGGAGGGATGATAACACTTACTGTGACTATAAAACTGTTGTCATTCTTTACGTACTAACTTGGGGAAGCAAGGAGAACTCATTAAGCTATGTCCATGCCACGGAAGAAATCCCTTAATAACGAGATAGTATGATTGATGTCGTTTACCTGTCTGCTGTGGTTATGATGGATGATGTGAGCAGTGGTTGCCGCTTATTCGTCCATATATGGAGCACCTCCCACATACGTATACATCATGAGAATATTTGTTATGATAATCTTGATTACTTTATCTAAATTGCTAGCGGTGTATCCACCACTCTCCGAGAATGCCTTTTTCCCTATTGTAGTTTCAAGCTCTCTTAATTCTTACTTTCTGCATTAAGTTTTACTCTAGTTTAATTAATTGCTTTATTCAATCAAAAACCCAAAAACAATTCTATTTTTCTTGCATCTTAAAATTATTTCTTAAGTACTTCATTTAGTTTTAGTTAAAAGCATTTTAGTCTTTTGCCTTCTGCTTCTTGTGGGATTGATATCTTTATTCTGAAACTAGCTACAAATGATTTGTGCACTTGTAGTCATCACCGCCCGCATGCCCTCGCAACCGCAGCAGGTGCCCTCCCGCCTTCCATCACCGGTGTAGCTGCAACAAGTGCGCCGTCGCCCACCGTCGTCATCACTGTCGACCGTGGCTGTGACCACACAATGCTCCCCGTAACCTCGCACCTGTTTCAGGCGTTCCATCCACCGTCTTCCAGCTCGAGTTCCTGGACGTAGAGAGCAAGGACCCGGGCACAACAAGCAAGGTCGAGCAGTTCCTCATCCATGCTACTATGGCAGGCTGTTTGCATTCTCTAACGTCTACACAGCTGCAATAAGTATCGCCCGCATGCCCGCGCAACCGTAGCAAGTGCCCTGCCGCTCTCCGTCACCGGTTTAGATGGCAATTTTACCCATGGATACGGGTACCCGCGGGTACCGTACCCACATGGGTAGGGTATGGGAACACTTTTATACCCATGGGTAATACCCATATCCTACCCGTTAAGTCATGGGTATGGGCACGGGTATAGACTTGTACCCATGGGTATACCCATATCCTACCCGTTTAAACTGATATGTCAAACTTATCTATAGAGTTCGAACCTATTCGGCCGAGAAGCCTAGGGACGAGTATGAGATTGCGACTTTTACACTTTAATTTGATACTTTCATGTACTCGTCTGTAGAGTTTATTGTCTTTTTTTAAATATGTTATTGATGAAAGTAAAATTTTGAATAACATGTACACTATTGGATATACCCGTCGGATACCCAATGGATACGAGTACCCGCCGGGTATGGGTATGGGTAAAGTTTTATACCCGCGGGTATGGGTATGGGTAAGTTTTTATACCCATTGGCCACACGGGTATGGGTATGGTATTGCTCTACCCTGCCCATACCCTACCCATTGTCATCCTTAGGTGTAGCTAGACACAGCACGTGCGCCGCCGCCCACCGTCGTCGGCGCAGCCGCAACAGGTGTCACGCCAACGGCTGCAGCAACTCGCAAATGAAATACAGATCGTTGCTGATGAGTGTTACTTCCTCCGTTTCAAAATTTAAAATGTTTTAGGTTTGTGAAGAGAATATATCTAGACTTGTTTTAGTTGTAGATTTACTCCCAACATGAGTAAACCTATATAGTAAAAGTAGTCTAGATACATTTGTTTTACAAAGCTAAAACATCTTATCTATCTACTAATTTACACAGAGGTAGGTTCGTCTCCTTCAGTTTTTGTTCCGATTTTTATGTTTCCTGTTTTGCCCCAGTATGTTTGGATAATTTACCT
This sequence comes from Avena atlantica, assembly GCA_910589765.1. Lineage (NCBI taxonomy): Eukaryota > Viridiplantae > Streptophyta > Magnoliopsida > Poales > Poaceae > Avena > Avena atlantica. Next base: position 366,023,417 of record OU342733.1, read on the forward strand.
GGTTTGCCACCGCCGAGTGACCGAACGGCTTTTTTTCTTCCGATGAAAAAACAGACGCCGCCCATGAGGCGAGGACCCCATCGTGGCCATCGATCGCTATACCGCCCACTATCCCCTCGCGCTCTGGGACCCCGCCCTTCCAAGAATCATCCGCGATGGCTAATCCCACCCTGTAGATCATTCACCCCAAGACACCCTGAGAAACTCCTCCCGCATCATTGCTGGAGGACGGCCGATTGTTTACTAATGGGAGACGACCGGAGGCAGCTATAGGCAATAGAGAGGTCAGAGCATTAAGGCGGGCATGGGAGCTGTAACACCCTCAGAATCGGACCTATGCAAGTTTGAGCAAAATTCGCCAAACCCGCATAGAAACGATTCAAAGGTGCCCACCAGGCACTGTCGTGCGGGTGGAAAACGAAGTAATAACATTACACAACAGTCCTCGATGGGACCCACAAAACAGATATATAAAACAGCGACTCAAAGAGTCAGGAATACAGATATAATATACAAAGATCCAAATCACCTTGAAAATGATAGAGCGTCCAGCTACGGACAAGATGCAAATGGGGCTAAGAGCCCTGAAGAATAACCAATGGCGTCCATAACCCTGCCCAGGCCAAGCCGGAAGGGTAACCCTACTAACGGCGTCGATCTCAAAACCTGCTTAAACAAAAGGGGTGCCGACAAAGGGCAAAGGAAAAAGAGGAGCGTCAGTACTGAGGCCAGTACACGGCGAGGCTAGAATTCGGCGGTCCTCGCCTACATAGGTATGGTGGACTGAGCGGCAGCGGCAGCATGCACTAAACAACCTATAGAGACTCGATACAACTGGCGATTATCAGAGAGGGGTAAGAATGACCTATCCGGATCCAACCTGAAGCTAACACCAAACAAACCCATCCTGGTGTTTCCCCCTCGAGACCAAACGAGGAAGTCAACCGAGGAACTCACACAGTTGGCAGTTTTACTTATTCAGTTATAGTTGCGGCACTTTACTAGTCAGGTTTAGATAATCGTCCTGATAAAGTAAGCAGTGGGCACTTTTATTTAATCATTCCGTGATAGTGGCAACACTTACTAGTCAGATACATTTATCATGAGATAACCCAAAAACCCAGCAGTTGTTGGTACTTTTATTCAGCCATTCCGTTGTAGTTGCAAGATTTACTAGTCAGGTACAATTGTCGCGAGCGACAACCAAACAAGCAGTTGTGGGCAGTATTAATTAGCCATTCCATTATAGTGAAGCTGATTACTAGTCATTATAAGTCAAATTTATAACAATAAACTTTAGTTATGCTTGTCTATGATCGAGATACTGTGCTCCGAGTCGTCCATATCCGCGGACACGGCTTTCAGAAAGTTTTACCCGGCCGGGGTGCACCAATAGCAACACACACTCGATCAACCTCGGAAAAACCAAATCAAAACCCAACAAGGCCTTCACGACAAAGCAATCACAGGATTCAGAAATATTTCAGGGGGCCACCCCATTAAGCTACCCGCAACGAAGTAAGCTAGCTCCGAGACGGACTCAAGGTCTGGGTAGACGGCTGTGAACGACTGGGAACCCCAAACGGGGCTTGTCGACACCGCGGAATCGTGTCCCGATCCTAAACAGTACAGTGTGCAGTACCTCGCACAATCGTAAATAAAGCAGTAAAACATGTCATAAGTACAGGATAGTAATAAAGCCCCAAACTAGTTCGTGGCCCCAAGAAATAAGACGGAATCAAGCTCTGGCTCAGGGGGGTCCCATATACCTCCCGGATGTGGATAGCGCGATAAATCAAGGAACAGGTATCAAGTACTCGGGGTCTTACGGGACACAAGTGGGCGTTCGGAAACCAAATATTTTCTATCACCCACCGATGCCTCTGCTTATTTCAATTTTAGTTGTTAAACAGGAATTTAAAGTGAACAGTAAGTAAAACTAGAATCATTTCCAACATCAACATGCGGCAATACATCAGCAACTGTGGCATATGACGACACACAACAGCACTAGAGCACGCGACTACGACGCGCAAGTCCAACTATCTACCAAACAACAGGTAATAGGTTGTGTCCAAGGCAATATAGGGCTGCACGGTATATCACATGTACGGAAACTAAAGCATCGCAACACAGATAGCAATAGATCAACAGGAGGGAGTAAATACTATAAAAATAAGATAGGTAGAAAGAGGGAGATGCTCGCCTGAAAACATTGTCGAAGGGTTCAACCGAGATCGGGGCGAAGCTCACATCAACTCAACGGCCTTATCCGCGAAGAAGCAAAACACTAGAAGAAACACCGGTTGCACTATTTAATACAACGGCAGAAGATCGGCATGATGCATGTATGATGCATGACATGGCAAGGTGCGATGCGATTAGGTCATGTTAAGTGGAACCGGGGTCCCGACAATTGGTTAGATGGTGCAAGTTATTTAGATTCCCCGCAATTTAAATGTTGTATTAGCATGGCAAAAGATAGCACCGGGCTACACAAATTTAAATGAGGCCATTATAAGGCTGGATTTGCCCGCATATGGGCCCCATATTTAATTATTAGGTGAATCGGCATAAGGCCCCCAAACCACAGACTAGGATACATGCATGGACAATTCACTATGCAACAAGTTGTTATGTTATAAAATAGGGTTCGAGGAAAAGGGGTCACACATCAGAGGGGGCTCGACGATCTTGGGGTTTCCGGGGTTCGGGGTCGGTCTCAGGGTCCAGGGTTCAGGGTTCGATGGCCTCGACGGGAGCGTCCTCGGTTGACTGGGGTAGATCTTGTCGCATCGGGGTCTCGGTGTCGGGGCGCATCGGTTCCTTCCGGGTCGACGCCGTTCTTGTTGTTGCAAAGGTCTTGCCGGGCCCGCGTAACGGGTCGGTCTTGCCGTCTAGGGTGAAGTGCTTGGCGTCCTCGAGGAAGTACTTGGCGTATCCATATCGATGACGCTGGCGTCCGGGAAGGAGAGCTTGACGCGTCGGGGTTCGGTCTTCGGTGTCCATGAAGGAGGTCTTGGCGATCCAGGAGGCCCAGGAAGGCGATCTTGGTCTCGGAAAGAAGATCTGGAGGGAAGGCATCCTTCGGGTCCATGGGGCGATCTGGTCAAGTCGACGTCAACGCATCTTGTTTCCATGTTGAAGCACTCTTCATCCACATCTTGGTCAATGTCAAACTTGAGTCGGTGCCGAAGTGCATCGGCACAGGAGGTAGTCGTGCTCGTGCCCGAGCATCGCAGATCTTGACGAAATCCAGAGAGGGCATCCTGAGATGGTTCTGCGAGGGAGCACCGAGGAGGTCGAGGGCGAGGACATCGGGCTCGCGCAGGGCCTGACGCGAAGGAGGCGGCGTCAGCGACGACGCCCTGGCGGGGCTCGGCCCGGCCGGTAGGAGGGCAGCCTCGAGGCGACGGCGCCAGGCTCGCAGGTGGAGGCGGCGCTGCGCAGGGGGAGGACGCGCGCGCAGAACGGCGGTAGGTGGGGCGGCGTCAGCCGGCGGGGCGACGCAGGACCGGTGGCGGGCTGGCTCGGGCAAGGGCGACGGCGACGGCTGCGCCGGAGGCGGCCGCTGGAGGCCGAGGCCGAGCGGAGCGGCGGCTGCTGGGGAAGCTCGGGGAGGGTCCGGGCCGAAGGGGCGGCGGCGCCCGGGCCAGAGGGGCCGGAGGAGGCGGGGTACTGGGAGGTGGCGCACGGGGCGAGCCGGACGGAGGAGGGGGCGACGGTGAAGGCTTGCGTGCGGGGCGGCGGCGGACGCGGGCCGGCGTGCTGAGGGGACGCGGGCGCCGGCGGCGAGGAGCCTAGGGGCGGCGCTGCGGAGCTTGCTGGGCGGGGTCGGCGAGGTGGTTGCTCGGCTGCGGCGCAGCCGACGACGCGGAGATGGCGGCGGGGCGAGCGCCGGCGGAGGCGGAGCCGCGGGAGCAGCGAGGCAGGCAGGAGGGTCGCCGGCGGCGAGGGGGGCCGCCGGAGGGGAGGAGGAGAGGGAACAGGGCCAGGGGCGGAGATGGCAGGCGTGCGGGAGCGCGCGGGTGGGGAAAAGGAAGAAGACGCGTGGGGACTGGGGAGAGGGAGCTGCGAGTGGGGACGGGGGCAGGGTCCACGCGGTGGGGGCCGCGCGTCAGGGAGAGAAGAGGGGAGAGGGTAGCACAGCCAGGGGTGGACCGGGTCCGCGGGCGGGCTGGCGCGTGGGGGGGGCGCCGTGGGTCCAGGCGGCAGGGGCGGTCGGCGCGTGCGAGGTGTGTGCGTGTGGGGTGTGCCAGGGGTGGGGTTGCTGGGGTTGGTGGTGTGGTGGGGGTGTGAGAGAGAGAGAGAGGGAGTGGGTTAGGATTAGGTGGCAGGTTTTGATAGGCTAGAGGGGAGGGAGAGGGTGATGTGGCGCAAGGGGAGTGGCCAGGGTGAGGTGGCCAAGGAGGGTGGGTAGATTCTCTGGTAGGAATAGGATTTAGAAGGGCGGGTACAGCTGGACCGTTTAATTTCTGGGGCGGTCGTTCGGGTCAATCGGCCCGTTCGACTGCCCCGCTAAAATAATTATAAATTTTATTTATTTCAAACAAAGCTTTTGCAAACCGATATCGGGCGAAACAAAATATTCCGGCGAGCCGGATTTTGATGTTTGAATCAAGAGGGGGCGTTTTAGAAAGCAAAACGGGTGTTGCGAAATAATTTTGGCAAACAATGCATGATGATGACGATGCAATGCACAAATTCAACGCGATTTTCTAGTAGTGGTTTTGCGGGATGCCACAATTCGACACCACTAACAATGGATCTCGCCCTCGAGATCCGCCTCATGGTACCGGAAGGAAGGTCGGCGAACTGCGTCTTCTCGCTTCGTGTAGATCCTCGCGACACCACTAACAAGAGGTCGTTGTCCGTGATCGTCGAGAGGACACTCCGGAAACAAAAGGTCGAAGGTAGAGGTATCAACAATAAGCCACCTCTAGCTCCGATGGAAAAGGGGAAACCGATGCATTCTCATCCACTTCAATGTACAAAAGCGAATAGAAGGGGTAGTCGGCATGGGGGCCATCCATCACGCACCCAAACTATTACTCTGCACAATCAGTAGAAAAGAGTGCAACCATTCTCGGAATCAGACTGAAGATCTCGACAAGCGAGGTTCGGAAACAAAGGAGTGATACAGACTCCGCATCGGATCTGGCGTAGATGATGGCGTCGCGTCGGAAAACACCGGATAGCACAAACAAGGAACAAAGAATGATAACACCGTAGACGGATTCATCAGGCAGCTTGAACGCCGGATGGTAGAACACCGTTACCAAAGGAGGAAGCGAAACCCTAAAGGTACGACGGAAACCCAACCACGAGAAATCCTGGACTCGAAGAGAGAGAAAAGAGTGGATTCAAAACACGTAGAGGTAAGAGGAGAACATCAGAGGGGTAAGGAGTAAAATCAGACCTAATCAGAACTATCCAACCGATTTTGCAAAAATAGTTTTGACACTTCTACTACGGCCGTTAGCTAGGTTATCCTACAGGCTGGACTTGTGGGGTATCGCAACTGCTGAGCTCTGATACCACTCTGTAACACCCTCAGAATCGGACCTATGCAAGTTTGAGCAAAATTCGCCAAACCCGCATAGAAACGATTCAAAGGTGCCCACCAGGCACTGTCGTGCGGGTGGAAAACGAAGTAATAACATTACACAACAGTCCTCTATGGGACCCACAAAACAGATATATAAAACAGCGACTCAAAGAGTCAGGAATACAGATATAATATACAAAGATCCAAATCACCTTGAAAATGATAGAGCGTCCAGCTATGGACAAGATGCAAATGGGGCTAAGAGCCCTGAAGAATAACCAATGGCGTCCATAACCCTGCCCAGGCCAAGCCGGAAGGGTAACCCTACTAACAGCGTCGATCTCAAAACCTGCTTAAACAAAAGGGGTGCCGACAAAGGGCAAAGGAAAAAGAGGAGCGTCAGTACTGAGGCCAGTACACGGCGAGGCTAGAATTCGGCGGTCCTCGCCTACATAGGTATGGTGGACTGAGCGGCAGCGGCAGCATGCACTAAACAACCTATAGAGACTCGATACAACTGGCGATTATCAGAGAGGGGTAAGAATGACCTATCCGGATCCAACCTGAAGCTAACACCAAACAAACCCATCCTGGTGTTTCCCCCTCGAGACCAAACGAGGAAGTCAACCGAGGAACTCACACAGTTGGCAGTTTTACTTATTCAGTTATAGTTGCGGCACTTTACTAGTCAGGTTTAGATAATCGTCCTGATAAAGTAAGCAGTGGGCACTTTTATTTAATCATTCCGTGATAGTGGCAACACTTACTAGTCAGATACATTTATCATGATATAACCCAAAAACCCAGCAGTTGTTGGTACTTTTATTCAGCCATTCCGTTGTAGTTGCAAGATTTACTAGTCAGGTACAATTGTCGCGAGCGACAACCAAACAAGCAGTTGTGGGCAGTATTAATTAGCCATTCCATTATAGTGAAGCTGATTACTAGTCATTATAAGTCAAATTTATAACAATAAACTTTAGTTATGCTTGTCTATGATCGAGATACTGTGCTCCGAGTCGTCCATATCCGCGGACACGGCTTTCAGAAAGTTTTACCCGGCCGGGGTGCACCAATAGCAACACACACTCGATCAACCTCGGAAAAACCAAATCAAAACCCAACGAGGCCTTCACGACAAAGCAATCACAGGATTCAGAAATATTTCAGAGGGCCACCCCATTAAGCTACCCGCAACGAAGTAAGCTAGCTCCGAGACGGACTCAAGGTCTGGGTAGACGGCTGTGAACGACTGGGAACCCCAAACGGGGCTTGTCGACACCGCGGAATCGTGTCCCGATCCTAAACAGTACAGTGTGCAGTACCTCGCACAATCGTAAATAAAGCAGTAAAACATGTCATAAGTACAGGATAGTAATAAAGCCCCAAACTAGTTCGTGGCCCCAAGAAATAAGACGGAATCAAGCTCTGGCTCAGGGGGGTCCCATATACCTCCCGGATGTGGATAGCGCGATAAATCAAGGAACATGTATCAAGTACTCGGGGTCTTACGGGACACAAGTGGGCGTTCGGAAACCAAATATTTTCTATCACCCACCGATGCCTCTGCTTATTTCAATTTTAGTTGTTAAACAGGAATTTAAAGTGAACAGTAAGTAAAACTAGAATCATTTCTAACATCAACATGCGGCAATACATCAGCAACTGTGGCATATGACGACACACAACAGCACTAGAGCACGCGACTACGACGCGCAAGTCCAACTATCTACCAAACAACAGGTAATAGGTTGTGTCCAAGGCAATATAGGGCTGCACGGTATATCACAGGTACGGAAACTAAAGCATCGCAACACAGATAGCAATAGATCAACAGGAGGGAGTAAATACTATAAAAATAAGATAGGTAGAAAGAGGGAGATGCTCGCCTGAAAACATTGTCGAAGGGTTCAACCGAGATCGGGGCGAAGCTCACATCAACTCAACGGCCTTATCCGCGAAGAAGCAAAACACTAGAAGAAACACCGGTTGCACTATTTAATACAACGGCAGAAGATCGGCATGATGCATGTATGATGCATGACATGGCAAGGTGCGATGCGATTAGGTCATGTTAAGTGGAACCGGGGTCCCGACAATTGGTTAGATGGTGCAAGTTATTTAGATTCCCCGCAATTTAAATGTTGTATTAGCATGGCAAAAGATAGCACCGGGCTACACAAATTTAAATGAGGCCATTATAAGGCTGGATTTGCCCGCATATGGGCCCCATATTTAATTATTAGGTGAATCGGCATAAGGCCCCCAAACCACAGACTAGGATACATGCATGGACAATTCACTATGCAACAAGTTGTTATGTTATAAAATAGGGTTCGAGGAAAAGGGGTCACACATCAGAGGGGGCTCAACGATCTTGGGGTTTCCGGGGTTCGGGGTCGGTCTCAGGGTCCAGGGTTCAGGGTTCGATGGCCTCGACGGGAGCGTCCTCGGTTGACTGGGGTAGATCTTGTCGCATCGGGGTCTCGGTGTCGGGGCGCATCGGTTCCTTCCGGGTCGACGCCGTTCTTGTTGTTGCAAAGGTCTTGCCGGGCCCGCGTAACGGGTCGGTCTTGCCGTCTAGGGTGAAGTGCTTGGCGTCCTCGAGGAAGTACTTGGCGTATCCATATCGATGACGCTGGCGTCCGGGAAGGAGAGCTTGACGCGTCGGGGTTCGGTCTTCGGTGTCCATGAAGGAGGTCTTGGCGATCCAGGAGGCCCAGGAAGGCGATCTTGGTCTCGGAAAGAAGATCTGGAGGGAAGGCATCCTTCGGGTCCATGGGGCGATCTGGTCAAGTCGACGTCAACGCATCTTGTTTCCATGTTGAAGCACTCTTCATCCACATCTTGGTCAATGTCAAACTTGAGTCGGTGCCGAAGTGCATCGGCACAGGAGGTAGTCGTGCTCGTGCCCGAGCATCGCAGATCTTGACGAAATCCAGAGAGGGCATCCTGAGATGGTTCTGCGAGGGAGCACCGAGGAGGTCGAGGGCGAGGACATCGGGCTCGCGCAGGGCCTGACGCGAAGGAGGCGGCGTCAGCGACGACGCCCTGGCGGGGCTCGGCCCGGCCGGTAGGAGGGCAGCCTCGAGGCGACGGCGCCAGGCTCGCAGGTGGAGGCGGCGCTGCGCAGGGGGAGGACGCGCGCGCAGAACGGCGGTAGGTGGGGCGGCGTCAGCCGGCGCCGGCGGGGCGACACAGGACCGGTGGCGGGCTGGCTCGGGCAAGGGCGACGGCGACGGCTGCGCCGGAGGCGGCCGCTGGAGGCCGAGGCCGAGCGGAGCGGCGGCTGCTGGGGAAGCTCGGGGAGGGTCCGGGCCGAAGGGGCGGCGGCGCCCGGGCCAGAGGGGCCGGAGGAGGCGGGGTACTGGGAGGTGGCGCACGGGGCGAGCCGGACGGAGGAGGGGGGCGGCGGTGAAGGCTTGCGTGCGGGGCGGCGGCGGACGCGGGCCGGCGTGCTGAGGGGACGCGGGCGCCGGCGGCGAGGAGCCTAGGGACGGCGCTGCGGAGCTTGCTGGGCGGGGTCGGCGAGGTGGTTGCTCGGCTGCGGCGCAGCCGACGACGCGGAGATGGCGGCGGGGCGAGCGCCGGCGGAGGCGGAGCCGCGGGAGCAGCGAGGCAGGCAGGAGGGTCGCCGGCGGCGAGGGGGGGCCGCCGGAGGGGAGGAGGAGAGGGAACAGGGCCAGGGGCGGCGATGGCAGGCGTGCGGGAGCGCGCGGGTGGGGAAAAGGAAGAAGACGCGTGGGGACTGGGGAGAGGGAGCTGCGAGTGGGGACGGGGGCAGGGTCCACGCGGTGGGGGCCGCGCGTCAGGGAGAGAAGAGGGGAGAGGGTAGCACAGCCAGGGGTGGACCGGGTCCGCGGGCGGGCTGGCGCGTGGGGGGGGGTGCGCCGTGGGTCCAGGCGGCAGGGGCGGTCGGCGCGTGCGAGGTGTGTGCGTGTGGGGTGTGCTAGGGGTGGGGTTGCTGGGGTTGGTGGTGTGGTGGGGGTGTGAGAGAGAGAGAGGGAGTGGGTTAGGATTAGGTGGCAGGTTTTGATAGGCTAGAGGGGAGGGAGAGGGTGATGTGGCGCAAGGGGAGTGGCCAGGGTGAGGTGGCCAAGGAGGGTGGGTAGATTCTCTGGTAGGAATAGGATTTAGAAGGGCGGGTACAGCTGGACCGTTTAATTTCTGGGGCGGTCGTTCGGGTCAATCGGCCCGTTCGACTGCCCCGCTAAAATAATTATAAATTTTATTTATTTCAAACAAAGCTTTTGCAAACCGATATCGGGCGAAACAAAATATTCCGGCGACCCGGATTTTGATGTTTGAATCAAGAGGGGGCGTTTTAGAAAGCAAAACGGGTGTTGCGAAATAATTTTGGCAAACAATGCATGATGATGACGATGCAATGCACAAATTCAACGCGATTTTCTAGTAGTGATTTTGTGGGATGCCACAGGAGCTTGGTCACCGGACGATGGGAGGGAGAGGTCCGAGGATCGAAGAAGACATCAAGGAAGGGGCGAGACCTGCAGGGGCACAACGAGGAGCTCGGGACGTGCTGCAGGCAGACGGGAAGGCAATGACGGAGTAGCGTAGTCGGGCCCCTGGCAACGGTGCTAGAGCTCAAGAAGGGAGGACGGGGGCGACACGCATGGCGGCGTCGTGTCCGTAGCGAGATAGGGAGGCACATGCTCGCGGTGGCCGGCGTAGACCTAGAGGCTCGGGGCTTGGAGTGGCGATCGGCGCCATGAACGGAGGGGCACGGCCGCAGGCCACCGAGGACACGCGGCTCGGGCAGAGGGGGTGTTGGGGTAAAGGGGATCGAGGATGCGGCGTAGGGAGGCAAGGCTCTGGCGGCGACGAGCAAGTGGCGGCGACGCAGGAGAATAAGGGATCCCGTCGGATGGCTGTCCAGAGGAGGAAGGAGGTGGCAGGGGAAGATGGGCCTCGATGGGGATGGGGGATCACGTGCGTGGGTTGGGATCGTGTGCGTGCTGTGCGTCGGGTGTGTGTTGCGTGCGTGTGTGCCTGAGTCATGTCATCGTGTGTGTCCAGTGTGTGTTCGGTGGGTTGGGTTGTATGTGGAGGCTCATCTCACGATTTATCATCTAACCTAACCGCTGCTCTGGCCTACCGCTGATCTCTTTGATCCCTCGCGGCGCTTTGCTGTTGTAGGCTGCAGCTGTTTCTATATCTCCGTACTTCTGGTTGTCTTTCTCATATGGGCAGCTTCTGCTGACCATCTTTTTATATATAAATAACATGAGTTAGCCCATAAATCTCACAATCTGAAGAATTAATTAGTTTGCACGGCAAAAAAAATGATGTGATTTTGAATTTTTTCAGAGGAGAAGCCTTAGAAAAACACAAATATAGTGTTTACTTATTTCTGGTTTGGTGCTCTAGCCGCGTTCGTGTATATGTGTACAAGAACTAAAAATAGAACTTCTATAATTATAGATGTTAAATAAATATAACTACACTTGTGGATGTTTACTCCAATACACATATCTCTCTCTCGAACAAGATAAATCAAGTTAGTTTGGAAGTCGATATTTCTGTTTTCATTGTGTTATTCTGGCTCCATTTTATTTCATGTCTTTACTGTAAAGATTACTCTCAGTGATAGTTATATTCAAAAATTCAAAATGGTTAATATATATGGTAGTGAATTTGAAATATATGGTACCTATAGAAGCCATATTGTATATATAGGTAGAGCAGTGATTTCATATTCTTTAGGTGTTGGTAATAGGGTACTTGCACAATTTAGTTGTAAATAATTATTTATAAGAGGACATTGAAAGGATGAACGACAAAAATATATCAGGACGACAAACTAAAGGATCTATTAGATCAGGTTAAACTTGTAGCAGAAAACAAGAATCACAACCAAAATCATATAACTTAGTTTTTAGCATAATATCTAATCTAATATCCTTATGGGAAATGCTGCTTTCTTCTCATTTACAAATGGCAAGAAGAGTTAGATAAGATTTTTTTGGGTAAATTAAAGGAATATCAAAAAATGCGAGGTTGTTGTGAAATACAAGTAAACGAGATGAGGAATTAGTTAATCATATCTAACTCTTATTTGTCCGTAGCAACGCACGGGCATTATGCTAGTATATTTTAAAACGGAGGTAGGTGTATAAACCAAAACATGTATTTGTTGGTGTTTTCGTGCAAATTTTTTTATACAGTTTACCAAACGAGCAAAATGGTGGTTTTATTGCATATATAAAGGTGTTGCAGTGTCCATCCTGTCACGGCTAGATCGGGCCGGAAAACAACCAAACGCACGCTTAACCAAAACCCCACAGGCCACGCGTCCGGAGCAAGCAGAGCAAGGAGCCACAGCAACGCGGGGGATCGCGCGCTGAAAGATGCCGTTCCAAAAGCGAAGCAGCAGCAGTGAGCGTTAAGCACAAGGCTGCCTGCCTGCGTGCCTGCGTGCGCACACGCATCAGAGTCTCCTCCTTCAACTTCAAGTCCTCCTATTCCGAACCACCTCCCCACCTCTACTGGCCACCGCAACAGAATCCAACCAATCCACCGCGTGGAAGGTGTACGAGGCTCCCGTGTGGGCGGATCGCAATAAACAAAGCCCAAATGGAGACGCCAGCGGCGTGATAGGCAGGGGACGAGGGAGGCCGACGATGCGGGCGAGGGAGATGCACCCGCTCTGCTGCCTCGCCGCCGACTTCTGCCCCGGCGCCGGCGGCTGCGGCGCCGAGCCCGACGCTGGGGACTGCTCCCCGCAGCCCGCTGCCCCCGCGGCGGATGGGGCGGCGGTGGCGGGGGTGCTGAACAAGTGGACCAACATCGGCAGGGGCTGGCGCCCGCGCTGGTTCGCGATCCGCGGAGGCGTGCTCGCATACTGGAAGATCCGCCGCCGCGTCGCCGCGGAGGAGACAACGACGTCGCCGCCTCCAACCGAGGCCGCCGCAGGCGTGAGGCTGATCGGGGGCGCGGCCTGCGGCGCCGGGGAGCAACCCATCGGATTCGTCCACCTCAAGGTTTCCTCTCCCCTCCGTTTCCCGTATAAGCTATACTCGTACAATCCCATTGCGAATCGCTCGTCAGGGCGCAACGCATTTCATCTGGCGAGCGAGTATATCCCCGCAGCGATTTCGTAGATTTTGTTTTGTTTTGACTGAGTTGGTGTGGCTCGATTTCCGCGTCGCTCGGATCGGAACAGTCCAACAGGTAGAAGCGCAACCGCAGCAGCGCCACCTAGCTGTAAAGCGACGCCGTGCTCCCCACCAGTGCCTTCCGGGCGAGCGCACATCGCCAGCCGCACGTCGCCGCGATCTACGGCGGAGATTTCGTGCAGCTGGAGCTATCTGTCGCTTGTGTCGGCTAAAGAGAGAGATGCCTTGCTTGGATTGTAGCTGGCTGGCTTTTTTGCTTAGTAGCGGCGGGGATCGGCTACCAGTGCGGGGCGTGAAAGAAGAACAGTGCTTGCATCTGCGTGCTACAGAGGGCGTGTCCTTGTCGCCCGCGCGCGCTCAGGAGCAGGGGCCGGCTGGCCGGCCGGCCAGATGCTTTAATTCGCGGCACGGGAACAGCCGGCTCCCAGCTGTAATTTGTTCAAACGGCCGGGCTGATGATGATGACTTGGCGCCTCTGTTTGTATCGAAATATTGAATAGATGTCCGTGAGTTTACTGGGAACATGAGGCTGAGGGTAGTACGGCGCAATTTGTCCGTATCATTTAAATGCTCTGAGAGCTTTTAATCCTTGCCTTTTTCCCTTCCTGGTCTCCGTTGCTGCTTTAGTGGGCGACCTTTATGTGAGCCTGTCCTTCAGAATTTAGGTGATAACCGATCAAGTTCTTATCTATGAATGCAACAGCGTCAGCTCCTTTGGTTGATTAGGATTTTGGAGGATTTGGATCCTTAGGAATTGTTCATACATAAGTTGTTTCATTTGAATAAAATCCTTAGGATATTTTACCCAAAGATTCCTTTGCACTCTGTTACAATTTGGATCCTTAGGAGGAAATTTCAATTCAGTAAAACCTCTTGCTACAATTCCCCCCCTATGGTGTATAACTTTCTTTGGTCTAAATAGTTGTAGGATTCAAGAGGACATGACACTATAACCATCCATTTTTCCTATATCTGCATTTTGAGAATCCTGCAAATCAAAGAAACCCCAAAATGATATGGCATTACAGAGCTGGGAGGTTTCAGGAATCATCTGAGGATATATCTTACTCTTTAGTGCTCACTATTGCATTTTACAACATTGGAGACTGATACTTCTTTTCTTGTGACTGTAGTAGTTGTTGGTTGACGTCGGTTTGCATAAACCTGTCATCAGGGCTTCTATTTCGGTTTAAAATGCTAGCCTGGCTACTGATTCTGTGATTCTTTTAAACTGCTTGTAGATCTCATCATTTAGCGAAAGTAAATCAGATGACAAACGGTTCTATATTATTACTCCAACCAAGACACTGCAGCTGAGAACTCGTTGCGCTAAGGACCGTGTGGCTTGGATTGAAGCACTTGTTTCTGCTAGAAGTGAATATTCTCTTAGCGGTGTTTTACCATGTGACCAGAATGGTGGATCATTTTCTACAGAAAAGCTCAGGGATCGCTTGCATGCTGAAGGTGTTGGTGCAGCAATTGTTAAAGATTGTGAGCAGATCGTTCATTCAGAATTTTCACAGTATCACACACAGATGAAGCAACGTTGTGATTCATATTTAAGCTTCATTGGCAGTCTTCCACCGGAACTCGAGGTAATGCTTTCCTGGAACCAATGTACTAGGTGGAATAGGCTAGGGAACTTGATGGTCATTCTGACCAACTTTTGTAACGAACATAGATTCATAAAAATTCTGGACCACTGTTTAGAACTGTATATTCATTTGGCTTTCTTAGTTGTGCCAAAAGATGATTAAATATTTTTTGTCTATGTGGCTGTCTTGTATTTTGCTGGCAATCTTTATCAGGTTCCACCAACATTTTCTTGATCAATACTCGACTAGTATGCAACTATGCATGATGAGTGAAACCCACTTGTGACCCAAACATATCCTTATTGGTACTGGAAAAAGAAAAAAACAGTAAAAGAAAGTTGAGTTTTCGGATCTTTCCGTAACATTAGGTTGTCTGTGAGTGTGGTCTGAAACTCGAATAATAAGTTGATGGTATACTATTTGGTGTCGTCAAATCTTCTGCTGATATATTGTATTCTCTCAGGTAGTTAATTCAGGTGATGAATCTATTGTTGACAATCCACAGTTGCAGTTGTTCAAGCCTGACTGTTCCAGCTCTGGAAAATGTAGTGGTACTTTTTCTTCTTTTTTGTTTTGTTCTTCTCTAGCAGTTATTATTGGTGCATGAGTTTTCCTCACTAGAGTAACCATTTATTTCGGATGTTTTATATTCATTTCTCCAAGTATACCTTCAGAGCCTCTGAACTGCACATTTTTCTTGGACTGCTAATGTTAGACTGCTGCTTATGTTTTGTATTTTTTTTTCCTATTTGCTTCTCCTAGTGCCTGTGATTTGTCTTGGGCTTTAGAACACAGGCTGTGAAATTGTTAATTGCAAATTTTCTTGGCCTGCTGATGTTAGACTGCTCCTTCAGAGTTTAGTCATGTCAAGAAAAAGTTCTAAGCAGAACTATTAATTTTCCATCATGTCAACTTGAAAATTAATACTAACAAGGCGTTGACTATCATTGACCGTTAAGCATTCAATAGCATGGTAGAAATCAAGCATATTTGAGTTGTTACAACTTATCTATGTTCTTCCATATGATTAATCTGAATGTCAAATGATGGATATATCATGGTTTAGACCATACATCACTACATCTTTATTTAATGCGTTTTCACCGGAAACACTTCTTCCATCTTTAGTTTATTTTTGCCTGTTTTTGTTTTTGCCATCAGAATACAGCAATACAGAATCTTCTGATGATGCTGGTAAACAAGAAAAATTAGGCCAAATGCAAGATGAAGATGAGTTTCATTTTTATGATACAAGGCAAAGTTTCAGTGACTGTGCTGCTAGTCCTGACATAACAAATATATACTTAAATCATGTGAATGAAGCTTGCAAATTTGGTGATTCGTTAGCTGCTGACAAGACCAACGAATATTTACTGTCGTCTTCAAAGAGGCGCTGCAAGTTACCTGAACCAGTAGAAAAGGAGAAAAGTGTTAGCCTTTGGTCAATGATCAAAGATAATGTTGGCAAGGATCTTACAAGAGTCTGTCTTCCTGTTTACTTCAATGAGCCATTGTCATCGCTTCAAAAGTGCTTTGAGGAGTTGGAGTACTCCTTTTTGTTGGACCGTGCATATGAATGTGGCTTACGGGTATGCTTTCCCATAATCTCTGATCAAAGCGACATTGCAAACAAATTAAACATGTGGAAACATAACTCTGCACATGATTGAATTGTTTTGCAATATATAGATCTGTATATAGCACAAAGTGATGAATATGCACTTTGGCTGTTAAATAAAGCACTTGAAACTGGAGTAGCAATATTAGATTGCAGCTAACTAAGTAGTATTTTTCTCATTTCATTCAACATTGATATCTAGATTTCTGACTAGTGGTGTTACTTGTGTACTTGTCCCTGAATTGATTTGATAATAATATCTTAATTTTGCATATTTATATTCAGGGAAACGGTCTGATGAGAATTCTTTATGTTGCTGCTTTTGCGGTCTCTGGGTATGCTTCCACAGATAGCCGTCCATGCAAACCTTTCAATCCATTGTTAGGGGAAACCTATGAAGCTGATTACCCTGAAAAGGGTATACATTTCTTCTCTGAGAAGGTTAGTCTGATGTCCAACGCATCTGCTTTTATCATTTGAGCCAGTGTACTAAAACAAGATGAAATTCTTATGTAAAGAAATGTCAGTCAGGTGGTACGAAGTGTTTAGTTGATTGAAAGCATGCAAGTGATATACAGGCATCTGATGTCAGGCCTCTTAAGAATTTGGTTACATATGGTATGAGCCATCATCTTTGAGTTGATTTGTTAGTTTGTTCTTGTCACTAGGTTAGTCATCATCCCATGGTGATGGCATGCCATTGTGAAGGGAAAGGTTGGAAATTTTGGGGAGACAGCAATCTAAAGAGTAAATTTTGGGGACAGTCGATTCAACTGGATCCTAGCGGCGTATTAACCCTAGAGTTTGATGATGGAGAAACTTTCCAGTGGAGTAAGGTACACACTGTTCATAAGAGGCACTCATACTATTCTTCTTTTTGATGATTATATTCTCGAGAAAACTTTTGATGATAACTGATTGGCCTGCTTTTTAATTCGTCCATCATAGTATACCTTCCCATTAGGTAGTATGATACACTACTCCTAATGAATTTGAATATCTCTAGATATCATGATTTCATTTATTTCTAGAAAAACGCTGTCTCTATGCGCACACAAAGTTCTGAGATCTGCAAGTATTGAATATACCTTGTTGTAAATAGATGCCTAATTTTTTGTTTGTTTTCCTTGTAAGGTTACAACTACCATTAATAACCTTATCATTGGTCGAGCCTATTGCCATCACCATGGTGTAATGAACATTAGCGGAAACAGAAAATATTCATGCAAGCTGATGTTTAAAGAGCAGTCTTTCCTGGAACGTAATCCTCGCCAGGTATGATGAACAATTTTGAATCAAATTCCCTCCGTCTCCTCTGTCTATACAGACCATACTAATATATATACTTCTATGCAAGGTTCAAGGCTTTGTTAAAGATGCTGATGGGACCAAGGTTGCATCCCTGATGGGCAAGTGGGATGAGAGCATGTATTGCATTGTTAGTGATGATGCTTCTAAACTGAACTCCCATGTTTCACATCAGAGCACTGGTGCCACCTTGTTGTGGGAGAAAAATGAGCCTCCACCAGATCCCACTCGATATAACTTGTCATCATTTGCTATTACTTTAAATGAGCTGACACCAGGGCTGAAGGTAGACATACAACATGTATATATACCTCATTATTTTGACCTTTTGTCAGCTCAGAATCTAAACGATTTTATCACTTATTAAGGAGAAGCTTCCACCAACAGATTCAAGACTGAGACCAGACCAGCGACATCTAGAGAATGGAGAGTACGAGAAGGCAAATGCTGAGAAACTGCGCCTCGAGACCAGGCAACGAATGGTATAATACTCTCATTCTCTATATCTTCCTACATTTGCTCACCTTGATTCACTTTGCTTGTACATGGAACCACTTTTTCTTTCCTAGAGAGAAAACACTGAAAGTACACTATACTTATCTGATCTGAACTGCATGTGCTGTCTCTTCTTACTCTCAAACAGGCAAGGAACATGCAGGAGAGTGGCTGGAAGCCAAGATGGTTCCAAAGAGACAGCAAGGATGGAACATACCGTTATGTCGGGGGCTACTGGGAGGCAAGGGATCATAAGAAATGGATCGACTGCAATGACATATTTGGCAATTTCTGTGACAATACGAAGCCACGGGTGTCCACGCTGTACACTAGTGCAAGTGTGTAGGGAGCAGTAGGTGTTGGCACCACATTAATTTTTGAAGGTACATAATTGATCGGTTCCTCACATCTATCGTATAAAAGAAGAGCTAAAATCCTCTTGGCTATCCTTGTCGCCCACTTCGGTCTACTGGTATACTTTTGCTAACAGTGTTGCTAAAATTGTCAATAATATCATCTCCCCCTTGTCTTTGATGAAAGGTGTGACATGTACGTGGTACATGCTTAGATAGTAATTACATCATGGCATCAAAGTGATGCTTGGTGTATCCGCAAAATCAACATCAGAGTGAGGTGTTGTTTTTTTGCATAACATACTAGTTTTAGTGTGTCGAGCTAAATCTCACCTCAATTTCACAATGTAGTCTCTTGTTTGAGTTGCTCTGCATTTTTGTGCCTTTGAGAATCGGTGAACTGCGCTGCTGTTATTGACTATATTTTTTTCATTGAGCGAAAGCTGTTGTTGAAGATGATGAATAGCCCCAGGACCCACTCTGTGCCGCCTTTTTTTTGTGAACCTCTATGTGCCGCTTATTGCAAGCAATAGTGGCGTACCGCTTACCTGGGCCTCAACGAGGCGCGGCTCACAGCAGACTGACATGGCGTCGAAGTAAGATTAATCAAGGAACTAGCCCGGGTGAGAAGTTATACTAGTGTATATACACATGCAATTCACGTATAACATTAGAGAGCCTATTTATTTGACAATAGAAAGATGATTATACTGTGTTTTGCATGTTGCAGAATAATATACGATTATTGTTGGCAGATACCAAAATCCAGTCATTTCTTTGTTTGAAATATAGTGCACACCCATTGGTCGACGAATAAAGAGATGAAAAAAAAAGCGAGAAAAATATTTATATGTCTCAAACTCGTTTACTGGTTTATTGTAATACTTTTTCTCTAATCTTATCCCGAGATGTTTGTACCACTATACTCTTGTCCAGTTAGCTGTCGGAGGTCCCGTATATGTGTCTGATAATGTGCAGCTAATGCATCCATAATATTGCACCCATACATCTGCTATTTTCTTTCATTTTCTCTTGTGTCCCGCTTCTTCTGCTTCCATAGTTTAGGTTGTGTTGCTTTGGATGGTCGCGCCCCCTTGCAATTCATTTAATTTAATGATGAAGGCATTATTTCTCTGTTATAGCAGTGTGGACAATTTTTTGGAAGGGGCACGACATGTTCACGAGTACAACGTCAACAGAAGATGCACCTAATGTGATTTCGCCAAAAAAAAAAAAGATGTACCTAATGTGGTGTATACAGTCCGGCCGTCCGGTAGTGCGTAAGCGTGTGACACAGTTATCAAATTTTATTTAGGCTAGCTAATCATCGATATACATAACAGTCGGAACTCGGAAGGACGCTCCAACGATCATGCTTTCTATCAGAGAGTTGGCTTGTGCGGGACAATTAAATAAGCATTGCCGCCATGAAACTAATCCCCAAAATTAAGCACTGCTCCCTCCGTTTTAAAATATAAGATGTTTTAGGTTTGTGAAGAAAATAAATTTAGACTTGTTTTAATATGTAGGTTCACTCAACTTTGGGATGAATCTATATACTAAAAGAAGTCTAGATTCATCTTATTCACAAACCTAAAAAATCTTATATTTTAAAACGGAGGGAGTACATCGCAATCACATGGTAGTTCTAGTACATGATAGAGACAACACTTGTTACCGTTCATGGCGAATCCAGCCGCTTTTGATCATTGGATTTAACAACTCAACGTCTAGGATTGATGCACTCACACCAGTTCAAAACTGGTACATTTGCAGTATAGATATATCCACCTTTAGAAAAAAAATCTACAACTGCATGTGTGTGTTTTTACTCCCAAGCTAAAAAAAAGGATTAATTGGATAGACGCCCGATGCAATTTTCGCGTATTTGAGACTTTGTACTTTGGAAAAACGACGTTTGAGAAACGCCATTACACCCACTTATCCAGCATATACCAATCTATATACTTGGTATTCCTAGCCATATATACGTACTACGGTGGGATCCACCCGGCTCCGTGAGTAGACAACTCCCCGCAAAAAAAAAGACTAGACAACTCGAAGACGCACCCGATGAAGCGACCTTCCTCTCGCGTGCGCTCGCTGTCTCCCTCGACCGAACCCTAACCTAGCGGCGGTGGATGCCGGCGAGCATGGGGATGGCGGCGGACAGCGCCGGAGATCCTGGCGGCGGGGAGCATCTGGTTCCCGCACTTCCTCCCCACCCCGCCGACCGGATAGAAGCCCCTCGACTCCTCTCTCCCCTTGGCGACAGAAGGCAGAGAGCATGGTAGCGTTGGTGCCGTGGGATGGCGACGAGCACAACCATAGGACGGAGGTTCCTCTGACACCATCTCTCCCCTTGGCCTCCGGTATCCCTTCTCCTCTTAGAGCCGGCGGAGTCTCCTCCCAATCCTCTCTCGTCACAGGGGATGGCGGCGACCAACACTTGAGGGCAACAACATGTGCAGCACCGAATCATCTCTCGCTGTAAGATCATTTCGAAACCTCAATTTCTGGTTTCTGTCCCTAATTTGATTCATCGTTTTAGTATAGCAGTACATTTAGATTTTAGTTTTTCTATCCCTCCCAAATTGACTGCTGTTTTTGCCAAATTTTGCTAGGTGCAGCAATCAATTTGACATAGATTGGGGACATTATCTTGCCCAGGATACAGAGATGATAGCTTTGGATGGAGCTGAAAGTGTGGTTACTTGTCCATTGCTTCCTTTGCTTGCTCAAGGTATTGAGTGCTCCACATCCGAAGTAGCTAGTTCAAGCAAGCTAAATGATGTAGACGATGAGCATCAAGTAGATGATGTAGATGCTGACCCATTTGATAACGAAGAGGAGTATGTTGGAGTGGAGGATGAGAACATGTATGATGTTACTATGCCTATAACTATCACAGAGCAACAAGAAGTACCAACAAATATTGAAGGAGATGATAATATGGATAAGGCAGAGGTAATGCAACATATCCAAGAGGAGGCAGAGGTTGTTGACCTTGATCCCCTACAGTACAATATTGCTCATGATCCTGAAAATCTAGACATTTGAGTAGGCGCTCTATTCCCTGATATAGCCTTTCGAAAAGCATTAAGGCATCATGCTGTGATAGCTGACTTTGAATTCACTAATGTGAGGACTACTTTGAATTCACTAATGTGAGGACTGGCCAAAGTAGATTCATTGCTGAATGCGCATATGAGACTTGTCCATGACACACTCACGAATCTAAGCTACATGATGAACCAGTTATCATGGTATGCTTTGTTGTTTATGTTTCTGGCACTTGTTTCTCTTCTGCCACTTGTTTGTTTGCCATTCAAGCTTGACATATTTTTGCAGATAAAAAAGATGCCTTTCGAGCATGATTGTCCAACAACAAAGCTTAAAGATAGCAAAATGGCATATTTAAAGGGCCGAATTCGTGTGAGCCGTTCGATAGGATTAGAGAGCTCATAATGGTGAAGTTCAATGTGAGGAGGCATGTTTCTAGGCGGATGGCAGGAATAATACTGCCGGCTGTCCTTCAAAATCTCAATGCCCTTAGCAAAACAATTGGACCGCGTAAAATCTCCTGGAATACTGAAACTGAAGCAGAGGTCACCCTGTATGATGACAATACCTATGACCAAAGGCACACCATAGACTTGCAGAAAAGAGTGTGCACCTGTCGTGTATATCAAGTTTCAGGCAAGCCTTGTATTCATGCACTAGCATTCATCTGCTCAATGAGAGCTAGAGGAGTTGAAATCCAATCCTATGTTGACGAGTACTACAGTGTGGCTAAGTTTCAGGCTGCTTATGCAGCGCCAATGCCAACAATGACATATAAGACACAGTGGGTGCAAGTAGACCTTGGCTTCATAGTATATCCACCTATACAAGAGAAAAGGCCTCCTGGCCGGCCTAGGGTACAGAAAATTAGAAGGTTCCTTGAACCTGGCAGGAAGGTGGTGAAGTGCAAGAAGTGTAAGCAGTCAGGCCACTTCGGAAAAACTTGCAGTTTGGCCTCCATAAAGGTCCGCCACTGAGAACGATGAGCCTATAGCGAATTACAAGCGGTATCCTTTTTGGTTCCCCATCTAGCAGTAGCAAATGAATATTGTCTAAGATTGCTCCAATAATATTGTACTCTATGCATCTGTAGGAATAAAACACCCGTGAAGAAGGTGACACCCATGAAGAAGACACCCACGAAGAAGACACCTGCGAAGAAGAATGCACCGGTGAAGAAGAAGAAGACGTCGGTGAAGAAGACCCCGGTGAAGAAGACACCGATGAAAAATGGCAAGAAAAAGAAACCTGGGGTGATCGCACCATCCACGAGTGAGGCGGTTCTGACGCCAACATTTGGAACCAAGCGAAGCCTAATGTATTGGCTTGGAGGCTAGATTCATGCATCTGATTTTCAGTTGCACGTGGAGCCAGTTATTTTGTGAGATGATGCATTGTGTCTTTTATCCGAATCTGCAGCTTCCTTGATGCATGCGTGTAGCTATGACATTAGACTTGCGTTGCAAATGTTGAGTGTTGAACCCGGAGCCTTTTGTCTGGATGTGTAGTTGTCTAAATGTGTAGTGTTCTGTACCTATTTTGAGTGTTGACCTGGAGCTTTTATGACATATTTTTATGCAAATGCATGTGTGTGATCTTCACTTTGTAATATTGTTATAATTTTACTCTAATATTTCTCATCAACTTATGTTTTTTTCGCGGATCCGGGTGGACCCCACCGTAGTACGTATATACGGCTAGAAATACTAGATATATAGATTGGTATATGTTGGATAAGTGGATGTAATGGCGTTTCTTAAACATACACAGAATTGCACTGGCATTTTTCCAAAATTGAAAGTTGCAGTGGTGTTTCTTAAATACGCGAAAATTGCGGTGGCGTCTATCCAATTAACTTAAAAAAACACATAAGAAAAGAAAAGGCAACGATGATGCAGAAGGCAGAATCGACCGTTCATGGGTATAACATTTGTAAGTCGTTAGTGGGCTGCAGGGGCAACTTAATGGGTCGCCAGGTGGTCGCATAATTGTGCCCTTTTTCTTTGTGGAAAACTAGCATGGTGGCCCTCGCAAATGCGAGGGCAATCTCTAAAAGTTTCTTTAGCCAAAGAAGTATGTTTTCTTATGCGTAGAAATATGGATCGCTATTTAACAGTAGGCTTACATTGGCCATATGATCAATCTATCTTTTATAAAATGAATTTGGCAAAGTTTTGAACTAATCAATGACCAACACACCCTCATGATTTTGTTCTTGCGATACTATGTTCACAAGAATGGTATGGTAGACTTATGTTGCATATTTAATTGACCTATATTTTATAAAAATATCTAGAATTTTTTTGAACTAATAAATGACCAGTACACCCGCAAGCTTTCTATTCCTACAATTAAGATCCATCTCTTACTGCTATGCCAATTCGTGGTCATGCGGGTTTCCTTCTTAGTGTATCACTCTTCATGAGTTCAATATGTCCCCGATAATACCAATTTCCCACAAAGCTTTATGTTTTAGCAAAGAAGACTAATCTATGGTTGAATAGAAATCATATTGAATCCTATGTTATATAGTACTTAATCATCAGACGTGACTGCTCTAAGGATAATAAGGGTACCTAGATACATTCGACAAAAATATTTGTATGCATATCTTTTTGTATGAATCATTTGTATGCATATCTTTTGGTCCTTCCACCGAGCACATAATAAGACTATTTTTCTAGACAATCGAAGAGCGAATGATAAGTCGATTAAATTATATGGAAAAATATACCATTCAACACAATTTTCTCTCACTCTAATAATTTAAAGCGATAAGAACTGAACGGTGAAATATCTAATAAAACAGCATAATACATAATATTACTTTTTATTGCTGAACCGTTCTGCCAAGATGCACAATTGCACCTTTATGCATAGATGCAACTAAAGTACATGCACTTGTGCCTTAGTGCATATATTAGTTCAACTCGCTCCTTATGTGCACCAATCACCCTACTATAATGTTTCTCCAATTATTACCAACACCTTTTTCTTTCAGAATTTGGAATTCTTCTTGTTCTCCAAATTTGCCACATTTATTTTGAACCATGTACGGTGAAACATTAGTTTAAGCATATAATTACGTTGGAACATTTATTAATCTTACATAAATCTATAATTAACACATCAATTATTGGTATAATTTTGTCTTCATTGTTCGCATTTGAAGTTTAACCATGAATTTCATATTTAAACTTTTGTCGGTAGTTACAATATCAGAGTCATAAGTAATTTATCTCGTAATATATTTATAGTAACATTTGAATACACACCACTTTCATAGTTGAAATCATTATATCTTCAATGTCGTGCATAATACATGTGAAGGAAATGATTAACCCACGACACAAATATCTAGAGGTTATGAAGAGGAATGCTCGTCTAGTCATTTTCCTTTTTATTGAAACAAATATCTAGAGATCCCATGGTGTGCTCCCAAACCAAGCAAACAAAGTCGGTGACCAATCCAAACAAATATTGCATCCACTCCAATGAATATGGCCTATTTTTTAAAAAAAAGTCAAGCTAAGTAAAGTTTAACCAAACTTTTACAAAAAACTATCAAGAACTATGATATTATATAGATATCACATGAAAATATATTTCATAATGTATCAATTTGTCTTAATGTTAGATTGTACATATTAATGTTTTTCTAAAGCTTGATCAAATTTTACTCATTGGAATCGGATATAGTATACACACCTAACGGTGTCTAGCTCCACTCTTAAAAGAACATGTTAACGAAAACATTGTCGGATATTCATTATTTTTATTTTCAAATAATGCTAATACTTGTGAGAGAAAATCCTTACATCAGTATTGAAATTCATTTTTTTTCTCCCTTAAAAGAACACCATATGCAAACATGAGAAATATAAATAAACCATCTTTCAAATATTCATATACTTATATATTTCCCCTTTTGTGCCAGAAGTATTATTGTAGTTGTTCGTGTGGATTAGTTCTATATACTTATCAGTTTCTATATATAATCCAAATATTTATTCCGTACAATTCCTTATGCAGCTTTCCCATCGTTTTTCCTTTGCAAGACTACACAATTTTCTGTCAATCTCCATTCTACACATGGACACTATTTTATTTGCGGCCGGTAGGAAAATCCGGGCTTGTTTGCGGCCGGCCGGAAGATACGGGCTGTAACTACAGATTGTTGCACCTATTCTGTTCAATTCCTTGTGCAACGGTGGGATATCTGAATAAACTTTTTTTATACTACACGATACCAGTCTGTCTAAGTTGTACACAAGGACTCCTTTCCCGTTTGCCAAAGAAAAAATCAGAACCATACACGCTAGATGTGTTTTGTACGGGTTGGACCTAACATGTATGTGGAAGTTTGTTGACAAAAAGGTGAACGTGGACCTTCCTTGAGTAAAGATACGTAAAACTAATATCCTCATTAAATCTTAGCCATACATTTTAGATCTAACTCTTTAAAATAATTGAGATGATGTGGATTCACCTGGTGTCTCTATTGAACAACCTTATATTGCTTTTAGTATATAATAGATGAGAGTACCGTCCAAGCTGCGGGTCTTTTTTGTGGCGGCTGGCACACCATTCTCTCCCTTCAGGCTCGGTACTCCACCATGGTCATATGACTGACAGTGCTGGCTGTGCTCTCTGCGGCGTGAACCCCGACTCACGGAGACACTCCTTGTTCGATTGTAACATGACTTCGATCGGTCTGGGATTTAATTGATGAAGATCCTGTTGAAGACATCAATAGCAATAGGGGTTTTATCCGGTACTACCCTCAGATCCAAACCCAAAGGAATGGCTTTTCTTTCTTTTTGAGACATTGAAACACGAGGAGTTGACGAGGGTTGTGGTCTTCCCGTGGGCTATTTGGATAGTACATTCTCCGATTTATAATATAAATTGTTTTAGCTTCTGTGAAACGAATGTATGTAGACATTTTTAGTGGATAGGTTCATGGAGGAAGTACGTCGTAAGGCTATTCATGAGGAGAGTTGTCGTAAGGCTATTCATGGGGAGAGTTTTCAGAGCCCACTCTCAACCGAGCCTTGCTTCGGTATCACCCCTTAGAAATTTTTTGAGTCGTTACCGGATCCCGGTTTTGGATTCCTACATAGTGGGGAGTTGGGCCTGTTCTATTCCGGATCTGAACCGTAATCGTATGTACAGTGTAACATCTACTGTACAGGGTGACCTGACGTTCGGCGATATATTCCTAATTACAATCGTGGCTGAACGGAGCGACAACCAGCAGTTGAGGGAACAGTTAACCGTTCGCCTTGTATAGATGGGGATCGCAGTGGCGTGATTAAGAGCATCCGTTCTTATGCAGAAATCCCCGGACTTAATTTTCGGCCAAGAAACACCGAGTTTTCACTCGCGTTCCTAGCCCGAGTTTCCATGTCGGCAATTTTCTACTTAAATTCGGCTCAAATTTGATCAGTTTTCACATAGTCGGCATAATATGAATATAGAGCAATGTTCGGCCTAGTTCGGCATAAATTTAAACACAGTTCGGCGTAAAATGAAACATAGTTCGGCATACAACAACAATACAACATATTTCGGCCTAGTTCGGCCAGTTCATGATCGGCATCTACGTGTTGCCCCTACGTATCCATAGGTCGAGGGGAAGGGGCGACAACGCCGGCGAGCCTTTCTAGAGGTGTGGATACGATTCGGCGTGGTGGAACTTCGCCGACGAAGCCATGGCGACAGGGGCAGTTGGGAGAGCTCTTCGCCGCAGGGGAGGCGAGTGAATGTGGGGAAATGGGATTCTCTCGCCGACAAGGTTGACCCACGCCGGTTTTCGCTTCGTTCGGTGTTTTCATTGTGTTTCCGGCGCCCCAGGATCGATCTGGGAACCCCAGACCAAAGTTGGTCCAAATTCGGGAAAAAAAATGGGGTCCTGGGAACGTGACTGGACCAATTTTCTGTGTCCGGACCAAAAAATCATCCTAGGATCGGTGTCCTAGAAACCCGAATGGAGATGCTCTAAGGGCATCTCCACCGGGCCGACCCATCCGAATGACCCAAAGGATCCGTTTCTGTCCGTTTGGGTCGGGCCGCGGTCGATTTGGGGCCAGGGTCCGGCCTGTCCAGCCGACCGCGCCCAGCGGTGCGGCCCATTTATACGCGCCTAGCCATCGCCATCACCGGCGTATTTCTAGTGTCTTTCCCTGTCTCTCATCTTTCTTTTCCGCCGCTTCCCGCGAGTTCTGGGCGTTTCTCGCCGCGTCCAAGTGCAATCATAAATAGGGGAGGCCGTCGAGCTATCTACAAACAGACCCGCACCATAGATAGCATAAAAAACCACCATGCCTGGCCACCGGTGTCGACCCGACGAGCTCCGTGGCAACCCCAACGTTGTCAGATAAAAGGTGCCCGAGCGGCCGTTGCCCCCGTGATGGCCGAACCTGCCGGAGTTACCAGACGTGCTGCCTTCTATGATTCCGAAGCGCCCGCGGATTTACAGGATGCGCACCCCGCAGCGTCTCCCTTTCTACAACCGTCACGTGACCACCGACGAGCCTTTCACGATGGAGGTGGGGGGACACGTCTTTATGTCGGAGTACCGACGATGGGACTAGCTCACATTGGTGCGCGCCGACCTCCGGGAAGCGGTGTGGGCCAGTCCTGACGATGCTTGCGTGCGTGCCCGCCTCGATCGAGCTTGTAAGGTTCCCAACCTTTAATAAGGTAGAGATCCTTGTGTTTACAATGCTAGTCCCTAGATCAATAGCTAGCATCCACAGTTAAGATGTAATATCAAGAAACAAAGGTCATAATACAACTTTATAACCAGGAATAAAATAATTTATTACATCTTACATAGCTCATTTGGCTATCTCATTACAATGCAGCAGAATATAACAATAGCATGGGGTCCTTCATCTTCAAAGTGCCACAGGCAGACATGTTGGTTGTAGACTTGTAATCCTACTTCACTAATATCAAACAAACCTGCAACATAACAAGTTACAGCCACAAGGGTCAATACATTTGAATTGTATTGGAAAGTGATACTATGGTAGTATAGTGGAGTCTATCATCTATATGCATTTGGCTAAGTGGAGCTTAGGCTTGCTTTGCTCAAAATAGATTTTCCTTATCATTTGAAAACACTAAGTTTTTGCTTGACAAAATCTTTCCCAAGGCATCTCCCAATAGAAATAGGTGATCCTTTAACCCTTGTTCAACCACAAGTTTTTAACTTAGAAATTGGGATGATGAGATTCTTGATAGCTTCCATGTCTTGATGCTCAAATTGTCCTTTACCAGGGACATGGCTAAGTACTTAGATTTTACACTCTGCAGAGGTGGTGCACTTTCCCCACAAGACTTGGTTTCACCAAGACAAGATCTTTCAGAAGCCTTCCCTTAGACCAGAATGGACGCGCTCCAACCTATCAAACCCCTACCACCAACTGTCCATTTGGATAAGTTATTGCAACCTATATGATCCAGGCAGAGCCCATAATGCCAAGTGGCTGCACTTGAAGCTTCTCAACATTTGACATCTTAAATCTCTTTGTTCCTGGGTGGCATTCCACAAGTGTGATACACAAGGTTCACCAGTCCCCTGGCCTTGTGTAACCACTCAACACAAACCATTCATTCCATTCCACCCAGGTGATTCATTCACTTAGTTGTTTTATTAAACAAAACACAAGTCCTCAGACTTAGAAATTTTTCCATAGCATGAATATATATTCCACCCTTGTTTTCTATTAGCTAAACTAAGAATGATAGTAATAGAAATCTTAACTTAGGAAATTTCTACTAAGGCTTTGTTTGGATGTTGGAAAATAAGCTTGGAATTGAATTGGGCTGAAGATTCCAAATCCAAGCTGGAAAGGAAATGACCTCTATTTCCAATTCTACCGTTTGGATGTGCAAGGAATTTTCTGTTGGAATCAAAGGATAGTACCCAATTCCAAATCATGTTTGGATGTACATAACATGGAATTGAATGTTTTTTGAGATTTGACAATATAAACTTCCCTACACGTGTATGCACAATAGTATATTATATATTTGAGGTTTATATATTATTTTTCACACATGACAACATAAAAATATAATGAATAAAGTCACCACAATAACAAAATTGTAAATGAAGCATGACACAAAATAGTTATTAAGTACCAACGACAATCACAACATGGATAATAAATTTGTCTCTTACAAGTAGCAGAAGTAGATAGTTTATGTCTCTTACACATAATACATCATAACAATAGTGGACAGTTCACAAACAACAAAATAGATAGTAACTAATAAGAACAAGCACTTATTGTAGTAACCATCAAGGCAAGGTAAGTAGATAGTTCTTCTTAAACTTCTCAGGAAGTGACATGAATGCTTCATATAAGCGCTCATTGACAATCAACTTTGCATAAGCTGTTATCATATCAGATTCCTCCAAACCATCTACTTTCTCGAGCGCAGCAAGGATTTCAGCCGGAGGAGTCACCTTTGGCATAGGAAGTGGCTCGGTTGCTTTCATAGCATCATCGAAAGATGTACTCATATTTCCTATCATGGACAAGATAGCATCTCCCGTACATTGCCTCTTTGTAGGCACCTCAGGAGATTCTTCAATAACCTGTGAGTCTAGTTCTTGAACACTCTCAGCTCCTGTCCTAGCACCTGCACCAGTCGCATGGTCTTTAGAATATATAGTGACTATGGACTCCCAATTCTTCACCACTTTGGTCCTATAGCCACGTGCATCCTTGTTAGCCTACACAATGCACACAAATATTAGAGTTGATAATGAAGATGCAAAAGTAATAATAAAATAAAATTTAGTGTTAAGTACCTCCACATATCTATCCCACACTTCGTCACTTTCAACCATCACCATGTTCTTTTCCCAATCCCATCCAAAGCCACTTTGAGCAAGCATCCTTGTAATGATCTCATATTGCTTGTCAAATGTTTTAATTCTTCCAACAATGTTATCCTTCGTGATGTCAATGTTACATTTTTCCTTGACATGCTTAATACAAGCATGGTACACATGTTGCTTCCAACCATTTTGAGCATGGTCACCATTGTTGTGATGCTCAACAAGGACGGATAACAATGCCGTGTCCATCTCACTAGACCATGTAAGATAACTCCTAGTAGTAATTTTCTTTGCTTTTGGTTCAGCCATGCTTCTATACAAATAAAAAAGAAATGGATATTGACAAATGTAAGAACAAAATAGCAAGCAAGGTAAAGCATATATATTAGTTTCCACAAGTTGCATGCACAAAATATCACACAAAAGGCCATCATCATGAAGCTAGCCCAACAAAAGGCACCATTAGCTAGCTATATACTCCATCACTACTTATCTACTCGAACTCTAGTTCTCCTCGTGCCACTAGGTAATCAGCATACATCTCATCTGCAAATTGTTGCCTAAAATTAGACCATGCAGCAGTTTGTTGGACACTTCTAATTAAAGAAGCATCGTCTACAGGTTCAGGAACCATAGACT
This sequence comes from Avena atlantica, assembly GCA_910589765.1. Taxonomy (NCBI): domain Eukaryota; kingdom Viridiplantae; phylum Streptophyta; class Magnoliopsida; order Poales; family Poaceae; genus Avena; species Avena atlantica. The sequence continues at coordinate 366,054,032 of OU342733.1, forward strand.
CTAGTTCGGCGTCGACTTCTTGCAGCAACAAATTATCCCTCACATGTTGCCTATCCCTTGCATAGTTGTGTAACACACAACATGCATTAATAAGCCGAATCTGCAAATGTTTAGTTCATAGTCAACATTTATTGTTTCATATTGATTATCTCAACCATATGGACATGTCGTACCTGTTCCTCTATGGGAAAGAAAGAACATGAACGCAAGAAGGCCCATTTTTTCTTCAACAAACCAAAAGTTCTCTCCACAACATTTCTAGCACGAGCATGGCGCAAATTATACGACTCCCTCTCATTTTGAGGTTGTTGTTGACTTGCAACCCACTCTTTCAAGTGGTATCTAGTGGATCTGAATGGAGATAGAAATCCAGGTCCATTGGTATAGCCAGCATCAACTAGGTAGTACTTTCCTATTGTCAAGTAAATAAGTTAGCTAGCAATTAAATATGAGAAATAAAAAGCCAAGAGAAAGAGTCATACCCTGTGGTACAACAAATGCATCTTGGCGATCGTTTCTCATAGCATCTTTTAGCACTCTAGAGTCCGATGCCGAGCCCTCCCAACCAGGTAGAACATATAGAAATTTCATATTCCAATCAACCACACCTAACATGTTAGTGGTGATATCTTGTTTTCGATTTCTATACCTCCCTTTATCAGCGGCTTTAACGAACACAGGAATATGACACCCATCTAGTGCTCCAAGTGCATTACCAAACCACTTCCATTTGTAATCATCGGGAGGGTTAGTAGAAGGATCGGGAAGCTTGATGAACTCCCCATGTAAAGATAGGATGGCTGATAACACAGTAGAGAGATGCCTACTTATAGTCTCTAAAGACCGTTGGTATGTGCCACCCAACATTCTCAATTTAATTCCATGTCCAACAACTTGTAGGAACATAGCAACATTCTCTTCTACGGTCACATATGTGCTATCTTTGACACCACACTTCGCACGCAACATAGCACAAAGATCATGAAAGTTCCTTTTAGTTAAGCGCAACTTATCATAGCAAGTTGTCTCGGAACCATCATATGTTTGTTTTAAGATGTACTTTCTATATGCAACCTTCTCCTCGTCATCATTGAAGCATCCTAGGTTTCTCGGTCCCCGCTGCGTACTAACATAAGCTAGAGCAAGACATGACATCTCAAAAAACTTCTTTGTCAATACTATCCTTTTTCTTTTTCTTCTTTTGTTCTCTTCGGTAATGTAAGCAACCAACTCTTGTTGGGACATGATTATTCTACAATGTAAACAATGTTTAAAATCTAATTATGTAGAGCATAGGTATCAAACAATCATGCATATCTCATCTTATTAGAAGAACATGTCACAAATATGTTGCTAACACACATATGGTCATGTCATAAATCGGTAAGAAACACAACAACCAATAGTACAAATCAAGAAGTTTATACCTTCAATTGGACTGAGGTGGTACTAATTCTTGTAGAAATCTGCAGTTCACATATATAGAACAAATTAGGTGTTCATACAAAGAAAAAATTACCACAAAAATCATTGGAGAAGAAGGGGAGGAAGGAAGGGAGAGGGAGGGCGCCACCTCGAGCAACCTACTACCATGGGAGAGGGAGGGCGCCGCCTCCAGCAGCCTCCCGCCGACGCCATGGCAGGTCCCTGCCATGGGGTTAGGGTTTGGGGGAGGGGGCGCCGCCTCCAGCAGAGCAGGGGAGGGAGAAAGGAAAGGGGAGGGGAAGGGGAGGGACGGGGGAGGGGAGGGGAGGGGAGCTTACCGGCGGGGGTGGGTGGCGAGCGGCGCGCAGGGGGTGGGTGGCGAGCGGCGCGAGACAGAGAGGGTCGCGAGCGGTCGCACGAGGGAGAGGGTCGCGAGGGGAGGGTCACGCGGGGAGGCTGGGGAGTTTCCAGGATGTTTCCGAGCGGGCCGGCTCGGAAAGTAGTACCAGGGGGCGGACGCACGCGGGGGGGGCTGCTTGGAATTGGTCCCTCTTTCCATATTTTGATTTCCATGCCTTTCCAAACACCTGAATTAGCTCTACTAATTCCAGAATTCCAATTCCAAGCCTTTTTTCCAACATCCAAACACAGTGTAAGGTTTCATCTACTAGGATTTCCCATGGCATAGTTTACACTTAGCAAAATTCCATGCAAGTCCTACTTAGAAATATCACTAATGCATAGTGCAAATAATGGGACAAAGGTATGAAGCATCACTTGCCTTTTTGGTAGAGAGTATAAGTTCACTACTTGATCTTTGCAATGTTCACTCACTTCAAATCACTACAATTCATGCAAGCAAACAATATTTCAATCTACCATTCAAGCAATTCATCATATAAAATGATAGAAACAAAACAATGCATGCAAGCATGCTAAAGATTGTTTTATTTGTAAAAGTGGCTTCTAATGGGTCATAAACATTTGAAAACACCTAATGGTCATTTTATAAAGTGGCAAAACCATTTGCTAAAGGTTTTACTTCATAAACCATTTTTAAACCAAATCATTATTTTATGTGGTGAAGAAATGCTTTTAATAAGGCAACATTCTATAGGTTTCACAAAATATGTTTTCCAACCATAAAACCTTGTATTTAGGGTCAGAGTGTTTATTTCCAAAACATTTCTCAAAGATTTTCTCCCAAAAGCATTTTTAATAAATAAACATTATTCTTATTTGACTAGAAATGGTTTAAATGAAAAGTTTATTCATTTTCTTCACCAAATACATTTTGGAAAACACCAATTGATTCCTAGGGTCAGTAGGTTCAAAACAAACCATTTGCCAAAGATTTTATCCCCAAAATCATTTTAGAACAAATTTTATATTCTAAACATGCATACACAAGTTTCTGTAAAAATAAACAATTTAACAGAAGCAATTTACTAAACAAAGGGCATGGTCAGAAAGTACTTGTCTTGCTGATTCTATTGATATAAAATTTGCAAAATTTGGACGTGTGGTTTGAAAGTTATGAATTTTACAAAATTGAACATCTAATAGGAAAGTTTCTGGTTTTTAAAACAGACATAGGCCATGTGTCGTGTTCTTATTTGCTGGTACCGGTTCGCACGGATCGAGCTCTGTGAGGCGTTGGATCTAAATTACATCGCACGACACAGATTGCTTCTTACCCCTTCGCTTAGTTTCTATCCTAATCGTCAGATCAAAATCCTACGGACCTAATTGCTTTGACCATTACTCAGCGGCGCTGGCTCTGGCTATGGCGGGGCTGGTGATAGAGGAAGCGAGGGAGGAAGGGAAAGGGCTCACAGTGATCGCAGGGGTATGGCGAAGCTCAAGGTGGTCTTTGGGTAGCAGGGGGCGCTCGGGCGTCGTCGGAATTCCTCGCCGGAGATGCTCCTGGCGTCGGGTGCGGTCAGACGTCGACGAGGGCGAGGCTACAGAGCGTGCTAAGATGAGTGGAAGACACAGTCAGATGCGCAAGGACGTGGCGATGATGCGTGCGTGAAGGAGAAAGAGAGGGGCGGTCAGGTTCTTACCCGAGGATTCGCCGGAGAGGAAACAGACGGTGGAGGCGATGCTCGTCGTCGTTGCCGAGGTTCTGGGGTGCGCGGGGATGAACGGGAGGTACAGTGAGGTGCGCCAGAGGCTGGGGAAGGTGCTCGTGTGCTCAAGGGGGCAGAGGAGTAGCTGGGCTCGCCGGAATTGCTACTGGAGCTTGCCGGAGACAGTGTGGTTCATGCGAGGAATCAAGGCAGCCTGGTGGCTCTGGGGATGTGGCGTCTGGGGGGAAAGAGGGAGGAGAGCCTGGCGATTAATACAGCATGGTCACGGCGAGGAATAAACGCAGCAGTAAAGCGTATTGATCGCGAGAAATAAGCGGCAGAAAACAGTCGCAAGGTGAGGGGAAGAAGGAGTCGCGGCGAGGAAGAAGCCTGCGTGGCGGTGGGGTCGTTTCGTCAGTGAAGGAGGGAGTGAGGGAGTGGGGTCCACGCATCATAGACTCAGCGGGTTCTTTCTCTGGTGCGAAACGTTTTCTCGCGGGAAAAGAGAGGGAGTGGGCTGGACTGGCTATTGGGCTGGGCTGGCTGGGCCGAGTCCTTTTATATTTTTTTTGTTCCTGTTTCTTTTTCTTTTTCCATTTCTTTTATTCTGTTTTGATTTTGTTTAAACTTTCCAAACCTCTATTTGAATTCAAACTTCTCTCAACCTTTTTGTATACTCAAACACCGATTACTAACACAATCTGAAGTCAAAATTGGAATAAATCTTTTAGTCCTTTAGTGCCTTTTTAATTATTTAAAGTAGGTCCTTGTATTAATTCATTCAAGATTTAATAATGTTTTTAATTTCCATTTGAATTCTAAATCCTTCCAAAACCTTTCAGTAAGTCTTATTTACTTAATAGGGTGTCAAAATATTCACCTTGAATTTAATATGATTCATAAATCATTTGGATTGGGTATTTGTTTTAATTCCAATGGAATTTAATATAGTTTTAATTCCCTAAATTTTATTTGGAAGATTTATTTTATTTAAGTTAATTAAACAACTTTTAATCCACTTGGGTAAATTCCAAATATCATTTTCTCATGATTTAAATGATCATTCTTATTAGAGATTTGTCTTTATTAAAATAGGGATAGAATGGTTAATGCCATTTTATTTTATTTTGGAAATTCTTTATCCTTTTATTTTATTTGGATTTGGATTCTATTCATTCCATTTTTTTAATGGATTAGGCCAAGATTTAATTTGGTCTTTTAAAAATTCCTTATTTAATATTTCTTTCTTCATCTTATAAAATTCATATCTTTTTATTTATAGATCCAAACTTGATGATTCCAATTTTTAAAATCTTATTTGAGATTTGTTTATCATTTTAAATATCTTTAGGATTATTTGCTCTCCATTTGGTATGGATTTTTAGATAGATTCTTTATTAGTTTCGAAATTTAATTTCCTTATCTTATTAAATTCATAAGATTTTATTTATGGTTCCAAATTAAGTGAAACCAATTTCTATGGTCTTATAACATTTCTATTTGTCTTTCTTGATCGTTTGTGAATGTTTGTTGACCAATTTTTATATGGATCAAATCCATAGGCTTGGAGATAACTTGGAAATGGTTTTTATTCCATTAGGGTTTAGGGTTTGGATTTATCTTCCAATTGTTTAAATTTCAAAATGCATCTTATGAGGAATGCATTCCAATTGATTTGAATTTTGTTGAATTCAAAATTTAATTAAAGTTTGTTCAAGATGGGATTTTAAGTTTCCATTTAGAGAAAGTTTTCACCCAAAATTCAACAATTATTTATTTTGTTTATTTATTTTTCACATAACAAGATTTGGAAAATCTTGGGATGTGACAGGCTACCACCCTTAAAATAAATCTCGTCCCGAGATTTGGGGAGGCTAGGGTTACAAGTTGGTTCAAAGCAACTAGGGTACTACCACCCTTAAAATTTTTCCAACTATATTACATCTTGGTTTGCTTGGGATCTTATTGAAACCTCTCTGGGCAAACATCTGCATAATGTCCTTTGTTTCCACACTTGAAACATGTGACAAGGCTGAGATCCTTCATAGGCTTTATCTTGTGCTTCATCTTTTCTGGACAATTACTTGCATAATGTCCTTGGTTACCACAATTGTAACATGTGATAAGATTGAGTTCTTCACGTATCTTCTGTGGACATGTTGACACATAATGGCCTAGCTCTTTGAAGTTGTTGCACCACACTTGGCTAATCTCCTTATACTTCTTCTTCTTGGGTTTCTCCAAAGCTAGGAGTGCACTACAAGGAATCTGGCTATATATGACCCTCCATTTTCGTCACAGAATCATCATAGTACTCCGTTTATGACGATTTTATGATGATTTTGAGATCGTCGAAAGCTGGGCGTCGCAAATGAACTATAACGACGTTTTTGATAAAATCGTCATAACCGTCTATGACGATATTGAATCGTCATAAAGTCTATGACGATCCAATATCGTCATGGGCCTTCTAGTCTAGCCAAGTCAGATCTTACGTGGCCGATCCTACGTGGCAAAATTGTGACGAAATTAAATCGTCTTAAATCAAAATCAGCCCAGTCCATTTCTAGGTTCCATGTGGGCTCGGCCCAACTATTCTAGATTGTTTTTCATACTATTCTGGATTGTTTTTCATACCAAATCTGGTCAGCTACATGGGCCAAGCCCAACATTCTGGCATATTTATTTCTTTTGCATGGGCCTTTTATATGGATAGATTCTTACTTTTGGCCTTCTTATTTTGGGCTGGTCCCACCAGTAACATGGGTCCCAGTTAATCCCATTTATTACTGTCTGTTTTCTCATGTTTTCATAGTAATTAAAAAGATAATAATTTAACCAAGACCAACATAATATACAAAATTAATTTGATTCAAACATGTCACATTTACGAATAATATTTCTGATAACATCAGAACATTACAATCAAACACAGCTCACCTCAGGTGGAGCAACCAAAATACAATCAAACTTCCAGACAGTACACAAGATAGCTATTTTTGATATTTTAGAACTTCTTCACACTTCCACTTTGTCTAACTTATTCAGCATTGGCACCAACGACCTGTAAAACATCACATTCATCCAAAAAATAAGGACTGAGTTCATATAAATGGATATATTGATAGAAGGCGATACAAAATGTGCTTATGTATGAACAAAATAGTATAACATAAGTGAGAGGCCATAGCATGTGCAAAACAAACTTAACGAATACAGGCATATCCATAGGCAACACATGATGCATGCATCAAGCATAAGGCCCATATATGTTTGAGAAAGACCATTGCAGAGAGAATCTGATCAAGTACACATTAGAAAACTAGGTATAGATTATTACTATGAATAACAAGAAATTTGGAAGGTATTGATTATTACAGAATCTGAAATTTCTTGATTCAGTTTCTTTAATGCACCAGGTACAAAATGTGCATAAGAGAGAAGGCAGGGAAAGGTGCACATGTATTGTAGCATGATTGCAGGGAAGGATGCAGGGCATCGAACTTAGTAAAAGCAACCAGTGCATCAAACATGTATATACAAGAATGCATACCAAGTTGTGGCAGCACTAACATGCTAATAAGAGAGGAGGGATTGAAGTGGTAGTTGACTCACAGTTTCCAGGCATCGGTGGACAAGATAGAGAGTATGATGTAGAGCTTGCGGTAGATGTTGAACACTCTCTGAAAGTCATTGAAGACGGTCTTGAGCTGCACACCGAGCATGTGTTGGGGGAGAGCAGCGCAATAACCATATCATCTTCTTTCTTGCACGGCCTGATGTAATCAACTGAAAATACAAGGCATAAAAGCTCAAAGATATGATCAACTTAAAGCAAACCTAATAAGCAACAACATAATTTATTCTCTCATGAACACTAAGTAGAGACAACAAATGTGATACATAGATAAATTTAGAGCTGAATGTCACTACTACCAACTTATTAATTTCGCACAGAACAACTCTAGCAAAATATAAGGGTCAGTACCTTAAAACTTTGAGATGTAACAACCAGGATTCATGCTACAATGTTGACCTACCTATCATATAGCTACAGGACCGCACAATCAGTTTTTGATCTAACCAAGCACATGATTCATATTTATTCCTAACAATGGTCTTAGTGGAAATCCCCCACTTTCTTTCACGGCTCCACACTTCCAACTTTTTTAGGCCTGAAGCTCCTGTAAAAGAGGAAGCACCACATTTTCAATCTCTATGAAGGGAACACTCAACCTGGTAAATCACTTATAAAAACATACTACCAGTATTCTACAAGCATCTACTTTCCCTAAAACAGATGGAATCAAACAGTGAAATAAGCACCATTTATTGTGAAAGGCAATGTCATATGCAAAACCATAGAAGATCAAGTAGTTCAGATGCATCATGTTCAGGTTTGTGAACTAAATATGAAAAGCCACACTAAGAAAGTCTAGTACAATTTGTGGCAATCAATAATACAGAGCACAACCAAAAGCTTCGACCATCTTCACCAAAGAAAAATACAGAGAAGAGGCAGCGCAATCTTACCACTATCGCAGGCATCTTACTACAAGTACTAGTAAGATGATAGTATCTAGTAAAGCAAAAAAAATAAAGGTTATAAGTTAAGCCTTTATTAAACAAACTGCAGGTCTGAAACATGTCTGGCAGATAAAACTATACTAGGAGGAACAAAGTTTCTATTCATCGGCACAACTACTGATAAGTCACATTAAGCAAGTGAAGTATAATTTGTAGAAATCAATAATACAGAGCACAACAAAAAGCTCGAGTCATCCTGACCAAATAAAAGTACATGAGGATGTTGAGCGGGAGTACCTTAGTGTTTAAGTCAGCGGTGAACTTGCACATGTAGTCAGTGGCGGCGAGGTTCCTGCGCTCTTGCGGCGCCCTTGCAGCTGAAGATGGACGGCAACATCTTGGTCCTTGTTCTCCACGTACTCGTGCAAGAACTCCGCGAGCTCGGCATCCACCTCACTTTCCTGCAGAAACGCCAGGCGGAGCATTGAACCCCAGGACGCGGTCGGCGCGGGCGACCTCGATAATGAGGCTGAGGTGGAGGCGCGACCCTTGCTCGAGCGCCTCGACCCGCTGGAAGAGGGACGTGTCAGGGCCCAGCTCCGCGGCGCCATCGAACAGGGTGGCGTCGATATTGATCTCCTCGGTCCCGCGGTGGGATGCGCGGAGGCGCACCCACTGCTCCCCTGGGCGGTCCTCCACGGCGAAGGACTTGAAGCCGGTCGGCAGCTGCGAGAGGGCGGAGGGCGAATGAGGTGGGGGATCATCGCGTAGTGCGGAGTGGAGGGAGGAGTGAGGGGGGAGGGGTGGGGTGGTACCCGGTTGGGAGGGCGGTGGTCGGAGATGTAGGAGATCTCGGAGCGCAGGAGACGGAGGAGGCGTTCGTCGAATGGGGAGCGCAGGGTCGAATGGGGATCTTGGTCCATGGCAGCCACGAGATCTTGGAGGGGGACACCGTGGACTTGGCTGTGGCAGGGGAGGACGGGATGGAGATCGCGATCTAGAAGATGAGCAAAGTGGCGGCGGGGTGGTGGGAGGGAGGTAGGTCGGGGTAGTTAGGGTTAGGGCTGGGACCTGGGAGCCTGGGAACCACACGTGGGGATTTTTCTTTTACCTTTTTTTAAAATGGTTATAGGTGCGGTGCTTTTCTGGTAGTTGGATCGTCTCGTGGACGTCTCAGATCAGTTTCCTGGGGCCGATCCATGGGTAGGCAAGTCCTCCCTCCTGATTGGCTGAATATGGGTGTTTATTTTATGAGTGCAAAAAGAGTTTGTTTTGTTAAATATCTACCAAATGAATTTTTCAAAATTCTACCAACTTATTTAAAAAAAATACTAGACCACCTTACATGGACAATGTCCCAACCGGGGTATCTCAAACCTTTCCGTTCACACCATTTCGATGCACGGAAAATCCATTTTTCATTTTCCGAGCGCAAAAAACGGGGTGTTTTATGAAGCAACCACCAAATGACAGTTTTAAAATGGCACCACCATATTTTGTAAAAATACTAGACCACCTTAAATGGACAATGTCCCAACCGGGGTATCTCAAACCTTTCCGTTCACCCTTGGCGAAAAAGACAAATTCCTGCCGAATCGGTAGGAAGTGGGTCCGGGTTGAACTACACGTGCATTATCTAATGATCATGATTTTTTGAAAAAATCGGTTTTAGATTCACGATATGATGTTTCTTCAGAGATCCATCGAAATTTTCAAGAGGCCTAGCACCTAGATAAGAACCTTCACGCCCGCCGTTTTGACCATAGTTTGAAACGGGCAAAAAATTTTAAAAACGGTCCGAACAATGTAAATCTTTTGCGTGGTGTCATATTATGTGACATAGTTGCAAGGAAAAATACCAAACTTGGTAAATTGGGTATGTCTCAAAAAAACCTTCACAAAATAATCTATCATGTTCGAGGTTTCATGGCTTTTGGGTCAAATGACCAATGTTATGTCTAGAATCAGGGCATAGTTTGTGATAATGTGCCCATATTGTGCACACATATGTATCATGGAATGGAGAACAATGTTGCAGGAGGAAGTTTTCCTTTTCGACGCACGGAAAAACCATTTTCCATTTCCCGAGCGCAAAAAACGGGGCGTTTTGTGAAGCAACCACCAAATGACAGTTTTAGAATGGTACCGCCACATATTTTAAAAATATTAGACCACCTTACATGGACAATGTCCCAACCGGGGTATTTCAAACCTTTCCGTACACCCCTGGCGAAAAAGACAAATTCCTGCCGAATCGGTAGGAAGTGGGTCCGGTTTGAACTACAGGTACATGATCCGATGCCCATTATTTTTTGAAAAAATGTGTTTTAGACTCGCAATATGATATTTAATTAGAGATCCAATGCAAGTTTAGCGAGGCTCGGCCCTGAGCTAAGAACCTTCATGCCCGCCGTTTTGACCATAGTTTGAAACGGGCATAAAAAAATAAAAAACGGTCCGATCAACGCAAATCCTTCGCGTGGTGTCTTATTATGTGACATAATTGCAAGGAAAAATACCAAACTTGGTAAATTGAGTATGTCTCAAAAAACCCTTCACAAAATGACCTATCATGTTCGAGGTTTCTTGGCTTTCGGGTCAAATGACCAATGTTATGGCTAGAATCAGGGCATAGTTTGTGATAATATGCCCATATTGTGCACATATATGTATCATGGCATGGAGAACAATGTTGAAGGAGGAAGTTTTCCTTTTCGACGCATGGAAAAACCATTTTCCATTTTTCGAGCGCAAAAAACGGGGCGTTTTGTGAAGCAACCACCAAATGACAGTTTTAGAATGGTACCGCCACATTTTGTAAAAATATTAGACCACCTTACATGGACAATGTCCCAACCGGGATATCTCAAACCTTTCCGTACACCCCTGGCGAAAAAGATAAATTCCTGCCGAATCGGTAGGAAGTGAGTCCGGTTTGAACTACAGGTACATGATCCGATGCCCATTATTTTTTGAAAAAATGTGTTTTAGACTCGCAATATGATATTTATTTAGAGATACAATGCACGTTTAGCGAGGCTCGGCCCTGAGCTAAGAACCTTCATGCCCGCCGTTTTGACCATAGTTTGAAACGGGCATAAAAAATTCAAAAACGGTCCGAACAATGTAAATCTTTTGCGTGGTGTCATATTATGTGACATAGTTGCAAGGAAAAATACCAAACTTGGTAAATTGGGTATGTCTCAAAAAAACCTTCACAAAATGACCTATCATGTTCGAGGTTTCATGGCTTTCGGGTCAAATGACCAATGTTATAGCTATAATCAGGGCATAGTTTGTGATAATGTGCCCATATTGTGCACACATATGTATCATGGCATGGAGAACAATGTTGCAGGAGGAAGTTTTCCTTTTCGACGCACGGAAAAACTATTTTCCATTTTCCGAGCGCAAAAAACGGGGCGTTTTGTGAAGCAACCACCAAATGACAGTTTTAGAATGGTACCGCCACATTTTGTAAAAATATTAGACCATCTTACATGGACAATATCCCAACCGGGGTATATCAAACCTTTCCGTACACCCCTGGCAAAAAAGACAAATTCCTGCCGAATTGGTAGGAAGTGGGTCCGGTTTGAACTACAGGTACATGATCCGATGCCCATTATTTTTTGAAAAAACGTGTTTTAGACTCGCAATATGCTATTTATTTAGAGATCCAATGCAATTTTAGCGAGGCTCGGCCCTGAGCTAAGAACCTTCATGCCCGCCGTTTTGACCATAGTTTGAAATGGGCATAAAAAAATAAAAAACGGTCCGATCAACGCAAATCCTTTACGTGGTGTCTTATTATGTGACATAGTTTTAATGAAAAATACCAAACTTGGTATATTGCAAGTGTCTCAAAAAAAGTTCTCATAAATGACCTATCATGTTCGAGGTTTCATGGCTTTCGGGCCAAACAACCAATGTTATGGCCCGAATCGCGGCATAGTTTGTGATAATATGCCCATATTGTGCACCCATATGTATCATGGGATGGGGAACAATGGTCCAAAAGGAAGTTTTCCTTTTTGTCGCACGAAAAAACCATTTTCTATTTTCTGAGCGCCAAAAACGGACCGTTTTATGAAGCAACCACCAAATGAAAGTTTAAAAATGCTACCATCCCATTTTTCAAAATTAATAGACCACCTTACATGTACAAATATCCCATTTGGGGTATCTCAAACCTTTCCTTTCACCCCTGGCGAAAAAGACAAGTTCCTGCCGAAACAATAGGAAGTGGGTCCGATTTGAACTACAGGTACAATATCTGATGCCCATATTTTTTTGCAAAAATCATTTTTAGACTCATAATATGCTATTTCTTCAGAGATCCAATGCAAGATTAGCGAGGATCGGCCCCTAGCTAAGAACCTTCAAAACCCTAGTTTCAAAATCATATTTTGAATTATGATATTGTCCCTACTATGGACTAATATGGGATTAGTAGATCCACAATTTAAAGTAATCGTACTATTCATAATTAACATCCTAGTATGATCTAATAAAATTTATAAAAATTTAGAGAAAAAATCAATTATTTTGGAGTTATTATGAGAAAGATACACAATAATTATGAAAAAAACAAAAACAAAAAAAACCTAACCGGACCAAATCTACTGCGCTCAAGGTCAAAGGCCGCCCAAATATACCTTCCCAACGAGGCCCATTAGGGGAAACCTGGCCTCTAGGCCCAGTTTCGATCGCGACTTATAGTTAAATTGGCGGAGCGTGGTTATGCGACAAGTAAGGTGTGTTGGTCTAGTGGTTAGATGCCTTCTATTTCTAGGAAGGTCTGTGGTTCGAGTCCCCTTGCAGCCCATTTTTTGCATATTTTTCTTGATGCGCACGTGAGGTCAATTAGTGGGGTTTGCATACATGGAACCAAATATTGACACATAGGTATGCCACGTATGAAAAAACTAACACATAGACATGCCACATAGATGAAAATGCTGTGGAAAATTATTTTGAGGGTCATATTATTAATCCTTGTATTTTTATAAGAAGAAAACATATATCATTTGTTATTTTTGGAATTAGAAAATAAAAGATATGAATTATCTTACTTAAAACCTTTTTATTCATTTTACGTACAAAATGACAGAAAATTACACCATTTGTCTCTATACCAGATCTTAAAAGCCCAATGGTCCGTTCAGTCCGTTTGAAAATTCTAAAAAGGAAAAAAATGCGGAGCATAAAAAGCGAATTCTCGATACGTAGAAGCCCATGCCCAATAGTCTAGTATAATTTAGCTAAATAGTTCGCGCGACTTATTGTAGACATGACTATGGTGTTTCCCTGGTGGGTGCTATCTCATTGAACATGGAGTAGGGTGCGGGTTCGATTCACCGCGGCGACGTTTTTTGCCAATCTTTTTCATGGACGCGCGCATATATTACGCTACGTAAAAAAAGACTCACACGTGGACAATGCATATTTCTATGCCACATAGCTAATAACTGACACGCAGACATGCCACATAAACGAAAATTGCCTACATGGGCGCCTACTTATTTCAATTTTCTTATTTTAGACATTATAACCAATTTAAATCGTCGTAATCAGCTGCAAATTAAGTCATAGACTATGTCTGTTATATTATGACGATTTTGGCTAGTACAATTATGACGTTTTTGGGTCAAATCGTCTTAATTTTTTAGGGCTTTGAACCTTTCGGATGGCTTAAGACCATTTGGTGCATAATCGTCATAGATCTATGACGATTTTGTTCAGGGTCATTATCAGAAGGTCATAGTTTGCCACATTTCTTGTAGTGGTGCTTCTAGTTCATGTTCTTCATATGTTATCTCAAAGGTAGGAATGTTTCCTGGTCTCCTTGACCTTTTCTTATTCCTTGGATAATACATATGTCTCCTCTTTGGTCCTTTAAATTGAGTCATATTGCATGGAGGTGCAAGCTGAGATTTTCCTTTGTCTTCATCCTTCTTGGTAGACTTGGCTCTCTCATGGTAGTCTGCAATCAGTTGTTGCACTCCACCTTGTTTCCTTTGTTGAACTATGGAATAGATGGGGCATTGGATAGGGACATGATTATTTCCTTCACATAAGTAACAAGTAGCTTGGGTTGTGGGGCATTGATTAGCTGGATGTTTCTTTTCACAATTGGGACATTGATCTTCATGCTCTTTGGAAGTGTGATCCTTGTCTCCACAAATATTGCAAGCTTGGGTTCCTTCTAAAATATCATCATTGTCATCCTTGTTGTCACAGGCTCCTTGGGAAGAGTTGCCTCCCATGTTGATCATTTGATCTGTCACCTTATGCAACAATTGGGTTTGGGTTTCCAAGAACCTTTGCATGGTTGGATCTACCTCACTGGTGTTGGCTATGAATTGAGCTGTCACTTGGTTCAACTGGGTTTGGGTTACTATGAGTTCTCTCATGTTGTCCTCTTGGTTGTTGTTGTTGTCACCATCCTTGATGTTGGAGTTTCTTGGAGAAGTCATCTGTTTGGGTTGGATTGGGATTAGAATAGGAAAAATAATTCTAAGGGAATAATTCTAATCACACACACCACAATTCACACAAGCAATGTGCAAACAATCACAAACAAACATTCCACTCAAACAACAAGTTTTCAAGCACATTTTTAGGCAACCAAAAATATTTTTGTTACACCACATAAGTTGGTGGGTTTGACTTAAACTAAATATGGTGGTCCATCTATATGGTTTACTTGAGATCTTTCCATCCTTCTTGGTGGATTCTTCTTGAATGAGATTATGGTTTCCTTGGGAAAATTCTTGGTCACAAAAACTTCAAAGGTGTTTATGATTCCTTCTAAGTTGTGTTTCCTTAGTCTTCAAGTCTTGAGAAATATTTCTTGTCTCACTTGTAGTCCTTAGTGATATCCCAGTTGAAGTCCTTGTTGGGAATACGATTGAATTCACTTGAAGATGTTGATGTCATTAGAGTTGATGAAGTCCTTTGCACATGGTGAAGTCTTTGGCCATGGGGTAGGCTTTGTCCATCAAGTTGAAATAGAAGAGATGTAGAGTCAAAACCAAAAATGGTTGAGGAAAGAGTTTACAAGATTGTTTGTAAATAAGTTTTGGAAAAAAAATTCAATTCCTATTTTTTGAAGGGGTTTTGTCCAATCCTAGGTTTACAAATCCTACAGGCAACACAATGCTCTGATACCATCTGTAAGGTTCAAAACCTTTAATAAGTTAGAGATCCCTGTGTTTACAATGCTAGTCCCTAGATCAATAGCTAGCATCCACAGTTAAGATGTAATATCAAGAAACAAAGGTCATAATACAACTTTATAACCAGGAATAAAATAATTTATTACATCTTACATAGCTCATTTGGCTATCTCATTACAATGCAACAGAATATAACAATAGCATGGGGTCCTTCATCTTCAAAGTGCCACAGGAAGACATGTTGGTTGTAGACTTGTAATCCTACTTCACTAATATCAAACAAACCTGCAACATAACAAGTTACAGCCACAAGGGTCAATACATTTGAATTGTATTGGCAAGTGATACTATGGTAGTATAGTGGAGTCTGTCATCTATATGCATTTGGCTAAGTGGAGCTTAGGCTTGCTTTGCTCAAAATAGATTTTCCTTATCATTTGAAAACACTAAGTTTTTGCTTGACAAAATCTTTCCCAAGGCATCTCCCAATAGAAATAGGTGATCCTTTAACCCTTGTTCAACCACAAGTTTTTAACTTAGAAATTGGGATGATGAGATTCTTGATAGCTTCCATGTCTTGATGCTCAAATTGTCCTTTACCAGGGACATGGCTAAGTACTTAGATTTTACACTCTGTAGAGGTGGTGCACTTTCCCCACAAGACTTGGTTTCACCAAGACAAGATCTTTTAGAAGCCTTCCCTTAGACCAGAATGGACGCGCTCCAACCTATCAAACCCCTACCACCAACTGTCCATTTGGCTAAGTTATTGCAACCTATATGATCCAGGCAGAGCCCGTAATGCCAAGTGGCTGCACTTGAAGCTTCTCAACATTTGACATCTCAAATCTCTTTGTTCCTGGGTGGCATTCCACAAGTGTGATACACAAGGTTCACCAGTCCCCTGGCCTTGTGTAACCACTCAACACAAACCATTCCTTCCATTCCACCCAGGTGATTCATTCACTTAGTTGTTTTATTAAACAAAACACAAGTCCTCAGACTTAGAAATTTTTCCATAGCATGAATATATATTCCACCCTTGTTTTCTATTAGCTAAGCTAAGAATGATAGTAATAGGAATCTTAACTTAGGAAATTTCTACTAAGGTTTCATCTACTAGGATTTCCAATGGCATAGTTTACACTTAGCAAAATTCCATGCAAGTCCTACTTAGAAATATCACTAATGCATAGTGAAAATAATGGGACAAAGGTATGAAGCATCACTTGCATTTTTGGTAGAGAGTATAAGTTCACTCCTTGATCTTTGCAATATTCACTCACTTCAAATCACTACAATTCATGCAAGCAAACAATATTTCAATCTACCATTCAAGCAATTCATCATATAAAATGATAGAAACAAAACAATGCATACAAGCATGCTAAAGATTGTTTTATTTGTAAAAGTGGCTTCTAATGGGTCATAAACATTTGAAAACACCTAATGGTCATTTTATAAAGTGGCAAAACCATTTGCTAAAGGTTTTACTTCATAAACCATTTTTAAACCAAATCATTATTTTATGTGGTGAAGAAATGCTTTTAATAAGGCAACATTCTATAGGTTTCACAAAATATGTTTTCAAACCATAAAACCTTGTATTTAGGGTCAGAGTGTTTATTTCCAAAACATTTCTCAAAGATTTTCTCCCAAAAGCATTTTTAATAAATAAACATTATTCTTATTTGACTAGAAATGGTTTAAATGAAAAGTTTATTCTTTTGCTTCACCAAATACATTTTTGAAACCACCAATTGATTCCTAGGGTCAGTAGGTTCAAAACAAACCATTTGCCAAAGATTTTATCCCCAAAATCATTTTAGAACAAACTTTATATTCTAAACATGCATACACAAGTTTTTGTAAAGTAAACAATTTAACAGAAGCAATTTACTAAAAAAAGGGCATGGTCAGAAAGTACTTGTATTGCTGATTCTATTGATATAAAATTTGCAAAATTTGGACGTGTGGTTTGAAAGTTATGAATTTTACAAAATTGAACATCTAATAGGAAAGTTTCTGGTTTTTAAAACAGACAGAGGCCACGTGTCGTGTTCTTATTTGCTGGTACCGGTTCGCACGGATCGGGCTCTGTGAGGCGTTGGATCTAAATTACATCGCACGGCACAGATTGCTTCTTACCCCTTCGCTTAGTTTCTATCCTAATCGTCAGATCAAAATCCTACGGACCTAATTGCTTTGACCATTACTCAGCGGCGCTGGCGGCGGCGACTGGCGGCGCTGGCTCTGGCTATGGCGGGGCTGGTGATAGAGGAAGCGAGGGAGGAAGGGAAAGGTCTCACAGTGATCGCAGGGGTATGGCGAAGCTCAAGGTGGTCTTCGGGTAGCAGGGGGCGCTCGGGCGTCGTCGGAATTCCTCGCCGGAGATGCTCCTGGCGTCGGGTGCGGTCAGACGTCGACGGGGGCGAGGCTACAGAGCGTGCTAAGACGAGTGGAAGACACAGTCAGATGCGCAAGGACGTGGCGATGATGCGTGCGTGAAGGATAAAGAGAGGGGCGGTCAGGTTCTTACCCGAGGCTTCGCCGGAGAGGAAACAGACGGTGGCGGCGGTGCTCGTCGTCGTTGCCGAGGTTCTGGGGCACGCGGGGATGAACGAGAGGTACAGTGAGGTGCACCAGAGGCTAGGGAAGGTGCTCGTGTGCTCAAGGGGGCATAGGAGTAGCTGGGCTCGCCGGAATTGCTACTGGAGCTTGCCGGAGACAGTGTGGTTCATGCGAGGAATCAAGGCAGCCTGGTGGCTCTGGGGATGTGGCGTCTGGGGGGAAAGAGGGAGGAGATCCTGGCGATTAATACAACGTGGTCACGGCGAGGAATAAACGAAGCAGTAAAGTGTATTGATCGCGAGAAATCAGCGGCAGAAAACGGTCGCGAGGTGAGGGGAAGGAGTCGCGGCGAGAAAGAAGCCTGCATGGCGGTGGGGTCGTTTGGTCAGTGAAGGAGGGAGTGAGGGAGTGGGGTCCATGCGTCATAGACTCAGCGGGTTCTTTCTCTGGTGCGAAACGTTTTCTCGCGGGAAAAGAGAGGGAGTGGGCTAGGCTGGCTGGGCTGAGTCCTTTTATATTTTTTTTTGTTCCTGTTTCTTTTTCTTTTTCCATTTCTTTTATTCTATTTTGGTTTTGTTTAAACTTTTCAAAGCTCTATTTGAATTCAAACTTCTCTCAACCTTTTGGTATACTCAAACACTGATTGCTAACACAATCTGAAGGCAAAATTAGAATAAATCTTTTATTCCTTTAGTGCCTTTTTAATTATTTAAAGTAGGTCCTTGTATTAATTCATTCAATATTTAATAATGTTTTTAATTTCCATTTGAATTCTAAATCCTTCCAAAACCTTTCAGTAAGTCTTATTTACTTAATAGGGTGTCAAAATATTCACCTTGAATTTAATTGGAAAATATTTAATATGATTCATAAATCATCTGAATTGGGTATTTGTTTTAATTCCAATGGAATTTAATATAGTTTTATTTCCCTAAATTTTATTTGGAAGATTTATTTTATTTAAGTTAATTAAACAACTTTTAATCCACTTGGGTAAATTCCAAATATCATTTTCTCATGATTTAAATGATCATTCTTATTAGAGATTTGTCTTTATTAAAATAGGGATAGAATGGTTAATGCCTTTTTATTTTATTTTGGAAATTCTTTATCCTTTTATTTTATTTGGATTTGGATTCTATTCATTCCATTTTTTTAATGGATTAGGCCAAGATTTAATTTGGTCTTTTAAAAATTCCTTATTTAATATTGCTTTCTTCATCTTATAAAATTCATATCTTTTTATTTATAGATCCAAACTTGGTGATTCCAATTTGTAAAATCTTATTTGAGATTTGTTTATCCTTTGAAATATCTTAAGGATTATTTTCTCTCCATTTGGTATGGATTTTTAGATAGGTTCTTTATTAGCTTTGGAAGTTTAATTTCCTTATCCTATTAAATTCATAAGATTTTATTTATGGTTCCAAATTAAGTGAAACCAATTTCTATGGTCTTATAACATTTCTATTTGTATTTCTTGATCATTTGTGAATGTTTGTTGACCAATTTTTATATGGATCAAATCCATAGGCTTGGAGATAACTTGGAAATCATTTTTATTCCATTAGGGTTTAGGGTTTGGATTTATCTTCCAAGTGTTTAAATTTCAAAATGCATCTTATGAGGAATGCATTCCACTTGATTTGAATTTTATTGAATTCAAAATTTAATTAAAGTTTGTTCAAGATGGGATTTTAAGTTTCCATTTAGAAAAAGTTTCTTTTCACCCAAAATTCAACAATTATTTATTTTGTTTATTTATTTTTCACATAACAAGATTTGAAAAATCTTGGGATGTGACAGAGCTGAAGAGGAGGTGCAGATGCAGCGAGCGATCATCAATTCTCTCAATGAAAAATGTTGTATCTGACCCGTCGTAGCCTCCACCCCAGCGTCGACGGCCGCGCGTAGTTTTAGGTTGTGTGGTGTGCTTGTAACAAATGTTTTAGGGCTTGAATAAAGATTTTCATTGCAAATGGCCAATGCCTACTTTCATACATCATACATGGCACGCGCACAGCCTAGCCTACTCGTCGGAGTCGGAGTGGTAATAGCAGCGGCACATGGTATGGTCGAATACGCTGATGTCGAACTTTCCTTTGCCATCGTACTTGAAGACGAGGATGTTGTCCGCCTCGATCCGGAGCAAGCGGGCGAAGCACTCCCAACTGTTGCCGAGGTACATCTGGCCAAGGTGGTCGGACTGCAAATCGACCGGATACCTGGTGGTCCTGAAGCCATTCGCCCGTAGCATGACAAGCAGCGGCGGCGACTCGTCGCCGATCAGCGTCACGAACCTGTAGGGGAGGAGCAGCCTGTCGCGCGGCATGACGACGTGGATGGCCATGTCGAACTGGGTGTTTGGGTCAAAATCTTCGGGCGACGACGACGGTGAGGGAGAGCGTGGTGGCGCGGTGATTTGGTCGCGTCCTCACGCCTCCCTCGATGTCCATGGCCGTCGCGCCCTCTCCTCGATCTAGCGCCGCCGACCATGGCTAGCTACATGTAGTGGAGAACGAAAAGGAGGAAAGGATGGTGTTTCGTGAGGAGAATATGGCTGCGGACGTCTAACATCCCAAAAATCTTAATCAGGATTATCAAATCCTAATCACCAAAATTAGGGTTAACAAATTTTTTGATTAAATAAAAACCAAATGAATGCATGTGTGTAAGTGATGATTGTGTGAATGCATGAATGGACTTGTGTGATTCACCTAAATATCAAGGAATGGTTTAAAGATGAAAATAACATCACCTAAAACATTTCCAAGCAGAAACAAATTAATAGAAAATCAAAAACAAAACAAAGAAAGCAAATGGTCATTTTTGCCAATCTTGCTCACTAGGTCACTTTGAGCGTTTCTAGTCCAAGATTTCAAACAGAAACTTTTCCATTTGTTTTCACCCCTTGCAAGACCAAGTAAAAGTGAATCAAAGCCCACCTTTAAAACTTATATAAACATTTGGCAACCTCATTCAAATCACAATTCAAAATTGAATCTACAACATATGTGAAGATCCCACATTTTCAAAACCCAACCAAACGAGTGCCCCTTGACCAATTTAACTAACCAGATACTCCCTAGTATGTGCCTAGAAAACCCACCAAGTTTGAATCCAAAATTCAAATTTGAATTTCTTTCGGCCATTTCATCAAACACCTTGTGATTAGCAAACAACAAAACATCAAACACTATTTGCAGCAGTGATTGTGGCCAACCTTGTTCCCTCTCTGGTTGCAGCAAGCTCTTAGTAGATCATCTAGCCTCTTTAACAATCCTTAGCACCACTGCGAGCAAGCCTAGCCATTAATGGTGACCATGCCGAGAGCAACCATTGCCACCCCCATGTCGCCAGCGAGCTAGAGGAAGCACTAGCCTCGCCAACCTTGTCTGGGACACGCAGCACCGTCCACCGCCACCCCTGTCCAAGCCCCGAGCATTGCCAGCCACTGGACCATCCGCCAAGCACGCGCCTAGTCTCTCTGCTTGTGAGCCGAGAGCGCGCCAGTGCGCCGTCAGCGACACCAGTCCACAGTCCGCGCGCCGCCCTCGCCACTTGCATACATGATCGCCAACACCCCAGTAGCCCGCCAGACAGCCCCGTTCGCCGCCGCGCGGACCACGCACGCTGTGCGCTATTAAACTTGCAGTCGGACCCGCCCAGAGCACCGCGATGTTCCGACCGTCTCGCACCGCCCCACGCCTTGCCATCAAGCCG
Organism: Avena atlantica; assembly: GCA_910589765.1. Classification (NCBI taxonomy): domain Eukaryota; kingdom Viridiplantae; phylum Streptophyta; class Magnoliopsida; order Poales; family Poaceae; genus Avena; species Avena atlantica. The sequence continues at coordinate 366,075,531 of OU342733.1, forward strand.
TTGAGCTTCTCCAGGAGGCAACGCACCACCCCTATCGTCGCCCATGCCATTAGAATGCTGTGCCGGCGACCACGACGAGCTCCACCCGCGCCCGTCGGTCCCCTTCAGGCACTATAAATAGAGGCCTTCTTAGCTCAAACTCTTCACACCATCTCACTCCCCACCTCTCACTGATCACACCCACTCACTCCCGGAGCAAGGCGAGCACCAGGTGGCCGGAATTTCACCGGAGTTCGCCGCTGCAGAGGAGGAGAGGCGCCGTCGATTGGAGCCGCCCCAGGAGAAGTTGCCGGTACCAGGAGTATCGCCGTCATCGACTTTGTCGTTCGCCCCCATCGCCGGAGCCCCGGTGAGCCTCCCAAGACCCCCACTGGCTGCACTAGGGTTCAGCCTCGCCGCGTCCTGTTCACGCGTGGACGATGAACCACAGCCATTCGATTAGAGCTAGATCGCATGGTCCTAATCACCCCATACCGCTTCGCCACTCGCTGTCTCACTGACGAGTTGGGTCGCTCACTTAACCAGCCCGCGTGCGCTGTGCATAGTGGGCCGGCCCAGTTAAACATCCCACGCGACCCGCTAATGCAAACTTAGGTTTATTCTTTTAGTTTCAAACTTAGTTCTGTACCCAGATTCAAAAATCAACCCAGCTCGATTTTGTTAGAAAGTTACTAGAGTTCTTAATCCAATCCCGTTTGATTCAATTCATTTGGAGTTGTAGATCAACCATGGTAAAAATAACAAGGCAAAAGCTTTTCTGCATTCAAACATTTTTCAAAATTCAACCACAAAAGCTTTTGAGTTGATTCCAACTCTCAAAAATCACATTTTACTATACCTTTCAGAATATATAAAAATATCTAGGTTTACTTGCATAAATAATGATTAAGTAATAAAAGAATGTCTCATGGGCATTTCTAGTCACTTTATTTAATTAAAATAAAAAGGTTAAACCTTATTAAATTGTGACACCACTTTAAATCACATTCTAATGTACTGAATTATGTTGTGATGACATGTGTCAACATGATCCTATGTTTTAGTTGAAGAATATTAAATCTTAAATAGTTTTTCAATGAGTAGAAATTACTTTTCTAAAATAAAATAAATAAGACAAGTGCTTTAATCTTTGTGAGTATAGTGATGATACTAGATCATCCAGTGTGAACCTTTGTGTGCTAAATAGAGTAGTTAAGAATTGTGTGGTGATTGTGTACCTCATATTTATTTATAGATGCTAGTACCGACCAAGGATACGAGAAGGAAGGAGGATACTACGAGGAAGAAGCCGAGGAGAACTTCAACCACAGCTCTGCAAAAGGCAAGCTAATATTTGCAAGATACTATCTAAGCAAGCCTAATACTACTAGTTGACTTGGCAAGCTAAAACTTGCTTGTTACTATGTCAACTATATGCCTTACGCATATGTGATTATACCCACTTGATGATACCAAATCTCAGTTTTACTCACAAGCTTAATTCTTTTATTTCCTTATCATAGCTTTTATTTAAGTTTACTTGGTGACTTGTAGACATTAGAAAGATATTTGAAGGTAGCATAAAGAGCATAAAACTTGGCCTAAGTTAGATAAATCTTGATGTCATCTTGAGGCATGATATTTAACTTAGATAAGATACACTTGTTTACCACCCCTTATTACCATTTACCCCCACATGTAGATGCTAGTGCTAAGCATAAAACCTGATCAACCTTAGATGGGAATACTTTTGGTGAAAATGGTTATGAAAACCTTAGAATGATGAGTCATTCTACTGAAATGTTTTGACATATGTTCTTGAACACCAGATGAATTGGACGATTAAAATGTTAAGGCATGAGCCTTAGCCCCTTATAAAACTGATGGTTGTCTGGATGCGATACCATTTCAATTTTACCGTACAACCACAATACCCGAAAATTGGGTAGGGCTTGACTGGAAATTTATATAACTTAGTATGGGTTCTCTTGCGGCCAAGGTCTGAGATGAGGCTACCTTGTGAAGATTGTCCACCTGTGTAGTACCCAAGATGACAGTTGGTCATGGTTGGGAGGCCAAACTCACAGAAGAGGTGCCTATATTAGGGCGTGTAACTTAAAGGTTAGGATTGATTATCCGCATACTGAGTATGATGAATTGAGGATTGTTCCGGACGGATGTAACAAATGTTGTGGTGAAAGTGTACAATCTCTGCAGAGTATCAAACTATTCGAATAGCCGCGTCCGCGGTTATAGACAGTTGGAGTGGCCATACTGTTCCGTCGTCAGATGTTTTTAAAAGGACTTATGAAATTATTTATTTATGACTTGACTTGACCATAACAGAGGTGTGATATGAAATTCAAGATCCCACTTAGGTGTTATAAAATTTTCAATTAGATTTATTTGCTTCCGAACTTAGTAGAGGTAAATCTGGATTTTTGCAAAACAACCCTAGAGCTTAGTACTTTCTATTCCAAAACCACTTCACTTGTTAGTATTAGTTTGCGAGTACTTAAAGAGTACTCATGGCTTTGTCCCTGGCTATTCCCGTGGCCAGACTATGAAGAGGAGTATCCGGAATACGGACAACAGGAAGGTTACGACAACTAGGATCATCTCCCATCATCAGCATTGCCTGTGACCATGAAGATGGAGCTTCGCCCACGCTATCGTTATCTTTACATTATTCCGCTGCTTGAATTGTATTAAGACTGGATCATGAGATCCTTATTTGTGTAAGATTTTATGTATGATTTATAATGGATGATGTACTGTGATATCCAATCTGTTATGTCTCGCAAAAATGATAATCCTGGAATTGCGATGTATGGCATAACAGACATCTGTGATTAAAAATCCGGGTGTTGACAGGACGGCCAGTTAAAAAGGGTCGGCATCGGATGCCGGCGTGGAGGCCGAAGAAACGGCATTAAAGTGTCCAGCCAGTCACTGTGCTATCTCGTTGCCATTGATGGTGCAGGCTGCCGCCGGTCAGCCTTCCGCGCAGCGTCTCTGAATCGCTGCAGCGGTTGCGTCTGGATCGGTGTTGCTGCGCACGTTTGAGTCACCGCCACGGTGGCTGACGGGTGGGACAACGTCGCCAACGGGCAGGACACCCCCGCTGTCCGCACACGTCCGTGCCGATGCAACCGAGCCCAGGTTAGATGCATGGATGAATTGAGCCGGACGCGTTTCTCCGAATGGCTCACCCTGCTGGGACGCCGCGCACGCTCCGCGTGTCCGTGTGGACCGGTTCGGACACACTCGAACGAGATGCCTAGGCCCAGTAAAGATGCCCTATGGATTGGATGAAAAAGACTACGACATAGTAGAAGACGGGCTGGGAGGCACACACGTAGCAAGGTCGGTCGTATGACCGGCAGGTACTTTTTCCCAACACGCTTCTTAGGCCGTCTTCAAAATCGTAACGTTCAATTCAAACCCGGTACTCACCTATACTTCACCCATAACCTGGTAACGCTTCAAAAAATTTCCTTAGGGGGATACCGAAGCAAGAGTAATTAAATGGCAGGTTTCCCTAAAAAGAAATCAAATCATATTTGTTTTTTTCAGCCAAGAATACATGCATATCATTTCTCTCCCTGTGTATGTTCAACGGGAATATGTTTCACTCTGAGTTGGTTTGGTTCCCTCACAAATCAGCGTGAAGATGGTCAACTAAGAACAATATGTATTCTATTTTGAATTAGCACCAAGACAAGTCGTTACACTAATGCACTGGGCCGGTGACGAGGGAAAATAGAATTGCTTCTTTCAATCAAATGGCACATTTCCACACCGGCTATCTACCCTACTTACTAGTATGAAATAAGCTTATTACATCCTGGAACTTTCCCCTATGTCGCCAAGTTTAAGAATCGGCGTCACATCTTCTTTTCAAGTGCCGGATCACCGTGGAAACTTGGAATGCCATCTTCTCTTGGCTCGGCCTCCATGACATTGACACTTCACTTTGGGCAAATGAGGCTACCTGCAAAGATTGGTGGATGAAGATGGCATTGGGACAAGGTAACCATAGAAAAGCTGTGACCCTCTTTGCTTAAAGAACTTTTTGCTCATTCCGGCAAACCAAATACTCCTTCCCATACATAGCAAGTCTCGCTAAGTATTATGGATCGAAGATGGTAGTAGTATTTTTCATACGAGTATAGCTTCTAAAATATGTTAAAATTTATACATGCTATTTCAGTCATACATGGATGCATCACTTTCAAGATAATAATATTAACAATAACATAAACAACACTAATAACCAGTCACTAGTCAACGCCATCTCGATCCGTCAGCTAACACGTATCAGACCTGGCTTGAAGTCTGCCCCCTGCAACCCTTACCAGCTCTGCATAACGTATTCGCGTTTCTACACCAGCTTCCCTCCACACATTTCTTATTCGAGCTGCCGTTTGGGCTGCGGGGAAAGGCGGGGCTGCCGCTGCCGGACGCGACGCCTCGTACCACGTTGACACTTGGCCATTATTCCTGTTTTAACCAAACACCCAGATCTCGATCACCCCCCTAGTCCGGCAGGCGATCCCCTCCCCAGATGCGCACGCCGGGGAAACCAGAAAAAGCATGCAGTATGATCCTGTCTGCTTCCCGAGGTCGAAGCAAGCAGTCATGTGACACCTCCCCCCCTCGGATCAAGCCCTCTCTCAGTTGCATTATGGAGCTGAATTAATTAGGTTTGTTCGCGGGGTCTAACTGCCTCTTGGAGATACCCAAAAGAGGGAGGGAGGAATCTTGCCGCGGATAGAGCTCGCGAACGAGACTATTTTTTTGATCAATAATTGCTTTCCAGTTTGACACTGGAGATTGACGTCTCTATTATGCTTCTTTTTTAGGGATTGACGACTCTACTATTCTTAATTAGAGGTACGATGTGGCAGCTGCAAATGTGATGAGAACGGAGTGGCCACATCGATTGGGCGGTATGCGAACACACGTAATTATCTGTCTGATGCTTTTTTTCCTTAGAAAAGATGAACAAACTGATGGCCTAAATATATAGATGTGAAATTATAATATCCTAACAGGTGTTGGTGGTGCACCTGATCACAAAATAAGAGAAGTATAATGCGGAGTCAAACCTAGTTTAATGGCGAATATGCGATCTCGGGCCTGGAAGAGCCATGATCAATATGTATGTGAGCTTATTCGACCAAGCAAGCAGGAGTATCTTGATGATGTGCCACTGCCAACCGACATGGCTCTCTGAATCTGCTTGAGCTGCCGCAGAGTATATAAATTCAAAGAAAGAAAAGCTCGAGTTCTAATGCCTTCATCATAACTTTTTAATAGAAAAAACAACAACATGTTCCACAAATAGCCATATCCAAACCCGATAATAATTACGCATATCTTCTCTACCTCCAACACAAAATATATATGTCCTTTCAGAATTTTACAAGTCAAGTTTTACCACAAAATTCCTTTTTTAGATTTCAACATTTGTAATTATCATCATAAATTTTTAGTGAAATTACGTAGGATACTAGCTAACTTGAAATCGGTCGTGAAAGATTGAAGCTTTGCTTTGAAGAGAAAAAAAAGGGCGTCAGATTCTATGTCCCAGAAGAACGAAAATGAAAATCATACTATAGTTTAATCTTGAGCAAAAGCGAGCCATCTAAGACCATCTGCCGGCACATGCTTGTGACCATATGATCTTTACTCTGAGTCATGTCAACCTTGCAGTTTCAGGTGTTGGTCCCTCCCGTCTTCGTCCCCACCCCACCCCCATCTTGATCTCGTTCCCTTCCAGCTGAGCTCTCACCCGTCCCAGCCCCTCCTCCATCTCCCCCAGCAACGTGCGCTACCCCCTCCGCTCCCGATCTTTATACGTCGAAAATGTATCTATAATTTTGATGTTTCATGCTTGTTTAGTATCTACTTTGCTTTGCTTTATCTATACTTTGAGGTGTTTTTTATGTTTTCTGGTACTAACCTATTAACAAGATGCCACAGTGCCAATTGCCTGTTTTCTTCTGTTTTTGGTTCCAGAAAGGCAGAAAATCAATATTCTCGGAATTAGACGGGACAAAAGCCAAAGTCAATATTTTACCGTGGGGAACACGAAGCCTGAATACGAGACGGAGGAGGGCCACCAGGGGGCCGCACCCCCTGGCCGCGCGGCCAAGGTGGGCCCGTTCCTGGGGGTGCAGCCGCCCTGGCAACCCCCCTGCCTCGCCCCTTCGCCTATAAGAAGCCCCTGATGCCTAAACCCTAAGTACCCGATCAATATTCCACGAAACTGTCTGTAGCCGCTGCCACCATCATCCCTAGATCGTGGGGGATCTGAAGCTCTTCCCGGCACCCTGCCGGAGGGGAGATCATCCTGAAGGCCTTCTTCTTCATCATGCCATCCTCCGGTATGAAGCGTGAGTAGTTCCACCTTGGACTACGGGTCCATGTAGTAGCTAGATGGTTGTATCTCCTCCTTTGTGCTTTCATATTTAGATCTTGTGAGCTCCGTTCATGATCAAGATCTCATCTATTTGTAATCATGCATGTTGTGTTTGTGGGGATCCGATGGATATTGAGATTACTATGTCAGATTGATTAATGGTTTTGTCTTATTGATTCTATCATGTCTGTGTTGTTTGTGATCTTGCATGCTCTCCGTTGTTAGTAGCTATCTTGGCCAAGTAGTTGCTAGTGACTCCAAGAGGGGGTATTTATGCTAGATAGTGGGTTCATGCCTCTATTTTAATCTAAGGGAAGTGATAGAAATCTCTAAGGTTGTAGATGTGATGTTGCCACTAGGGAGAAAACAACAGTCTCTTGTTCATGGAACAAGTGGATTGTTTACCTTACACACTTTGCTTAAAGCAATTGTCTGTTTCTTGCAACTTAATACTGGAGGGGGTTCAGATGATAACCCAAAGGTGGACTTCTAGTCATAGATGCAGTTGGATGGCGGTCTATGTATATTGTTGTATTGCCCAATCGAATCTCATAGGATCATGAATGTCTAGTATTGCATTGTTATGCCTTTCTCAGTCCTGTCAATTGTCCTGCTGTAATTTGTTTACCCAGCAGGACATGTTTGTTTATCTAAGTATAACACCTCTAGCGAACTATGGACCCCGGTCCAATCTTTACCATTGATACATCTTCTATTGTTACTGTTTACTTGCTGCAAACCACCATTACATTCCACACCATACAATTAATCCTTTGTTACAGCAAACGGTGAGATTGACAACCTCACTGTTCGTTGGGGCAAAGTCTTGAGTTTGTGTTGTGCAGGTCTCCAAGTTGCTAGCAACACCTTTGAGTCGTTTCCTTCCTCCTACTGGTTCGATAACCTCGGTTTCTTACTGAGGGAAAACTTACTGATGTGCTCATCATACCTTCCTTTTGGGGTCTCCCAACGAAGTGTTCACGCACTCATCAAGCCTTTTTCTGGCGCTGTTGCCGAGGAGGAAAGGTAAAAGGCACTCACACACTCTCTCCCATGTCAACAGCAAGCCAGAAAGCCTTTTTCTGGCGCTGTTGCCGGGGAGGGTAAGGACGTCTTCACAAGGGGAGTGCTTCTCAACCTTTCTATTTACTTTGTTTTTGTTTTGCTTAGTTTCTTTTGCTTGGTTTTGTTTGCCTCTTTTTATCAAAAACTCCAAAAAAAATAGTTTAGTTTGGTTTGCTTTCTCTTATCAAAAACACAAAAAAATTAGTTCCTGCTCTAGTTGCTGCTGCTGTTGGCTTGGTCCACTTTTGCCAAAATGAACTCTACTGAGAACACCAAGTTGTGTAACTTCACTAGATCAAACAACAATGATTTTATAATCACTCATATTGCTCCACCTGCTCCTGATACTACCTTTTATGAAACTAAGCCTGCTTTATTGAATCTTGTGATGAGAGAGCAATTTTCTGGTGCCAGTTCTGATGATGCTGCTGCCCACCTCAATAACTTTGTTGAACTTTGTGAGATGCAAAAGTATAAGGATGTAGATGGAGATATTATTAAGCTCAAGTTGTTTCCTTTCTCCTTGAGAGGAAAAGCGAAAGAATGGTTGATATCCTTGCCTAGAAATAGTATTGATTCTTGGATTAAGTGCAAAGATGCTTTTATTGGAAAGTACTACCCTCCTGCTAAGATAATATCTATGAGAAGTGATATTATGAAATTTAAACAACTTGATAATGAACATGTTGGTCAAGCTTGGGAAATAATGAAATCTTTGGTTAAAAATTGTCCCACTCATGGACTTACTTCTTGGATGATTATCCAGACTTTTTATGCAGGTTTGAACTTCTCTTCAAGAAACCTGTTGGATTCAGCTGTTGGAGGTACCTTTATGATCATCACCTTGGGTGCTGCAACAAAACTCCTTGATAATATGATGGTTAATTATTCTGAGTGGCACACTGAGAGAGCTCCACATGGTAAGAAGGTAATTTCTGTTGAAGAAACCTCCTCTTTGAGTGATAAGATTGATGTTATCATGGCTATGCTTGTTAATGGGAAAGCTCCTTTAGATCCAAATAATGGTCCCTTAGCCTCTTTGGTTGCTCAAGAAGAGCAAGTTGATGTGAACTTCATTCGAAACAACAATTTCAACAACAATGCCTATAGGAATAATTTTGGTAGTAACAACAATTATAGGCCTTATCCTCCTAAATGGTAATACCTATGGAAACTCCTACAAAAGTACTAGAAGTTCCCCCTCTGAACTTGAAGTCATGCTCAAAGACTTTATTAGTAAACAAACCACTTTCAATAAGACTGTGGAGGAAAAGCTTTTGAATGTAGAGAAAAATATTCCCTCTTTGTCTAAAGCACAGTCCTCTTTGATTAATAAAATGGATGCTAAACCTAAAACCATGGAAAGTACCTTTGCTGCTACACATGCCATACAAGTTACTATTGATGAAAGTGTTAGACTGTTAGCCCAACTTCATGCTAAGTGGAAAAGAGAAGCTGAAATTGCTAGAAACAATAGTTAGTGCACTATCACCACCACCAATATGAATGCCACTAAACCACAAGAGGTCCCTATTCTTCCTACCACATTGCCTAAACCCAATAAGCCTACTACTAGTGATGCTAAGTTTGATTTTGATCTTGATGGTTGCAATATTTCTTAAGTGATTATGTTCCTACAAAAGCTAGCTATAAGTCCTGATGCTAGTGATATGAATGTGGCCTTCACCAAGCACATTACAGATGCTCTTATTAAAATTAAGGAAGAGAAGTTGAAACACAAAGCTTCTATCCCTAGGAAAGTAGAAGATAGTTGGAAACCCATTATTAACATGCAAGTGAATGACTTTGATCTCAAAGCTTCATGTGACCATGGTTCTAGTGTCTCTATTATGCCTAGAAAGATTTATGAAATGCTTGATTTGCCACCTTTGGAAGATTATTATTTGGATGTCCCACTTAATGATAATGCTAAGAAAAAACTCATGGGGAGTGTTAATGATGTTATTATTATGTTTAACAATTCTTATGTCTCTGTTGATTTCTATGTTTTGTATGTTGAATACAATGCTTCTTGTCCTATTACTTTGGGAAAATCTTTTCTTAGAACTATTGGTGCCATAATTGATATGAAAGAAGGCACCATTAAATATCAATTTCCATTCAAGAAAGGTATTTAAAACTTACCTATGAGGAGAGATAAGTTGCTTTTTGCTCCGACTTTGAAAGGAAGGTTTGATCTTAATGCTTCTTCATTTGAAAATACTTGATTCTTGCTTCTTGTGCCTAACTTAAAGGCGTTAAAGAAAAATACTTGTTGGGAGATAACCCAAGAGTTTTCTTCAGTCTTGGAAGTTATTACTTCAGTAATGACATCTCCTTATCCTTTTTGTTTGCTTTTTGTGCCAAAAATGACCTCTAATGAGAGAAAAGTAAGATTTGGGGAGTTGCTGTCCCGAAACAGATTTTTATGCTCCACCATAAAATTTCGTGAGGAGTCTCAGTAACTCAGATTGATCTTAAAATTTATGAATAAATCCTCCTGTACGTTATATAACTTTTGTTAGTTCAACACCTTTTAATTTGAGCAACAAAAAGTCTTCTAAAAAATCGGTTTTTTCCTGCTGGTCTGTTTTGACAGATTTCTGCCATTATTTGCATTTGCTTCTTATTGATTCCTTTTTGGGTTATTTTTGGGAAATTGAGATTTTTGAGGGAATTGCTACAGTAGCTAGTGTTCTCATTGAAAGATTTATTGTTCTAAATCTAAACTCAAGGGTCTATTATCTTTTGAATACACTAATGTTGCTAATGAAGATTGTGTGAAGTTTTGTATGAAGGAAATTTTTTAGGTGTAAAGGAAGAATGATGTAATGAGATGAAGAATGGAAAAAATCTCAAGCTTGGGGATACCACCCCATGTCACCCAAAGAAATATTCAAGAGGTACAAGCGTCAAAGCTTGGGGATTCCCAAGGCCTCCCTTTCTTCATCAATAAAAAGCTCATGTCTTTCTAGACACTTCGTTTTTATTGTTTCATGCACTGTTGTGTTGTTCTTCGAGCGTCTTAGTTTTTGTTTGGTTTGCTTAGTTTGTTTAGTTTGCTTGAATAAAGTAGTTTGGACCCCCTTCTTGCTGTGTTGTTTTAAATAAGTTGATTGGTGTAGGAAATGAGTAGAAAGTTCTTGCTTGAATAGTGCAAGAGGAGCTTGCTTTGACTGTGACTTAGACTTTAGCATGTCATGATAGATGTTGTTTTGACCTTATGTTAGTGATTATTGCGGTAGCATGACTTGTTCCAAACAATTGGGATTGCTTAGTGTGCCTTGAAAGAATCATGTGTTGTTTTAGCATGCAAAAGCATAGTATTGTGGTATTCTCCTTTGATGCTTTGTTTGGATTGACTTGGCACATGCTCACACTATGTTATGACTATGAACAAGTCACCATAGCCTCTATGATCATTTAGTCCTTGACTTGTATTACCACTCTATGCTTTGATTAGTAATGTTTTGTCGCTCTGCATGATTATGGCCATTATTTCTCTCTTAGTTGGTCGCTCCCAGTCTTTTGCTAGCCTCCACTTGTATGAGTAAGCTCTACTCATGCTTCCAACTCCCAAAAAAAACCAAGTTACTCCAAAGTGTCCACTATAATTTTTTATGCATGGTGTGTTACACCATTCCAAGTATATTCTTGTTTTAAGCTATCTTCCAATTAAAATCTATTTTATTATGTGAAAAGTTAGTGATTAAAGCTCTCACAAACTTGATGGCACACTTTATATTTATTGCCCCTAATAAACTTGAATCATTGTGTCATCTATGTTGTATATGCTTGTACTTATATGTTGGAATTAGCAGAATCATGCTGTCATGGGGAACGCTTTCAACATTGCCCTTGTATATTGTACACAGTTGATATCATGCTATTTTGTCTATGGATGTCGTAGATGTGAAATAAAAGAGGAGTTTGTAAGTCCATAGAGTTATGTATGTGTGTTAGAGAAACGTCTGGGCCGCTAGCCTAAGCCATGCCTAATAATGGTGGAAACTTGCAGCATCACCATAGTGACATCTATGAAGCATTCTTCTTATAGAAAAAGAGAGACATATTAAAAAGAAGAAAGAGAGAAAAAAGCACCATATTCCCATGGTAAATAAGAAGATTGCTGAGATGGTCATTGTCTGCTCGCCTTGTCATTTTGGTTATGGGATAGCTCCTGTACCATGTGCAAGGGGTACCCCGTTGGCGGTTTTCTATGATACACATGTACTTACTATGACAAGAACTTACAGGTGACTAAATTTGAGTAGCATGAGGAGCGGGCCTCGTATTCAAGGGACATGAGATTGCCAACTTATACTTTGTCAAGCATATACTCCATAGTTTGTTCACTTTAACCTTAATCACTTCAAGATGCTTATGATAGGGGCAATGAGAGTTGAAAGCTAATAAGTACCATAATTTTTGGAAGCTCTTTTTGAAACTTGAAATCCCCGATTCCCTATATGAAGGGCCTTTATTCCACTATTATATTGAGTCTCCACCTTTGATGGCGCCCATCACTTATCGTGGAACGCTTTGTTGGAAACCCCAAGAGCAAGGTATGAAGCAGCACAGCAGCAAGTTTCCCTTAGTAAGAAACCGAGGTTATCGAACCAGTAGGAGGAAGGAAACGTCACACAAGTGTTGCTAGCAACGCGGAGACCTGCATAACACAAACTCAAGACTTTGCCCCAACGAATCAATGATGTTGTCAAGCTCACCGGTTTGCTATAACAAAGAATTAAACGTATGGTGTGTAAGGTAATGGTTTGCAGCAAGTAAACAAGTAATAGTGGAATATGTAACAATGGTAAAGATAAACAACATGGCATGAAGGGTAAACAAATTACAGCAGGGCAATTGGCAGGAACTGAGCAAGGCATAACAATGCAATTACTAGTCAGGAAGATCCTATGAGATTCGATTGGGCAATACAACAAGATACATAGACCGCCATCCAACTGCATATATGACTAGAAGTCCACCTTCAGGTTATCATCCGAACCCCCTCCAGTATTAAGTTGCAAGCAACAGACAACTGCTTTAAACAAAGTGTGTAAGGTAAACAGTCCACATGTTACATGAACAAGAGACCGTTGTTTTCTCCCTAGTAGCAACATCACATCTACAACCGAAGAGATTATTGTCACTTCCCTTGGAAACTAGAGGCATGAACCCACTATCGAGCATAAATACCCCCTCTTGGAGTCACTAGCAACTACTTGGCCAAGATAGCTACTAACAACAGAGAGCATGCAAGATCACAAACAACACAGACATGATAGAATCATAAATACAAAACCATAAATCAAACCAACATAATAATCTCAATATCCATCGGATCCCCGCAAACACAACATGCATGATTACAAATAGATTAGATCTTGATCATGAACGGAGCTCACAAGATCTATACATGAAAGCACAAAGGTGGAGATAGAACCATCTAGCTACTACATGGACCCATAGTCCAAGGTGGAACTACTCACGCATCATACTTGAGAGAAGGCCTCCGGGATGATCATGTATTGTTTGTCTGCATTATTTGAAAAGTCCAATTTTGATTATACAAATACCCCTCTTTGTTATAAAAGGCAAAACCCCGAAGGTATCGGATATTTTGTGTCACCTAAAAACTAATTGCAAAGTGGTTCTGTTTTAAATTAAAGAGGACCAAACAAACACAAAACTAAAACAGCTCTACCCTAAATCTATTCCCACCCAACTCCTATCTACCCTCCAACCAAAACGTGCCACCTCACCCTCTCACCCTTTTCCTACCCACCTGCCACCTCACCCATCCAGCCCCTCTCTTTCTCTTTTCTCACCCCAGTCCCACCTAACCCTCTTCCTCACCCCTCCCTGTCCTGTGGGTCCCCGCGGTCAAACCCCCTGGCACCCCCGGCCACTCTGGCCGACCCCACGCGCCCCCTCCCCAGGTTCCCCCTCCCCCGAACGAACCTACACGCACACAGCGCCTCCCTGCTCCCTGGCCCGCTCCTGGCCCCACCGTCCGGTCCCACCCTGACCGCCTGCTCCCTCCTCTCTCCCTCCTCCCGCAGCTCCCTCTCCCCCGCGTTCCTTCTCCCTCCGCGCACAGCCCCCCACCCCGCATCGCCGCCGGCGACCTCCGCTGTGCCCAGGCCCTCCCGCTCCGGCCACCCCGCCCCGGCTCCCTCTCCGCCGCGCAGCCCCCTCCTTCCCCTCTCTGCGGCTCCGTCGCGAGCGCCGCGCGTCGCCGGTCCCCCCTCCTCCCTCTGGCCGCTCCGCCCGCCCGTCGCCAGCCGCCGGCGCCGCGAGCTTCCCCGCCACCCCGCTCGACGCTCGCCTCCAGCACCGCCTCCCCTCCCCCGAGCCGCGGCTCCCTCGCCTCCTCCATGACCCCGCTCAAGCACCGCCCCAGCGAGCCCCCGCCGCTCCTCTCCGCAGCGCCCGCGCCCGCCGCGTCGCTCGAGGCTCCTTCCGCCGCCGCCCCGGCGAGCTCCCACCTCGCCCGACGCCGCTCCTCTCCACCGCTCCACCGCCCCTGGCGCCGGCCGTCCCCCTCGCAGCTCGCCGCCCCGACCCACGTCGCCGCCGTCAGCGCCCCAGGGTCCCCGTCGCCTCCGCCGGTCCTCCCTGCAACGCGCCCTCCACGCCTGCGGCCCCTCCCGCACCTCCGCCGCCTCCGCTCGCGAGCCCCGCGGCCCCCACCTGCTCCGCCGCCCGGCCTCGGTCGCGTCGACGCCCCCAAGCCCCCCAAGCTCGTCGCCGGCCTCTCCCTCCGGCGAGCCACCCTCGCCCCAGCGCGCCTCGAGCCCCGCATCGCCACCTCGCCGCGGGCCCGCTCTACGCCGCCGCCGCGGAGTCCCGCTCGTCGCCGACCCGAGCCGCTGCCAGCGTCTTCCGGCGCCGCGTCCTCGATCCCCCTAACGTCCTGGTCCTGCGCCGTCAAGGTGGGCCCCGCATCGGCTAGTGTCCTGCCTGCGCTTCCGCGTCCCCTGCCCGCCGTCAAGTTCCGCGAGAAGCCCGATCCCGCGACCCCTGCACCGCACCGCCTGTGGACCCCGCGTTCCGAGCCGCCGCGGTACCCGACCCTCGAGCTCGTCCGCGAGACTGTTGACGTCAAGGACTCGCAACCCTCGGTACATCAAGGTCTCCCTCACGGAATCGAGGACCGAACCCTCGACACGCCAAGAACCACCCCCAAGGTCACCTCGCCAAGGTCTTCATCGAGAACGCCGAGAACTTTCCCCCCCGGAGCCGAAGGTCCGGAGCTCTGCTTCATAGAACGCCAAGTACCCCGAAGACCGTTCCGCTGAAACCCCAAGATCATCAGCGGCACCCGAGCTCGACACCGGCAACTAAGATGGCCCCACGAGACCGTCGACAAGAAACCGCGAACCCCGGAACCCTGAGTTCTCCATCAAGGACGCCAGGACCGTCGCCATGATCCAAAGACCGCGAATGCAATAAGATCTACCCCGATCCGAAGACCCTAACCCCGGAGACCGAGAACGTTCTCGCCGAGGCCGTCGAACCCTGGACCCCGAGACCGACCCCGAACCCCGGAACCCCAAGATCGTCGAGACCCCTAATGTGTGAACCTTTTCCGAAACCCTACTTTATAACATAATATAACTTGTTGCATATTAACCATCCATCTCGCATGCACATCATCGGTTTGGGGGCCTTCCGCCGATTCACCTAATCAGTAAATATGGGGCCATATGCGGGCAAATCTAGTCTCATATCGGCCTCATTTAAACTTGTGTAGCGCACCGGTGATATAATCTGGCTTGTTAAACAACAATTAAAATTGCGGGGTTCTAAATCACTCGAACCATCTAATTAATTGTCGGGACCCCGGTTCCGCTTAATATGACCTAATTGCATCGCACCTTGCCATGTCATCCATCATACATGCATCATGCCGATCTTCGGCCGTTTTATTAAATATTGCATCCGGTGTTTCTTCTAGTGTTTTGCTTCTTCGCGGATAAGGCCGTTGAGTTGATGTGAGCTTCGCCCCGATCTTCGGTTGAAACCTTCGACAATGTTTTCAGGCGAGCACCTCCCCCCTTTCTACCTATCTTACTTTCATAGTATTTACTTCCCTCCTGTTGATCTATTGCTATCTGTGTTGCGATGCTTTAGTTTCCGTACCTGTGATATACCGTGCAACCCTATATTGCCTTGGACACATCCTATTACCTGTTGTTTGGTAGATAGTTGGACCTGCGCGTCGTAGTCGCTTGCTCAAGTGCTGTCGCGTGTTGTCAAGTGCCACAGTTGTTGATGTATTGCCGTATGTTGATGTTGGAGATGATTCTAGTTTTACTTATCGTCACTTTAATTTCTGTTTAACAACTAAAATTGAAATAAGCAGAGGCATCGGTGGGTGATAGATAATATTTGGTTTCCGAACGCCCACTTGTGTCCCGTAAGACCCCGAGTACTTGATACATGTTCCTTGATTTATCGCGCTATCCACATTCGGGAGGTATATGGGACCCCCCTGAGCCAGAGCTTGATTCATTCTTATTTCTTGGGGCCACAAACTAGTTTGAGGTGTTTTTACTATCCTGTACTTATGCCATGCTACTGCTTTAATTACGTTTGTGCGAGGAGCACACTGTACTGTTTAGGATTTGTGACCCGTTTACGTGGTATCGACAAGCCCAGCCACACTTTCGGGTTCCCAGTCGTTTACCGCCGGCCCCACAAACCTTGAGGCCGTCTAGCTTCGTTGCGGAATCTACTTAAGGGGTGGCCCCCTGAAATATTTCTGAATCCTGTGATTGTTCAGTCGTGAAAGCCTCGTTGGGTTTTGATTTGGTTTTTCCGAGGTTGATCGAGTGTGTGTTGCTATTGGTGCACCCCGGCCGGGTAAAACTTTCTGAAAGCCGTGTCCGCGGATATGGACGACTTGGAGCACAGTATCTCGATCATAGACAAGCATAACTAAAGTTTATTGTTATAAATTTGACTTTATAATGACTAGTAATCAGCTTCACTATAACGGAATGGCTAATTAATACTGCCCACAATTGCTTGTTTGGATGTCGCTTGCGACAATTGTATATGACTAGTAAGTATTGCAACTACAACGGAATGGCTGAATAAAAGTACCAACAAATGCTGGGTTTTGGGTTTATCTCATGCTATCTGTACCTGATTAGTAATTGTTGCAACTATCACGGAATGGTTAACTAAAAGTGCCCACTGTTTACTTTATCAGGACGATTATCTAAACCTGACTAGTAAAGTGCCGCAACTATAACTGAATGAGTAAAACTGCCAACTGTGTGAGTTCCTCGGTTGACTTCCTCGTTTGGTCTCGAGGGGGAAACACCAGGATGGGCTTGTTTGGTGTTATTTTCAGGTTGGATCCGGATAGGCCATTCTTACCCCTCTCTGATAACCGCCAGTTGTATCGAGTCTCTATAGGTTGTTTAGTGCATGCTGCCGCTGCCGCTTCAGTCCACCATACCTATGTAGGCGAGGACCGCCGAATTCTAGCCTCGCATTGTACTGGCCTCAGTACTGACGCTCCTCTTTTTCCTTTGCCCTTTGTCGGCACCCCCTTTGTTTAAGCAGGTTTGAGATCGACGTCGTTAGCAGGGTTACCCTTCCGGCTTGGCCTGGGCAGGGTTATGGACGCCATTGGTTATTCTTCAGGGCTCTTAGCCCCAATTGCATCTTGTCCGTAGCTGGACGCTATATCGTTTTCAAGGTGATTTGGATCTTTGTATACTATATCTGTATTCTTGACTCTTTGAGTCTGTGGTATATATATATCTGTTCTGTGGGTCCCATCGAGGACTGTTGTGTAATGTTATTACTTCGTTTTCCACCCGCACGAAAGTGCCTGGTGGGCACCTTTGAATCGTTTCTATGCGGGTTTGGCAAATTTTGCTCAAACTTGCATAGGTCCGATTCTGAGGGTGTTACAGATCTCCCCTCCGGCAGGGTGCTGGGAAGAACTTCAGATCCCCCCGATCTAGGGTCGATGGTGGCATCTACAGACGGTTTCGTGGATATTTGATCGGGTGCTCAGGATTTCTGCATCACGGGCTTCTTATAGGCGCAGGGGGAGGCCGAGGAGGCGACCAGGGGGCCAAACCCTAGCCAGGCGCGGGCCCACCCCTGGCCGCACCTGGAGGGGTTCTAGCTGCCCTGGCCCGCTTCCTCTTCTCCCCTCTAAACTTCTTGTTCCCCACGGAAAGTAATTGACTTTGAAGTTTGTCCTGTCCAATTCCGAGAATATTTCTTTACTAGCTTTTCTGAAACCAAAAACTTCAGAAAACAGGCATCTAGCACCGTTGCAACTTGTTAATAGGTTAGTACCAAAAAACATGTAAAAAACACCTCAAAGTGTAGACAAGTAAAGTAAAGTATATACTAAACAAGCATGGAGCATCAAAAATTATAGATACGTTTCTGACGTATCAACATCCCCAAGCTTAACTCCTGCTCGTCCTCGAGTAGGTAATTGATAAATAGAATAATTTTTGAGGTGACATGCACCCTCACAATAAAGATACAACTATTTGCAAGCATTGAAAGCTGGGATCAAAGAACTCTAAACATGTGCATTAAAGGATGGAGTTCTAACAATAGGACATAGTAACTATGCATGCAACATGAAAGGCTACAAACAAAGATCATGAATAACATGCGTTGAAAAACATTTGTTTTTGTATCACATACAGAAAACATAGCGTAGTGGAAATCAGCTTGTCCCTCATAGAGTAGCAAATAGATGCATAGGACACCTTCAAAGTTCACAAGGGTGACTAGAAACAAATAGCACAAGAACAAGTAATATCACAATATGCATCAATTAATAAGCTTTGGAACACTGCACACAAGATGACAACTATGATCTCATAATGGTTCCTAAAGGTAGAAGGTGGAGACTCAATAATGGTGGAAGAAAGGCCTTTTTTGTAATGGAAGCAGGGATTACAAGTTTGAAAAAGAGCTTCCAAAAATTATGGTACTTGTTAGCTTTCAGCCCTCATTGCTCCTATCATAAGCATCTTGAAGTGGTTAAGGTTAAAGTGGAAAAGGTGGAGTATATGCTTAACGAAGTATAAGTTGGCAATCTCAAGTCCCTTGAATACGAGGGACACACCTCATGCATACTCAACTTTGGGCCCGGGCAAGTTCTTGTCATTGTAAGTATTTGCATATCATTGAGAACCGCCAACGGGGTACCCCTTGCACATGGTACAGGAGCTTTCCGATAACCAAAATGACAAGGCAAGCAGACAATGAGAATCTCAGCAATCTTTTTATTTACCATATGCATAGCTTTTTATTGAGTATGCTTCATAGATATCTCACTATGGTGATGCTGCGAGTTTCCACCATGATTAGGCATGGCTTAGGCTAGCGGCCCAGGCGTTTCTCTAACACAGAATACAAACTCCATGGACTTACAAGTTCCCTCTTTATTTCTCACTGGTGACATCCATAGACAAAAGAGCATGATATCAACTGAGTATAAAGTACAAGTGCAATGTTGAAAACGTTCCTCGTGACAGCACAGTTCTGATAATTCCAACTTATAAGTGCAAGCTTATACAACAAAGTTGTCCAATGGTTCAATTTTATTAGGGGCAAAGAATATAAAGTGTGCCATCAAGTTCGTGAGGGCTTTAATCACTAAGTTTTCACATAACAAAATAGTTTTTAATTGGAAGATAGTTAAAAACAAGAATATACTTGGAATGGTGTAACACACCATGCATAGGAGTTTATAGTGGTCACTTTGGAAAAACTTGGTTTCTTAGGAGTTGGAAGCATAAGTAGAACTTACTCATATAAGTGGAGGCTAGCAAAAGACTGGGAGCAACCAACTAAGAGAGCATAATGGCCATAATCATGCAGAGCAACAAAGCATACTAATCAAAGCAAAGAGTGGTACTACAAGTCAAGGACTAAATGATCATAGAGGCTAATAGTGACTTGTCATAGTCATAACATGGTGTAAGCATGTGCCAAGTCAACCCAAGCAAAGCATAAAAGGAGAATACCACAATACTATGCTTTTGCATGCTAAAACAACGCATAATTTCTTCAAAGCACACTAAGCAATCCCAATTGTTTGGAACAAGACATGCTACAGCAATAATCACTAAGCATAATGCTAATACAACACCTAGCATGTCATGCTAAAGTCTAAGTCACAGTCAATGCAAGCTCCTCTTGCACTTCAAGCAAGAACTTACTACTCCTTTCCAACACCAAGAAAACTTATTTGCAAAACAACACAACGAGAACGGGGGTCCAAACTACTCAAGCAAACTAAACAACTAAGCAAAGCAAATGAAAACTAAGACGCTCCAAGAATAACACAAATGTGCATGAAACAATAAAAACGAGGTTTCTAGACAGACCTGAGCTTTTTATTGATGAAGAAGGGGATGCCTTAGGCATCCCCAAGCTTTGACGCTTGTACCTCTTGGATATTTCTTGGGGTGACACCATGGTGGCATCCCAAAGCTTGAGCTTTTTTCCATTCTTCATCTCATTATATCATTCTCTCTCTACACCTAAAATTTTTCCTTCATACAAAACTTCACACAATCTTCATTAGCAACATTAGTTTATTCAAAAGATATTAGACCACTGGCAAAGCTTTGAAACAGCAAGGCTTTTCACTAAAAACACAAGCTACTATAGCAACTCCTTCAAAAAGCTCAATTTCCCAAAAAGAACTAAAAAAGGAATCAATAAGAAGCAAATGTAAATAATGGCAGAAATATATCAAAACAGAACAGCAGGTAGAAACCGATTTTTTCGAACATATTGTGTTGCTCAGAGAAAAAAGTTTTGAACTAACGAAAGTTATCTAACAAACTGGGGGATTTATTCGTAAATTTTGAGCTCAATCCGAGTTACTGAGACTCCTCACGATTTTTTTGGTGGAGGACAAAAATATGTTTCGGGACAGCAACTCCCCAAATCTTACTTCCCTCGCATTAGAGGTCATTCTTGGCACAAAAAGCAAATAAAAAGGATAATGAGATGTCATTACTTAAGTAATAACTTCCAAGACTCAAGGAAACTCTTGGGTTATCTCCCAACAAGTACTTTTCTTTAACGCCTTTAAGTTAGGCACAAGAAGCAAGAAGAATCAAGTATTTTCAAATGAGGAAGCATTAACATCAAACCTTGCTTTCAAAGGAGGAGCAAAAAGCAACTTCTCTATCCTCATAGGGAAGTGTTCAATACCTTTCTTGAATGGAAATTGATATTTGATGGTGCCTTTTTTCATATCAATGATGGCACCAACTGTTCTAGGAAAAGGTCTTCCCAAAGTAATAGGACAAGAAGCATTGTATTCAACATCCATAACATTGAAATCAACAGGGACATAATAATTATTAACCATAATGAGAACATCATTAATACTCCCCATGAGTTTCTTCCTAGCATTATCATTGAGTGGGACATCAAAATAACAATCTTCCAGTGGTGGCAAATCTAGCATTTCATAAATCTTTCTAGGCATAATAGAGACACTAGAACCAATATCACATGAAGCTTTGAGATCAAAGTCATTTAC
The DNA here is from genome assembly GCA_910589765.1 of Avena atlantica. NCBI lineage: Eukaryota > Viridiplantae > Streptophyta > Magnoliopsida > Poales > Poaceae > Avena > Avena atlantica. Next base: position 366,096,566 of record OU342733.1, read on the forward strand.
TTGCATATTAATAATGGGTTCCCAACTATCTTCTACTTTCCTAGGAATAGAAGCTTTGTGTTTTAGCTTCTCTTCCTCAATCTTGACAAGAGCATCTGTAATGTGTTTAGAAAAGGCAACATGCATATCACTAGCATCAGGACTTCTAGCAAGCTTTTGTAGGAACATAATAACTTCAGAAATATTGCAACCATCAATATCAAAGTCAAACTTAGCATCACTAGTAGTAGGCTCAATAGGCTTAGGCATAGTAGGAGGAGGAATAGGGACTACTTGTGGTTTAGTGGTGATGGTGCACACACTATTGTTTCTATCAATTTCAGCTTCCCTTTCCCACTTAGCATGGAGTTGAGCTAACAACCTAATATTTTCATTAATATTAACTTGTATGGCATGAGCAGTAGCAAATGTGTTTTCCATAGTTTCAGGTTTAGCAGCCATTTTATTAATCAAGGTAGACTAAGCATCAGACAAAGAGGATATAGTTTTCTCAACAGTTAAAAGCTTTTCCTCTATAGTCTTATTGAAAGTGGTTTGTTTACTAATAAAGTCCTTGAGCATGACTTCAAGTTCAGAGGGGGCACTTCTAGCATTATTGTAAGAGCTTCCATAGGAATTGCCATTATTAGGAGGATAAGGCCTATAATTGTTGTTGCTACCAAAATTATTCTTATAGGCATTTTTGTTGAAATTGTTGTTTCTAATGAAGTTCACATCAACTTGCTCTTCTTGAGCAACCAAAGAGGCTAAAGGAACACTATTAGGATCTAAAGGAGCTTTTCCATTAACAAGCATAGCCATAATATCATCAATCGTTTCACTCAAAGAGCAAGTTTCCTCAACAGAATTTACCTTCTTACCATGTGGAGCTCTCTCAACATGCCATCCAGAGTAGTTAACCATCATATTATCAAGGAGCCTTATTGTAGCACCCAAGGTGAGGCCCATGAAGGTACCTCCAGCAGCTGAATCCAGCAGGTTCCTTGAAGAGTAGTTCAAACCTGCATAAAAAGTCTGGATAATCATCCAAGCAGTGAGTCCATGAGTGCGACAATTCTTAACCAAAGTTTTCATTCTTTCCCAAGCTTGAGCAACATGTTCATTATCAAGTTATTTAAATTTCATAATGTCACTTCTCATAGCTATAATCTTAGCAGGAGGATAGTACTTTCCAATAAAAGCATCTTTGCACTTAGTCCAAGAATCAATACTATTTTTAGGCAAAGAAAGCAACCATTCTTTAGCTTTTCCTCTCAAGGAGAAAGGAAAAAGCTTGAGCTTAATAATATCTCCATCTACATCCTTATACTTTTGCATCTCACAAAGTTCAACAAATCTATTGAGATGGGCAGTAGGATCATCAGAACTAGCACCAGAAAATTGCTCTCTCATCACAAGATTCAACAAAGCAGGCTTAATTTCATAAAAGTTAGCATTAGGAGAAGGTGGAGCAATAGGTGTGCTAAGGAAATCATTGTTGTTGGTGCTAGTGAAGTCACACAACTTGGTGTTCTCAACAGAGTTCATTTTGGCAAAGGTGGGCAAGCCAAAAACAGCAGCAGCAGCTAGAGCAGGAACTTTTTTTTTGTGTTTTTCAAAAGAGGCAAACAAACCAAGCAAAAGAAACAAAGCAAACTAAAAACAAAGTAAAGAGAAAGGAAGTGAAGGACTCCCCTAGTGAAGACGTCCTTATCCTCCCCGGCAACGGCGCCAGAAAATAACTTGATGGCGCCTAGTACTTGTCGTGGAACGCTTCGTTGGAAACCCCAAGAGCAAGGTATGAAGCAGCACAACAACAAGTTTCCCTCAGTAAGAAACCGAGGTTATCGAACCAGTAGGAGGAAGGAAACATCACACAGGTGTTTCTAGCAACGCGGAGACCTGCATAACACAAACTCAAGACTTTGCCCCCAACGAATCAATGAGGTTGTCAAGCTCACCGGTTTGCTGTAACAAAGGATTAAACGTATGGTGTGGAAGGTAATGGTTTGCAGCAAGTAAACAAGTAATAGTGGAAGATGTAACAATGGTAAAGATTGGACCGGGGTCCATAGTTCACTAGAGGTGCTCTCCTTAGATAAACAACATGGCATGAAGGGTAAACAAATTACAGCAGGGCAATTGACAGGAACTGAGCAAGGCATAACAATGCAATTAGTAGTCAGAAATATCCTATGAGATTCGATTGGGCAATACAACAAGATACATAGACCTCCATCCAACTGCATCTATGACTAGAAGTCCACCTTCAGGTTATCATCCGAACCCCCTCAAGTATTAAGTTGCAAGCAACAGACAACTGCTTTAAACAAAGTGTGTAAGGTAAACAGTCCACATGTTACATGAACAAGAGACCGTTGTTTTCTCCCTAGTAGCAACATCACATCTACAACCGAAGAGATTATTGTCACTTCCCTTGGAAACTAGAGGCATGAACCCACTATCGAGCATAAATACCCCCTCTTGGAGTCACTAGCAACTACTTGGCCAAGATAGCTACTAACAACAGAGAGCATGCAAGATCACAAACAACACAGACATGATAGAATCATAAATACAAAACCATAAATCAAACCAACATAATAATCTCAATATCCATCGGATCCCCGCAAACACAACATGCATGATTACAAATAGATTAGATCTTGATCATGAACGGAGCTCACAAGATCTATACATGAAAGCACAAAGGTGGAGATAGAACCATCTAGCTACTACATGGACCCATAGTCCAAGGTGGAACTACTCACGCATCATACTTGAGAGAAGGCCTCCGGGATGATCTCCCCTCCGGCAGGGTGCTGGGAAGAACTTCAGATCCCCCCGATCTAGGGTCGATGGTGGCATCTACAGACGGTTTCGTGGATATTTGATCGGGTGCTCAGGATTTCTGCATCACGGGCTTCTTATAGGCGAAGGGGGAGGCCGAGGAGGCGACCAGGGGGCCAAACCCTAGCCAGGCGCGGGCCCACCCCTGGCCGCACCTGGGAGGGGGGTTCTAACTGCCCTGGCCCGCTTCCTCTTCTCTCCTCTAGACTTCTTGTTCCCCACGGAAAGTAATTGACTTTGACGTTTGTCCCGTCCAATTCCGAGAATATTTCTTTACTAGCTTTTCTGAAACCAAAAACTTCAGAAAACAGGCATCTAGCACCGTTGCAACTTGTTAATAGGTTAGTACCAGAAAACATGTAAAAAACACCTCAAAGTGTAGACAAGTAAAGCAAAGTAGATACTAAACAAGCATGGAGCATCAAAAATTATAGATACGTTTCCGATGTATCAACCTTCTACCTTTAGGCACCAGTTAAAAGAGCATAGTTGACATTCCTAGTTCTATGTGCATTGTCCCAAAACTTATTGATTGTTTCATATTGTTGATATTACTTGTTCTCGTGCTATTTGTATCTAGTCACTCTTATGAACTTTGAAGGTGTCATATGCATCTATTTGCTACTCCATGAGGGACAAGCTGATTGCCACTATGCTATGTTTTTTGTATGTGAAACAAACAAACATTTTCAATGCATGTTATTCATGATCTTTGTTTGTAGCCTTTCATGTTGCATGCATAGTTCCTTTGTCTTATTCTTAGAACTCCATCTTTCATGCTCATGTTTAGAGTTCTTTGATCCCAGCTTTCAATGCTTGCATATGGTTTGATTTTGATTTTGATGATGCATGTCACCTCAAAAATTATTCTTTTTATCACTTACCTACTCGAGGATGAGCAGGAGTTAAGCTTGGGGATGCTTGATACGTCGGAAACGTATCTACAATTTTTTATGTTCCATGCTTGTTTAGTATCTACTTTGCTTTGCTTTGTCTACACTTTGAGGCGTTTTTATATGTTTTATGGTACTAACCTATTAACAAGATGCCACAGTGCCAGTTACCTGTTTTCTTCTATTTTTGGTTCCAGAACTGCAGAAAATCAATATTCTCGGAATTAGACGGGACAAAAGCCAAAGTCAATAATTTACCGTGGGGAACACGAAGCCTGAATACGAGACGGAGGAGGGCCACCAGGGGGCCGCACCCCTGGCCACGCGGCCAAGGTGGGCCCGCGCCTAGGGGGGTGCAGCCGCCCTGGCGACCCCCCTGCCTCGCCCCTTCGCCTATAAGAAGTCCCCGAGGCCTAAACCCTAAGTACCCTATCAATATTCCACGAAACCGTCTGTAGCCGCCTCCACCATCGTCCCTAGATCGGGGGGGGGGGATCTAAAGCTCTTCTCGGCACCCTGCCGGAGGGGAGATCATCCCGGAGGCCTTCTTCTTCATCATACCAGCCTCCGGTATGAAGTGTGAGTAGTTTCACCTTGGACTACGGGTCCATGTAGTAGCTAGATGGTTGTATCTCCTCCTTTGTGCTTTCATGTTTAGATCTTGTGAGCTCCGTTCATGATCAAGATCTCATCTATTTGTAATCATCAATGGTAAGGAAATTGGTAATCGTTAACTGCTCGGTTGGCTTGGGAGTAGCGACTAATCGGAATTCGAACGATTAACTGATTTAATCCGTTGGCTATCAATCGGTGCAGCCTACAAAAATTAGCACCTAAAACACGTATGAATCCTCTTGCACCTCAATCATCTACCCTATTAAAGGCAGCCTTAAGCTCTCGGATGAGATCCTCAAGTGGATCGAGCTCTTGAATCCGAGTTCTAGTCGACGACTACAAGGAACTGGTCAACAATGACAAGTAACTGGTTGGTGATGGCGGAAATCAAGCTCCTGGAGGCAGGGATCAATCGGGAGCTTCGCAAAACCTACTACATTGGGGCGGGCTAGCAGATGGATGGGCGATATGTGCTGATAATTTTGCAACTTTTTTGACCAAGTGTAGTGGTTAATCGGGAACATACCTAGTAACCGGAGTGTTAGGCCTATTAATCGATCTAAACGATTAACACAAAGGATTTGTGGTAATCGACACGGTCAGGTCCCTAGTAGCGAGTAATCGGCCTATTAATCGCTGATTCGGCCTATTTTTTGAATAGTGGTAATCATGCATGTTGTGTTTGCGGGGATCCGATGGATATTGAGATTACTATGTCAGATTGATTAATGATTTTGTCTTATTGATTCTATCATGTCTGTGTTGTTTGTGATCTTGCATGCTCTCCGTTGTTAGTAGCTATCTTGGTCAAGTAGTTGCTAGTGACTCCAAGAGGGGGTATTTATGCTAGATAGTGGGTTCATGCCTCTACTTTAATCTAAGGGAAGTGATAGAAATATCTAAGGTTGTAGATGTGTTGTTGCCACTAGGGAGAAAACAACAGTCTCTTGTTCATGCAACAAGTGGATTGTTTACCTTACACACTTTGCTTAAAGCAATTGTCTGTTGCTTGCAACTTAATACTGGAGGGGGTTCGGATGATAACCCAAAGGTGGACTTCTAGTCATAAATGCAGTTGGATGGCGGTCTATGTATCTTGTTGTATTGCCCAATCGAATCGCATAGGATCATGAATGTCTAGTATTGCATTGTTATGCCTTGCTCAGTCCTGTCAATTTCCCTACTGTAATTTGTTTACCCAGCATGCCATGTTTGTTTATGTAAGGAGAACACCTCTAGTGAACTATGGACCCCGGTCCAATCTTTACCATTGATACATCTTCCACTGCTACTGTTTACTTGCTGCAAACCACCATTACCTTCCACACCATACAGTTAATCCTTTGTTACAGCAAACCGGTGAGATTGACAACCTCACTGTTCGTTGGGGAAAAGTCTTGAGTTTCTGTTGTGCAGGTCTCCAAGTTGCTAGCAACACCTTTGAGTCGTTTCCTTCCTTCTACTGGTTCGATAACCTCGGTTTCTTACTGAGAAAAAACTTGCTGTTGTGCTCATCATACCTTTCTCTTGGGGTCTCCCAATGAAGTATTCACGCACTCATCAGATCTCTTCCTCTCACCTCCGCTTCCTCCACCCTCTCCACTCACCGAGGCCACCGCCTCCCATCCATCTCCCGCACCTAGCGTCGGCCTCCTCTGCTTCCTCGCCTTGAACCTTCCCAATATCGATTCAACATCGCCCCCGATCTCGTGCACCCGTCTGCTGCCACGCTTTGCCGGTGGTGAGGAAGATAAGGAGGAGGTGAGCGCGTGGGATAGTGCGGGTGAGAGAGAGGGGCGATGTGGGAGATTCTCCTATGCGGGACTACGGGAAGATGTCGCATCATCCTTACCACTTTGACTAGAAAAATCAGGGGTGGATGGCGGAAAAAAGGAAATGAAAAGGAGAAGGCCCCTTCGCTCCTGAGCTCTCCCTCTCACCTCCGCTCCCTACATCCCTCCACTCAAGAGGCCACGGCCTCCTTTCCATATCCCGCATCCAGCCTTGGTCGTCTCTGCTTCTCCGCCTCTAACCTGCCTAGTATCGATTCAACATCGCCCCGACGTCGTGCACTCGTCCGCCGCCACGCTTTGTCGGTGGTGATAAATATAAGGATGAGGTGAGCGTGTGGGATGGCAGGGGTGAGAGAGAGAGGGGGTGATGCGGGTAGAGACGCTCCTATGTGGGACTACGCGAATATGTCGCATCATCCTCACTGCTTTGACTGGAAAAATCAGGGAAAAATGGCGGAAAAAAAGAATTGAAAATGAGAAGTTGCTAAACTAGCAATGAAATGAGCTAAACTAGAAATTAAAGATGAAAGGATGAAGTTGCTAACTTTTGGGGCGCCGCGAAATCTTGACAAATCGTATAAAAAAATAGGGATAAACTCGAGCTCTAGGAAGAAACAGAGAGGAGAAAGCAGCTATGGCTCAGGGCAGGGAGAAAGATGATATAAGAAGGACATTATTTCCGATTGGAGACACCAGACGGGATTAAAAGTCTATCTTTAGTCCCGGTTGGAGAAACCTACCGGAACTAAACAGACTGGCGCGGTCCCCACCTACCACAAACCCTTTAGTTCCGGTTAAGACTAAAGGTCACGTTTGGTCCGAGACTAGAGCTGTCCGTGCCTCTTAAGACGGTATTAGCTATCGTTGGAACCAAAACTAATAATCATACTTGTTCCGAACCTAATCATGGTCGAGACTAATGATCTGAACGAAAGGACTTTTTTTTACTGGTGCTTCATTCCTATAATTCATGCTCCGCCTCGATCTGCCATAGCTAGTGCGAGACTAATAATAACTCTTTAGTGCGAGCTCAGCTTCGTATCTAATTAGCAATTGGATGGTTTTGTTTAAAACATCCAATGGACGATTCTAATAATGCTGCCTACCTGTACACATTACACAGGCATGCATCACCAAAAATGGATTATTATCCCGGATGGGTTGTATTAGCCCTTGCAATTGCGGAACGACGAGATAAGCAAATTATTAACTAAACCCTAAACGAGACAAGCAATCAAACAGATATACACGGGTACAGTTCACATCACATGATGTGGCAGATTAAGTCAATGCGCTGATCCATGTATAACCAGAAAAAGTAGGTCATTAGGGTCGTTTGTGGCCTGTGTAAATTCTCTAAATTGAAAATTGGACTTCTCGCTGAATGAACCACCTGTGAGGCTGTGACGTGGAGCTTATGATACTCGTGCATACGGCCGTTCATAAGCCCTGGTAATGGATGCCGAGGCGCTTATATATGGTTCTTGTGCTATCGTATTGGAGAGGTACCTACGTAAGACACTATCATTTTTCTGTATAAAAATTTGGAGTAGTGACAATATTGATGAACGTACGTGGCACATGACCTGATCGTTTTGCGTAAATAGTAACATTTTTTGTCTATATTAATTCGAACTTCTTGGCTGTGGTGCATCGGTCGGTGGGAAAGAGTTCTTTCTCGTTATCTAATGTCTCTTTGATCCACACTATCTATTCTCATAGAAAAAAACTCGGGAATGTCATCTATTATATACTAAAAGCAATATAAGGTTGTTCAATAGAGACACCAGGTGAATCCACATCATCTCAATTATTTTAAAGAGTTAGATCTAAAATGTATGGCTAAGATTTAATGAGGATATTAGTTTTACGTATCTTTACTCAAGGAAGGTCCACGTTCACCTTTTTGTCAACAAACTTCCACATACATGTTAGGTCCAACCCGTACACAACACATCTAGCGTGTATGGTTCTGATTTTTTCTTTGGCAAACGGGAAAGGAGTCCTTGTGTACAACTTAGACAGACTGGTATCGTGTAGTATAAAAAAAAGTTTATTCAGATATCCCACCGTTGCACAAGGAATTGAACAGAATAGGTGCAACAATCTGTAGTTACAGCCCGTATCTTCCGGCCGGCCGCAAACAAGCCCGGATTTTCCTACCGGCCGCAAATAAAATAGTGTCCATGTGTAGAATGGAGATTGACAGAAAATTGTGTAGTCTTGCAAAGGAAAAACGATGGGAAAGCTGCATAAGGAATTGCACGGAATAAATATTTGGATTATATATAGAAACTGATAAGTATATAGAACTAATCCACGCGAACAACTACAATAATACTTCTGGCACAAAAGGGGAAATATATAAGTATATGAATATTTGAAAGATGGTTTATTTATATTTCTCATGTTTGCATATGGTGTTCTTTTAAGGGAGAAAAAAAATGAATTTCAATACTGATGTAAGGATTTTCTCTCACAAGTATTAGCATTATTTGAAAATAAAAATAATGAATATCCGACAATGTTTTCGTTAACATGTTCTTTTAAGAGTGGAGCTAGACACCGTTAGGTGTGTATACTATATCCGATTCCAATGAGTAAAATTTGATCAAGCTTTAGAAAAACATTAATATGTACAATCTAACATTAAGACAAATTGATACATTATGAAATATATTTTCATGTGATATCTATATAATATCATAGTTCTTGATAGTTTTTTGTAAAAGTTTGGTTAAACTTTACTTAGCTTGACTTTTTTTAAAAAATAGGCCATATTCATTGGAGTGGATGCAATATTTGTTTGGATTGGTCACCGACTTTGTTTGCTTGGTTTGGGAGCACACCATGGGATCTCTAGATATTTGTTTCAATAAAAAGGAAAATGACTAGACGAGCATTCCTCTTCATAACCTCTAGATATTTGTGTCGTGGGTTAATCATTTCCTTCACATGTATTATGCACGACATTGAAGATATAATGATTTCAACTATGAAAGTGGTGTGTATTCAAATGTTACTATAAATATATTACGAGATAAATTACTTATGACTCTGATATTGTAACTACCGACAAAAGTTTAAATATGAAATTCATGGTTAAACTTCAAATGCGAACAATGAAGACAAAATTATACCAATAATTGATGTGTTAATTATAGATTTATGTAAGATTAATAAATGTTCCAACGTAATTATATGCTTAAACTAATGTTTCACCGTACATGGTTCAAAATAAATGTGGCAAATTTGGAGAACAAGAAGAATTCCAAATTCTGAAAGAAAAAGGTGTTGGTAATAATTGGAGAAACATTATAATAGGGTGATTGGTGCACATAAGGAGCGAGTTGAACTAATATATGCACTAAGGCACAAGTGCATGTACTTTAGTTGCATCTATGCATAAAGGTGCAATTGTGCATCTTGGCAGAACGGTTCAGCAATAAAAAGTAATATTATGTATTATGCTGTTTTATTAGATATTTCACCGTTCAGTTCTTATCGCTTTAAATTATTAGAGTGAGAGAAAATTGTGTTGAATGGTATATTTTTCCATATAATTTAATCGACTTATCATTCGCTCTTCGATTGTCTAGAAAAATAGTCTTATTATGTGCTCGGTGGAAGGACCAAAAGATATGCATACAAATGATTCATACAAAAAGATATGCATACAAATATTTTTGTCGAATGTATCTAGGTACCCTTATTATCCTTAGAGCAGTCACGTCTGATGATTAAGTACTATATAACATAGGATTCAATATGATTTCTATTCAACCATAGATTAGTCTTCTTTGCTAAAACATAAAGCTTTGTGGGAAATTGGTATTATCGGGGACATATTGAACTCATGAAGAGTGATACACTAAGAAGGAAACCCGCATGACCACGAATTGGCATAGCAGTAAGAGATGGATCTTAATTGTAGGAATAGAAAGCTTGCGGGTGTACTGGTCATTTATTAGTTCAAAAAAATTCTAGATATTTTTATAAAATATAGGTCAATTAAATATGCAACATAAGTCTACCATACCATTCTTGTGAACATAGTATCGCAAGAACAAAATCATGAGGGTGTGTTGGTCATTGATTAGTTCAAAACTTTGCCAAATTCATTTTATAAAAGATAGATTGATCATATGGCCAATGTAAGCCTACTGTTAAATAGCGATCCATATTTCTATGCATAAGAAAACATACTTCTTTGGCTAAAGAAACTTTTAGAGATTGCCCTCGCATTTGCGAGGGCCACCATGCTAGTTTTATCATATAGTATATACAAGAATTTAGACTAAAGGGTGTTGGACACAACACCAAAAAACAAGTGCATTCTAAGAAATCTCAATCTTGTGAATCAAAACGGTAAACTTAGAAAAATCCTAATTAAGGATCCAAATACTATGAAATTCCTCTGAATTAAATGAGCCATAAAATTTAATTTATGTTTTTGCTGATTTAGTCGTCTAAAATTTGTTACTAGCAATTAGTTCCAGTTCAAAGCTACCTAAAGTTGCGCGTAATTTATACATTCTACTTTTACCTTCTGTAAGATGTATGAGATTTGATATTATTTTGACTAAATAGTTATACCGATAAGCGGCCAGCAACTACTGTAACTAACTGGGTATCATATCTTATCGCCCATTTGCATTACATTAGGTGTGGTGCCAATTCTAATTTTCCAACTGCTGCTAAAATATATGGCAAATTCCCAGCTACAACAAAATGTGAGCACGCATAAAGAAACTCGAAGATGTAAACGAACAGTCAAGTTTAATTAGGTAAATGCAAGTGGATGAAATTAGAAATATATTCAGAGACAAAACTCGAAGTTGTGAACAAACCTGTACTCAATTATTGTCCAGAAATACGTCACCCTCTTTATTTTTTTCTCTTTCTTGAGAAGAATGGCCGTTTACTGCGCATGCAGCACGCAAGCATGGATTACCCAGTAGTTTTTCTTCATGCATGTGGCAAGTATATAGCTTGCTCACCTTTTAACCCAACTTAGCTGATAAATTACTCCTAACAAACAATAATAGCTGGCTGTATGTATTCCTATTTCTACAGAGTACGTATTTTGGGGCTGTAATTTTTTCTTCTGAATTTTTTTAAGGTTGATATTTTAGATCCCAGGCATCTGCATCGAAAAAATGCACGCTACATTTATTTATATTTTATTCAACAGAGCTCTACTAAAAGTATGCATCAAACACCAAAGCCACCACACAACACCTAAAAAGACCGACAATAGGTGATAATCATGCCATCGGGTCTTATGCCCTAAAACACAAAACAAAGGCTCACCGGCTAGGTATTAGGGGCATCACCGAGTTACCCTATGGCGAACCAGGAGCACACATCCAATCCAACAGACCCTAAACGAGCACCTTATGCATACGCTCCAGAAGTCGTCATCGTCATCGAACCACTGAGCCATCTTTAGGACGGAGATCCGACATAGCTCTCGCCAGGCCTGCCGCCGACGCCGCCAGCGTCACCATCCTGCGCGCATTCATCATCACGCGTCCACAATCTGAGACCCCATTGTGCCATGCAGTCGAGACCTGGTGTAGTTGGAAACTGGAGTCGGGAAATAAGTTTCTTCAAAATTTCAAGTATTTGAAATAAATGGCGAGCTTCCCACCAACAATCCTTTGCACAAATAACACTTTCGTGTAGTAAGCTAAGGCCTGTTAGCAGATCTGAAATTTTCTTTGCTTCTAGAGCAAGAAAGCAAGTAGAATCTTGGAGTTCAAAAGTATACTTTTGTTACTTCGAGACATACCGATTTCCGAATCAGGTTTGTCTGCTGCACGTGTGAATCTGATTTGCAGGTGAAACTGAAACCTAAGCATCCCGGCCGGGTTAACTAAAGTGTGATTTTTTCTCAGGGTGTGATAGATTACCACAAACACCCTAAGCTAGCTTTTACTTCACAGGTCTATACTGGAGTAGTGCGTAGCTGAGACAAGAGAGTACCGGACGGGCACACTCGCATTGATACAAGTGTTGGACTAATACAATGAATCTAGGACATCCTGCATTTTTCAGAACAAAGGATATACCGTCGTCATCGTGTGAGAAACACCAAACATTACCCTCCCACTAATCATACTTTCTGACCCACCATGTACATGTAGTATGCATAATAATTATTAATTAAGCGAGTAAAATTAGTACATGCACTTTTTATCTTCCACTAAATTTGATGGACAAGCTAGTCAATAATTAGTGAGATTACATGCACTTTTTAGCAGTGGCAGAGTCATGGGAAGGAAGGAAGGAACTCACGGAGGAGATACTGATTCCCCACATAACACACTGGTTAACAATAAACTAATCTTGGCCACAGCTACCTCATCAAGCAAAAGGTAAAGAGAAGGAGCCAGGGGGGATCTCTTCGACCCCGGGCAACCCGAATCCCGATGCAAAGATCCACCAGCGCTCGGCTATAAAATGGTACCCGGCCGAGAGGACCACCATCGCACCAACTAGCAGTTCGATCGAGCTCGAGCCTCCTCGTCTCCGAACGCACCACCTTTTCCGGCCAGTCCGGCAAGCGCGAGCGAGAGGGAGTAGCTAGCTTGGTGTTGAAGCAGAGACAATGGCCTCGGTGCTGCCGGAGATCGCGGCGGAGGGCAAGGACACCCTCACTGACGCCTGGGACAGCAAGGGCCGTCCCGCCACCCGCTCCACCTCCGGCGGGTGGGGATGCGCGGCCATGATCCTGGGCGCGGAGCTATTCGAGCGGATGACGACGCTGGGCATCGCGGTGAACCTGGCGCCGTACATGACCGGCACCATGCACCTCGGCAGCGCAGCCGCCGCCAACACCGTCACCAACTTCATCGGTACCTCCTTCATGCTCTGCCTCCTCGGAGGCTTCATCGCCGACACCTACCTCGGCCGCTACCTCACCATCGCCGTCTTCTCGGCCGTCCAAGCCACCGTAAGCTCCTTGCCCCGCGCCGATACGAGAGACAGCTAGCAATAGACCATGCATGTGTATTAAGTCGCGCGCGTACGATCGACCAATGCAGGGCGTGATGGTACTGACGGTCACGACGGTGGCCCCGGGGCTGCGGCCGGCGTCGTGCGCGGACGTGACGGGGCAGAGCCCTGACTGCGTGCGGGCGGACGGGAAGCAGCTAGGAATGCTGTACCTCGGACTCTACATGACGGCGCTGGGCACCGGAGGGCTCAAGTCGAGCGTGTCCGGCTTCGGGTCGGACCAGTTCGACGAGTCCGACGACGGCGAGCGCAAGAAGATGATGCGGTTCTTCAACTGGTTCTACTTCTTCGTCAGCATCGGCGCGCTGCTGGCCGTCACCGTGCTGGTGTACGTGCAGGACAACATCGGCCGCCGCTGGGGCTACGGCATCTGCGCCGTCGGCATCCTCGCCGGGCTCGGCGTGTTCCTGTCCGGCACCAGGAAGTACCGGTTCAAGAAGCTCGTTGGAAGCCCGCTGACGCAGGTAGCTGCCGTGACGGCCGCGGCATGGAGCAAGCGCTCCCTGCCTCTGCCGTCTGACCCGAGTATGCTCTACGACGTCGACCACGAGGCAGCCACCGGCGAGGACCTCAAGGGGAAGCAGAAGCTGCCCCACAGCAAGGAATGCCGGTAAGCCAAAGCAATAAAAGCATCCCTACAAAGCATTCGATTAACTCGCGTACACCTGTACTAGTTCAGGTGTACTGTCCAATTAACTAGCAGAGAAATTGGTAAGTCCAACTCCAATTAATTATCCGAAGAGTCCACCATTCGCATGTGTGGACCAACACGTACACCGTCAGATTTATGGGCCGCCACCATGTCCGACATGTAGATTATAAACTGACATTTTGCATACTCACCGGCAACCGCCATTGCCATTGACCCATTGCAGACACTTGCATGTTTGACAAGTTCTATCCACGCAGATAAATTTGTAGGATGTTCAGCTAATTTGGGGCAAACGTATTTAATTGGCATGGAAAAGTTTAGAGAATTTTTGTGGTAGAAAATACTGACTATGCATATGTCCTAAATTTATGAAAGTTGTTACTAGTAGTTTTTTCTTTCAAAAGGAGGAAATCCGTGGTCTCTGCATCAACCTCATCTTTATTGCAAAGTATCAATTCAAACAAAAAAAAAATAACTAAATGAACGCCTCTGAAAAGCTAGAACAACAGCAAGATCGCATGTAATGATGTAATAGCCCAATCAAAGTGGTGAGCAGGTTACACTGAGAATAAAATGTTTTTGTAAGCTAAATTTAAATTGCCAAAACATCTTATATTTGGTTATATTTCGGACTGGAGGAAATATTATACTATTTAAAACAGGACATAATAAGTTTCTTTTATGCAGGTTCTTGGACCATGCTGCCATCATCGACCGGGCATCAGCAGAGTCTGCAGCCGAGGCGAGCAACTGGACGCTATGCACGCGGACGGACGTGGAGGAGGTGAAGCAGGTGGTGCGCATGCTGCCCATCTGGGCAACCACCATCATGTTCTGGACCATCCACGCGCAGATGACCACCTTCGCCGTCGAGCAGGCCGCCCTCATGGACCGCGGCATCGGCGGCTCGGGCTTCCTCATCCCAGCCGGCTCGCTCACCGTATTCCTCGTCGGCTCCATCCTCCTCACGGTGCCTCTCTACGACCGCCTCGTGGCCCCTATCGCCCGCCGCTTCACGGGCAACCCGCACGGCCTCTCGCCGCTCCAGCGCGTCTTCGTCGGCCTCTTTCTATCCATCGCCGGCATGGCTGCCGGCGCGCTTGTCGAGCGCCACCGGCTCACCTCGTCCGAGCACGGGGTCACGCTCACCGTGTTCCTTCTCATGCCGCAGTTCCTCCTCGTCGGAGCAGGGGAGGCGTTCACGTACATGGGGCAGCTCGACTTCTTCCTGCGCGAGTGCCCCAAGGGGATGAAGACGATGAGCACGGGCCTGTTCCTCAGCACATGCGCGCTCGGGTTCTTCTTCAGCACCGTCATAGTTACTATCGTCCACAAGGTCACCGGGCATGGCTCAGATGGCAGCGATGGCTGGCTAGCCAACGACCTTAACCAAGGGAGGCTCGACTACTTCTACTGGCTGCTTGCTGTCATTAGCATCATCAATATCGTCTTTTTCACGGTCGCCGCGAGAGGTTACGTGTACAAGGAGAAGCGCTTGGCTGATGCCGGCATCGAGCTCGCCGACGAGGAGGCCATGATTGTCGGCCATTGATCCTGTGTGCATGTGTGTATAACTTCCGCCTTTTTCATTTTGTTTTCTCTTCTTCTCTGTTTTGACTTTTTTCTGTGTGTTCGGTGGCATACAAACAATGTATTTTGAAAAGGTATGCATAATTCATGCACATCGTACACGAGGGTAAGTATATATACAAGAATTGTAAATTGAGTGTAATATGTGCTTAATGGTGATTTATTGTGAGGTAGCTACTATTATATGTAGATAATGGACACTTTATTACTCAGCTTTATTGCGCATAAGACAACATGAAACATTCCATCAATTACATCGGAAAATGTTGAATGGGGTAATTCTGAAATGTGAATTCGAAAAAGGCTTATGACAAAGTCAAGTGGTTTATCGTCCAATAGAACCTCAAAATGAAAGGTTTCTCTATAGAGTGACATGATTTAATCCATAGTTTTGTGTCGGGAGATAGTGTGATCATCAAAGTCTTTAAGCGGTTGGTTATACTTCCATACGAAGAAAGGACCAAGACAAGGTGACAAGGTGATTTCCAAGATGATGTTAGCATGTATTTGCGGGCAAGGTCGGTTTCTCATGATTTACAAGACGATGTTAGCATGTATTTGCGAGTAAGGTGAAAAGGTGATTTACAATACTATGTTAGCATGTATTTAGAGACTTACAAATGCTGAATGGAAGCATGCAGAGGAGATTTTACAAAAACAATAACGAGTTAGAAAGGAAAAATGATATCTTTGTGTAGAAGATCAATTCTTGTTGGTACTATATATGATTGTTTCTTTCAGCTAGCCAAATGAGTCTTAAAAAAGGTTGGATGATATCCCATCAAGATTATTTTGGCAAGAGGATAAGAAATATCGACCGGTTAAATGGAGTGTGGTGTGTTGCTTCAACTGCCTGCGGGAGTGCCACATCTCGAAGGATTGCACCACTAGTGCAGAGCCCCCCCTTTAACTCCGGTTGGGAGGGCCCTCTAACAGCGGTTCCCCAACCGCTGTTGAGGGTTCGGTGTTAGAGGGGGGGCCCCTTTAACACCGGTTCCTATACGAACCGGTGTTAAAGGGTGGCGCACGTGGGGCTGCTGCAGGCCTCAGGCCCCCCCCCCTTTAACACCGGTTCGTATCTGGAACCGGTGTTAAAGGTTCTTCTGCCGCGGCAGAGATTTAGGACGTTTTCCTGCCGCGGCAGAACTCTGCCGCGGCAGGAAAACGGCCTAAATCTCTGCCGCGGCAGACTTCTGCCTCTGCCCCGTTCTGGGCGTATTTCTGCCGGAGGGGGGGGGGGAGCGAGGGGAAATCGATCGGGAGCGGTATACTTATAAATCGTCATCGGTACATACGAGTACATGAATAATTAAGCAACTATTATTATACACAAACATCGTCATCGGCACATACATCGTCATCGGCACATACATCGTCATCGTTCATTTTGGTGGATATCTAAAGAGTTCTCCGCCAGGCGTGACGACCTCATCAAGTATGAACCCCGTCAATTCCTCTTGAATGGCTCGTATGCGTTCAAATGGTAGGAGTTGGTCCCGCATCCGTTCGATCTGAATATATATGAAGAATGGGCCGTCAATATATATATAAGAATAAAACTCAACACAATTGATGGTAATAAAATAATGTTGTGGACTTTGTTTACTTACTCTAAGTTGTTCTAGTGCGGCTTGGCCTGTCGCACATATCGTGTTGCGAATGAATTCGCAAACATAGTACCCACATAAGTTATTGCCGTGTCCTTGATGCGCGCACTTTACGAGAATAGAGAGTTCAATCAAAATAATAATCAATAAAGCATGATATAATGGAATTGGAAGCTAGCTAGTATTACTTACATTTTGGTCTACAAATTTTAGTTCTTCTGACCATTCACCCACGGCCCTGCCCGTGAACATTTTCCAAACCCTGTCCGACAAAGAAAATGAATAAAGGAGTAATTAATTACTTATTGTCACGAAAGTTGCCGATCTAGTACGATAATATGATTGAAATTACCTCTGGAGCATCTCTCTAAAGTCTGCCCATAGCTCTTTTTCTTTTCGTAACGAGTCCATGACAAGGACTTTTCCTAAGTCGGGTTGAATGACTAGCAGAATAAAGTGGAACCTACGCACGCATAACTCATCATCAGTTACACTTAACATCGAGTAAGCCGAAACAGAATGTGTACAAGAGAGAGGGTAGCAGTACTCACGAGAAGTTGTAAGGCAATAGTATTTCCCTTTTGGTTTGTTGTCTCAGTAAAGACTTTAGCAAGTAATCTTCTGTTTGCCCGGGTTTGTCTCTTACCACTTCTTCATGAACTCTATTTGGGTCAACGAACCCAATGTCAAAAGGGCCTCCTTTCATGCATTCCATAACCTTTTTCCTGCATAATAGTATATACATATATGGTGAGCATATATATATACATGCAATTAATGAAGTGAATGAGTTGAGATAAAAATTACAGAAATAGTACTTACACACAATAAAGGCTGATGGCAGATTTGTCGAGTTCCTTCTGATTGAATAGAAAATGCAAGTCTTGAATGTTGAAGTCGATCGCGTCGTCTCCGCACAAGAAAATCTGATCTCTTATATGCGCCGTGATCCATTCTTCTTTTCTCGTCTTGCAGAAATGAAGGTACCACTTGTGCAATTTTCGCATCTTTGTTGGTAGATTCTTGAGCTCCTCTTTCTTGACTAGATTCTTCCCATACTTCCATGGATGTATGGGGTTGACATCGCATTTGGGCAAGTTGTCTCTCATGACGTTCAAGTATGCAATGTAAGTCATCCCCATCTCATTGGCCTTTCTTTGTAGCTCTGCCTCGTAATCATCTACGGGAGGAGCGTCCCGTTTGTCAAACATTTGGAGCGGGGCGCATGATTGGTTTTCCTGCTCTCCGAGCATGGGAACTGTTTTCTGGGGTGCCTCACGACTGCTACTTTCAGTCTCCCTACGGCGCCTTGCATCCGCCTTCAAAATCTGGCGCTCGTAGTCCGGCACAAGTGGGGTTTCAGGTTTCAAAAGATTTTTGTAAAACTTCTCCACCACCGCCGGATCTATTTTCTCCTTTGGCTCGGCCCGTCTAGGTGCAAAGAATTTCTTGACCTGTTCTCCCGAGATCCTATTGGTCTCCTCGTCGCTGCGATTCCACGGTAAAACCGGCAATGGCTTGGCGGAAGGCTGCGGGACGTAGTTTTTTGAACTCTTTGGCGTACGGTTTCCTGCGGATTTCTTTGTGGCAGTGCTACTGATGCTCCTCGTGGCAGTGCTCTTCCGCTTACGCTGAGGAGATGGCTGAAGCACCGGAGATGGCTGACGGGCCGGAGATGGCTGCCGCGCAGGAGATGGCTGACGGGCCGAAGATGGCTGCCGCGCAGGAGATGGCTGACGGGCCGGAGATGGCTGCCGCGCAGGAGATGGCTGAAGCGGCTCAGACTGCTGACGCTGCAGAGACGGCGGGGGTGCCAGTGACCTCCAATTTGGAAGCACAATGTGTTCCTTCTTCCAAAGAATGGTTGTTTTCACTGCAAATTTGAGTTGAGTTTCCCCTTCACCTGTAGCATGGTCAAGCTGTGCTTCCTCATATTCCTTCACAATCTCATCCACCCCGACAATAGCATAGCCATCTGGAATCGGTCCGCAGTGGTAAGTTCCACCAGCTACAGGAGGTAAGGCATAGCCGACAGCCACCTTAATGGATAAGCCCATTAATCTCACATGCAGCTCAGCGTGTTCGCTCTCCGTGATCTCATCAACGGGGTATCGAGGACCCGTCATTTCAAGCGTTGGCTGCACGTTCTTCGTGGAAGCCACACTGCTTTTCCGCGCAGAGTCTGGGCCGCGGGCAGCTTCCAATGCAGGCTCTTCATGCCGCTGAGATGGGCCGGTAGCTTGATGGCTCTGTTGTGCATTCACTTGCGTCTGCAGCGCCGCAAGTGCATGTTCTATCTGTGTCATCCGATCTGTACGCTCTTTTTCTTTTTTGCCGCGCCATCTGTAAGAGTCGCTCCAGTCGGCAAACCCATCCTTCCACGTCATACCCCCTGTGCCTCGTGCATGTCCAGGGTGTTCTTTTTTACCGATGGCGCGTGTGAGCTGGTCATTCTCTCTGTCGGGATGGAAGATCCTGGCGGATGTTTCCTCGTATGCCGTGATGAGTTCAGTGACGGGTTTGGCAAGGATGGTTGGGAAGATACACAATCCTGTTTCTGGGTCCAACCTTGCCCCGATTCCGTAGAACCAAGTCTTTGCACGTAGGTCCCACCCATCTGTCTGGGGTGTGATCCCTCTCTCGCGGAGGGCCCTCTCAGCTTCCTCCCACTTAGGCCTCTGAGGTATGTAGCCACCTGACCCCGTCCTCTGGTGATATTCCTTCTTCAGGGCATTAAGCGTATTGGTTTCTGACCTCTTTTTAGCTATAGCACTTTTTTTATATGTCTTAAATTCGGGCCAGTGAGGTCTTATCTTCGCATAATATGCGTCTTCGAAATTTGGAGTCTCGCCAGCTTTGACAAATTTGTTCAATTTTGTCTTCCAGTTGCGGAAAGCGTCAGCCATTTTCTTTAGAGTCCACTCTTTGACCTTTTCCTTTATAACCGGGTTGTTTTCATCCTCCTCTGGCGGAAGGGTGAAATTTACCAACAACGAATTCCAAAGCGTTTCTTTGGATCTGTCATCGACAAAGGTACCGTCGACCTTCTTTGGCTTATTCCAATTTTCAATTATGATTGGGATTTGGTCCCTAACAAGAACTCCAGCCTGACGTATAAATTTGTCTGCGGCCTTCTTGGGCTCCATCGGCCTGCCATCAACACGGACTGCTTCGATCGTGAACTTTGCACGATCTTTCAACCGCTGGCTCGCGCCTCGCTTGCTCTTTTTCGTAGAAGAAGATGGTTGCTGGCTGGTCGATCCAGAGGGCTAAAAGAAGAAAGAAGCGTTAATTAATACATATAGAAGAAGATTGTTGGTGGAAGTCAGCTGAGGCTTAATCAATGCATATACCTCGCCGGACTTTGTAACCATTAAATTGCGTTCACCGGAGTCTTCATCTTCTCCATGACTAGTACTTGAGCTGTCGTCGTCATGTCCCTCCAAGTTCAGATATTGTGAGGTGTCCTCATCAATAATGTTCTCCATTATTTCTTCTTCTTCAAGGTTTCTACTAAGTGGATCCATAGTTTCTAAAACAATAATATTATCACACAAATATCAGTAATACATCTATTGAAATGCTCAAGCAAGGACGATGATATGAATGGTTAAAAGTATTGAAATGTAACCCTAATACATGCTTGGTCATTTCAAACCCTAATTCGGAGAAACCCCGGATTCATATGAGAGGGTACATTTACTTCTTCTAATTAACTTGTCATCAAAGTTGATTAACATAGCATGGTTATTATAATGCTATATTGACAACGAGAGGTGGCGACGCTAGGGCGAGAGCGGGGCCGGGGTGCGTGGGGGTGTGCGTTCGAACTAGCACGACGTGATGGAATACCTAAAATGGGCGACTCACCCTCGACGCGTGTGTAGGCTCAGCGAGGACAGAGGAGGTCAGGGTCGACGGCATAATGGTGGCGGTGGTCGTCGGCGTGGCACAAAATATACACATGCATATACAATACACATACAATACAATATACATATATACATACACATACAAATATACATACACATATGCCACTTGTTCTACTGCATATACAATACACATACAATACAATATACATAGCCTGGAACGCGTCGGACGCCGTGGCCTCTGAGAAGAAGTACTACAACTATGCCACCAACACCTGCTCGGCGCGAGATCGAGGGGGGAGGGGGCGGATATATTTTTTTATTTTTAGTGGTGTTCACATGGATCAATCATGGATGATAACACTTTGAAACATTAAACAATGAACAACACAAAACAAACAACCACCATAGGAAAGTTTCCTATGCAATCTAAGAAAGAGCTTTGGGTGGTGTTAGATTTCCTATGCAATCTAGTGCAAAGGATTTCCTAGGAAAGTTTCCTATAGGAATCAATCCTACAAATCAAACAACCACCATAGGAAAATTTCCTATAGGATTTAATCCTACAAATTTCCTATACAAATCCTTTGAATCAAACATGCCCTTACTTATATCCCGCGGGATGGCGACGGCGAGGGCAACGACGAGGGTGGTGTGGGCGAGGGCGACGGCGAGGGATCCCGCGCGACGAGGGGGCGACGGCGCTCCCACGGGATGGCGACGGCGAGGGCGGCGACGGCGAGGGCTGGACGGTGAGGGCGTGGATGGCGACGGCTGGACGTACGGTGACGGCTCGCGCACGGCGAGGGGGGGCGACGGCGCTCCCGCGGGATGGCGACGGCGAGGGGGGCGACGGCGCTTCCGCGGGATGGCGACGGCGAGGGCGGCGACGGCGAGGACTGGACGGCGACGGCGAGGGATCCCGCGCGACGAGGGGGGCGACGGCGAGGGCGGCGACGGCGAGGACTGGACGGCGACTGGAAATTTCCTCTGCGCGCTTTTCGATCTGGCTGGGGGGAGAAGGAAGAGGGAAGGTGCGAGTTATAACCCCCCCTTTAACACCGGTTCGTGGCTGGAACCGGTGTTAAAGGGGGGGGTTTCCCGCGCGCATTTATTACCCCCCCTTTAACACCGGTTCCAGCCACGAACCGGTGTTAAAGGGGGAGGGTGTTTCCCGCGCGCATTTATTACCCCCCCCTTTAACACCGGTTCGTGGCTGGAACCGGTGTTAAAGGGGGGGGTGGTGCGCGTGGGAAACGAAATAAATGCCCCCCCTTTAACACCGGTTCGACAGGAACCGGTGTTAAAGGGGGGGCATTTATTTCAGGGGCTTTTTTAATTCAAAAAATATGATATGAAATTTAGAAATTTCATATCTTTTTCATTTCAACTCAGAAAAATATGAATAATATATCATAATTTTCAGAAAAATAATATCTATCCATTCATGTAAATCATTTTATATTTACTTTACATGAATTTTTTTAAAATAAATAAACACTTATTTCATGCATTAGAGGGGCTTTTTTAATTCAAAAAATATGATATGAATTTAGAAAATTCATATCTATTTCATTTCAACTCAGAAAAATATGAATAATATATCATAATTTTCAGAAAAATAATATCTATCCATTCATGTAAATGATTTTTATATTTACTTTACATGAAATTTTTTAAAATAAATAAACACTTATTTCATTCATTAAAGGGGCTTTTTTAAGATATATAAAAGAACTGAAAATTAAGATACATGGCCAGATTAAGTAACAATCGGCCGAACTGGAACTGAAAATTAAGATACATAAAAGAACTGAAAATTAAGATACATGGCCAGATTAAGTAACAATCGGCCGAACTTGTTTCGGAATGTTGGAGTGATTTAGTCATGCTCCTGCCTACACCTGTAATACTCGCCACTGTAGTCGTCGTACTCGCCGCCGCCGTCATCGCTGTCGTCGTCGGGGTCACCGTAATTGAACCTCTGGAGAGTACGCGTGGGCTGGACTTGAGGGTAGCGCGTGGGCTGGACTTGAGGATAGCGCAGACGGGGGTTAGAGTCGGCGGCAGTGTCATAGGCCATGACGCTCTGGAGAGTCCGACCGCGCCACCATAGCCGACGGCCGGCCTCGTTGAAGTTAGGAGGAGGTGGGCCGTCCTCCTCGTGCCTGGCGAGCGCCCTCTCATGCCGATCCACGAAGAAGGCTTCCCAAGTAGAGAAATAGTCGGGATGCCATCTGGGATTCCTCCGCTGCTCCGGCGTGAGCTCGAAGTAGTAGTGGTTCGTGATGGCCATCCGGCGCGCCACACCTAGAGGGACAGGAGGAACCGGCACACCTCCGACGCTCAACATCCAGCCGACGGGGACACAGTAGCCCGGCGGGCAGGGGTAGTTCGAGACGCAAAGCGCCTCCGCCTCCCTGGGGGTTAGTGCTACGGTGGAAGCCATGGGAAAGAGTGATGAGGTTGCAGATATGAGTCTAGAGATGTGCAATGACAATGGAGGCCAACCCCCTACATATATATATAGTGAACTAGCGGGAAGAACTGGAGGGAAGAACTGGCGGGAAGAAAAATGGCGGGAAGAAAAATGGCGGGAAGAAAAATGGCGGGAAGAAAAATGGCGGGAAAAAATGGCGGGATGAACCTTTAGTCCCGGTTGGAGACACCAACCGGGACAAAACACGAGTCAGCACTAATAATAGAGGTGAGTGCATGTCGACATTATGTCGTGCGGCGTGTACCTTGTCCCGGACGGTGTCACCAACCGGGACTAAAGATGAACCTTTAGTCCCGGTTGGAGACACCAACCGGGACTAATAATAGGGGTGAGTGTCGACATTATTTTGTAAGTGTCAACACTATGTCGAGCTGCTTGTACTATAAATAGGCATCCTTGTGAGTCCAGTCCTCCAGCCAGTTTGAGGCAGGGACACCACTACGGCCAGTTTCAGGGAGATGCCGACGGAGCCCAGTCCTCCGGCATCTCCGAGAAACTGGTCATAGAGGCACTCCCTAATATGTGAAATTAGTTAGATCCCTGGTGTATTGATCTAGTTAGACAAGTTACAAAGCTGCAAGATGGTTTTCGAGAGCAGGGACACCACTACGGCCAGTTTCAGGGAGATGCCGACGGAGCCTAGTCCTCCGGCATCTCCAAGAAACTGGTCATAGAGGCACTCCCTAATACCTGACTAACACTCAAGACATGTATTAATATTAAAAACATGAACTAGAGTTACATAATATGAGCATGAACTTCTTGGCATATGCCCTTCCTTATGATCGCTTCAGTCGTAACCATGGAGCATCTTCTTTACTTAACGGAATGCTTGGGTCAGTTTTCACTGTGAAGGGCGGAATTTCATCAAACTTATTATAATCTTCTGACATGTCTGTCTTGTCCTCGATTCCCACGATGTTTCTTTTCCCTGAAAGAACTATGTGACGCTTTGGCTCATCATATGATGTATTCGTTTGCATATTTTTTCTTTTTTTTGGTCTGGAGGACATGTCCTTCACATAGAAAACCTGAGCCACATCATTGGCTAGGACGAATGGTTCGTCTAAGTTCTTCATAAGATTGTTGAGATCCACCGTTGTCATTCCGTACTTCTTGTCTACCTCAACCCCTCCTCCTGTTAGCTTGACCCATTTGCATCGAAACAAGGGGACCTTAAAATTAGGTCCATAGTCAAGTTCCCATATCTCCTCTATGAACCCATAATACGTGGTCTTTTGCCCATTGTCTTCTGCTGCATCAAAGCGGACACCACTATTTTGGTTGGTGCTCTTTTTATCTTGGCCTATCGTGTAAAATGTATTCCCATTTATCTCGTACCCTTGGAAAGTACATACAGTCGAAGACGGTGTCCTGGCCAACAAGTACAGTTGATCCCCAACAGTGGTGTTATTCGTGAGAAGTCTTTGCAGCCAGCCGCCAAAACTCGCCATGTGTTCACTTATAATCCATTCATCAGACTGCCCCGGGTGTTTGAGGCGTATTAAATTCTTGTGTTCATTGATATACGGGGCAACCAAGATAGATCTTTGTAAAACCGTGTAGTGTGCTTGATTGAGAGAATGCCCGTCCCTACATATCATTGCTTTACATCCTAGGGTGCCTTTTCCACGCAGTCTCCCCTCATGTCGTGATTCTGGAACACCAATCGCCTTAAGGTCAGGAATAAAATCAACACAGAACTCAATGACCTCCTTTGTTACATAGCCCTTGGAGATGCTTCCTTCTGGCCTAGCACGGTTATGAACATATTTCTTTAAGACTCCCATGTACCTCTCAAAGGGGAACATATTGTGTAGAAATACAGGACCGAGAATGGCAATCTCTTCTACTAGGTGAACCAGGAGATGCGTCATAATATTGAAGAAGGATGGTGGGAACACCAACTCAAAGCTGACAAGACATTGGGCCACATCTGTTTGTAACCCTGGTAGGCTTTCTGGATCGATTACCTTATGAGATATTGCATTGAGGAATGCACATAGCTTCACAATGGGTACTCGAACATTTTCAGGTAGAAGCCCCCTCAATGCAATCGGAAGCAATTGTGTCATAATCACGTGGCAGTCATGAGACTTCAGGTTTTGGAATTTTTTCTCTGCCATATTTATTATTCCCTTTATATTCGACGAGAAGCCAGACGGGACCTTGATACTGCTCAGACATTCAAAAAAGATTTCCTTCTCTGCTTTGGTAAGAGCGTAGCTGGCAGGAGTTAAGTGGCATCGTTTACCCTTCTCGTTCTCAGGATGCATAGGCTCTTCAGGGGCCTTCAGACGTTGCTGGTCCTGTCGTGCTTCCGGTGTATCTTTTGTCTTCCCATACACTCCTAGAAAGCCTAGCAGGTTCACGCAAACATTCTTCGTCACGTGCATCACGTCGATTGAAGAGCGGACCTCTAAGACTTTCCAATAGGGTAGGTCCCAAAATATAGATTGCTTCTTCCACATGGGCGCGTGTCCGGCATCGTCATTCGGAACAGATAGACTGCCAGGACCTTTTCCAAAGATTACTTCTAGGTCCTTGACCATACCAAATACCTCCTCACCGGTACGGAGGACAGGCTTCCTCCGGGGTTCTGCCAGACGTTTGAAATGCTTGCCTTTCTTTCTTACTGGATGCAGGTTCGGAAGAAATCGGCGATACCCTAGGTACACAACCTTCTTACATTTATCCAAATATACACTTTCAGTATCATCTAAACAGTGTGTGCATGCATTGTATCCCTTGTTTGTCTGCCCTGAAATGTTACTAAGAGCAGGCCAATCATTGATGGTTACGAAAAGCAATGCTCGTAGGTCAAATGGCTCCCCTTTGTGCTCATCCCACATACGTACACCTGGTTTGGCCCACAGCTGTAAAAGTTCTTCAACTAATGGCCTTAGGTACACATCAATGTCGTTGCCGGGTTGCCTCGGGCCTTGGATGAGCACTGGCATCATAATGAACTTCCTCTTCATACACAACCAAGGAGGAAGGTTATAGATACATAGGGTCACAGGCCAGGTGCTGTGACTGCAGCTCTGCTCACCAAAAGGATTCATGCCGTCTGTACTTAGACCAAACCTTAAGTTCCTTGCGTCACGTGCAAAGTCCGGGTACTCTCGCTCGACTTTTCTCCACTGTGACCCATCAGCGGGGTGTCTCAACATCGCGTCTTTCTTACGGTCTTCCATGTGCCATCACAACAACTTGGCATGCTCTTTATTTCTGAAGAGACGTTTTAACCGTGGTATTATAGGAGCATACCACATAACCTTGGCGGGAACCTTCTTCCTAGGGGCCTCGCCCTCAACATCGCCAGGATCGTCTCGTCTGATCTTATACCGCAGTGCAGTGCATACCGGGCATGCATCCAAATTCTCGTACTTCTCACCGCGGTAGAGGATGCAGTCATTAATGCAGGCATGTATCTTCTGCACGTCTAATCCTAGAGGGCAGACAACCTTCTTTGCTTGGTATGTACTGTCAGGCAACTCATTATTTCTTGGAAGAAGATTCTTCATTTTTACCAACAACTTTGAAAATGCGCTGTCAGTCACACCATTCTCTGCCTTCCATTGCAGCAAATCCAGTGTGGCACCTAGCTTTTTGTGGCCATCTTCGCAAGTTGGATACAACAATATTTTGTGATCCTTTAACATCTGCTCCAGCTTCTCCTTCTCCTTTTCAGTTTCACATTCTTCCTTTGCATCAGTAATGGCCCGACCAAGATCGTCATCAGCGGGCCCATCTGCTCCCTCTTGATCTTCATTATCTACCCCCGTTGCAGTATCATCATATTCAGGATACATATTATGATAGTTTTCATCATCCTCTTCTTCTTCGTTGTCTTCCATCACAACCCCTTTTTCTCCGTGCTTGGTCCAACAATTATAGCTGGGCATGAAACCAGATCGAAGCAGGTGGGCGTGAATGGTTCTGGTATTTGAGTAGTCTTTCTTGTTCTGACAGTGAACACACGGACAACACATAAAACCATTGTGACCACGGTTTGCATTAGCCACAACGATGAAATTTTGGAGGCCCGTAATGTACTCGGAAGTGCGGTGGTCACCGTACATCCATTGCCGATTCATCTGCATTAATATGTAGTATATATCAAAAAATAATAGGGAGATGACCATTTATATATATAGTACATCAATGACACATGAAACTATAGTTGCCGACCTCGACCGAGACGGAAAGAGCAACAAGAAAGCTTATTTTGAGCTCTCGGGCATTTCACCTAACACCTCTAGTGCATATGAAAAAAACACAAACTAGCACTCTTCACACCCTCTTGCTAGGCTCCAAAATGTGAAAGAATGGAAGAGTGGGGTGTGTGTGGGCTGGGGTGGTGTCTTATATAGCCCCCCCCCTTTAACACCGGTTCATGCCACGAACCGGTGTTAAAGGGGGGGGTGCGCGGGCCACTGGTGGAGAGACCTTTAACACCGGTTCGTGGCACGAACCGGTGTTAAAGGGGGGGCTCCTTTAATGCCGCAGAGGCCACGCTGGTACGGCCCCCCCTTTAACACCGGTTCGTAGAAGAACCGGTGTTAAAGCCCATTTTCGGGATCAACAAAAGCCCGCGTTTCCACTAGTGCACCTTCGAGACTATGTGCCTTCGCTGTAGGCATGAGGGGCACCACGCCCGCGCGTTCCCGGAGCGGCGTGGAGAGCGGCAGCAGCCTCGTCCACGTGGACAAGAAGAGCGGTAGCGTCCCGACGACGAGCGTGGACAAGGTCCGACAAGGAACAGGGGGCGGCTTCGTGGCCCTGAGGCGGGCGGTCGCCGTGGAGGCGTGCTGGGTCATTTGGGCAGCCATATTCAACCGGCGCCCTCGCCGGAGCCTGCTTCCCTAAAGGCGGGAGCCTATCGGGTTCCGGCTCGTTGACGCCTTGGGATCCTCCACCCTTCCCCGGTCCCTTCTCCAAGCTCAGCAGGCTCCAGGTTCGTCCGACGCGAGGAGGCCCCTGGTGGCGGGCGTGGAGAGCTCCTGGACTGTGGCGAGCGCGAAGAACGCGGGCGCAGAGAGCAAGAAGTGCACGGCGGAAATGGCGAGTGCATGGTGCGTGGCGAGCATGCTACGTGCATGGAGAAGGGCGAGCGCGTGGAGCACAGCGAGCTCATGGATCACGGCAGGCACGTGGAGCATGGCGGGCACGTGGAACGAGATGCACATGGCTCCAGTGGCGGTGGCGTTTCTGGTGGCAGGCGTGAGCGGTGACGGAGTCCGTCCTCCCAGATGCGCGACGTCGGGCCTGGACGTGGTGATCGCCCCCCTTCCCACGAGCTCCCTCCGACAACCCGTCGCGAGGCTCCCCCCGGCCCGAGCATGGAAACCGTAATCTTGCCACGGTCGGCGGAGATTGCCATGGCATAGGACGCTTTGCGTTGGGCGCTCGCCGCTTTCGTCTCTAGGCACCGGAGTTATGTCTCTCTCATTGAGGCTGGGGAGACCGTGGCGGTGCAAGTTCCATGGGCGGAGGACAACTTCACCTTGCACCGCTCGTGGCCTGCCGACTTCTTGCTCATGTGCAGCAGCCGTAGTGTGCGGGACAACGTGATGGCCACGGGAGTGATCGACGGGCGAGGTTTCTCCCTCCTCTTCTCGCCATGGAACCGGCAGTTGCAGGCGGTGCGCCGACCGCTGCGCTATGGCGCACACTTTGAGCTGACGGGTATCCTTGCGCACGTGTGGAACCGTACCATGGTGACAACATTGCTCGGTTCAGCGGCGTGGGTTGAGCGCCTGGGCGCGGCAACAGCAAGCCGTGAGGACTTGGGGCACTTTCGAGTGATTGCTTGGATTGACAATCCCAACCAGCTTCCATCAGAAAAGGCCCTGCTTATTGAGGAGCCGGATGACAGGATGGAGGACGACGAAGGGTTAGTCCTCCCGGCGATGCTCTCATTCCTCTAGAGAACCTCATGTTGCGCTACGTGGTCAAAATTCGGCTTGTGCGGGCGGATGACATGTCTATTCTTGGCCCTTCTTCGGGAGACGATGGAAGCGACGACGACGGTGACCTTGGCTCAGGTGGTCGTAGCAGAGGGCGTGGGGGACGTGATGCTGGGCCTAGTGAGAGAGGGGGCCGGTCGAATACGCGCATGCCATTTCCTGGGCATCTTGACGAGCGTGGAGAGGTTCCTCAGCGGCGGCGGCGGCCCGATGTTAGCTAGGGTGGCAGTCGCCGCATCGCCATTGATGACCCTCTAGAGGTTGAGCCATGGCCAGAGGTCGGGACGACGATGGAGGTGAGGCCCACCCGAATCGGCTGTCGTTTGGGAGTAGGGCGTTGGAACCACCTGCCCCTGTTAGCAGGCCTTTCGAACAGGCTCCCAATGCGGCTGCGCCACGTGGAAAGTATGCTGTGGGGGAGGCGGGGGTGCGTGCCCCGCGTCTGACCCCTTGACCAACGGGCTGTTCGTGGCGGGACCTGTCACTGCTTTGCTTGGGCGGGAAGAAGCGGAATCCAGAGGCACAGTGGTGGGGCCGGTCTTTGCATGCGGTGTGGAATCGCCCCTCCTCCCCCCCCCCCCGAATTTTTTCCTGGGCGGGAAGAAACGACGCCCAAAGGCACAGGCACAGGGCCGCTCTTTGCATGCGGTGTGAGCCCCCCTATACTCCTGTGGATAGACAGCTGGCCTTGACAGGGACGTTCATGTCACCTGTTGATGGTCATGGCAGTACGGATGCGGTAATGGAGGAAGATATGGTGGCCCCGCTTTTGTCACTTTTGACCAAGACCAAGCCTCATGTGGATCTTGTAGCTCGGGAGGATTTTGAACCGGATGCGCGCGCGTGTGTGACTCCATGCCCGCACCAAGGTGAGTCCTGCCAGTTGGGATCGCCCGGACTGCTTCCGTCCCTCTCAGACACCTCTGACGACACTTGTTGGTAAAGGGTTTCGCAGCATAGTAAATCAAAATTTTCTTACGGATGCGAACGGGAAAGCCAAGATCTAATCTAGGAGATGCAAACAACGAGGAGGGATGGATGAGATCTTCATACCCTTGAAGATTCGCACAGCGGAACATTCAACGGAACGTGGTTGATGTAGTCGTACTAGCTTCTCCTCCCCGAGATCCGATCCGATCCAACACCGCAAGTGGCGATGCCTCCGAGAGATGCACACGTACGGCACCTCGAAATCTCCCCTTTCCTCGGTCCAGCAAGTGGGGTGGACAGATAGATTGGATCTACAACACGACGGCGTGGTGCAAAGGTGGAGAGTTTCTGCGGCAGGGCTTCGCCTACGCGCAGTCGGGAGAGAGAGAGATCTGGAGGGCAACAGTATGGCGGCTAGGGTTGAAGGAGTGGGGGGAGAGCTGCGCCCCTGCCCTCTATATATAGGGGGCTGTCCGGCCCCCTTGGCCCCTCCTCCAAGCCCTAGGGCGGCGGCCCCAAGGGTTGGAGTGGGGGGCAAGTTTTCCCCCTCCTTCTAGAAGGTTTCCCTAGGGTTTCCCTAGGGTTTTGGCCGTCTGGGCCTATGGGGCCTTGTGCCCCTGGCCCAATGCGGCTAGGGCACTCCCTCGTAGGACCACGCCCCCTCCCGACAAGTGGGGCCACGTTGGTCCCACTCCGGAAGGTTCTAGAAGCTTCTGGTACAATACCGAACAATCCGAAACAATTCCGAAATCCAAAAACTGCTTTCCCTTATATGAATCTTATTCTCCGGACCATTCCAAAACCTCTCGTGACGTCCTGGATCTCATCCGAGACTCCGAACTAAAACTCATAAAACAATTATCTTCTATCAATAATCAACAGCGGGGTCTGGAAACCCATATTGACTCCCACACATTCATCAATGATCATATCGGATGAACCACGATGTCAGGATTCAATTAATCCCATATATATATATTCCCTTTATCACGCGATATTTTACTTACCCGAGATTTGATCGTCGGTATCGGCATACCTAGTTCAATCTCGTTCACAGCAAGTACTTTACTTGTTCCGTAATCCGATATCACTTTGCGATTAACTCCTTAACCACGTGCTTGCAAGTGGTGTTGATATCGATTACCGAGTGGGCCCGAAGTATATCTCTCCGACTTGGGAGGGACAAATCCCATCTCGATACATACAACCCAACAAGTACTTTTCGATCACCTAAGAGACACCTTTATGATCACCCTCTCATAGGATGACGTTTGACGACCTCAAAGCTTTCTTCCGATACCAGGGAGTTGCATTATCTCATGGTCTAAGGAATACAATATTTGACATAAGAAAAGCTTCGCAAAGATGAACACGATGACACGATCTAATTGCTCTGCTTGATTTGGGTCTATCCATCATATCATTCTCCCAATGACATGATCTCATTATTAATTGACAACTCATGTCTATGGTTAGGAAACCTTAACCATCATTAATCAATGAGCTAGTCCATAGAGGCGTACTAGGGACACGGTGTTGTTCATAAACCACACAAGTATCAAAGTTTTCGCTTAATACAATTCTAGCATGGAATATAAACTTTATCATGAACAAGAATTATAATAATAGCATCTTTATTATTGCCTCTAGGGCATAATTCCAACAGTCTCCCACTTGCACTAGAGACAATAATCTAGTTTACATCTGGCAACAATCTAACACCCATGGCACTAAGGTGTTGATCATGTTTTGCTCGTGGAAGAGGTTTAGTCAATGGATCTGCGACATTCAGATCCGTATGTACTTTGCTAATCTTCAAATCTCCATCTGTTATATAATCTCGAATTATATGTAACTTGCGGTTGATATGCTCGGTCTTTGGATGATATCTTGGTTCCTTAGCCAGTGCTATGGCGCCAGTGTTGTCACACAATATCTCCAGTGGATCGAAGGCACTTGGAACCACACCAAGATCAGTGATGAAGTTCCTGATCCAAACTCCTTCACTTGACGCTTCTGCAGCAGCCATGTATTCCGCTTCTACTGTAGATCCCGTGATCACGCTTTGCTTGCAGCTTCTCCAGCTCACAGCTCCTCCATTCAAAATATAAACATATCCTGTCTGAGATTTAGAATCATCCTTGTCGGTGTCGAAACTAGCATCGACGTAACCTTTTACGATGAGTTGTTCATCACCTCCATAGACTAAGAACATTTCTTTAGTCCTATTTAAATACTTTAGGATGTTCTTCACGGCTGTCCACTTTTCCACTCCTGGATCACTTTGGTATCTGCTCGTCAAAATAAGAGCATTGGACACATCCGGTCTAGTACATAGCATGGCATACATGATAGAACCTATGGAGGAGGCATAAGGCACTTTGCTCATAGCTTCTCTATCGTTTACCGTAGTTGGACACTGAGCCTTTCTCAATATCTTACCTGACAACATAGGCACCGAACCTTTCTTTGCCTTATCCATTCTGAACCTTTTCAGAACTTTGTCTAGGTATGTACTTTGTCTTAAAGCTATCAGGCGTCTTTGTCTATCTCTATAGATTTTGATGCCCAACATATAAGCAGCTTCCCCTAGGTCTTTCATTGAAAAACATTTGTTCAAATAACTCTTCACATTGTTAAGCATGTCAATGTCATTTCCGATAATCAATATGTCATCCACATATAGTACCAAAAATGTCACTGATCTACCACTCACTTTCTTGTAGATACAAGCTTCATAGCAATTTGGAACAAATCCAAAGCTCTTGATCACTTGATCAAAACGAAGGTTCCAACTCCGAGATGCTTGCTTCAGTCCATAAATGGAACGCTAAAGTTTGCACACCTTATCAGCATCCTTAGGATCGACAAAACCTTCGGGTTGCATCATATACAACTCTTCATCAATGTTGCCATTGAGGAACGCAGTCTTGACATCCATCTGCCATATTTCATAATCATGAAACGCAGCAATTGCTAATAAAATCTGAATGGACTTAAACATCGCTACGGGAGATAAAGTCTCATCGTAGTCAACACCTTGAACTTGTCGAAAACCTTTTGCGACAAGTCGTGCTTTATAGACAGTAACATTACCATCTGCGTCTGTTTTTTTATTGAAAATCCATTTGCACTCAACGGCCTTTCGGTCACTAGGAGGGTCCACCAAAGTCCATACTTGGTTTTCGCTCATGGATCCTAATTTAGATTTCATGGCCTCTAGACATTTCTCAGAGTCTGGGCTCATCATAGCTTCCTCATAGTTCGCAGGTTCACTGTTGTCTACTAACAAGACAGTTAAGACAGGGTTGCCGTACCACTCAGGAGGGGCACGTGACCTTGTCCACCTGCGACGTTCAGTAGTAGCATCGTTCGAAGCTTCATGATCCTCGTCATTAGCTTCCTCTATTGTTGGTGCAGACGGCACTAGAACAATTTCAGGTGTTGCGCTACTCTCCAAATCAAGAGAAGGTTCAATGACCTCGTCCAGCTCTACTTTCCTACCACTCACTTCTTTCGAGAGAAACTCCTTCTCAAGAAAGGATCCGTTCTTCGCGACAAACACTTTGCCTTCGGATCTATGATAGAAGGTATACCCAATAGTTTCCTTAGGGTATCCTATGAAGACGCATTTCTCCGCTTTGGGTTCGAGCTTGTCCGGCATCAACTTCTTGACGTAAGCCTCGCATCCCCAAACTTTAAGAAACGACAACTTAGGTTTAGCACCAAACCATAGTTCATACGGTGTCGTATCAACGGATTTAGATGGTGCCCTATTTAAAGTGAATGCAGCGGTTTCTAATGCATAACACCATAACGGCAAATCTGTAAGAGACATCATCGATCACACCATATCCAATAAAGTTCGATTCCGGCGTTCAGACACACCATTGCGCTATGGTGTTCCGGGTGGCGTGAGTTGCGAAACGATTCCGCTTGCTTTAAGATGTGTGAGAAAATCATAACTCAAATATTCACCTCCATGATCGGATCGTAGAAATTTAATTTTCCTGTTACGATGGTTTACCACTTCGTTCTGAAATTCTTTGAACTTTTCAAATGTTTCAGATTTATGTTTCATTAAATAGATATACCCATATCTACTTAAGTCATCAGTAAAAGTGAGAAAATAGCGATAACCACCGCGCGTCGAAACACTCATTGGTCCGCATACATCGGTATGTATGATTTCCAACAAGTCCGTTGCTCGCTCCATTATTCCGGAGAACGGGGTTTTGATCATCTTGCCCATGAGGAATGGCTCGCACGTGTCAAATGATTCAAAATCAAGAGACTCTAAAAGTCCATCAGAATGGAGTTTCTTCATGCGTTTTACACCAATATGACCTAGACGGCAGTGCCACAAATAAGTCATATTATCACTATCTACCTTGCATCTCTTAGCCTCAATGTTATGGATGTGTGTTTCACTGATTTCGAGATTCAGAAGAAATAAACCATTCATAGCAGGTGCATGACCATAAAAGATGTTACTCATATAAATAGAACAACCATTATTCTCCGATTTAAATGAATAACCGTCTTGCAATAAACACGATCCAGATATGATGTTCATGCTCAACGCAGGCACATAATAACATTTATTGAGGTTTCAAACTAATCCCGAAGGTAAAACTAAGGAGAGCGTGCCGACGGCCATCACATCAACTCTTGATCCGTTGCCAACGCGCATCGTCACCTCATCCCTCGCTAGCCGCCGTCTATTCCGTAGCTCCTATTTCGAGTTACAAATATTAGCAACTGAACCAGTATCAAATACACAGGCACTATAATGAGGGATAGTAAGGAAAACAACAATAACATGTATATCAAATATACCTTTGATGGTGCCATCCTTCTTGTCTGCTAAGTACTTCGGACAGTTGCGCTTCCAGTGACCCTTGTCCTTGCAATAGAAGCACTCAGTGTCCGGCTTAGGTCCAGACTTGAGCTTCTTCTCAGCAGGGGAAACGCGCTTGCCGCTGCCCTTCTTGAAGGACTTCTTTGCACCTTACCTTTCTTAAAGCTGGGGGGCTTGTTGACCATCAACACATGATTATCTTTCTTGATGTCCACCTCCGCAGCTTTCAGCTTAGCGAAGAGCTCAGTGATCGTATCAGTGGAACCAATCTGATTATGAGTAACTACAAAACCTTTGTAGCTAGGAGGGAGTGATTGCAGAACTCTGTCAATCTTGAGCTTCTCTGGAATCTTGTAGTCCAGTTGCTCAAGGCGTTGAGTGTAGCCCGACATCTTAATGGCGTGCTCACTAACGGAACTCCCTTTCTCCATCTTGTAGTTAAAGAATTTCTCAGAGATCTCATATCTCTCAAGACGGGCCTGAGTCTGAAACATAGTTTTTAGTTCCTCAAGAATCTCAAAGGGCCCGGGGAACTCCTCAAAACGATTTTGAAGGTCTGATTCCATAGCAAACAACATGGTGCTCTTAATCACACCATAATCATCCTTGCACGACTGATAAACAGCTTTCTCATCAGCCGGCGCATCTACAGCAGGGGCGTCACCTAGCGCTTTCTCAAGGACATAGTCCTTTTGTCCGCCAGAGAGAATGATTCTCAGATTGCGGAACCAGTTGGTGAAGTTAGAACCATTGTTCTTAAGCTTTTCTTTCTCAGCAAAAATGTTGAAGTTGAAGTTGAAGTTGGACTTAGCCATTTGATCTACAAAATTTGCAAGTACAATTTAGACTATGTTCATGATAACTAGTTCAACTTAATCAAATTACTAGATGAACTCCCACTAAATTCAACATCCCTCAAGTTATTTAGTGAACATGATCCAAATTCACCACACCTAATCCGATCTTCACGAGAAGAGATGTGGTTTCAATGGTGGACAACAAAGTGTCGATCATATCATTCATATGACTCATGCTTAACCTTTCGGTTTGTGTGTTCCGAGTCCATGTCTGTACATGCTAGGCTCGTCAAGTCAAACCCAAGTATTTACGCGTGTGCAAAACTGGCTTGCACCCGTTGTATGTGAACGTAGAGTTTATAGAACCCGATCATCACGTGATGCTTGAACACGACAAACTTTCGCAACGGTGCATACATGGGGAGAACACAGTTTTATCTTGATCTTTAAGTGGGGAATCATCTATAATGCTACCGTCGCGATCTAAGCATAATAAGATACATAAAAAGGATAAACATCACACGCATATAATTTTATGTGACATGGTATAGCCAATCTCCGCGCAATGATCTCCATCTTGTGCGTGCCAGCATGATCTCCATCACTCCACCATGATTGCCTCCACCACGAATAGCAACTACAACTATTGCTAACTACTTAGCGATAAAGCAGAGCTATTACATGGCGTATAAGAAGTTGACACACAGGTCATACACAATTATAAAGACAACCAAATGGATCCTGCCGATTGTGTACTCATTGACACGCAAATCGTGAAGCATTACAAAACATGATCATTGCATACAACATACACATCACATCTTGGGCCATACCATATCACAAAACACTCCCTGCAAAAACAAGTTAGACGCCTCTACTTTGTTGTTGCATGTTTTACGTGGCTTATGGGAGTAACAAGCTAAGAACGATTCTTACCTACGGAAAGCCACAACGGTGATATTATGGTTTCCAACATCCGTTGTAAATCCCATGACAACTATAGTGAGAGAAACTGGCATCCACCAGCCGCATGTGTGGAACAAGCCACACGTCAAGTGCGGAGCCGGTCTCGCGAACGAGGTCGCGTAAAGTTGGCCTGGACCGCTTCGATCTCACTATCCCGCATCATAATAAGTACACAAACAAGAGGCTTGCAACAGAAAACATCAACGCCCGCAACAAGCATGTTGCGTTCTACTCGTGAAACACATCTACGCATAGATCTAGCTCTGATACCACTAAAGGGTTTCACAGCATAGTAAATCAAAATTTTCTTACGGATGCGAACCGTAAAGCCAAGATCTAATCTAGGAGATGCAAACAACGAGGAGGGATAGATGATATCTTCATACCCTTGAAGATTCGCACAGCGGAACGTTCAACGGAACGTGGTTGATGTAGTCGTACTAGCTTCTCCTCCTCGAGATCTGATCCGATCCAACACCGCAAGTGGTGATGCCTCCGAGAGATGCACACGTACGGCACCTCGACGTATCTCCTTTCCTCGGTCCAGCAAGTGGGGTGGAGAGATAGATTGGATCTACAACACGACGGCGTGGTGCAAAGGTGGAGAGTTTCTGCGGCAGGGCTTCGCCTACGCGCAGTCAGGAGAGAGAGAGAGAGAGAGAGAGAGAGAGAGAGAGAGAGAGAGAGAGAGAGAGAGAGATCTGGAGGGCAGCAGTATGGCGGCTAGGGTTGAAGGAGTGGGGGGAGGGCTGCGCCCCTGCCCTCTATATATAGGGGGCTGGCCGGCCCCCTTGGCCCCTCCTCCAAGCCCTAGGGCGGCGGCCCCTAGGGTTGGAGTGGGGGGCAAGTTTTCCCCCTCCTTCTAGAAGGTTTCCCTAGGGTTTTGGCCGGCTGGGCCTATGGGGCCTTGTGCCCTTGGCCCAATGCGGCTAGGGCACTCCCTCGTAGGCCCACGCCCCCTCCCGACAAGTGGGGCCACGTTGGTCCCACTCCGGAAGGTTCTAGAAGCTTCCGGTACAATACCGAACAATCCGAAACAATTCTGAAATCCAAAAACTGCTTTCCCTTATATGAATCTTATTCTCCGGACCATTCCGGAACCTCTCGTGACGTCCTGGATATCATCCGAGACTCTGAACAAAAACTCATAAACCAATTATCCATTCTATCCTAGCGTCGAGATACGTTAAGTGTGTGACCCTACGGGTTCGAGAATATGCAGACATGATCTTCTATCAATAATCAACAGCGGGGTCTGGAAACCCATATTGACTCCCACACATTCATCGATGATCATATCGGATGAACCATGATGCCAGGATTCAATTAATCCCATATATATATTCCCTTCGTCACGCGATATTTTACTTACCTGAGATTCGATCATCGGTATCGGCATACCTAGTTCAATCTCGTTCATAGCAAGTACTTTACTCGTTCTGTAATCCGATATCACTTTGTGATTAACTCCTTAACCACGTGCTTGCAAGCGGTGTTGATATCGATTACCGAGTGGGCCCGAAGTATATCTCTCTGACTTGGGAGAGACAAATCCCATCTCGATACATACAACCCAACAAGTACTTTCCGATCACCTGAGAGACACCTTTATGATCACCCTCTCATAGGATGACGTTTGACGACCTCAAAGCTTTCTTCCGATACCAGGGAGTTGCATTATCTCATGGTCTAAGGAATACAATATTTGACATAAGAAAAGCTTCGCAAAGATGAACACGATGACACGATCTAATTGCTCTGCTTGATTTGGGTCTATCCATCATATCATTCTCCCAATGACATGATCTCATTATTAATTGACAACTCATGTCTATGGTTAGGAAACCTTAACCATCATTAATCAATGAGCTAGTCCATAGAGGCGTACTAGGGACACGGTGTTGTTCATAAACCACACAAGTATCAAAGTTTCCGCTTAATACAATTCTAGCATGGAATATAAACTTTATCATGAACAAGAATTATAATAATAGCATCTTTATTATTGCCTCTAGGGCATAATTCCAACAGTTGGGTGGCGGCATCTGGCCAGACCAAGTCCCCGAGATCGGTTTTTGACATGCTTGATGTGTTTTTGGTTCACCTTTCGCCCACGGACGGCGGCTCATATCAGCAGCATGGGCCCCAGGCCGTGGCTCCCGGCTCTACACCGGTAGGAGCACAGGGCTCGGCTGCTTGCCGAGGTGCCTGCAAGATGCCGATAAACTCCGTTCTGAGCAGGTCGGTCGCCAAGCGAAGCCACAAGCAGAAGTACGCATGGCCAGTCAGGAGGAGTGGGCGACTTCGTGGATGCTTCGCCGCCGGCACGCCTATCCACTAGTAGCAGTGTACTCTCATCACCAGGCTCAAGATTGCTAGGGAGGGAGAGGTCATTGGGGACAAAGCCTTGGACGCCTACCTGGATCTTTTCGTGAGAACTCTACGACAGCAGCACATCGACGTGGTCCTCCGTCTGTTCGGCTGGACGCCCGAGGCCCTACCCTTGCTTGATGACGCACCAGTGGAGTGTCTTATCTGATTAGGGATTTTTATTCGCTTTCGCCCGTGGCTAGCCTCGCCTAGTATCTATATAATAATGGGCGACCCTGTATTTTGTATTGGTAGTTGGAATGCGCATGGTTTGAACTCCCCGGCTCGTCGTCTTGCGCTTTTGCGAGTTTTGTCACCTTCTAGGGCGGTGGTGGTATGTCTGCAGGAGACCAAGATGGCGGTCATCTCTGACCGCGTGGTGAGGGAGACGCTCGGCCCCTCCTTCGATAGGTTCTTCTACCTACCAGCAGATGGGACTCGTGGTGGAATTCTGCTGGCTTGGCAATCTTGACTGGTCTCCGTCACTCACCCTCACTACTCCAACAACGCAATCACTGCATGTATCTCGACTGGCATGGATCATAGTTGGTGGTTCACTAGTGTCTATGTGCCCCAAAGCGATGACGACAAGAGGGCATTCCTCCAGGAACTCCAAGATATTAGGGACCTTCATACTGGTCCGTGGATCGTGGCAGGTGACTTTAACCCCATCACCAATCCGTAGGACAAGAACCAGGGGCCCCTCCACCACCGCATGATGGCCAGATTCAGACGCACTCTAGCCCTTCTGGAGCCCAAGGAGCTCTACCTCAACGGTCATAGATTCACTTGGACGAACGAGCGAGCGCAACCGACCTTGGATAAGCTTGACAGGGTCTTTGTGACGGTGGATTGGGAGGATCGTTATCCGAACGCCTTCCTATCAACACTGTCTTCAGGCCCATCTGATCATTTCCCCTTGTTGCTCTGCCTTGCGCCGGACTTGCAGCACGGGCGTAGATTCTAGTTCCAGTCCTTCTGGCCCAAAGTGGACGGCTTCATGGAATTCCTTCAAGAGGCGTGGAACTCGCTACCCTGGGATCCCAACCCCTTTAAGAGACTTGATGCTAAGCTGAGATCCGTGGCCAAGAAGTTGTCTGGATGGAGCACTAGATTCATCGGGAACGTCAAGATGCAGATCCTCTTGGCTACTGAGTTGATCCTTCGATTCGATATAGCTATGGAAAGCAGGCATCTCTCGCCAGCAGAACGCGGGATTCGTCGGTTGCTAAAGAAAAAGCTACTGGGACTCGCCTCCCTAGAAAGGACGTTGGCGCGGCAGAGGTCGCGGATCCTTTGGCTCCGGGAGGGAGATGCATGCACGCGTTTTTTCCACACGCATGCGAGCCACCAAAGGCGGAAGAACTTCATTAGTCACCTCCTCGTGGATAATGTTCGGATATCAGATCATGATGATAAGGCTGATGCCGTGGATAGATTCTCCGCGAACCTTCTAGGAGAATCTGGGGATCGCCCTTTCTCGCTTGACCTAGATTTCCTAGGGCTGCAGTCGAGGGACCTCCAGCACATTGATGGTGAATTCTCGGAACAAGAGGTGCTGACAGCCATCAGGGGCATGCCATTACAAGTGCCAAGGACCGGATGGGTTCTCCGCACGTTTCTTCGTGACCCGCTGGAGCATTATCAAGGATGATGTTATGGACGCCTTCAACTCACTCTCTAGGCATGACTGCCAGGGATTTGGAACGGTGAATGGGGCCCTTGTCACATTGCTGCCCAAGAAGCCAGGTGCGGAGGAGGTACGGGATTATAGGCCGATCAGCCTTATCCACGAGATCGCCAAATGGGTGGCCAAGGTAATAACAAACAGAGTGGCGCCCGTCCTCTCGCGGATGGTGGGGGTTAACCAAAGTGCATTCGTGCGTGGACGGTGCCTTCATGATAACTCCATGATAGTGCAAGAGACGGCTCGCAAACTTCACACCAGCAAGACCCCAACAGTGCTCCTAAAGCTTGACATCACCAAGGCGTTCGACACAGTGGATTGGTCTTTCCTTTTGGAGGTCCTGAGGAAGCTAGGCTTCGGGGAACGATTGCTCTCTTGCATCTGCGCCCTTCTGTCTACGGACATGTAACACCCTCAGAAACGGACCTATGCAAGTTTTAGCGAAACCCGCCAAACCCGCATAGAAACGATTCAAAGGTGCCCACCAGGCACTTTCGTGCGGGTGGAAAACGAAGTAATAACATTACACAACAGTCCTCGATGGGACCCACAGAACAGATATATATAACAGCGACTCAATGAGTCAAGAATACAGATATAATATACAAAGATCCAAGTCACCTTGACAACGATAGAGCGTCCAGCTACGGACAAGATGCAAATGGGGCTAAGAGCCCTGAAGAATAACCAATGGCGTTCATAACCCTGCCCAGGCCAAGCCGGAAGGGTAACCCTGCTAACGACGTCGATCTCAAAACCTGCTTAAACAAAAGGGGTGCCGACAAAGGGCAAAGGAAAAAGAGGAGCGTCAGTACTGAGGCCAGTACACGGCGAGGCTAGAATTCGGCGGTCCTCGCCTACATAGGTATGGTGGACTGAAGCGGCAGCGGCAGCAAGCACTAGACAACCTATAGAGACTCGATACAACTGGCGGCAATCAGCGAGGGGTAAGAAAGACCTATTCGGGACCAACCTGATACTACCACCAAACAAACCCATCCTGGTGTTTCCCCCTCGATACCAAACGAGGAAGTCCACCGAGGAACTCACTCAGTTGGCAGTTTTATTTATTCAGTTATAGTTGCGGCAATTTACTAGTCAGGTAAAGGTAGTCGTCCTGATAAAGTAAGCAGTGGGCACTTTTAATTAACCATTCTGTTATAGTAGTAACACTTACTAATCAGATTCAATTAGCATGAGATAACCCAAAACCCAGCAGTTGTTGGTACTTTTATTCAGCCATTCCGTTGTAGTTGCAATACTTACTAGTCAGGTACAATGGTCGCAAGCGACACTCCAAACAAGCAATTGTGGGCAGTATTAATTAGCCATTCCGTTATAGTGAAGCTAGTTACTAGTCATTATAAAGTCAAATTTATAGCAATAAACTTTAGTTATGCTTGTCTATGGTCGAGATACTGTGCTCCAAGTCGTCCATATCCGCGGACACGGCTTTCAGAAAGTTTTACCCGGCCGGGGTGCACCAATAGCAACACACACTCGATCAACCTCGGAAAAACCAAATCAAAACCCAACGAGGCCTTCACGACAAAGCAATCACAGGATTCAGAAATATTTCAGGGGGCCACCCCATTAAGCTACCCGCAACGAAGTAAGCAAGCTCCGAGACGGACTCAAGGTTTGGGTATACGGCTGTGAACGACAGCAAATCCCCAAACGGGGACTGTCGACAGCGCGGAATCGTGTCCCGATCCAAAACAGTACAGGTGCTATCTGTCGCACAATTTAAATAAAGCAGTAAAGCATGGCATAAGTACAGGATCGTAAATAAAACCTCAAACTAGTTTGTGGCCCCAAGA
The DNA here is from genome assembly GCA_910589765.1 of Avena atlantica. Lineage (NCBI taxonomy): Eukaryota > Viridiplantae > Streptophyta > Magnoliopsida > Poales > Poaceae > Avena > Avena atlantica. Next base: position 366,139,337 of record OU342733.1, read on the forward strand.
AATAAGACTGAATCAAGCTCTGGCTCAGGGGGGTCCCATATACCTCCCGGATGTGGATATCGCGATAAATCAAGGAACAGGTATCAAGTACTCGGGGTCCTGCGGGACACAAGTGGGCGTTCGGAAACCAAATATTTTCTATCACCCACCGATGCCTCTGCTTACTTCAATTTTAGTTGTTAAACAGGAATTAAAGTGAACGATAAGTAAAGCCGAGATCATCTCCAACATCAACATGCGGCAATACATCAACAACTGTGGCACTAAACGACACGCAACATCACTTGAGCAAGCGACTACGACGCGCAAGTCCAGCTATCTACCAAACAACAGGTAATAGGATGTGTCCAAGGCAATATAAGGCTGCACGGGATACCACGGATACGGAAACTAGAGCATCGCAACACAGATAGCAATAGATCAACAGGAGGGAAATAAATACTATAAAAGTAAGATAGGTAGAAAGGGGGAGATGCTCGCCTGAAAACATTGTCGAAGGTTCATCCGAAGATCGGGGCGAAGCTCACATCAACTCAACGGCCTTATCCGCGAAGAACCAAACACTAGAAGAAACACCGGATGCAATATTTAATACAACGGCAGAAGATCGGCATGATGCATGTATGATGCATGACATGGCAAGGATGCGATGCGATTAGGTCATATTAAGCGGAACCGGGGTCCCGACAATTAATTAGGTGGTTCATGTTGTTTAGCTAACCCCCGCATTTAAATGTTGTTTAGCAAGGCAAAATATACTACGGGTTCGCTACACAAGTTTAAATGAGGCCAATATACGACTGGCTTTGCCCGCATATGGGCCCCATATTTAATTATAGGTGAATCGGCATAAGGCCCCCAAACCAATGATATGATGCGAGCATGACAATTTAAGATGCAACAGTTGTATTATATTATAAAATAGGGTTTCGGAAAGGGGTTCACACATTGAGGGGGCTCGACGATCTTGGGGTTCCGGGGTTCGGGGTTCGGTCTCAGGGTCCAAGGCTCGACGGAAACGGTCTCGGCGGAAGCGTTCTCGGGTTTCTGGGGTAGATCTTGGCGTTCCGGGAAGCCGGACTTGGTTTGGTGTCGGGGTGCATCGGATCTTCCGGGTCGGTGTCGTTCTAGTCGTCGTGCAGATCTTGTCGGGTCCCACAGGGTCGAGCTTGCCGTCGCGAGGGTCTTGTTGGGCCCGTGTACCGGGTCGGTCTTGGCGTTCGGGACGAAGCACTTGTCGCGTCGGGGTCTCGGTGTCCGGGGTGAAGCACTCGGCGTTCTCGAGGGAGTACTTGTCGTTCCGGGCCCTCGACGAATCTTGACGTCCGAGAAGAAGATCATGTCAGTCCTGCAGGGTCCGGTCTTCGGAGGCTCGGGATCTCGGCGCTTTGGGTCGGGGAAGACGATCTTGGGGTTCGGCCTCCAAACACCGGAAACAGTCTTCAGTTTCCGTGAGGAAGAACTTGACATCTTCGGGTACGGGACGGAGACCTCGGCGTTCCGTGTCGAAGATCTTGTTCGGCCCCTTGTCGTTGGCGTTGTGGTACTCGTTCCGTTCCTTGATGGTGGTTTGGTTGGATTGTCACATACACGGGCACATGCACCCAAAGGTACATACACGCAAACATCTGAGACAGGGAACGGCGACTGACAGCAAGAGGGGCCCCGGCGTCGGTACTACAGGAGCGCCACAGCGGCTGCTGGCGGTCAGGAGATGGGGTATGGGCGCGGCGAGGCCGGCGATGGGGACGACGGCGACGGCTTGGCGGTGGCAGAGCTCGGGCGGGGAGCCGTGCGGGGCGGCGCTGCGGACGCAGGCGCTAGGGCGGGTCCGGAGGCGGTTGACTGGGGAGGTGGAAGAGCACGCGCGGCCGGCGGCGCTGGCCCGGCGAGGCGCGGCGGCGCGGGGTCGGGGCTGGGGCATGCGGGGACCGGGGCGGCGCGGCGAGGACGGAGCCGGGCGGAGGAGCTCGGCGCAGGGCGGCGGCAGACGGGCTCCGCGGGCGAGGACGGTGGTGAGGCGAGGCGGCGCGCGGAGAGAGGTGGGCGGCGTCGGCAGGCTTGAGCAGGGCGCGTAGAGAGCGGCGGAGGCGGCGATGCTTCCAGATCGGCGGGCACAAAGAGGGGCGAGCGGAGGGTGGAGCTTGAGGGTGGAGGGCGGTTGACGGAGGCAGCGGGGTCGGTGAGGGCCGGCGAGGAGATTGAGGGAGAAGAGGGAAAACGGGGGAGGAGAGAGGGGGCAGCGCGGCGGCGCTGAGGTGAGGGGGTGGGAGCGGCAGCGGCCAGGGGGAAGGACGCCGGCGGATGAGAGGGAGGTGGGGAGAGGGCGCGTGCGGGAAGAACGCGTGGGGGGGGGAAGAGGGTGGATGGGGACAGGCGGGCCAGGGGGACTGCAGGTGGGCCAGGGTGGGGTTGGCGTGTGTGTGCAGGGTGTGTGCGTGCGTCGTGTGGTGTTGCGTGTGTGTGTGGCCCTGTGTGTGTTGGTGGGGTGTGGATGAGTGGGGGGTTGGGTTTAGTCTAGGTGGCAGAGTGGGATAGGGTAGAGGGAGAGGAGAGGGTGAGGTGGCAGCAGGTTATTGGGTGGGGTGATGTGGAGGGTTGGGCTGGGTAGGTAGTTTGGTAGCTGTAGGAAAAAGGGGTGGACCGATTTAATTTCTGGGGGTAGTCGTTCGGGTCTATCCGTCCCGTTCGACTGCCCCACGAAAATAATATAATATTTTATTCATTTTGAACGGACCGTTGCAACCCGTGTTTAGTCAGAACAAAATATTCCGGAGACCCGTTTTTGGTTTTGAATTAAAAGACGGGGCGTATAGAAAACAAAACCAGGCTTTTCCAAAATAGTTTTAGACAAAAAATGCATGATGATGACGATGCGATGCACAAATTCAACGCGATTTTCTAGTAGTGGTTTTGCGGGATGCCACAGGACACCACGCGCATCCTGATGAACGGGTGCCCAGGTTCTAAGGTGGCGAACAGGCGAGGCCACCGACAAGGAGACCCTCTCTCTCCACAGTTGTTCATCCTGATCATGGAGGTTTTTCATTTGATGGTCTTCAAAGCGGAAAGTTTGGGCCTCCTCACTAGACTCGCGACAACGAGACTCCAACACCGCACCTCAATCTACACAGATGATGTGGTCACTTTCCTGAGACCGTCAGTGGTGGATTTCCAGGTGATCTCTGGGATCTTCGAGGACTTTGGGGTTGCGTCGGGTCTACGGACCAACTTTGACAAATGCACGGCAAACTTGATCCGATGTTCGACCGAGGATAGGGACCTGGTTTCCCGGGAACTAGGTTGCCCTATCACGCAGTTCCCACTCCGCAACCTGGGGCTGCCACTCTCCTTACGTAAACCATCCGCATCTCAACTCTAGTCGCTTGTGGATCAGGTGGCCGCCAAGTTGCCATCATGGAAGTCCTCTATGCTCAACAGAGGAGGGCGGCTAGAGCTAGTGAAGACCATGCTCTCAGCCAATCTTGTTTTCGCCATGATGTCCCTGGATATTCCGATTAAGACCATCACTGCGATTGAGAAGATCATTCGTGGATTTCTTTGGAAGGGGAGAAAGGACGTCCATGGTGGCCATTGTCTGGTGGCATGGGAAGGGTGTGCATGCCCAAAGAGTTGGGGGGGGATGTGCATCCCAAAGCTACGCCTCCTGAATGTTGCACTCAGGGCAAGATGGTTGTGGTTGAGGCGAGTGGAGTTGGAAAGGCCCTGGCATGATCTCAGTATCCGGGTACCAGCGCTTGCCGAGCAGATTTTCGACGTGGCTACGACCTCGGTGCTTGGAGATGGAGCCAACACTCTCTTCTGGATAGACAAGTGGCTACCGTGTGGAAGACTTCGAGACACTACGCCGCACTTATTCGCGATGGTGCCGGTGGCTGCAATCACAACTCGTAGGTTATGCGAGGGTCTTGCGGGGGCCTGGCTTCACGATGTACCCCTGACCTTAATGCAGCAGCCATACGGGAGCTGCTCGAAGTCGCAGATCGCCTAGAGGAAGTCACCCTGACAGAGGTGACGCAAGATATCCTCAAGTGGAGCTGGGATCCATCTAGCTGCTACACGGCGAAGTCCTGCTACCTGGCTCTGTTTGGCGGTCGGACCTCGATGGCAGGTGCACTGCAGATCTGGCGCTCTCGATCCCCCGCCAGTTGCAAGGTTGCTCTTTGGATATCTATGAGGAATAGATGCTGGACCGCTGATAGGTTGAGCCGGCACGGGTTGCAGCACCCGTCGACATGTCCATTTTGCGACCAGTGTGGAGAATCCATTGACCACCTCCTCATGGGATGTGTCCTAGCTCGTGAGGTGTGGAGCACCTGTCTTGGGTGGTGTGGCAAGAGCCAGTGGTTGCCCGATCATGACACGAAGTTGGTGGCTTGGCTGCAGGGGAGGCGCGACGGGAAAGGCCAAGAGCGTGATCTCTGGACAGGAGTCTCTCTGGTGTGTTGGACGCTTTGGCGCCACCGAAATGATGTCGTTTTCGAAGGTGCCTCCCCCTCGGCTGCAGTAGACGTTCAGAAGATCTTTGAGGAAGCAGGCTTGTGGATAGCTGCGCGGCTGTTTCGAGACTGCTTGAGCCAGGTAGATAGGTGGAGATGTCGCGAGTAGTTGGTTATGGGGTGTGTGCTGCCCTCGTGGCAGCGTGGTGTTGCGATCGGGGCGTCTGTGCCACGACGTGTTGTATATCTTGGTCGCTTGGCCCTCCTTCTATGAAAAATATACGTCTGACGTATCCTTGAAAAAAAACCTTGAGATAAAAAATACTGCTCTCCTAGGTAAATGTTTTTAAGTTACTTACTAAAGAAGATGTATGGATAACCCTTCTAAGAAGAAAATAATTTGGTTCAAATGTCTAGTCTCAAGTTTATTGGAAGCCTAAAGGTTGGTCTAATGGCTATGAAGAAACACTTCTTCCACTTTGGATCGACTCTAATTAAAGATAAGTCGCAAATAAGATTCTAGGAGGAAAAGTGACTCGGAAATGCTACCCTCCAAGAACAATATCTAGCTCTATATAATATTGTTCATCACAAATGTGATACCATCACCACGACCATGGAGAGGTCACCTATAAATGTGACGTTCAGAAGAGATTGAATTGGTCCAAGGTTTGTATCTTGCAACACTTTGTTTCACCTTTTGGCATTAGTGCAATTATCACCAAGGGCAGATGGAATCAACATGAGAGTGGTAAATTCCCGGTGGAATGTATGTAAAGAGCAATGGTCCAGCCAATCATGCCAGTCGATAACAACAAAAAAATTTGGAAGATGAAAATACCACTGAAGATAATAATCATTGCTTGGTATCTTCGTCGAGGAGTTATCCCTGATCCCCATGTACCGCGCCATTACAAGGGTGATGTCGTGCAATGGATCCTCCACCTCGGTTTGGTTTGACTCATGGACGCCCCTTGGCCCCCTCGTCGACGCTCTCCCAGCTGCCTTCTCCCACTGCCTCACGCCCGACCTGACGATTGCTGAGTCCGGGGGCGACATCCCACTCTAGACGCACGTCTCTGCGCAGGAGGTCACAGAGTTGGCATTCCTCCGCGGCCACCTACGCGCCCTCCGCCTCCCGGGAGGACTCGACCGTCGCGCTTTCGTATTTTTTACCTATGGGGAGTTCCACACTGGTGATGTGTACCGTGTGTTGTGCTTGTCCGGGTGCTCCGTGCCTCACCAGGAGGTCAACTGGGGGAACTTCGTGCCTCCTCGGGTGCGCGTGTTCTTCTGGATGCTGTGCCTGGGATGGACAAGGACACGTGCCCACTTGTTCCACCTAGGGTGCGTCCCCTCTTCGCACTGCCCCTTCCGCCCCGGCGTTCCGGAGGTCCTGGACCACTTATTTGTCCAGTGCCCGCGCCTCTTGGCCCTCTGGGAGCACCTCGTGGGCGGGCTTCGATTGCCCCCCGACGCGGATATCGCCATGTTGTTGTCCGCCCTCTCCGCCCGGCTCCCCCGCATGCACGATTCTTCCCTCCACACCATTCTGCTCGCGACCCTTTGGTCGGTCTGGAAGTCGCGTAACAGCATGGTGTTTGACGACATTTTTCTCAGGCCCCGTCAGATCGCTGCCCTAATCGTGGATCATCTGCTCTTGTGGGGTGTGCGAGCTCCCCGCAGGATCGACCTCGGCCCTCTCTGTAGCTGGTGTGAGCATATAGCTTAGCCCCCCTCATGTGTGTGCTCCTGGGCGGTAGAATGCCACCCCCGCACGTCGTGCCCCGCGACGTCGCTACCATGTACTTGTTCCTTTTATTGAAAAACGAGATCGCGTTCAGGTGGGCTATCGCCCCTGTTGCACCCTAAAAAAAGCGGTTGGCATGGAAGTACAAAATATATATTTTTTTATCATGATGAGATAATTAAACATTTATTCCTTCAATATATTTTTTATGCTTTATATGGATAGTCATCCAAATAGCTTCTGGCTTTTATCCACCGAGCAGGTTTATAATTTTTATCAGGATGGGAGTGCTTGCCATATTTGGTAGCTTTAACTATAAAGATATAACAAGATTTTTAATAATATAAAATTGTGTCTTATGCAGGTTATCTACCGGTGCATCAGTAGACACCATTTATGATCATGCATCTCTATAACGTGTGGAGAATCATGGGCAGTTTACTGAGGTGTCTACATAGTTAGAGAACACAGCGAAAAATATTTTATTCAACGTGGATGCATCTCTATAACTAAGATCCACACACCCAAACAGACCACAAATAAGAAAAAGAAAAAAGAAAACCGTTGATAACATAAATCATGAAGATCATAGACCGCCTATGGTGAAGGTGGATAAATCTGAAGATCGGAATTCCATCCATCTGGAATTGATTATCATACACCGTATCCTCGATTCTCCACCCATTGTAGATACAACCATAAACAGAGCATATGAATACACTCGTATATAACTTGCATAAGAGAAAAAAATACCGTAAAAAACCTTGATGTTTCTACATAGCCAAACCGATTAAATTATGGAAAGTGGTCACATCCTAACAATAATTCTAAAAAGGCTTCTATACCCTGAGGCTACACACAATCCCATTCTATTACGACATCTTACAAGTCTTGAAAGAAATCAAAATCTATCAATACACAGAGAAATTAGGAATTACAAAGGAATAAAGCATATTGCTAATCCACCACTCAGTTGGGACATAAATCTCATGCGTTTTCCTCCATTGTGTTGTCCACTATCATGGGTTTCTGATGCTTTAGCCGATATAACATGGATAAGTAGCATATCTAGTTTATAGGCATGAGTATATCTTGTAAAATGGATTTTAAAATCGTTTTAAGGTGACCTAAAAGTGTCCTATGTGGTATCCCATAGTCGATTTAAAATTTTTGATCTCCTACTATGAATGCACATGCCAGCCGTTTTGACCAAAATTTGAATTCAACTAAAGAAAACAAAAATGAAAAATGGAAAACTTGCCCATGGAATCCTTTTATGTGACTCAGTTCATAGAAAAATACTAAACTCGCAATACAGAATTCAGTGATGATGTTGTGAGGCACGTCGAACTAGTAGATGATTCCGTAAAACAAGGAATAATGTTTTCCGCAGTCACATAGGTGGCGACTTTGGATCAATCCACTTCGTGAACTTGTTGATGGAGATGAGGATGTGTGTCAAGCAGCTTGTGTAGGTCGGGAGTTTCTCGACCAAGTCGAGCTCCAACCCGGCAAAGGGCCAAGCAATTAGGATCATCTATAGAGTCTGAGCCAGTGAGTGGATTAGCCGAGTGTAGAATTGGCATCCTCTGTAGTGGCGCACTATCTCCTCGGCATCCCTGAGGGCGGTGAGCTAGTAGAACCCTTGGCGAAACAACTAGAGTTTGTAAATACAATGAGGTGAATGGAGGAATTGGCGATGGAGGCGTTGTTGTTGATGATGATGCAGATCGATGTCGAGGCCTTCAGGATCCATGTCCTTTCTCTTTCTCTTGAGTGATGATGATGTCATGGTGTTGAAGAACAGGTGGAGGGGCCATGGTGGCAAGGCTCCGGCATGGTGGAGAATGGATAGATGCACTGGCGGCTAGGGTTCCCCTCTTTAAATATGAATCTTTGGGTCGGTTCTATGTTTCTAGGAAGCTTGACCGCGAATATAACCACGGGACCTTCACAAAGAAGATTTGGTTTGACATTCCCGATCCGTTGGAGGGTGGTAGGGTGGAACGGTGATCCCACCATATAAGTGGTCATTAAAGTTGTTGTTGTCTTTTTGTATTTGAACGTCATTTTTCTCATAGAGACTTCAATTGAGGTGTTGGTGAGCTCTTTGGATTCGTGTGCACATAAGCGAAGTCATAGTTTTCCTTAGGAAAACAGTAGGGTGAGAACCGTACTAAGCATTTTGCATATTTATAATTGGAGGGTTAGACCGCAAAAACAAAAAAGGTTACACATGTAAGTATACAAGATGCATGCATGCGAGATTATCTTCAATGGCCAACGACGATGGCCTCCTCGTCTGCAAGCTCGATGCCAGCATCTGCAAGGCGCTTCTCCTTGTACACATACCCCCTAGCCGCAAGCGTGAAGAAGCAGAGGTTGATGGCGCTCATCACAGCGAGCAGCCAGTAGAAGTAGTCGAGCCTACCATCATCGATGTTGTTTGCTAGCCATCCGCCGCTGCCCTCCGTCCCATGACCCGTGACCTTGTGCACGATGGTAACAGTAAGCGTGCTGAAGAAGAAACCGAGCGCGCAGGTGCTAAGGAACAACCCCGTGCTCATGGTCTTCATCCCCTTGGGGCACTCGCGCAGGAAGAAGTCGAGCTGGCCCATGTACGTGAACGCCTCCCCTGCTCCTACGAGCAGGAACTGGGGCATAAGCAGGAAGACGGTGAGCGTGACCCCGTGCGCCGAGGAGGTGAGCCGGTGGCGCTCGACGAGCGCGGCGGCGGCCATGCCGGCGATGGAGAGGAACAGCCCCACGAAGACGCGCTGGAGCGGGGAGAGGCCGTGCGGGTTGCCCGTGACGCGGCGGGCGATAGGGGCCACGAGGCGGTCGTAGAGGGGCACGGTGAGGAGGATGGAGCCGATGAGGAAGACGGTGAGGGAACCCGCGGGGATGAGGAAGCCGGCGCCGCCGATGGCGCGGTCCATGACGGAGGCCTGCTCCACGGCGAAGGTGGTCATCTGCGCGTGGATCGTCCAGAACATGATGGTGGTGGCCCAGATGGGCAGCATCCGCACCACCTGCTTCACCTCCTCCACGTCCGTCCGTGTGCACAGCGCCCACTTGCTCCCCTTGGCCGACGATGACGACTCACGGTCACGGTCAATGACCGCCGCGTGGTCAAGGAATCTGCACATATATACATCGCAAATTCATTAGCCAGCTGCACGAATTATAAAGCAGCGGCAGGAAACTAAGTAGAATTGCGTAGATGGCAATTTTCAGTGAACCGTATAGAGAAAGGCAACTGGGCTTTTAATCTAACATCTGTGCTGACGCAATGAGTCGGAAGAGAATCTACTTTTGGCGCGTCGTTCTCGTGCACTTTACTAGTACTAGTCCAGTAGGCTACTGGTGAGCACGAACAGGTGAGATGACTATGAACATGATACGGTATCGTCCAAGCTTCCCCATCCCCTGGGCTGGATGGAGCTACTTCACCTGTCCGTAAATAAGTGTACTTTTAATCTTATTTTAAGTTAAACTTTACTATGTTTGATTAACTTTGTAAGACAACATACCAACATGTATGACACTAAATTGATACTATTAGATTTATTTTTAAATCTAGTTTCATAATATGTCAATTTGATATAATATATGTTTTTATATTTCTCTATAAAATTAGTTAAATTTTAGCTTTAACTTAGACAAAAGCTAGATTTACACTTGTTTACGGACGAAGGGAGTAGGTAAAATGCAAACAAACGTCGCAAGATCCAACCATGCTCGCCCGCACATTCGCACGAGATCAGAGCGGCCCTACCAAAATCGATGCCGATGTACGCACGGTGATTGCTACTTGCAAGTGACACCTTGCTAGGCCGTGGCAGCGAGCCCGTGAACCGGTGCAAAGCGAACGCACGCGCTCGTGTCGTGTGACTGGCTGGGCAGTGCCACCCGTGGGCGATGGACTGGGCGTGCACTGGGAAGGCAGGCAGGCAACCGGCCGTCCGGCGAGAAATTAACACCCAAGCTTTCCGTCGATGAGCTGCTTGGCAACTTGTTTATGCAAGACAAACTTTCCGTCGATTAATTACGGCCCTTGAATCATCGGAGGTGGGAAAATTTGCACTAACCGACTACTTCCACGTCTGTCCGTAATTCAATTCCATAAAAAAAAAATCCCGCACGTGTAGGATTTCTGGATCGCTGGATGGATGAGTAGCTACATCTTTTTTTTTTTTGATACAGAGTAGCTACATCTTGTGTCTGTGGGCCGGTCGAAAGGAGAGGCGATCGATGCACCGCATCTTTCTCTTTCAGGGAGCCAGCCACAGATGGCCCTATCTCGCACGGTTCAGAGGATGCAGCCGATCGAGCAAATTGCACGCGAAACATCAACTTTACCTCTCTCTTTTTTTTTTCACGGACCACCAACTATTGGTGCAACACGCTTGCACACGGGTCCAAATCCTAGATTAGGTTGATCAGTTGAAATGTGACGACCGGGTTCCACAAGAAAGTGATGATGTGGTGTCAACTCGTATCATTATCTAGTGAGTTGTTTTAAAACTTTTTCAATAAAAAAAAAGATAACTGAAAACAATATAAACAACCCTAAACTAACTAATCCGGAAAAGTTTGAAAGGATATTGTTTCAATAGCTGGATTTTTTTTTCAAAAAGATCAAAATGCACACTAGATAATGAGACATGGATACCAGATCTTTATGTCGCCGGACCGACCGTAAGGATTGTAGACTTGTAGTTGCTCCATTATTTTGCGTTCTGGTTTCTCATCAATCATCTCGCTTGTTAATGGTTCTTGGTAGGGAAACAAAGCAATACTAGTACACAACACCAGCCTTATCTGGCTGATAGCTACACGCTTGGACGTTGGAACTCAATCCCATTAATCCCGTCACGCTACTGAAATCCACACCACACTAGGTGCTAGTAGTTGGATACGGAGCTAGTAGCGCACTGTTCGTTCAGTTGTTCTCATGGCACCATCCTATGGGCCATATATGATAGGCTTGGGATCTCAATGTCAGGCAGGATGTACAGTTACAGTGGATGCTGCATGGTTCCTATGGCTGCGGCCGCGCGCACTGTCGCTCTACGCTACACGTCGCGTCCACGTCATATTTGTCGTTGTAAGTGGGCCGGCGCCAACTCGATCGATTCGCATGTCCAAATTTGGTCATAACTGGCCGCCTACCCACTAGATACAGTGTACGTTTTGGTCCACACACAAAGGAGCCAAACTGTGTAGTACTGTACTCCATTGCAAAATTGTGCAAGTACTTTACTGACTCCAACTAGGCATGCATGCAGCGTTCAAGCCTACCAAGGTACAGACTACGGGAGGCTCATGTTTGCTACTACCTTCCTCCTAAATTAGTTTGCATATAAAATTTTATTAGAGTCAAACTATACAATGTTTGATCAAATAGTTTGATATAACTATAAACTCATACGATGCTAAATTAATATTATTAGAATTGTCTTAAAAATATATTTTCATAATATATACATTTTATATTATACATATTCATATTATTTTGTATATTAATGGTCAAACTTTGTTTGACTTGCACGCAAAATTATACGCAATCTAATATGGGACGGAGGGAGTATAAAATATTAATTAGCAAACTTAAGTCCAAACTCATCTAGGCTTACTTCCCTCGCAGGTGACGCAGGCTGTCCGCTCTGTCTCCATTGGCCTTAGGGCCATGGAGGAGTGGTGGATCACGGCGTCGGCGGTGGGTTCTTATTCGTTTTTAGGTTTTCTTCAGTGTCTTTTTTAGGATGATGAGGCAGCGGCTACATCTTGAAGACAGAATAATGTCCTCCTGTCCTATCCTCGCTCCGGTGGTGTGTATAGTGCTGACGGGGGACACGTGGAGTCAGGTGTTTGACAGATCTCTTGCGATCTTGTTGTTTTTTATATTCGTTGGTGTGATTTGGGGTCAGTCTCTTCAGATGTACAATTGTCATCTTCCGTGATGGTTGCTTCTCTGGTGCGTTTGTCCTTTGGGGCCTTAGCACGATGACTTTACGTCTGTCTACTACAACAAGCTCTACTTTGACAAGCTTTGTCCGGCTCCAGTGATGGAGGGGCGAGGACGGCGGCGCGCATTCAGCTCGTGCTAGTGTCAGTAGTCGTCGCTAGGTGGTTCATTGACCTATTTATATTTTTTATTACTATTGGCTCTTTTTATACTGTTGTTGATGATTATTAATAGATTCGTGATATTTCGCAAAAAAAAAAATAGTACAGACCAACACAAGAATACTATTGTACTATCCAGTTTTGTATTTATCTATGTCTATGTGCATGCATGTATGACCAGCTACCTAGACAGACAGAGAGTTTTTTTCTTGCAATAAGGATAGAGTTGATTTTTGCAAATCAAGTGGGAAGTTTATTTGGCGGGCAATGGATGGGGAATTAGGGATACAAATGTTGCAGTGGACCATGCGACCGCACCAATGATGAGCTACCACGGATGCTTAAAATCTCAGTTTAAATTTCCTACACCCTGGCCTGCCACTACCGAGCCGAACATGTCAAAAAACGCCAGCTAACTTAATTTTCAGATAGATCCAAATCTCATAAAATTGTCTAAAGTGGTTAGTGCGTTAGTACTCTGACGAGAAATTTGAGTAGCAAATTTAAGGACAGAAAGTGCAGGATGCTGTGATGGACTGCTTACCGGCACTCCTTGCTGTGGGGGAGCTTCATCTTGCCCTTGAGGTCCTCGCCGGCGGCGGCGGCATCGTCGACGTCGTAGAGCATGCTCGGGTCAGACGGCAGAGGCAGGGCGCGCTTGCTCCACGCCGCGGCGGTCACGGCGGCGACCTGCGTCAGCGGGCTACCCACCAGCTTCTTGAACCGGTACTTCCTGGTGCCGGACAGGAACACGCCGAGCCCGGCGAGGATGCCGACGGCGCAGATGCCGTAGCCGTAGCGGCGCCCGATGTTGTCCTGCACGTACACCAGCACGGTGACGGCGAGCAGCGCGCCGATGCTGACGAAGAAGTAGAACCAGTTGAAGAAGCGCATCATCTTCTTGCGCTCGCCGTCGTCGGACTCGTCGAACTGGTCCGACCCGAACCCGGACACGCTCGACTTGAGCCCGCCCGTGCCCAGCGCCGTCATGTAGAGTCCCAGGTACAGCACCCCGAGCTGCGTCCCGTCCGCCCGCACGCAGTCGGCGCTCTGCCCTGTCGGGTCCGCGCATGTGGCCGGGCGCAGGGCTGGCGCCACCGTCGAAATCGTCAGTACCATGACACCCTGCATCCAAATCGGTCGATCGCACAAAAGACGAGTCAGTACTACTAATTACACGTATGGATGGATGGCATGTATGCTAATCAAGCATGTCGATCGAACGGGCAAGCAAGCAACGTACGGCTGATTGGACGGCGCAGAAGACGGCGATGGTGAGGTAGCGGCCGAGGTAGGTATCGGCGATGAAGCCGCCGAGGAGGCAGAGCATGAACGAGGTGCCGATGAAGTTGGTGACGGTGTTTGCCGCGGCGGCGCTGCCGAGGTGCATGGTGCCGGTCATGTACGGCACCAGGTTCACCGCGATGCCCAGCGTCGTCATCCGCTCGAACAGCTCCGCGCCGAGGATCATGGCGGCGCATCCCCACCCGCCGGTGGAGGCGCGGGAGGCCGGGCGGCCCTTGTAGTCCCAGGCGTCCGTCAGGGTGGCGCCCTGCTTCCCGGCCTCCGCCGCGGTCTCCGGCAGCACCGTGTCCATCTCTACTTGAAAATCACCTGCTCGATCGTGATGGCAGAATGAAGCGAGCAGCCAGTGGCGCGGTGACGAGGAGGCTCGAGCTCGATCGAGGGGAAGGAAGGTGATGATGCTGGTGGTGGGAGTGGTCCTGCGGGGGTCGAGGGGTCTTTTTATAGCCGGAAGCCGGTGGATCTCTGCCTCGGGATTCGGGCTGCATCTCACCTTTGCTTTCGTTGATGAGATACTACGTGAGATTACTTTATTATTGATCGGTCAGTGTTTCTGGGTTCCGGGAGGTTTTTCTCCCACGACTCTGGTAAGTACTTCTTGTCAAGTTTTGCTCAATTATTGGCTAGCTAGCCTGTTCTATTCCTAGAAGCTCAAATGAACAGGACTGGGTAAAATGACAAATTATTAAGTACAGTTGCAAATATGCAATAGCACCAGTTTTAGTGTACTAATCAGGATAGTGACACCAACGGGTCTGCTTTGCAAATTTATTTATTTTATTTTCTGAAATTATAGCCAGTTGAAAGTTGATGTGTTGTGAAACTGTATGATTGAGAATATGCAACTCACAACTATGAACTATGCAATACCCGAAAAAAATGGATTATACAATCAACTTTGAAAAACTATTACGGTAGTAGAATTTTTTTAAGACCCACAAGCAATTAGATGTAACTTTTTTTTGTGAATTCTTAGATTTAACAGTTTGACACCCCATAAGAGTAGTTCAACATTTGTTCAGGAAAAAAGTTGTTCAGTAGTATCACAAGTATTCGTTGGTACTGCCGTGGCCTTTCTTTACACGTTTTCATTGCTTATACTAGTACCTGGTTGGTCGGAAAGTGATTAGGCAGGTAGTTCCTCAGCGTGGTATACACGCGGACGGTAAAACGTTAACTTCGGACGTAAAGAAGGCTGGCGACGAAAGATCTATCGTATAGCAGGATCCAAGATTCTTTTGCTCGATCCATCACTGCAGTAGGAAAAGTACGTTCGTGGCTAGCTTGTCTAGCAAGTGGTATGACAACGTTTCTTCCCCCTATATACAAGGACAAACAGGGAGAAACAAATGTGTCCATTCTTAATGGACTCAAGCTAGGACCTAGCTAGCTCCTACAACGGCGACACGCGTTGACGTGCCGACTCTCGGAAACCATCCATCCTTTATTTGAATTAGGCTATCTCCACTGCGCGCTCGGCGCATTTCGAACACTAAGGACATCTTTACCGTGACGATACATTTTGTTCGAAGGTGTCCAAACTTGTCCGTGCGGACGCATGAGACGTGCGTGATGTCTTAGTGGTTTGACCTATCCGGATAAACGTGTTCGGCTCGATTTATCTGTGCACTTAATCTGGGTCTCGGTTGCGTCAGCCTGGACAACGCGTTTGTCCGAGTGTGTCCTTCTTTTATTTTTTGCGGTCCCTCCCGCCACTAGCACAGAAACCACACCACTTCTCCCTTTAAAAAACCTCTCCCTAATTTCCAGTGGCGGGAGCGGGCCGCCATGGTTGATGATGCGCCCTTCGCCGTTCCCGCAACCAAGAAGCGCGGCCGGCCGAAGAAGCCTGCAAAGGACCAGACGTCGGAGGAGCGGAAGATCGAGTCAGACAATCACGCTGGCCGGCGGGTAGCGGCGAGAAATTGATGCGTCGCTGCTAGGCTCGAGACGGAGCGCCGGGAGGAGAAGGAGCGTCTCCTCGCCACCCAGAACAGGGTCGACGCCAACGAGCTGGCAGTGAGTGTCGTCAGGTGCGCCGTCAACATGATCAAGCAGGAGCGATGTCCGCCTCTTTCGGCGGCGCGGTTTCTCTTCCCGTCCTAGCCACGGCCAGCACGTCCCCTACCAGCCCCGTCACTTCCATGCCTACCGGCCGGCCACCAGCTCAGCCCAGGACGACAGGGCTGCACACGCCCTCGCTTGGAGGCCACCAGCTGTCCGGTTCAACCATCCCTGCATGGCGTCGTCAAAGGCGGGAGAGCCCGCCATCGACCTGAACCGCACTCCATCCAACACGGACGCAACCCCGGAGGCATCGACGAAGTGGCAAACCATCTCTGTCGCGAACATGCCGACGCCAGTCAACCTGTTCGGCAAAATGCGAGCCGAGCTGCCGACCGCCGCCGACATGGTATGATTGCCACATTTCTTCGCCATTGCCAGTGCACTGCTCCCACCGCTTTATGATGGCCAATTGGGGTGTAGGATTTCGTGGGAAACAACAGCGAGGACATCATGCACGACATGATCAACAAGGGTGGCCATGGCTATGCCGACAACGGCGAGGCCGAGACGGAGACACAACAAGAGACCCAGCAAGATACATGCAACATTGCGGACGAGGCATTGTTTGGGAATGATGGCACTTCCATGAGGGCGTCACGACCGCGTCGTTGGCCGCTTCACTTGCGGCCTCAATTGTCGACGGCAAGAAGGTGAGACAACAAACTGGGGGCTACACCCCCGTCGAGGACAAGCTCCTATGCAAGGCATGGATGGAGATTTCACAAGATCCACTATGCGGCGCCGAGCAAAAGAGCTTTGCCTATTGGAAGAAGGTGGGCATGTTCTTCCATGAGCATAGGAAATTTGGGAAGGACGCCTTTTTTAGCGATCGAAATGGTATCTCTCTCTCCAAGTGTTGGGGCACCATCCATGCCGAGTGTAGCAAGTTCCAAGGCTCCTACTAGATGGTGACAAAAAGGAAAATAAGTAGCATGCAGCCGGTTGACATGGTTAAACCTCTTCCTCTCTTTGTCAATGTCTTGAATTTGTATTGATTCATTGTTGGCATCCATGTGTGTAGGTCATGAAAGCAATAGAGCACTTCAAGATGGTGAACGATAACAAGGCCTTCTCGTTGGGACATTGTTGGACGTTGCTCAAGGACACCAAAAAATAGAAGACTAGCTATGCCCTTTGGAGAGAAACGAACAACAAGAAGAGGGGCAAGGCCAGTGCTTCAACGGGCGGTGTCGTCGACCTAGACACTAACAATGACGAAGGCTTCGTTACCTCTGCAAGCGACGGGACCGTCGGTCGTTCCCGCCGCCTTGGTGGACACAAGGCCAAGAAGGCCGACCTCACCTGCCAGGCTAGTTCCTTGGCGTTCCAGGAGACCTTGAAGAAGATCCTGGAGAAGAGGGAAGAGGCCATTGCCACGAGAGAGGAGAGGCGACGCAAAGAGAAAGAGGCCAGCGCCAAGACCTTTGTCGAGCTACATACGAGGTCCATCGAGGTGGAGGAGGCCAACACAAAGGCCAGACTAATGGAGATCGAGGCCAAGGCAAAGTCGAGGAAGGCCAAAGCCAATGCCAAGGAGGCCGATGCCAGGTCTAGGGTGTTGGAGGCCGAAGCAAAGGCCAAGGAGGCCGAAGCCAAGGCCAAGGAGGCCGTGGCCAGGTCTAGGGTGCTGGAGGCTGAAGCCAAGATCATGGCCAAGGAGAATGCCATCATGATCGCCGACCTGGATAGCATCGCCGACCCCAATCACAGGGCTTGGGTTGCGAAGAGGTAGCATGCCATCAGGGCTCGCGATGCCTAAAGGGAAATGGCGACGACGGATGCAACTTTTTGGCAGGGAAGCTACCATTTTAGGAACATTTGTGTATCAAAATACCCCCTTTTTGTAAATTTCAGAACCAATGGTCACTTGTTGGTGATGCCCAAGGGGCGATGGCGCACGTCTGCCATGTTATTTGCCAGTTAATTTGTGTGTCTTTGACCAACGATGGCACTATTTTCAACTGATTTGCATCTCTTTCCTAGTGATGGCGCCAACGTATGTCTGCATGGACAAATGGGTCATGCCGCTAGGCGCGAATGACCGATAGGTTGGAACCTTTCCCCGTATCGACCACGGCTCGACCCAAACGGACAGTTTGGGGCGGCCGGATGGGTCGTCCAGGTGGAGATGCCCTAAAGATGTTGTTCGTCTCTAGTCCGTTTACGATGGGGTGCGTTCAGGGACGTGACCTATTTGGTCCTCAATGACCAGTTTTGACTAGATTTTGGCATTTCATCCTTTTTCGAGCAAAAACAAGATTTTATTACTCAATAGGGATTACAATCTGGTCATGCTTGAGGACATGTAGAAGATATTCTCGAATCAGGCTTTTCCCCCGCTTTATAAAGAAAGCAACATCCAGGTTCATACAAGCATCCATCCACGACAACCGGCCGAGGCCAAAAGAAAAGAAAAAGATATGCATGTCCGCTGGGGCCACATCACATCAAATCCTAGAGCAAAAAGGAAAACGAAGGGACCACAAAAACACTCTAGACGTTGCCCGGGGTAGGCATCATCACGAGCGAACCGACACCAAGAAGGGGGAGCAAATCGGCACCGAGAAGGGGGATGCCGCCGTCCTCAAGGCCCGAAAAGTGTCGTTGAGAGCCGGCCGGTCACGCTGTCTCACCAACGGGTACCACTGCTAGAGAAAGGCAATAAGAGAAAATTTAGTCAAAGACACGGTTGGGATAAATCCGTTCAATCACCATCTTGTTCCTCATGTTCTACAGGGTCCAACTAGGGCCACAAACACTAGCCAAAATAGGCGGCGTCTCCTTCCAGCACGGTTCGCCTCGGCTGCGGGAACTCCCTGAGCTCCTGGGCCTGCCAAGATGGCCCCAACGCCTCCTTGAAAAAACTCCATAGAAATTGAGCTGTCGTGCACGAGAACATAATATGAGCACGTGTCTCTAGAGTCCCACATAGGGGGCACAGACCATTGCCCGGGCTATTATGCTTGGCCACTTCCACCCTTGACAGCAGACGATCATGAAGAAGCTGCCAGACAAAGATGCAAATGCTAAGGGGAAGAGGGGCCTTCCAAAGGGGCGAGGTCCATCACAGCTCAGGGCCCTAGAAGAGGGCCCGGTATGCCGAGCTCACTGAGAACTCCCCATCCAGGGTCAGCCGCCAGGATGCCGAGTCCTGCTCCTCAGACAAGGAAGTAGGTAGGGCAGCTGTCAGGCTCTGATATTCCCCTGCCCCGGCCACACTAAAGGTTCGCCGAAACAAGATGTTCCAGCGCCCTCTCGAAAGGCCTCGACTACGAGGATCGCTGGGGAGGCGGTGATGGCATATAGCACGGGAACTGATCGCACAGCAGGGACACCAGGAGCCAAGGGTCAATCCATTGCCAGCAATAATGGCTTACACGATGGCGTCATTGCCATCCTCCTCGTCGTCGTGTTTCTACAAGAAATTTGACACTACAACCCGGTACAACATGACAATGCATAGTCGAAAGATAAGTTAGGAACTTACTAGGACGACATGCATATGGACAGTCATTCCATTGAACAGGTTGCAGGGCATGGGCATGTTCATGGTTGGGATCAATCGTGTCCACTTGCTAGTCTCCGACGTCACCTCGCTGTGCCCATGTGTGTGGCTGAGGTCTAGGACTCGCATTGCCATGGAAAATATCTTTGGTGACATGAAACGGGAGCCACTGATCCAGGAGAGAATGGCGACATGTGGAACGGGAGTGCATGGTAGCTCTGCCACTGTATATGGTGATCGAGGAGAATATGCAACCGCCCTCTTGCGGACGGCACCAAGTTTTTCAAATAGGTGCTGGTGACGATGCCACCGCTCGCGGGGGTCAGGGAAGTGGTGAACACCTCTTGCTTCAGCGGGATAACGGCCTGGGCGACATCTCGGGAGATGGTGGCATCATTGTTGGCCTTGGCCTAAAGGCCGAGGATGATCTCGACCTCTCTCTTCCGTTCGAGCGGCCTTGGCTTCATCCACTTGTGCCCTTGCTACTTCTCTATGATCGATTCACTTACTAGTATTGTTGGCTCACTCTACCATTGTAAACTCCTTATTCGCCTTGAGTAGGGACTTATCCTTGCCATTGGGGTGGCGGAGGCATCCTCTATGGCTAGTTAGGATTGGGAGACAACAGTGGTGGAATTTGTATGGAAGTGGAGGGAGTGGAAGTAGTTTCCTATGAAACTTCTATTTGGGCCTAGAAAGAACATGGGGGAGACACGTACAGACGCGGGCATTGTCCGGCTAAACGCATTTTTAGCCCAACTATTAGGAGATAAAGTTTAGTCGCAGCTGCTAGTTGGGAAAGAGTTAGATCGTCTCTCTTTCCCTAATTGCCCGCTCGTCCGTTCTCCGGAACCGGCCGACGTTGTGGGGATTGTTGTGTCGGATCTAATAATGGTGGTGTTCCTTTGATTTCTTTCACACGAAGATGAAGATCTGCTTGATGTCTGCCCTTGTTGATCTGGTCTGGAGAGGCGGTTTCCGGAAGGCTCTACCAGCGAACTCCCATGGGTGTATCATGCCTGGAGATTGCTGGATTGGAAGGTATTCGGTCGTGCGTACCTTGTTTTTCTGGCCGTTTGGTTTCAGCGGGAGCGTTGCGAAGCTCTGTTGTTTGTTCCCACCAAGTGCCATTCTTAGAGCCATGGTAAAGTCAGATGCGGAGAATGTCAGGAAAGAGGAAATATGAGGGTAGCGATGGGGATTTTTGTTCTTGTGGCGACGGAGAACTGACTGCGTGTTCCGGGACTCGTTGCAACGACTGTTGGTGCAGGAAGACAACACAGGAGAGTTCCCAGTTTTATCTTGCAGGGTGAAAATCCAAGGTCTGGCCTTAACTAGTTGTGCCTGGCAATGACCTTGTTGAAAGATTTGTTTTGTGAGCAAGGACTTTCTCCAGGGTGAAAACCTATGATCTTTGATCGGACAACGACGGCGCTTGGGCACTGTTTCCTTCTTGAAGGCGTTGTTATTGGAGTGGGAGACTACTTGTGTTATTCTGTGTTGTTGCTTTGAGGATTAGTTCTCTCTAGCGAGACTTTCCTTTTTTGTAATTCTTTTTATTTTTTCTGAGCTGTGTGCATCCGTAGGACCGCTAGGGCATGCGTTGTTGCAGAGGCTGGGTGTAATTGATACTCTTGTGATATTAATATATACTCTTTTCTAAAAAAAAAGTTAGGAAAGAGTTGAGCAGCTTATAAAGGCAACTCTTCCACTCCCACTAAGTCACTAAAAAAAGTCCATGTGCACTCATCCTTCTCCTCCGCTCGCCTCGTCCTGCACGCGCGACACATTTCACGAATCAAGTTTAGTTAGAAACTCGTTTTATAAAAGATATTTTTTGCACGGTACACCAAATATTTGGTACATGTCAACATGTGTGTGCATGCATGTTTGATGCATGTCCAGATCTTTCGACGTGTGGCGGTTCTCTCGGCAACATGTATAAGCGAGAGAGATATAGAGAATATATCTAGAACTCGCATATTCTTTTTCTATGTCTCTCTTCCAAAGTTCCCCTCTAAAGTCCATTATTTTGTGATTCCTGTATCAGAAAAAACCTGATAAGGTTTTCGAGGAACGTCTCGACTGGCCTGCTCGTCTCCGTTCGCTGCATCCAAATGGGATGTACGTCTTCTTCCTCTTCACATCCGGCTACCGGGCGACTCAATACCACCATGGCTGACATCAACAACGAAAGTTGCTGTGGTGGTAACCTTTTTGGTCAACATGTATGTTTGTCTCATTTCCTTGTTTGTATTAATATTTGTCTATATATGCAAATCTGCTAGATATGCTTAGTCTGATTTGTGTTGTTAAGTGTCCTAGTGTATATATGATGCTGATTTAGTTGATTAAACTTTGCCAAAAATTGCTTTGTAACCCAACATATATTGACAATCTACTTTTTTTACTCACTCTGTCCTAAAATAATTAACTTGAGGTTTCATGTATACATGTGAACTTAGACAAATCTAAGTCACTTATTTTAAACAAAGCAAGTAGATAAAATGTGACACCTCTGCTGTGCAGTTTAATCCGCCACTGTAACTATGCATATCTACTTCCTCTGTTTCAAAATATAAGATGTTTTAATTTGTAAAAAGAGTGTATCTAGCTTTTTTTAATTTATAGGTTCAGTAAAAATCTATACACTAAAAAAATCTAGATACATTTTTTTCATAAAACTAAAACATCTTATATTTCAAAACTGAGGGAGCAGTAGATTGCCGACATGGATTTCTGATATAGTCTCCGCTAGCGCCTTGTCCCTAACTCCCTCCGACGACGAACTTTGTGATCCCACAGGATCATCCTACCATTTCTTTTTGGAATGCACCGGAGCAGGATCCTTCGCCTACATTAACTGCACTTGCATTAGCAAAGTCATAGTCATACGTGGAACATGCACGGAATGACAGGGAACATATATAGTTTCACCATAGAGCTATGCAACGACAATCTTTTTCCTGTAACGACAATGGGGTCTAGCTCGATAGAGTCAGCTAGCTGAACAGACAAAAGAGTTGATAGCATGCATGCATGTTTAGGAAGAATCTATTTGCTGGTCTGTCACGTGCAGACCAACCGAGAACTGGCCAGGCTAGCTACCAGGTTGATCGTCTCACATGTGCGTTTTTGTCTCTTGATGATGGATTAAAGCCAACAAGTAAGTACTATACACTTGTTATTTTTACTTTTGCGGAAATTTCAACAATATCAACGGCAGCAGTACAAAGATCATTAAAAATAATAGAAGTTGCAAATAATTCTTTGGATCACATAGTCACAACTACAAATACTAGAACGATCCTAAACTGCGTCGTTGTCCTCGTACCTCCATCACTGGATCCAAAAAAACTTGTTGTATGTTTTTTAGTCGGCGGATGAGATTTAGCGGCACAAACTTCATGCAATGCTCTATTTATCACCACTATTATGTTATTTGTGACGTCTATATGTTCTGCAACTATTTTTACTGGGCCTCACTCCCATTTTCGATGTTCCCGCCACGCTTTTGGCTATTGGCACCACACTTTCGTTGATCCCGCTTAGAATACGAATGGCTCTGCCTGAAATTTGACTGCCATGTGGATCCTTAGGCAAACATTTTCTTTCCCCTTTGCTAAATATCCATTCCTCTCTCCGCATAAACACTCGATGTCGTTGACACTCACCGATTTCATCATCGACGACGGCCGCCGCCGACGACCATAAGCCACTCCCTTCCCCCCATCATAGACCCCACGTCACCCCTATCTGTCGTATTTCACCAACATTTTAGAGCAATGGTAAGTGTATTGCGCGTACTCTGCTCTATTTCATGGTTCCCTTGTATATACTATCTCCACTTGTGCCTTGGACATGGCTCTGTTCCCATCGTTTCCCCTTTGTGTAAATGACACGTGGAGTAAAGAGAAATGCTTCTTCGCATCATTAAGAAGCCCCGGTGCTAATAAGCGCATGGGCCCGCGTGTTATG
The DNA here is from genome assembly GCA_910589765.1 of Avena atlantica. Classification (NCBI taxonomy): domain Eukaryota; kingdom Viridiplantae; phylum Streptophyta; class Magnoliopsida; order Poales; family Poaceae; genus Avena; species Avena atlantica. The sequence goes on from OU342733.1 coordinate 366,162,534, forward strand.
TCATATCAATACGGTACTATTTCTACATGTTAAGTAAGAGTAAGATTATTTTCATGCTACATATATTTTTTTTGGCAAAGGAAATATATTAATATCGTGGAGCTACCAAGTACATCTACCCTTTGCAACAACGAAATGTCCTAAAGACATTACATATACACACAAATCTAAAACAAAAGGAAGAAGAAGAAGAAAAAACAAAAGATTCTGCTACAGTGATCAAAACATTGTAGCTGCAACACAAACCACTGCCAAGACAACACCCGAAGTCCAACTTCTCCAAAAGCGACGCCTCCAAGAAGAAAACAGTACACAAGCGCCGCCACCCGATCATAGATATAGGTTTTCACCCTAAAGAAATCCTGCTCTCTCAAAATAATGCGTTCAACAAGGCCATTGCCATGCACAATCAAATAAGGCCAAACCTTGGATATTCACCCTAAAAAGTAAGACATTGTACCCCTCCTGTGTTTCCTCCCCCCTGCTTGCTGATGTCACATCTACAAGCCAAGAAATACCAAGCAAAGTACTCATCGCCTCCAAGACGCGGTCCACCATTACTAGAGCTGAGATCTCAGCCGCCATGACATTCTCTACCACTGTCTTCACCAGAAATCGCACTACAAGGAATTTGTCTATATATGACCCTCCATTTTCGTCACAAAATCGTCATAGTACTCTGTTTATGACGATTCTATGACGATTTTGAGATCGTCGAAAGCTGGGCGTCGCAAATGAACTATAACGACGATTGTGGTAAAATCGTCATAACCGTCTATGACGATATTGGATTGTCATAACGTCTATGACGATCCAATATCGTCATGAGCCATCTAGCCTGGCCAAGTCAGATCCTACGTGGCCGATCCTACGTGGCAAAATTATGACGAAACTAAATTGTCTTAAATCAAAATCAGCCCAGTCCATTTTAGTTTCTTACTTGGGCTGAGCCCAATAATTCTGGCCTTTTACTTCCTCTGCCACTATTCGTTACTATTATGGGCTCTGGCCATTGTGTTTCATATTTCAATTTTGGGCCTTGGCCTTTTTACTGTCCAATTAGTTCTTAGCTTTTTATGTTTTTTGAAACATTTGTGTCAATATAATTTGGACCAGTGCCTATTTAGAGCCCAATTAATATTTGGTCCAGAACAATTTTCAGCCCTTTTTTCATATTTGTTCTATGCGAAAATCACAGTACATAATTTCATAAGATGATTCCGCTCATCAAATTTCTATTCATCATCACATAACATTTATACTGAAACATGAAAGATATGGAAAATTTCAAACAACGGGCAAGAATAGTCTATTAGTCTATTATAGTCATTACATGGTTCATTCCAGACAGCCAGATGTTTTGACTGTTAGAATACAACTAGCTCAAAAATTATAGGGTCTTCAAGCTTTTATCAAATTTATTTGGCTGGAACTCCTGGAAAGATAGGAAAAGCCTTGTTTTTAGAGTCAGGATATAGCAAATAATTGGCAACTATTATGAAACAGTAGAATCATAAAATAGGCAACAATAGTAGAGTAACAACGCGGCATGAGATTTGTTGATAAATTCTCCAACGAGTCCGAATACTGTCATGTCATCTTACTAAGTATACTATGATACCAAAATGATTTCCTTAATCTTAATATGCTTCTTAGCAAATTCTGTTGTTCGTTGCATATCAGTGAAGTAGCTTAGATCTACAAGTTACTGTAACTATCATGTTTATTTATTCTAGTCTTCTATGAAAAATAGTTCGCTCTTAGACCTATGCTTTTACTGATAGTGTCGATAGAAAGCATAATCACATGCAAGAAGCATTCTGGAAACAACCAAATGAGAGGGGGATACCAGAGAATATTCATGGAGAGAACAGGAAACTTACCCAACTCGCATTCCTTCCTCAATATCAGTGGGCGAAACTTTGTCTCCTAAACCTACCACAAACTGCAATCACACCCCAAAATGAACATGAAAATAATTGAATTTTAAACCTCCAGGGATATGTCATTGACATAAGATAGTACTATGCTGAAGCACCTTTGCGATTTGTTTGACGTTGATGACGTATTTGGCATCATCGGTGTTAGTACTTATGATCTTGATGCATCTAGCAACCTTCACAAAAGGATGAAACTTATTATTAGGGGCGACATGAAAGCATAATGGTGTAAAACAACTAGCAGCCATAAGCATCCCAATGTCTAATGCTGATGATGGGTATCAAGAAAATTCACCTGCAATTGTTGCTCCTCCAGCATCATCTGTTTATCTGATACAAGATCCCACTGGCTTGGTGGAGTTAATCCAGTGTCAAACTCCTTTATCCCTGTAATTCAGTAAAACCACAATTCCGCTGAGCTAAATGCAAGGAAGTGGAATTGCAGTGACAACTAGAACTAGCCAGTGGGATCTGGTGGAATTTCAGTAAAACCACATTTTTGCTTCATTATTTCAAAATAAGCATGCGTGCACACATGTCTATCTGGTTGGCCAACAAAATTTGACATAAACACTTTATATAGGCAAAAAATTGACACATAGACATGCCACTTGGATTAAATTGTTGACACGTAGGCTTACTTATTGCAATTTACTCTATTTTAGACATTAAGACCAATTTAAATCGTCGCAGTTGGCTACAAATAACGTCGTACTCTATATTAGGCAGATTATGACGATTTTACCTAGTCAACGTATGACGTTTTTTAGCCAAATCGTCTTAATTTTTCAGGGTTCTGACCTCTTCTAACATCTTGCGACCATCTGTTGGTAAATCGTCATAGATCTATGACGATTTGATCCACGGTCACTATTAGAAGGTCATAGATTAACACATTTCTTGTAGTGTCGAAGCACGGACATGTCCCATGGTTACAACAGACAACGAAGCTTCGCGTCACTCCTTCCCGAAGCCACACAACCAGAAATATGGGTGCACACGACACGACCGAATCCCATCCGATCCAGCAATCACCAGGCTTCAATTGCCCACTGGAGATCTCTAGTGGAGCCTTCTGAAACTCGTCACCGGCATGATCAATGATGGCATGCATCAAGTGAAACTCTCCCTTGGCATGAGAAGAACCCCAACTTTTGCCTCCTTATTTGAGCACACCAACAGGCCCCCGCGCCACCGGTTGGAGCAGCCAAGGAGGAGGCAGCCACAAAAGCATCGAAGAGATCTATCCATGGCAGTTGGCAGGCCCAGGTCGGGCCCTAAGTCTCTAGATCCTTGACCCGCCGTTGCGCCGCCGAAGGATCTTGAAGGAGCACCACGGAGTCCGCCACCAACTGATCGCCTCTGCTTCAGGCGCTTTTCTGAGAGGGGGCCGCCACCGCTGCCGGTGTCGATGGTGGTGCCGGTCAGGAACTGCTGGAGGGGGGGGGGGGGCAGCGACAGGGTTGAAGATCGCCTTGAGGGCGCTCGGGCGGAGAGCGATCCAAGAGGCTTTTGTTTTTGCAATGTACATATATATATAGCCACAACAACAAAAATTGCAACGTAATGGTCGGGATTTCGGCCTATGCACACGGAAATAGCCACCTCAATTTTTTTTTCAAACGGACTATGACTTTATAATTTCATTACAGACGATTTTAAAACCGCCTCAAGTAAGATGGAGTATTAGCTCAGTTTGCTAATAGACGGTAGTAGACAAAACCTACCGGGAGTGTGTGTTATATATCCATTGTACGTAAAGGCTCTCGTTTTGTGCTATTGTATGGCCACTCATCACATGGACAATGGTAGATCCATAGAGGAAATTGCACAAACCACCGACTATTGCTGTCGTTATTGCGCAAAACACCAGCTTTACATGCTTTTTGCCCAAACCACCAACTATCGGTGTAACATGTTGCACACAAGTCCAAATATCATATTAAGTGAATTAACTATAAACCTAACGACCGGGCCCCATGGTGTGAGGATGTGGCATCCATGTGCCATTATCTAGTATGTTTTTCAAACTTTATACAAAAAATATGAAAACTTGCAACAATTAAAAAAAATTCTTTTAAAGATTTCTAGATTAGTTAGTTTATAGGGTAGTTTATACTGTTTTAATTACTAAAAGTTATTTATTTTTCTAATTTTTTGAAACGACACAATGGAGAAAGACACGATGACCGCCACATCATCACTACCTCGTGGACCCCGGTCGTTAGATTTGCAATTAATCAATCTAATATGTGATTTGGACCTACGTGCAACGTATTACACCAATAGTTGGTGGTCTGTGCAAAAAATATGTAAAGTTGGTGTTTTGCGCAACGACGATAGCAATAGTTGGTGGTTTGTGCAATTTCCTCTAGATCCATAACATGCAACAAACTTTGCTTGCATCTTCGTGAAGTGGTCCCCACGCGATCTAGCACCATATGGAAACTCTTTTTTTCTACGGAGCTTAGTTATTGCATGGTTAGTCGGAAAGCTAGGTTAACAACCTAACAGGGATGAGCAAGCTATGACCATCACATGGGCATGCATGAAGAAGAGCGAGCTACTTAATTCATGCATGCTGCAGCTAGGGTATCTAATTTTAAACGACCATTATTGATGTAAAAAAAATTGCACACCTTCTAGATCGACCTTCTCTCTCAGGTCTAGCTGGATGCATATGCATTGTCGAGTTGTCTATGGCTTGCTCACAATTTCGAGTTTTGACTTTTGCCTCATGTGCATGATGACATATTTATAGTACTACCACCAATTTTCGCTTAGCTAAGCTGGCTAGCTTGATTATTGGTTTGCGCATTCGAGTTTCTTTGTCCATTGAGTAGTTCGGATTATGTGGCGTGTTACAGCGCGACAAGTAGCAAATCAGAAATGACACTACTCTTAATTTAATGCAAATGGGTGATATGATATGCATTGTGTTGGTAGTAATTCGTTCGTCTCTAGGTTAGTCGCTTGGTTACCTTTTATGACCAAGTTGTATCGGTTTTTGCTGGTTTTCTGAAAATTAATCGGCAACTCTCTTCTTGTTAATTAATGGATGCATGAGGCAATTTTTTTGCTTTCATTTCAAAAAATGATATAATATGCAATGACAGACCGTTATAATAGTTGCTAGTTCCTGGTCAGTCAGCGAATTACATGAACTGGCCGTGCAGATTTGATTGAGTATGTAATTCATGGTTTTCGCTGAATATTAATTCCATTTTGTCATGTACTGTACGATTCGTGTGGCTAAGATGCATTTTCTGTCAGTACAAATCGAACAGACTACGCAAGCAAGGCGATGGATCTGTCACTGTCGCGTCCTTGTATATATGATCACAGCACAGGAATACTGTCATTGCCCTGAATTTTTCTAGAGCAAAAGCTTGCGTTACCTGCAAATAGCGATACCACAAGAACCAAGTGTGTGACATGGATTCAATGGACATGAGCATGCACAGGCCACAAACACAAGTGGCGGTTAGGTCACGCCTAATTAAATTGACAATTTGGTCCTGCTGATTCATCTCAGCTGCTACATCATACTATGGTTTGATGGCCTGATGGGTATGTATGTTTGATTAGCCGTCGTATCTATGGTTTAATTAACTAATTACTAATTATTTGCTTATCCCGTCCTCCCGCGATTGGAAAGGCTAATACAGGCACTCCAACCATTTTTGGTGATGCATGCCTGCGTACAGGCGGCAGCGGAATCACGACCAACAAACGAGAGAATCGTAGCGCCATTACACTTACAAAAATGATATAGTAGCACTCTACCCTACATGCCTAGGTTACATAGTATTAAAGCCATCCAGTAATGTATTCCCTCCGTTTGGGATTATAAGTTTCGCACGAATAACTAGGTTGCCAATTTGGACAACAAAACATAAATAGTATAGTATAAAAATTATACCATTAGAAATTTTAGAGGTTATATTTTCTAATGATATAATTTTTATGATATATAAATTATGTTTTGTTAGTCAAATTAACAACCTAGATATGCGCGTAGGACCTATAATCCCGAACAGAAGGAGTAACTATGTAAGGTACTCCATGTAAAGAACTCTGTCTTCCACCTCCATTTTGAAAAAATGTAATAAAGAACTCTCTTCAATGACAAAACTATGTAAATGTCTTACCTCCATTTGAGAAGGACAAAGTATACATAGTGCAGTAACAAAATTGATACAAACCTAGCCGGCCTGTCTCCAAGTCTCCATATTTTGTAAAAGCTTGCTGGGTTAACTTTGCTGCCACTTATGCTCTTCTTTGTAGTATATCTTGTTCAAAACACATAAACTTACAACATACATATAGACTTCAACCTAAACTTTTATTCTCATCACCCGCTGATGCCACTTTACCAAGACGAATCACTCGAAAAGCCTAGGGAGTCGGGCACCCGATCCGAGGTTCCCCCACCCTGTAGCCACTATAGTGGCCGATTGAGGGTAGGGAACCAGCGGCAACGGTGCCAGTGGCCGAGGGGAGAGTTGATCGCCTCCTCTTCGTCTCCTCCGTCCGGAAACCCTGCAAAAGCCAGGTATCATATACACCGCCAAAATAAAGAATCCTTGAGTACGTACTAGAAGTAAAGCACCTAACAAAATTAGGTGAATACCCAAAATTGTAGTTATTTTATTTCTATCTTTCCATACATAACCAAAAAAAGGAAAATACACATAACTGGTATGAAACGACTTCTTAGCGGATTAATGGATCATTTCGGAATGGGATATACATCTCATATACTGGATCAACTAAAGACTCTAGGCTTTCATCAAGCCACTAATCCCATTTTCTCCCCTAGCTTTCGTCTCTCAGTGTCAGTGTTGGCTTAGCAGAGTGCTTTCGCCGTTGGTGTTCTTTTCGATCTCAATGCATTTCACCGCTTCACCGGAAATTCCCTCTGCCCCTATCATACTCTAGCTTAGTAGTTTCCATCGCCTTTCCAGGGTTGAGCACAATTCGGCTTCTTTGCTCACAATTCTAACTTATGTATAGTCCAATTGAGAGGGGAAATTAGCAGCCCAGAAACCAACATTATTCATCAACGCCGTGCAATCATGCACACACATCACTGTGCTTGCTTATTTGTCGTTCTGTTCCGCAGTATGAGGTTACGCAACTTGTATATGAACTCTGCTAAAGATTCAAAGAGAAGTTTCTGACAACGACTTTGCTATAAATTAAGCTAGTACGTGTACCACAGCGACCACAGCTGAATATCCCGACTAGCTTGCTACGAGGTGGATTCAGCTAGACGAGTTTCATCTTTTACGCCTCGCACGAAACCGATTAAAAAATGTGGTTGGAAGTGGAGATAGGTTATCGTGCAATTGGGCCAATAATTGCGCTAGTAAATTCAGCAAAAACCTCTCGTAGTCCATGGACTGATGCTGGCATTTAGCCGGATAGTCTTCTTGCTGATAGTCTCAACGACTGCTCGGGCAGGTACATACTTCACGCCAAGGCTGAAAACGGTGATAGATCCATCACTTAAATCAATCAAATTGTTCATGCATCTAACCGAAAAAATATGTTATTCCCCCTTTTTTTTCTGAAAAAGGTGAAATGCTTGTTAATTTCGAGGGGGGAAAGCTCAGTGAATGTTCAACATCTAGTAATTGAATGGTAGCTATATCGATCATACAGGAGGGTAGCACCTCACTATCAAAAATCAAGGAAGAAATTAAGCAACATTGATCGATTCAACTTGCATCCGTAACCATTTCAATTTCCAAGCAAACCATTTTGTGATGCAATAGGTTGCGAGGCCAATTAATGGTTTAACCACGCGCCCAAAATATTCAACTCCGTTCCGGTTCAATCAACAGCTGGGCAGACAGATTGTCTCCCCAAAATTACGACAACTAGGTCACCAATCATCTGCACTACAATACGCACAAGAAAAATCAGATGTCTGCTGGTCTGCAATCTCCCTGCACATGATCGATCTAGATATTTTGCAGCCCATTCCCCTGCACTTATGCAACTAGTTCGATCGATCGTGCACTTTCTTCTAAGATAATGAGAAGGATCATGCGTGACAGGATGAGAATCACATGGCGGAGGAATTAGTTTGGCGAGTGAGCATGGGAAAATCTGACTCGTGAGCTGGGGCAGAGCAAATCATGCATACTAACGAGAAGGATTGGATCGAACCTGGGCTCCTAATTAGGGAGCAGGCATCCGGCAAACAGATGATCGCATGCCGGCTTAGAGGCTTAATCTCTTGTTAATTAGTACAACCTCCAGCCAACCATTTAATGGGATAATCCCTGGAGTCTAGGTGTTGGTGTTACTGAAACATGAATGGTTTGTGATTTTTGTTTTCTTCTTCAGGTAGGAATGAGAAAAATAAGATCGAAACTCCCTTGTTCCAAAATCTACTGCTTATTAAAATCTAATTTTCTTTGTTATATAGAGATCATATTGGTAGTTTTTTTATGAATTGTTTACACATTATATTTTATAACTATTACTTACTTTTTCTTTTGCAAAATTTCACTGCATCAACAGTAGTACAAAGAGACCTAAAAGTAATAAAAATTACAAATAGATCACGGGACTATCCTAACGACGACTACAAACACTAGCGTGAGCCGAAGGCACGCCGCCGTCATCGTCCCTCCATCACCATGAAAAGCGTGTCGTAATATATATACAGGAAGTCGTCGTGCTAATGTCAAAAAGGACTAGCGTACTAGAGCAGCAATCATCACCAATAATAACAAACGTAAATCGAAAGAGACTAACATAAAAATAAACCAACGAAAATAAAAACGAACAAACTCTCGAAAGATTCGCCGGACAAACGACTACATGTGTCCCCCTTGACGCTAGAAAAACAATCAAGGTTGCTAAATTGAAGAGCGCGTAAAACATCCTCCATTTTAGACCGGCTGGAAGAAATCTATGCTTACATAATTTCTTATTTCATGCGGACCAAGGTATTGTTGCTTACATTGTCGAGTAATAAGGACATGCAGGATCGCGGCTCTTCCAAGCTCGAGATCACAAGATCTACATTATAAATACGTTTGAAGCTCACCGACTGGATCACTCTTGAATGACATAAGCACATATACATATTCAGATAAGTAGAAAATTACGTGTATGCAAGCTGGCAAGCTGACCGGCTACTGTTAAACAGTGGTTTGGTGGAAACTGGCTCGACGCATCTGGTGCGTGGCCTATCACATATATATGGGTACCAAAGGGTATAATACAGATACAGTTATAATTGTGTTATAAATATACAGTCTAACACCCTCCCTCAATCTTAATTGTGGCCTGAAGTAGTCAGTAAGTTAAGATTGCGTCTACAGCCTATGAACAACGGGAGAGCCAACGGTTTGGTGAAGATATCAGCAAGTTGATCTTTGGAGGAGATAAACTTGATCTGCAGGAACTTCTTTGCAACACGTTCTCTCACAAAATGATAGTCAACTTCGATGTGTTTCGTTCGGGCATGAAATATCGGATTCGACGCGAGGTATGTAGCACCGATGTTATCACACCAAAGGACAGGAGGCTGACTATGAGAAATCTTCAACTCTCGAAGAAGGGACTGGACCCAAATAAGCTCAGCAGTAGCATCAGCAACCGCCTTGTACTCAGCTTCAGTGCTACTACGAGAAACCGTAGCCTGTTTCCGAGCACTCCAGGCGATCAAATTAGGACCAAAGAATACTGCATATCCCCCCGTGGATCGCCTGTCGTCTGGATTACCAGCCCAGTCCGCATCACTGAAAGCCGAGAGCACACCAGAGGGTGCCGGCCAGAGATGCAGTCCATATGAAACAGTGGACCGAACATAGCGGAGAATACGCTTGACAGCAGTCAAGTGAGGCTCTCGAGGGGCATGAAGATACTGACAGACACGGTTAACTGCATATGAAACATCAGGTCGTGTGATGGTAAGATACTGAAGAGCCCCAACAAGACTTCTGTACTCAGTAGCACCATCAGCAAAGAGCAGAGTACCATCATCAGCAGAGAGAGACGCAGTGGAAGACATGGGAGTAGTAGCAGCCTTACAATCCAGCATGCCAGCACGACGCAACAGATCCTGAGAATACTTCTGCTGAGAAAGGGCAAGACCATCATGTGGATAAGTGACCTCCAAGCCAAGAAAATAATGAAGTTTGCCCAGATCCTTGACATCAAAATCAGAACTGAGAGCCAGAACCAAACGATCAGTCGCCGCAACAGAGGAGCTGACAAGGATGATATCATCAACATAGACCAGAATGTACATGGTGACTTCTGGCCGCTGAAGGATGAACAATGAAGTATCAGCAGTGGAGGGAACAAACCCATGAGCACGAAGCGCAGAACCCAGACGAGCATGCCAAGCTCGAGGAGCCTGTTTGAGACCATACAACGCTTTCACCAAGCGACAGAGGTGTTGAGGGCGATCGGGATCAACAAACCCAGGAGGCTGACGCATGTAGACCTCCTCCTCAAGAACACCATGCAGAAACGCATTCTGAACATCCAACTGACGAAGGGACCAACCTCGAGTAACAGCAAGTGAAAGGAGCAGTCGAATCGTGGTTGGCTTGACAACAGGACTGAAAGTATCCTCATAGTCAAGACCGTACCGTTGCTTGAAGCCTTTAGCAACCAGCCGAGCCTTGTACCGCTCGATAGAGCCATCTGCATGCCGTTTGACCTTGAAGACCCATTTGGAATCAATGACATTAATACCTGGGTGAGGAGAGACCAACTGCCAGGTGCCATTCTGACAAAGAGCCTGAATCTCGAGGTCCATAGCAGCACGCCAGTGAGGAATACTCATCGCTGCTTGATAGTGTCGGGGTTCAGCAGTAGGATCGGACTGCGCTTGAGCTAAGCAGGCAGCGATCCATGCAACAGTGTCGTCGGTGCGTTCCTTGGGCCGATGAATACCACTTTGACTGCGTGTATGCGGACGAGGCGCAACAGGGGCGGGGGGGGGCTCATCGACGACCTCATCGGTAGAGGGGGCGATGCTGCAGGAGACGAGCTCCCAGGCGGAGGCACGGACGGTGGCGAGACCGGCCCAGAAGGCGTTGGCGATACGGTCGGGGAAGAGGCCGGCCCAGGTGAGGCAGGCGGTGGTGACGCCGGCCCAGGAGAGGCGGGCGGTGGCGACGCACGCGGTGAAGACCGCGCGGGTGGCAGAGGAGGCGCAGGTGGCCCACGGCCAGCCGTCCGCACAGGCGGTAGAGCAGCTGGGCCAGACGGAGCCGGAGAGGCGGCCTCGGGGCGCGTGTCCGCTGCATGATCCATGCAGCGATCGACGTCGCAGCCAGCAGGAGCAGGTCCGGACGACTCAGGTTCATGAAGGAGCTCGAGGCAAGCGCCACGTCCGGTACCTGCACCGTGGTTAGGCAATAACACATGCGAATATACAACATCCTCAAGTTGGTCAGGCGAGACAATGTAGTTATGAGTGGATGTAGACAACGACGGAGAGGATGGCATATTCGAAAAAGGAAACAAAGTTTCGTCAAACACGACATCACGAGAAATATATACTCTATTTGTTGGAATATGGAGACACTTGTACCCTTTGTGAAGAGCACTATACCCAAGGAAGACACACTTTTTTGGAGCGAAACTCAAGCTTACGACTGTTGTAGGGGCAAAGATGGGGCCAACAAGTACAGCCAAAAACTTTAAAGAAAGTGTAGTCAGGGAGTTCATTAAACAACAGTTCAAGCGGTGTCTTCATTTTTAACACTCGAGTGGGAGTACGATTAATCAAGAAACAAGCAGTGGTAAAAGCATCACTCCAAAACCGAAAAGGCACGGAGGCATGAGCAAGAAGTGTAGGCCAGTTTCAACTATGTGTCGGTGCTTGCGTTCGACAGCACCGTTTTGCTGATGTGTGTGTGGGCATGATACACGATGAGATATCCCAAGCTTATTAAAGAAAGAATTAAGGTTGCGGTATTCACCCCCCCCCCAATCCGACTGAACATGAATGATTTTATGCTTTAGGAGTCACTCAACATGCAATAGAAATTATAAGAACACGTTAAACACATCAGCTTTGCTTTTGAGGAGATAAAGCCACGTAAAGCGACTGTAGGCATCAATGAAACTGACATAAAATTTATGAACACTGACAGAGGTTTGGGCAGGGCCCCATACATCTGAAAACACAAGCTCTAAAGGTGTAGTAACAACTCGAGAGGAAGACACAAACGGTAACTGATGACTCTTTCCTTGTTGACATCCATCACAAACGGCTAAAGTTTTATTACTAGACGAAGTAGGGAGCTCATGTCGATGCAAAACATGGCTGACTATGGGAGACGCAGGATGACCAAGCCGAGCATGCCAATGGGACACCGACGTGCGTACAGCGTTGAAGACCTCCGGCGTAGACGGCGCCTCCAAAGCATACAGGCCGTGATGTATGCGCCCGCTAAGCAGAACCTCCCGTGTGACCCGATCCTTAACAAGGAGATAAGACGGGTGAAATTCACAAAACACGTCATTATCACGAGTAAACTTACGAACAGATAGTAAAGGACGAGTGAGACACGAAGAACATTATGAAGGCAAAGCCGACGAGATGAACTAGACAGAAGGGAGGCCTGACCAACATGAGTGATGGGCATACCTGAGCCGTCAGCGGTGTGGACGTGGTCGTGGCCGCGGTAGGGCTCCTGCGCCTGAAGATGACCAGCCGCGTTGGTCATGTGCTCCGTGGCACCCGTGTCGAAGTACCAGGCGGGGTCGATCGGGTACGACGGGGTGTACCCTCCTCCGCCGGAGTAGCCACCGCCGGAGTAGCCACTCTGCTCGGCGATGGCGGCCTGTTTCTCATTGCCGCGCCCGTCGTTGCCGATGCCAATGAAGTCCTTCTTGAAGCGACGGTGACAACGAGAGGCGTAGTGCCCGTGGATGCCACAGAGCTGGCAGTCGACATTGGGGCGGCCACGACGATCGATGGACACAGGAGGACCACGGGGCTGCGGCAGCGGAGGAGGCGGGCGACCACCACCTCCCATGGGCGGGCCAGCAGGGGGGCGTGGCTGTTTGTAGCCACCAGGAGCGGCCCCACGGTAGACCGCGTTGGCGTGGGGGTCGCCTTGCAGCTCAGCGTGACGGGCGGCGACGCGCTGCTCGGTGAAGAGGGGTCGCGAGTACAAGTCCCGTGGGGACATGGGCGTGTCACGGCCCCGGACCGCCTCAACCAGGTTGTCGTAGTCGTGGTCGAGGCCGCGGAGAACAAAGTCCGTGAACTCCTCATTGCGAAGAGGCTGCCCGATGGCGGACAGAGTGTCGGCAATTGTCCTGATCTTGTTGAAGTAGATGTGTGCCGAGGAGTCGAGCTTTTTGCACTCGAGGAGTTGTTGGCGAAGGGCCGACGCACGAGCCAAGGAGTTGGCGGAGAAGCTGTCCGCCATCGTCGCCCAGACGTCGTGAGACGTGGCAGCAAAGACGACTAAGCCAGCAACACCTTCGGTCAGCGACGATTGGAGCGCGGAAAGGATGGCCTGATCCTGCGCAACCCAGGTGCGGTACGCCGGGTTCTCAGCCGAGACCCGGGTGCCGGTGGTCGTGACGGCGGAGACGTAGCGGGGCGGGCACGGGTGACTCCCATCGACGAAGCCCTCAAGGTGACGACTGCGGAGGAGGGGGGATCTGCGCCCGCCAATACAGGAAGTTATCCTGCGAGAGGCGCACCGTGATGAGGTGCGTGAGTTGGTAGGGACCAGTGCTCGGACCTTCGGTGACCGGGGATCCAGCAGGGGCGGCGACATCGGCCCCGGTAGAGACGAGGGGCGGCGCTGCAACCTCGACTGCAGCCGAGGAGAGGCCGATCGACGGCGAGGCCGAGGGCACCGATGGCACCGATGGGGGCAGGGGCGGTACCGCACTAAACGGCACCAGCGGCGCCGACACATAGGACGGCGGCGGCGGAAGGAACCCGGGGGCGAACTGCGAGGCGCCGAGGTACAGGGGGCGCGAGGTTGAGGACGAAGCCATCTGGCTTGTGGTGTTGGCGGCGAGGATCGCCGCGAGCTGCGGGGGAATCATGGCAGGGGACGGCGAGGAGCCGGGCAGGGCAGCGGAAGAGGCCGAGGACGAGCCAGAGGAGCTCATGATGGCGATCTTGGCGGCGGCGGCGCGACCGAGAGAGGCGGCGGCGGCCAAGGGCAGGGGGCGGCGGCTAGGGTTTCGAAACCTAGTCTGATACCATGTTAAACAGTGGTTTGGTGGAAACTGGCTCGACGCATCTGGTGCGTGGCCTATCACATATATATGGGTACCAAAGGGTACAATACAGATATAGTTACAATTGTGTTACAAATATACAGTCTAACAGCTACTATACCTGAACATAAAATTTTCGCAAAAGCTAGCTCAACATAGAGGAAGAAGAACTACTTATAATACTTACTAATCTCGTAGATAAGTAAACTAAAAATAGAAGTGGGCTGGCTAGAGCAATTATAGGAAAAATAATTAGAGAGTTCAACGAAGAAGAGGGTTGCAATGCTGTTCAAGTCCAGCGCATAATAATTTAAGTAGTAGACACGTCGATGGATCGCCTGAGTCAAAGCCGTGAGCAATTATTGAGCCAAAACTAATCTGCCGATGGATGGCTCGCTCACGAACTCTATCCGCGGCGGCAAGATTCCTCCCCCCTACTTTTGGGTATCTCCAAAGGCCAGTTAGACCCCTGGAACAAACCTAATTAATTCCTCCCATGATAAAGCGATCAGGTGCAAGGTCGGTGTGCCGTTTCGCCATCCGCATAATGCAAGTCAGAGCCAGAAAGAGAGATGCATCGATCGGGAACTTACTCTGCGTAAGAGCATCTCCGGTAGCATTCTTAGAACGCCGATTCAGACGTCTAAATTAGCTCCGGGCGTCTAAAATTTCTGTCAAGTCGTGTTTTCTGTTTTCGTTTGAATTTGGACCAACTTTGGTTCGGACTTTTCAGGTCATTCCTAGGATCCTGAAAACGCCGGACGAAGCGAACTCGGCGAAAAAAAGGAAGCGGCATGTGGATCCGTCCAGTCAGCAATGGAAGTCGAGTCGTCGTCGTCCTCGGAACCCCGCGAAGACCACGCGTCGCCGCAACACCGCACCACCGCCGCCCCCTCGGCTCCCACGACGGACCGGCGGGCAATAACTTCCCGTTGTTTCCGCTTTTTCCGCCCTCGCCGCTACACCCCTCCCGCCCTCGCCGCCAGCCTCGACCTATAAAAGCCGTACCCCTCATCAGAACTCTCCATACTCTCTCACAGCCCCCGAACTCCGACGACATCCATACTCCGGCAAACTCCGAGCTCCCCCTCCCCACACTTCACACCATGGGCGAAAGGTACCCCTGTGACCCAGCGGCGGTGAACGGCTTCGGCCGCCGCACCCTCCAGCTGTGGGAGGCCCGCATGTTGTATGAGGCGGGATACATGACGCCGCCGGACATCCGCCTCCCAACCGGTTGGAAGCTCAGCGCCCGCGGGATCCCTATTTCGCCGCCCTCGAAGCCCGAGGAGCTCGACGACGAGATCCAGGCGGCCATCACCGCCATGGAGGACCTAGACCTCGCCGAGGATCCGGACAACCACGCCTTCTGGGAGCAGCACCTCGTCCACGGCTCGCCGCCAAAGAGGAACAACGCGGCTGGGCGCCGCCACTGGTGGAGCGCTCCCGGGAACAACGCGGCTGGGCGCCGCCACTGGTGGAGCGCTCCCGGGCACACCCTCACCGCTGTGCTGGAGCACATCCACGCCGGCAACGAGCCCCGTCCCGGCTTCCCCCGCAACCTCACGCCATCTTCAAGGGCGAGGCACCATCCTCTGGCCAACTGGCTGCCGAGGAGGATGGCCAGCCTCTCCTCTTCCTCCTCCGCCTCGGCGACACGCTCCTCCGGGTCCGCGGCGGTGAATTCGCCGCCGCTCCGGCCGGTTAAGCGGGAGCCGGAGACGCCGAGGACCAGGTCGTGCGGCATCGTCATCAACGAGCAGTGCGCTCCGTCGCCGCCCACCGGTCGTCTTCGCCTTTGCCAGCCGAAGCCGGAGCCGCGGGACTGGGCGGTGCCCATCGACGAGGATGCATACGCCGTCAAGATGGTGGTGGAGCAGTCCCTCCGGGACTCGGTGCCGCAGCCATCGGTGGAGCCGTCCTCGCCGGACATCCTCTCTTGGTCCAGGGCGGACTGGGAGGAGACGGAGCGGTGGCGCGTCCATTTCCTACAGCAGGAGGCCGAACGCCAGGCCTGGTCTGGCCGCGTTCTCGCCTACCAGGGCGCGTCGCTCGTCGTCCTCGACGACGATGACGAGGCCGGCCCCTCCTACCAGCCCTGGAGGTGCGGCAACGCCGGCCAGAGGAGCTCCCGCCCGCCATAGCCGCCGAGCGACGGCGATGACGACGACGGCGAGGACGATGGCACGGCCGATCCCGTCTACACGTCCTTCTACGGCAACCTCGGTATGTAGAAGCGGTGACGGTATCAGCGAAGGCGACGACGGCGACCTTCTTTTTTAATGTTTTCAGTTTACTATTTAGTAATATAGTTTTAATTCGATGTAATCTGCCTATATTCGCCCAAGTTTAATAAAATCTGTCTAAATTTGCCAAATTCGTCTAAATTTTCGCCGGACGCGAGAACTCGGCCTGAAACGCGAGTTGAAAACTCGATGTTTTTAGGCCGGAATCAATTTTCGTCCGACGCAAAGTTGGTCCGGATTTCGGCATGCAATCGTCCAATCGAGTGGGAGTGGGGATGCTCGATGAGACAGCGAAAGGGTTTCACCGGTCGTTGACAGTACTACAACCAGAAGACAGGCCGGACTTACACGCGCGCGTGCAGTGTAGTGCCGTGTAGTGCCGTGTCGTGTGGCGCATGTATGGCTGCTGCTGTATGCTGATGCCCGCTCGGCGAACAACAAGGCCGGGTCACGAGCGGAGGCCGATCGACGGCGAGGCGGCGGTGAGGACCGACGACGATGACGACCCTGGCATCGCCTTTTCTCTATCGTTCTTGTCGCCGATCCCGACGTGTGTGCCTCAAGAGTCACCGCTGATCTGTGATCTGCTGGGGGTCAAACAAATTAGTCTTCGTACGTGTGTGGCTCGCAGTCTGGCAGGCAGCTGCGTGCAAACCCAAACGCCTCTCGGCCATGTGTTAACGTTGCTACGGCACGTCGCGTCCAGATCGACAATCGTCTCTCCCCGGAGTCCAAACGCCAGATCGCCGAATAATAATTGTATGGAACCGGACGGTGTAGAAACGCCAATACCTAGTCCGTCGTACGTACTATGTACTGTAGTACTAACTTTGCATCTTTTTTTCTGAGTTCCAGACTTTCAGTGAGTAGAGGTCGTCTTGCGAGGAGTTGCGACAGGTGTGGCTATCATGACCTTTTTTTCCCAGTGAGTATGGGTTCATTAATTTCATGAAACTTCAATTTCAGTGACTAGTTAGGGCTGCATTGTCTAGCAGTGTGTAGGAGTACATACGTGCATGCATGCTTCTCTCTTGAAATAGGCTTTCGTCTCGCTTTATAAATAAAGCCACACGACCAAACTGATACAAAGTGATGAGGAATTTCTCTACAAGCAGACCAAAGATAAAACAACTAAGCCTAAGAAGCAACTAGCTTGCCACCAAAGAATTCGAGACTAAAAAAACCGGAGCTCCACGACACCGCCTCCAAGAAGGTAACGACGCAAAAAGCGATGCCGCCGCCGAGACCACAAGGGTCTAGGGTTTTCACCCGGAGCTCCAATACGGCAAGGGTAGCCACGACGACGCCCTCAGGAGGGTCACGATACCCGCAGGCACCGCCGTCGTCGGCGCCGAAGCGTAGGGATTTCGCCCGGAAAAACTCTCGCCCCATTTGGTTCCTCGGGCCACCGATCCCCGAGCTGAGCTTCTAGCACGCGACCTGGGCGCTGTCACCACCAGGAATCCCCGATGCCTGCTCCAAGCCATCCTCATGGACCAAAGAGACGCGCCATCACCACCGCCACGGCATCCCGCCGCCAAGACAGCCGTGCAGTCCACCTTCCGGGGCCGCCGCCCCGGCATCCATGAGCTCGCTTTCGTGTACCATGGCGCGTTGTGTGACCTGCGAGGAGGAATAGGTAGCCAGGTAGGACACCGGAGTGCGTGATGGAGGGGTTAACCTCTTGGGTGCCCGATCTTCACGTATCTCGTGGTCAAATCGATGGGAAAGCGAGGGGAAAGGGATAAGGTAGCGGAAGCGAACACACACCTCGCGAAGAACACGATGAACACACGCAAAACTCACACGATACAAGGCCGATTGCTCCCGAACGGCGGCCACCGGTCCGATAGAATCCTCGCAAGGAAAGATCGGTCAACGTGCTCCCTCAAATCCACATCGGAGAGGGAAGAACACCTTGAGGAGGGTCTTGACGACTTGGGGGCGAGAAACCGAGAACCCAAGGCCTTGTTCAACGATGGATGCGTGATGCAAAGTCCAATCGAGGTTGGTGACGATAGTCGGTCCCCTTGGTGAAGGGGATGAGGCAAAACTAGAGATTCCACAATGGGGGTTGTCTTTAGTCTATCATCTATGCCTAAGGGATACATGAGGGGTGGGGGCTCTATTTATAGGCCAACCACTAAACAAGGGTAGTTTGGGGATAAAACTAGGGTTTGGTAAGTAAAGGGGGATACATGGGCTGTGGCCCAACTAGTGCGCGCAGGCACTACCAGGAGCGGTAGTACCGGACTTGAGACCGGTAGTACCGCTTGGTCCGCTAGTACCGCTCTGGGACCGGTAGTACCGCTTGCGGTCCTGGGGCTTCCATCGGCGCCTTCTGTTGGTGGCGGTAGCAGGGGGCGGTAGTGCCGTGGCCCGGTAGTACCGGATCCGGGGCCGGTAGTACCGCCGGTGACAGAGAGCATTTGGCTTGCGCTGGTGTCGTCTGTTGCTGGCGGTAGCATAGGGCGGTAGTGCCGCCGGGCGGTAGTACCGGTCGCCAGGTCCGGTAGTACCGCTGGCGACAGAGAGCATTTGGCGGTCTGTCTTCTTCCGCCTCCTCTTCCAAGCCTCCGTCTTGTCGGGCTTGATGTTCCGGGCTTCCTCCCTTGCCTCCGTACTTGTCAATGTGAACCTATCATGCATATGTGACGGAGTATGAAGTAGCATGCCATTCAATAGGGAAGGAAGGGGGCTCGCATAGAGGAACGGATTCACCTTTGGAGTCCATGACGACTTGGTGTAAGTTGGAGACCAAGATGTGGCAACGACCGTAGGTCGGGCTACATCAGCTCCCCCCCTTCAAAAAGAGTCTTCATCGACTCTACATGCTCATCACAAAGTAGAAGCGGTCGAAGGACATCCTTGAACCTAGGGTTCACCATATAGTCGTCCTCGGGAAGAGTGACTTGACAAAACTTCAATGTTCCTTCACCTTCCTTGAAGCCTACAAAGCTCACAACAAAAGCAAAGCAACACTCAAAGCGTAGCCAATTCACGAAGATTATAACATGAGTCCTTAAGTAGAAGGAAGTCACCTTAGCTTGTAGAGATAGCTCGATGAAGGGTAGCCATAGGTAACTCTCTTCGGTTCTTTTTGTCAACATATTGTCCATAGAGGTTGACGTGTATGCATTTGTACCTTCACACAACAAAGACCAAGCAAAATATTTTCGTGCGTGATAGAGGAGCATGTCAAATGAGGCATGTCCATTCTTGTTCACAACACGATTAGCACAACTCAAGTATAGCAAACGGGATGCATATGCAAGGTCAAAGTGCATGGAAATCGTTTGAACATCATCCAAATGTGGAAACTCAAAAACTCCATATAACATAGTAGTGTGGCACTCAAAGCATTGGATCCAAATGTCAAACAACATCTTGTATGCAAGAATAGGAGAATTTGGCAAAAACACACAAGGAAGCATATCCAAAACAAAAGTAGTATGTTTGCAAACAAACCAAATGAAAGAGCAAGTGGTCCTTATGTTTGTTGCAACAACAAGACGAGATTCTTGGAAGCTCTGATGACAATACATGTTCTTAAAGGAATTGTGGTTGCACACAAAACATCGAAAAGGCAAATTGTTCAACATTTTTGTTGCAACACACAAAGCATCATTATCTAAAAGCGAAGAAACATGAATGTCACAAGGGAAGATAATACCATTAACATGCTTGCAATCAAACCATAGGAAAGAGCAATTTGCCAACATGAAAGATGCAAAGCATGCCAAAGGTATCAGAGCTGGGTTCGATCTTGAACTCACTCGTGGGATGCTCTCTAGAGCTCTTTTTGTCAACTCGTGCTCAACCGAGGTTGACATTCTCGTGCGGGTACCTACACACATCATATGTAAAAGGAAGAACGTGTGTGCATGGTAGAGATACACATCATCCATCATGACGTATCTCTTCTTGTGCACATCACCATTAATTTCAATCAAGTATGAAATAGATGCATGGTGAGTATGCAAGTGGGGAACATGCTTATCATGGCCATCATCAAAATCTCCAAAAATTGAGAAAGCTATGGGGGCCATCTCATTAGAACGCATATGATCAATATTGTTGCAAGCAAAACAAGTGAAATGGCAAGCATTCATCTTATCGCAAGCAACGGGAGAAATTGAATGACTAGCATGACAAGGCAAGTCCAAAGCAATTGGAGGATACACACAAGATGCATAGCATGGCATGTTTATGGCAATGATATCGCAATCAAACAATTCCACATGATCAATATTATGCAAAGACAAAGCATCACATGGGAATATGGATGAAGCATAAGTAATGTCACAAGTATCATCCATAGCATGCATATCCTCACAATTCATCATGTCCACTAGTGGGATCATGGCATCATCAACACCCTTATTGTTACCTTGGTCATACCTCTCATATGAAGTGGGTGTTGTGGAAGTAGTGGTCTCCTTGTGGACGACTTCGTCTTCTTCATGTAGCAATGGCGTCGCATCATCGTCGTGCACCATGTACATCTTCTCCAATTGAGGCATCATTGCTTCATGGCTTGGCGCGTCTTCATCCATGGAACCTAGCATAACACAAGAGAACACACTAGAGGTAGAGGGTAAGTTGTTAGAATTCGAAATGGTCTCACTTGACCTATCAACTACCACTCTCAACTCACTAGTAGTATCGCTCATGCCCTCCAAGTGGAAGCACTCAATCTCACATAAGGTGGAGTCACTCGTCTCACTCTTGTTCTCACTCAAGTGGGCTAAGTGGCTCTCATACTCACATGGGATTGGTACCACATCATCACTCAAGCATATGGGGGTAGGCTCGGTTTCCTCAACTCCATGCGCCGACTTTGGTGAAGGGAAAATCCCATGCTCACCATTCTTGACCTTGTCGCCTCCAAGGTTGGATGCCATAAGATGGGCATCATTTCTCTCCTCCATGGTCGAAGGGAAAATCCCATGCTCGACCGTCTTGTGGTCATCTCGTAGTAGTGGTGGAGGTAGGCTCATGCTATTCAACTTGGCGAAGTAGAGGTATTTTCCTCGTTCATGAGGTCTTCAAATGCAAGCGTAGTCGTTGAAGCTTGATGGCGTGGACGAAGGCTTGCTCTTGGTGCCATTTTGGTGGTGGCACAAGAAGTGGAAGGTGCCTTGTGATGGTGTCGACGGAGGTCATTGGCGTGCCTTGCCGTTGGTTGATGTAGGTGGCGCACTTGGTCGTCCATATGACGCTCACGGCGATGGCCCTTGACCTTGGCACTCTTCCTTGTAAGTTTTTCTAATGAGCGCAAAGCATCATTAGTCTTGGCGACCATCCTCATGTTTTTGTTGAAGTCGGTGTCCATGTCCTTCTTGAAGTTGTGGAGGTCTCTTTGGAACTTGTCCATTTGATGATGGACCTTGGCGCACTCGAGTTGGAGGCTCCGTCTTGGTCGGTGCGACGTGAGGAGCTTCGCGTTGTCGTTCTTGAAGTCGTCCATGCTTGGGGAGTTGTTGTTGTAGCACTCCACGTCACCCAAGCATGTGGAGCCATTGTTGGTGTAGTGCTCCATCATGTTATCCATGCTTGTGGAGACATATGCATGGTGGCTCATCGTGGATTCTTCATAAAAATTATCCTCGGTCCTAGAGTCCCTAGACATGATTTACAAGACCAAGCGGTGTATATGGAAGTGGTAGAGGGTGTTAGGGATACAACGTCAAACCTTACTTTACCTTGGAAGATCGTATCGTGCAAGTGGCCACACTTGAGAGAAATAAACCAAGCAAAGTGAAGTTCACGCGGAATACCAAAACCAACTACTAACCAAAAAACACACACACAAGGCCTATGGTGGATAGGTATGGAAAGTGGCATGTCAAGAAACAATCCGAAATCAAGATGTTGTAATGGCAAGTAAAGAACCACAATGATCACAAAGCAAACAAGTTAATCCACAAGATAGGAAATATGTACAAGGAAACACACACGGTGGGATAAATGGGACTTGTGCGACGGAGAAAGTGAGCTAAGAACCAAATGATTACCTAGCGAAGACTATAAGCTCGTGTCACACAAGTACAAGGAGAGACGCTAGTTCGATTGCACAAAATTGGTGGGCTACAAGATATGCACAATAAGTACCACCTATATGATGTTCATCGAGATTGCGCTTCCTATTCTATGAGGCACATGTATACTTCTTTCTTTTTCTCTTTTCCCTTTTCTATTTTTTTTCTTTTTCTTTTTCTTTTTCTTTTCACTTGCCACTTCCTTGTGCCAACAACTATACAAGATAACTATATGAGATAGCGCTCACACGTTTGCTCGGAATCTACAAGGTATCAAATGTGCATAGCCCAAGCAATCATAAGAGGAACTAGTCTCAATAGGTGTTTGTTGCTCGCAAAGTTAGTGGGGTTCACAAAGGAATGCAAGTGGAGAAAAGTCGTGGAATGTTTATACCTTTCGTCGACGATCTTCACCCTTTATTGTTGGATTCTGCCTTGCTCACGGAATTTGGATGGAGTAGATAGCATGAACCACGTGGATGATGATGTAAAGCTCCTTCTCCTCTTCGAAACGAGCTAAAGAACACCAAAATCCGAGTTCGTATGCAAAAGTTATGCCCAAAACGGTGAGAGGCTGAAATCTGGAACTTGCTGTTTTCTTTCTGTCTTGGGCGGTAGTACCGGATTTTGGTACCGTTGGGCGGTAGTACCATAGAATTGGAGCGGTAGTACCGCTCGGGACAGAGAAATCCAGATCTGACGCGATTTCGCGAGTTTGGGGCGATTTGGGCGGAAAATTTTCATGGAAAACACCAAATCGACGGGGGAAATCAAGGAATTAGGCTATAGGAACGCAAAGGAAGGTAGATCAACAAGTTTAGCAAGTAATCCACGGATCAAAACCTACCAAAACGCACTCAAATCACAGATCGATCCAAAACACGAATTGGGGCTATTTTTGGTGAAATTTTCGAATTTATGGGGAAAAGACCAAATCGATGAGAAATCCGTGGCAACCAAAAGCTGCTGATACCAGATGATGGAGGGGTTAACCTCTTGGGTGCCCGATCTTCACGGATCTCGTGGTCAAATCGATGGGAAAGCGAGGGGAAAGGGAGAAGGTAGCGGAAGCGAACACACACCTCGCGAAGAACACGATGAACACACGCAAAACTCACACGATACAAGGCCGATTGCTCCCGAACGGCGGCCACCGGTCCGATAGAATCCTCGCAAGGAAAGATCGGTCAACGTGCTCCCTCAAATCCACATCGGAGAGGGAAGAACACCTTGAGGAGGGTCTTGATGACTTGGGGGCGAGAAACCGATAACCCAAGGCCTTGTTCAACGATGGATGCGTGATGCAAAGTCCAATCGAGGTTGGTGACGATAGTCGGTCCCCTTGGTGAAGGGGATGAGGAAAAACTAGAGATTCCACAATGGGGGTTGTCTTTAGTCTATCATCTATGCCTAAGGGATACATGAGGGGTGGGGGCTCTATTTATAGGCCAACCACTAAACAAGGGTAGTTTGGGGATAAAACTAGGGTTTGGTAAGTAAAGGGGGATACATGGGCTGTGGCCCAACTAGTGCGCGCAGGCACTGCCAGGAGCGGTAGTACCGGACTTGAGACCGGTAGTACCGCTTGGTCCGGTAGTACCGCTCTGGGACCGGTAGTACCGCTTG
Organism: Avena atlantica; assembly: GCA_910589765.1. Classification (NCBI taxonomy): domain Eukaryota; kingdom Viridiplantae; phylum Streptophyta; class Magnoliopsida; order Poales; family Poaceae; genus Avena; species Avena atlantica. Next base: position 366,186,621 of record OU342733.1, read on the forward strand.
CGGTCCTGGGGCTTCCATCGGCGCCTTCTGTTGGTGGCGGTAGCAGGGGCGGTAGTGCCGTGGCCCGGTAGTACCGGATCCGGGGCCGGTAGTACCGCCGGTGACAGAGAGCATTTGGCTTGCGCTGGTGTCGTCTGTTGCTGGCGGTAGCATAGGGCGGTAGTGCCGCCGGGCGGTAGTACCGGTCGCCAGGTCCGGTAGTACCTGTTGGAGATATGCCCAAGAGGCAATAATAAAGTGGTTATTATCATATCTTCACACTTATGATAAATGTTTACATACCATGCTATAATTGTATTAACCGGAAACATTAATACTTGTGTGATTTGTAAACTAAAATAAGAGTCCCTAGTAAAGCCTCTTGTTAAACTAGCTTGTTGGTTAATATATGATCATGGTTTCCTGATCATGAACATAGAGATGTTATTAACAACAGGATCATATCATTAGGAGAATGATGTGATGGACATACTCCTATAGATAAGCGTAGCATAAAGATCAAGTCATTTCAATATTTCAATTGCTATATGCTTTCTGATACATAGTAACCTAATTCCTTCGACCATGAGATCATGCATATCACCTTTGCCGGATGGATGCTTTGATGACATCAAACACCACACCGTAACTGGGTGGCTATAAAGTTGGCATTGAGTGTTCGGAAAGTATTGGTTGAAACACATGGATCAAGAGTGGGATTTGTCCATCCATATGACGGATAGATATACTCTGGGCCCTCTCGGTGTAATGTCATCCAATTAGCTTGCAAGCATGTGACTGGCTCACAAGGGATCACATACCACGGGAACGAGAAAAGAGTACTTATCGGTAACGAGGTTGAACTAGGTATGCAGAGATACCGACGATCATAACCTCGGATAAGTAAAGTATCGTGAGACAAAGGGAAATTGGTATCGTATGTAAGTGGTTCATTCGATCGCAAAGTAATCGTAGAAATATGTGGGAGCCATATGAATTTCCAGATTACTCTATTGGTTATTGTTCGGAGAAGTGTCTCGATCATGTCCGCATAATTCACGAACCGTAGGGAGACACACTTAAGGATTCGACGTTGTTTGAGTAGTTATGGTATTATGAGAAAGAGACCGAATGTTGTTCGGAGTCTCGGATGGGATCCGGGATATCACGAGGTGATCCGGAATGGTCCGGAGAATAATATTCATATAAGGAAAGTCCCGTTTCGAAGTTCGGAAATGATTCCGGTGTTTTCATCGGGAATGTTCTAGAAGGTTCCGGAATGTCCAGCACTCCGGGGGGGAAGGGGTACATGAATGTGTCATTACATATTGGAATGATTGCATCATGTACTAAGTGTTCTTGCTGTTCCAAATAAAGGATTAAATTGAATCCTAAAACTGAAAAGTCAAATGGCCAGCTTAAAAGTCAAACGACTAAAACAGGAAACTGTGGGAAACAAGCAAGAGGAGGTTGAAACCGACTTTGGGGAGGAGTCCCTCCTCTCCAAGCCGGCGCGCCACCCAAGGCCGACTTGGGGAGGGACTCCCTCCCCTTGTCCGCCCCTCCCACCTATAAAAGGAGGGGCAGGGCCTCCTCCTCTAGACACACAAGTTCCTATCCTCTAAATCTAAACCCTAGCCACAGCCTCCGGTTTAGAGCCGTTTTGGTTTAGAGCTTCTAATTTCCCTAGCCTTCGGATTAGAGCCTTCTAATTGGTGTGTCTAAACCCTAGACCACTAATAGTTCTCTCTCATACTCCACCATACTCGCTCCGGCTTAAGGCGAAGCCCTGCGGGATCTCCCCTCTACTTCCGGTACCACGCCGTTGTGCTGCCGGAATCACGAGGAGAGTGCTACAACCTCCGCTGCCTGCTGGAACAAGGGAGAGGAAGGTCTTCGTCGAGTACCGAACGTGTGACCGACTGCGGGAGCGCTGCCGGAACGCAGCGCCGGAAGGATCGTCTGTGCGATCTTGAGATCGGAAAGAGTACGACTACATCATCCACGAGAATCTGCTCTCGTTAACCGCTTTGGAATCTTCGAGGGTAAGTTATTCCATCGACTCGTTGCTACAATCTAGTAGATAGATCTTGGCTTGTTTGTTTGTATGCGATAGAAAATTTTTGTTTTCCATGCTACGAACCCCTACAGTGGTATCAGAGCCAGGTTTATATGTAGATCTGTTGCACGAGTAGAACACAATGGTCATTGTGGGCGTTGATGCTTTTATTGTCGATTGCTTCTTGTGTACTTTGCATCTTGCGGTATGTTGGGATGAAGCGGCCCGGGCTAACCTTACATGACATCGTTAATGAGACTTGCTCCACGCTTGACATGCAACTTGTATTGCATAAGTGGCTTTGCGGGTGCCTGTTTCTCCTAGCATAGTTAAGATCCAATTTACAACGGGTGATTAACAATACTAGTATCAATGTTGTGGTTCTTGTTCGTAAGTTAGAACGACACTTATTGAAAGCCCCAAACCACGTAAAACATGCAAAGAAATTAGAGGCGTCTAACTTTGTTTTGCAGGGGTGTGCAGTGATGTGATATGGCCATGATTGTGATTATATTTGATGTATGCAATGTTCCTTATTGTAAGTCGGCAACCGGCAGGAGCCATATGGTTGTCTTTAATTTCTGTTAAGACCCGCGTGTCTATTCAAAGTAGTTGTAATAGTTGAAGCCGGTGGACGACAACCATGGAGAGGCATCATTGACCTTGATGCAATGCCGATGACGATGGAGATCATGTTCGTGCTTGAAGATGGAGATCGGAAGCACAAAGAAGAAAGGCCATATCATATCACATATTATGAATTGCATGTGATGTTAATCCTTTATGCATCTTGTATTGCTTAGTAGACGACGGTAGCATTATAAGATGATCCCTCATGCACATGAATTTCAAGTCATAAAGTGTTCACCCTTAGTTAGCACCGTTGCTAAAGCTTGTTGTTTCGAGGCACCACGTGATGATCGGGTGTGTTAGATTCCGCAAGTGTATACAATGTGAGCAAGCCAGATTTGCTCATGCAGAAGCTAAGGTTTGATCTTGACGAGCCTAGCATGTACAGATATGGTCTCGGAACACGGATCACCGAAAGGTAAAGCATGACTCATATAGTAGATATGATGAACATGTTGATTGTTCGCCATTGAAGCTACATCAACTCTCGTGATGATCGGTTTTGATGTGGTGGATTTGGTTCGTGTGATCACTAAAACAATGTGAGGGATGTTGTTTTGAGTGGGAGTTCACCTAGATTAATTTAATTATTAATTAGAACTCAATTTATCATAAATTAAATCAAAGTGAATTTGCATAATTGTTGTAGTCATTGGCATCCGTTTACCACCTTGCGCTTAGTTATAATTGAGATGATAGAACTATAGAATTCTGGTTAGTTACTTTACGAACTGGTATCGTATTGTTTTGAAGTGTTAATCTAAAGTTTAAAAGTCCTATTGCAAACTTTCAGTAAGTTTTGGTTACTCCATGAAGTTTAATAATTGGTATTAAAACAAGAGTGACAATTCCAAGTGTTAGTGTATTAGTATCATGTTTGTCTCCATGATTCTTGATATTCAAAGGATTGTCTTAATATCAAGGTTATCTAGGATCTGAAAGAGTTGTTTCAGAAACCATGATGTGTGGAAGATATTGTGATATCTGAAACGAAGTTTTGGTTGCAACATGACAGAGTATAATATGGCAAAAGTCATGTTCTCATATTTGATGAGAATTTGCAAAGGGTTGGAGACACTAGTTGTCCTAATCCACCAAAAGGTTTTGGATAGCAACATTATACTCACGATTCATCTTTATAAGATAAAAGTAGCTTGATCATGGATAATTCCATGATAAGGGTGAATATTTGATGTAGGTAAAATATTTACTACACTAAGAGATTACTAAAGAAAGGAATTTGAAAGAACACCAAACATTTGATGATGGTGATCTACTTCAAAGTGCAAGTCCAAAGACATTGGTATTTAATTATACACGCTTTGGATTATGTGTCATATGTATGACTCCACTATTGATGTTGATAGATTCTTTCAAACAGAAAAGGAAATACTGAAAGAGAATCTCATAAGTATATGGCAGAAAAGAAAAGACTAGAATTGTTCAGCTTAAGTATATAGATGATATACATGTTATGGCTATATTCTTTGCTTATTAAACAAAGCGGTTCTTAAGTATTTGATACTGAATTTGTTGGTGTGAATCGTCATACGAAACAAAAGAATTCATGAACTACAGTGGCCTAAGTAACTAGCAAAAGAATATGTGATGATGTTCATCGAGAACAAATAAAGGGTTATTGTGTTGCTCGTTAAACATCAAAGCTTGCCTTCAAATATTTGTTTTATCAGGTATTATGAGAACAAAAGGGTTGTTCAAATAATTGCCGTAATCCATAAAAGATGGATGATTCACAAATCTCGTTGGAGAAATCACATCCATAAAACTAGTGCTAAAAATGTCGAAAGACAAATTGATTGATAGATCACTTAGGAAGTGACATCGCCGTTTAAATTATATTTTAAAGAAAACATGAAGAAACTCCATGTGGATAGAATTTTGGAGTCTTTTGATTTTGATCACATGACGCTTGTGAAACTTTCCTAGAGATAATTAAAACTTCGTTCATAGGCCAAAAGGGAACGAATGACTAACTTATTGGAACTTGTACATATTGTTGTACGAAGTTCATTATGTGTAGTCAAGAGCGATGGATTTCAACTTCATATGCTTTCTCCGAAAATTTGAGTGAATATATGAATATTTACTTAATAAAGGTGAAGTATGAAACATTTGAAAAGTTCAAAGACTTTCAAGATGAAGTGCAAGATCATTGTAACAAGAATATAAATAGTTTATGATAAAATCATAAAGGAAGATATTTGAGTTACAAGTTTAGCATAATACCTAAGATTTAAGAAATCGTTCCGTGGATTTGCATGTCCCGAAACACCATAAGAGTATGGAGCATTCGAGACATGTAATTAAACCTTGTTTGACATGGTGAGATCAAAGGTGTAATTCATAAAATGCCATTATATTTTAAAGATTAAAAGCTTGAGATACTACCGTTTTTCCACTGAAAAGAGCTTCATCATAATCCGTTGAAATGACAACATATAAAGTTATGGTTTGGGATAAAACCCAAGTTGTCCTTTCTTAAAACATTGGTATGCTTTGCATAAGAAAGATGTTTGCAACCAAAGTCGGATGAACCTGTCTTTGTATGTTATTTCGAATAACTATTAAGTATTCCTTCATAACACCAGAGACAAAAGTGTTTGTCGCTTAGAATGTCAAGTTTCCTTGAGAAGGAATTTTTCGTGAAAAGTAAAATGGGAGGACAATAGAACTTTGATAAGGTTAAAAGAACCTTAGCTATATGTGCAGAGTTGCGCAGCGCCGAAAAGTGTTCCGGAGGCAGCAACAATGCTCATGGCTCACGTACCTCAAAGATTGTGGTCACGGAGATCTAAGTTCCTATTGAAACAAGTAGGTCGGGTAAACAATCAAATACCAAGATTTGAGGGTTGAATCATTATTTGAGAATAATGAACCGACTACATGCAAAGAAGCGATGATGGGCCCTGACTCCGTCAAATGGCTTGAAGCCATAAAATCCGTGATAGTTCCATACATGAGAAATCAAGTTTTGAACTTGAAGGACCCTCGAGAAAGGTGTAAGACCTTACAGTTGTGTTTGGATCTATAAAGAAATAGACATGAATATGGTCGACATGTTGGGAAAGGGTTCACAACAATGTTCAAGGGTTGACTATGACAAGATTTGATCTTTCATAGCGATATTTAGTCTAGACGGATTAATGTAGCAACCACGACATATAATTTTGTTATGTGTTGGATAAACAAAACAAATTCTTCTAATAGAAGGGTTACCTAGGATGTGTGCATGACACAGTCCAAAGGGTTTTGTTAGTTCAAAGTATGCTAAATGCATATGCAAACTTCAATGGTTGAAGTAAGCATTACGGAGTTGGAATCTTCACTATGATGAAACTGTTAAAGGAGTTTAAATTCGTCGGAGATAATGAAGATGCTTGCATTTGCAAGAAATTAAGTGGGAGCGCTAAGACATGTTTCTAATACATTATGTGGAAGACATATTGTTGATTGGAAATTATGTATCTTTTATTAACACAAGATAAGAATTTCATCTCGATGAAAGGCTTAGGCAAAACCCAAATATTTAGCATCAATAGGCGCTAATATGGTTGTGCCGAAAGTACATAGATGATGTATTGAATGAGTTCAATATAGAAACTACAAGAAAGGTTCTTGTCGCATAGAAAGGATTGAATGAGTTCAATATTAATGATATATTCAAGTGTATTGACGCTTGGTAAGTGAAACAAAGATTCAAGTATAGATTGATACTTGATGTATGAAGTCACAAAGAGTATTTATATCATTTATGCTGTGATATGTACAAATCCAGATATGTCCTATGCTCTAAATGATGTGAGCATATACCAGAATGATTCATAAGATGATCATTGGACAATAGTAAGGATATTCTTATGATCTTTTGGAAGAACTAAGAATATATTGTTTGTAGAAGTGACAAATAGATGGTTAGTTCATTGTAAAAGTACTACATTGATACTAGTTTTGTCACAAAGTACAAATTAAGTTTATCTCAATCTAAACTAAGGGTGGCACAATATAATGGAAAGTAAGTTCCATAATGGATTTGGATGAGTTCCAAAGTTAAGACATTGTGACAGATACTACAACAAAAGGCTAAGTATATGACTGCTATTATAGCAGCTAAAGAGGGCATTTGGGTCAAGTAGTTTGTTATCAAACTAGGTGTAGTTCATAGCGGGATAATACTATGAAGATATATTGTACGACAATATTATCAACATGTTTTAACCCCAAAGAACTAAAGGTCTCACCAAAGGACCAAATTTATACAAAGCCATCTCATTAGAGAATGAGTGATGCGTAGAGACGCAAATACATGCAATTACACACAGACCTAGAAGTGTCAGATCCGGAGATCAGTTGACCACTAGCAAACGTGTACTTACAACACCGGAAAGCCATAGGTGTTGAATACACAAAGGTTTGAAACTAGATTATTGACTCTAGTGCAAGTGGAAGACTGTTGGAGATATGCCCAAGAGGCAATAATAAAGTGGTTATTATCATATCTTCACACTTATGATAAATGTTTACATACCATGCTATAATTGTATTAACCGGAAACATTAATACTTGTGTGATTTGTAAACTAAAATAAGAGTCCCTAGTAAAGCCTCTTGTTAAACTAGCTTGTTGGTTAATATATGATCATGGTTTCCTGATCATGAACATAGAGATGTTATTAACAACAGGATCATATCATTAGGAGAATGATGTGATGGACATACTCCTATAGATAAGCGTAGCATAAAGATCAAGTCATTTCAATAGTTCAATTGCTATATGCTTTCTGATACATAGTAACCTAATTCCTTCGACCATGAGATCATGCATATCACCTTTGCCGGATGGATGCTTTGATGACATCAAACACCACACCGTAACTGGGTGGCTATAAAGGTGGCATTGAGTGTTCGGAAAGTATTGGTTGAAACACATAGATCAAGAGTGGGATTTGTCCATCCATATGACGGATAGATATACTCTGGGCCCTCTCGTTGTAATGTCATCCAATTAGCTTGCAAGCATGTGACTGGCTCACAAGGGATCACATACCACGGGAACGAGAAAAGAGTACTTATCGGTAACGAGGTTGAACTAGGTATGCAGAGATACCGACGATCATAACCTCGGATAAGTAAAGTATCGTGAGACAAAGGGAAATTGGTATCGTATGTAAGTGGTTCATTCGATCGCAAAGTAATCGTAGAAATATGTGGGAGCCATATGAATTTCCAGATTCCTCTATTGGTTATTGTTCGGAGAAGTGTCTCGATCATGTCCGCATAATTCACGAACCGTAGGGAGACACACTTAAGGATTCGACGTTGTTTGAGTAGTTATGGTATTATGAGAAAGAGACCGAATGTTGTTCGGAGTCTCGGATGGGATCCGGGATATCACGAGGTGATCCGGAATGGTCCGGAGAATAAGATTCATATAAGGAAAGTCCCGTTTCGGAGTTCGGAAATGATTCCGGTGTTTTCATCGGGAATGTTCTAGAAGGTTCCGGAATGTCCGGCACTCCGGGGGGAAGGGGTACATGAATGTGTCATTACATATTGGAATGATTGCATCATGTACTAAGTGTTCTTGCTGTTCCAAATAAAGGATTAAATTGAATCCTAAAACTGAAAAGTCAAATGGCCAGTTTGAAAGTCAAACGACTAAAACAGGAAACTGTGGGAAACAAGCAAGAGGAGGTTGGAACCGACTTTGGGGAGGAGTCCCTCCTCTCCAAGCCGGCGCGCCACCCAAGGCCGACTTGGGGAGGGACTCCCTCCCCTTGGCCGCCCCTCCCACCTATAAAAGGAGGGGCAGGGCCTCCTCCTCTAGACACACAAGTTCCTATCCTCTAAATCTAAACCCTAGCCACAGCCTCCGGTTTAGAGCCGTTTTGGTTTAGAGCTTCTAATTGCCCTAGCCTTCGGATTAGAGCCTTCTAATTGGTGTGTCTAAACCCTAGACCACTAATAGTTCTCTCTCATACTCCACCATACTCGCTCCGGCTTAAGGCGAAGCCCTGCGGGATCTCCCCTCTACTTCCGGTACCACGCCGTTGTGCTGCCGGAATCACGAGGAGAGTGCTACAACCTCCGCTGCCTGCTGGAACAAGGGAGAGGAAGGTCTTCGTCGAGTACCGAACGTGTGACCGACTGCGGGAGCGCTGCCGGAACGCAGCACCGGAAGGATCGTCTGTGCGATCTTGAGATCGGAAATAGTACGACTACATCATCCACGAGAATCTGCTCTCGTTAACCGCTTTGGAATCTTCGAGGGTAAGTTATTCCATCGACTCGTTGCTACAATCTAGTAGATAGATCTTGGCTTGTTTGTTTGTATGCGATAGAAATTTTTTGTTTTCCATGCTACGAACCCCTACAGTACCGCTGGCGACAGAGAGCATTTGACGGTCTGTCTTCTTCCGCCTCCTCTTCCAAGCCTCCGTCTTGTCGGGCTTGATGTTCCGGGCTTCCTCCCTTGCCTCCGTACTTGTCAATGTGAACCTATCATGCATATGTGACGGAGTATGAAGTAGCATGCCATTCAATAGGGAAGGAAGGGGGCTCGCATAGAGGAACAGATTCACCTTTGGAGTCCATGACGACTTGGTGTAAGTTGGAGACCAAGATGTGGCAACGACCGTAGGTCGGGCTACATCAGTGCGGCAGCGACACGGTCACCGAGGGGACTACCCTCGATCACCGTAAGCGATTGCCGACCGAACGCGGCCGCAGAGACACACCAGGCCTGGAAAGACCCGGCCGGGCCCGGATCGGGCCCGTGAAGTCTCCGCCGCCACGCTACAACAGGTAGACTGCGCCGCCGCTACCAACCTGCTCCATCTGAACCACCCTCTCCAACTCCCAGAGAACGACCAGCGAGCGCAGTGGGCCCAACCAAGCCCAGATGGGCTATGTAGGGCCCCGATCTGGGTCGACGGTGCATTGTCCAACCGCCGTTGCCGCGTCGCTCTGCCACTCGGTGTCACCATCCCGCCACCAAGCCAACACGGGTCGCGCCACCACCACCACCCGCAGGCAGGAGCAGCGGACGGGCCGCCGCCGCCGAATGGCTGCTGCAGCCGCGAGCTCAGAGAACGCCGCCGCCTCCATCAGTGAGTGAGACCGCCCTGGCGTCGCCCGCCGGCCGCCGCCGCGCCAGGACCTTGCCGCCCCCGCCGAGACGCACCGGAGCCGGGGAGATCTCCGTCCCGCTCGGAGCTCCGCGCAACGGGTAGAGGAGGACCAGCCGTCGCCGGCACCGCCCGGGCTTTGCCCGGCGGCGACGGCCAGGAAGGGAGGAGGGAGGGAGGAGGGATGCGCGGGATTAGGGTTGCCCCCCTCAGGTCGCACGGGAGCGACCGAGTAGCGGGCGAAACGTTACCACCCGACCCTGAGTGCTACAACCGTGCATGCATGCTTAGACCTGTGTAAATTTCTGTTCGAGGGAAGACCTCAGTGCAGTTGGACTAGGCGTATTCCAAAATAAATATACAGTATATTCTTGCTCCACGTATAGCTGTATATATATTCAGCGACGGTGTTTTTACTGCCGACAGGCTAGTGTCTTGACTTCTGACGGAGCCAGCTGATTCAAATAGAGTTCTTTTCCTAGTTGACCATCTCCCCATTGACTTGTGAGGGAGCTATTCATTATTTCTTCCCATGGAGTGGGATATAGTTAAGTCACATTCATTATAGTGGTTGATTTTTCTCCATCGAATATATATTTATTTGAAGTACCGTCCTCGTGCGAGGAAAGAAAATACAAGAACAAAATAAACTTCAGACGTGCGCTGGCTTGGATAAAATTCAAAAATAGATGTTGAATAGTACAGAAAAGAAACATGGAAAGCGGATACTAGACATGTTTTTTTTTTTTTTTTTTTGAGAACTGGATGCTAGACATTGATGGGCGACATGGCCGCAGTGATCTATTTACATTGGAGTCAAGAATTTCCGGCCCACCAAAGGGAAGTTGACAATTGTTATGCCTTGCCGCCTGAGAGCAAAGAGGTCAGCCCGTTTGGCATCTTCCGCATCCGCTTACAATTTCTGTTTTTTCGAAAATCCATTCATCTATTAACAATCGTGAACAACAGTATAAAAAGCTCTAATAATAATAATAATTAAAAATAGATCTTTTGGAACACCGCAAGGACTACAAACACTAGCGCGAACCGAAGGTGTGTCATTTTCCTAGACCAGGCAAGTACTCTTTACTGGTTTCATAATACGTCATTCTTTGTGATAAAACTCATTGGTCAGATGCTTGCAAGCGATACATAATGTGTGCTTAGAGTATAACTCTCTGTCATATGAATGGACAAATCCTAGTCTTGATTCATATAACTCAACAAGTACTTTATGGTATACCCGAAAGATACCTTTATGATAGTCCTAGTACGAAGGATCTCAAAGTATTTTTCTGGTACTAGAGAGTAACATAATATGATGGTACAAGGATCATGATACTTGACATATATCAGCTTTGGCAATTTGAACTTTGTGATACGGTCTAATTGCTTTGCTTAGTTGGGTATGTTCATCACGTTATTTTTCTAATGACATGATCCTGTTATTAATTGACAACACATGTACATGGTTTAAAAACCATAACCATCATTGATCAACAACTTAGACAAGTAGAGGCTTACTAGAAATGCAGTGTTGTTTATGAACCTACTCTAAGTTCCTCTTCAATTGCGCAGACAAAGTTAAACTCACAGAACCAACATGATATACCGGTCTCCCATCTAATGTGAACGCACACGGTAGATGGAAGAACACATGTACGAAACGGGGCCCTTAATCCTTTCGCAAACAGTTGAGGTTTAGGAATCATGTGTGGTAGAGGCTCATTGTGCACCCTTCGATTCAATTCACTAATGTGTGATTGGCCATTTCCTGTTCCTCCATATGCGAACGCCTATTCTCTTTACTAGCGTGTGTTCTTCACTTCTTCCTCATTTTCTGGTTCTGCATTATTTGGTCAATTTTCTTCCAGGAGTAAAACTAGCATGCATTCCTCTTTCTAGTAAATAGTACACGCACATACAACGATACGAACAATTATATTGAGTTGTGCTTGGTGTCCGCGTACAAGATCTGGAGTTTCAACCATCGTACGTGTAACTCCTGACCATCTACGTTAAACTAAGTTTAGGATTCACAACAAGACACTTTACGTGCACGTGTAGTTACAAAATCAAACGACTAGCATCATTCCTGTTAATCCAGGGTGGGGATGCACACAACCATACTTTTGCCGGCAAAGATATCCGACGAAATCGGTGGCAAGAGAACTACTTATTTCCCAAAAAAACAATAATAATACATGCAGCAAACTAGTGCAGTCTTTTGCACCTCCACATTGCATATACGATCCCAATAAAAGGACAATATATCTTGAGCATTCAATCAACCTGAGATACACACTACCATAATTCGAACTAAGTTGGTGCAAAGGGAAGTGCTCTGACATAAGGCAAAGTAGTGTGCAGCCCTCTGCACTTTCTATGGTAATACGATAATGCATCGTCCTTTCTGCATATATGATCTCGGTGATTGAAGGACGAGATATCTTGAGCATTCAACAAGGCGACACTAGCTCGTTACGAACGTTTATATTGCATTCAATTCAAGGACGATCTACCTTATTCTGAGGTGGTATATAAACATGGTGAAAAAAACAAAAATACAGTCTCATTATGGCCTCTAGGAATCTAGTTCATTTCACTAGGGAGGAGACAAGGTGTGTACTCCCTCCGTTTCATAATATTAAAACGGGGGAGTAGATGTTAGAATCGTTTGCATGTACACGGTACGTTAGAAATGCGAGGCACCAGGGAAGAATTAGGCATATTTGACAAACATGGTTGTTCTGCAAGTCCCGCTAACACTAGGCATGGCAAAACTCGTGTCCATCGTGCCACACAAAGCTTGAAACACCTTTCCTAGCATGGTAGGCTCGATGTCCCAAGGACGGAACCAAATAAGTAGTAGGGACCTCCAGCCGCCTTTGCACCATCTAGCCTAGCCGCCACCACAAGATCCGGAGTTCGTTGTTGCACCATATCGATATGTGCTCTGTTCCTGGTCGGTGCCTACCAAGCCACGTCTTCATCCCGACGCCAACCAATGAACATCCGCTAGAATCCACCGCAACCGTAGACCTCGTCGATGGGCAAGGAGGAACCTACCACCGTGTCCCCCTAGACCGTCTCGGATCTTTGCGCGGGTTATTCTTTGGTGGCAGGTGCAAGTAAGAGAGTATGGAGGATCTAGGCAGTGTCCGGTGCTACAGGAGCACACGAACGTTCTCTAGTTTATCTAGCAAGGGTGCTGGTACAATTTTTTGTTCAGAAAATAATGGTGCGGAAACATCAATTCCCATTTTAGGATTATCTCTAGCCCATCCCTTATATTTGGAGAGTAAAATGCATCCCTGTCCTTTAGAGGAGTATATTTACCCCTCTAAAAAAGCGCTTCCTAACCAAACCCTTAAACTTAGCTCCTCAAAAAATTTCTTCTTATTTACAAAAATATTTGTTCATACATACCGATATATAATCATAGATTAGTAGTGCATACATATCGATACAACCTAATACAAACCGATACAATCCAATAAAATATAATGCAATCGGTACATATCGAAACATATGGATACATAGTAATACAATCTGAGACAAACTGTAGTGTTCAAGTTATGCATTAGAACATATAACAAGAATGTTCCGTCTATTCATAGCAATCTACCCTCTCCACTTGTTTTTTCATCAAAGTTCTCCTATTTTTTTCCAAAATTGTTGCAATGGTTGATGAACGCCACTCTCTTTGTATAATGCATCATCAACAAGCCTTTGATGGTTCCATGCAAAATACAACCCAGTTGTCCTCTTCCTCGGTCTATTTAGCGTTTCTTTTACTTTATTTGTAAGAAAAATCCAATAATCCACAACTTCTTCTACTCCATTTACAAGAAGAAAAGGAGGGAATTTTCACCCTTTTTTTATCAAATGTGTTGGTTGTAGGCGGCAATACGGATGCTCTATCTCCAGCAAAAGCTTTCGCAAACCGACCATGTCTCTGCAAACTTGATTTGAGATCCTGCATAGAGACCGGCTCTACATCCATCATTTCCGTCTAGAAATTCAGCCGAGAAGCATCGTGTGGGGTGGGCCGAGGAAACCCTTGACCGTGGGATCTGTGACGATGGGGGCGCACCAGGCTAGCAGTGGCCCCGCATCACCTGAGCTAGTTCAGGCTCATTTGTTGCCACCGCATGTTCACTATGAAAGACTAAAAACTATTCTTGCTTCAAGTGTGATACTTGGTGGTCCTACAAGGGTGATTTTCTACATCTGTGATTGGATAGAGTGTTTGTCACCTGGGCCGATCTATAGAGAATTGAGGCGCACAAGGAGCTAAGAAATATTTTGAGAGAGAGAGAGAGAGAGAGCTAAGACCATCTCCATCGGTGTCCCCAAAGTGTGGTCGCTAACGGTTTTGGATGACCTGTCCACACCAGCCCCTTCCCTCCACACTCACCCCAAATGGCCTCCCAAATATTTTGGCCCAATAAAAAAATTCAAATCCTAAAAATTCACATTAGTTCAAGTCACAAGGATCATGCAATTCAAATCCACGGTTACTAAGATGGGCCCAAAACATCATCAAAGTCCGGCATCCATATTACAACCAAAACCATATAGAGATCAAATGGACGGTGGTGCCTCTGGGTCACCGACGGTGTTGGCTCCTCTGTCGCCGATGTCGCTACTGATGTCGATGCCTCTGTTGTGCTAGCTACCCACATTTCATGCATGATGCGCTCAGGAGCCACCGAGTGGCAAAATTTGGCATCCTCATTTACCATCTTCCTCTTCCTCCTCCGACTCACCCTCCTCCACTTCTTGGGACAACGACAATCACGACAGCATGGCCTAGGCAGGAACGAGAACCATAGTGGCACAACATGCGAGAGAATGGAATGGGGGTAATTTAGGTTGAAAATGGATAAATGGGTATATGGTTTGGTTGTGTGGCTTCCAAGGGTCCACGCATCCGATTCGGCGTGGCTAGAATTGTCGGCGCCCCCAATCCTTCCCCGGTGGGATGTGTCCAACACGGGAGTGTCAGAACATTTTCTAATTGATAGGTGCCAACGCTTCGTCGACTAGCATGCTGAAGATACCTGGTGGTTTAGGATGCTTTACACCCTCATGTTATTCTATTAATCCGGGATGGGGATACACACAACCTTAGCTTTGTCAAGAAAAAATCAGACGAAATCGTGGCAATACTCTATCCTTTTTCGAAAAGAAGAAAACTACTCCTACATGGAGCAAACTAGTGCAGTATGGTTCATAGTCCACATTGCGTATATATACAATCGCGTTAAAAGGACAATATATCTTGAGCATTCGATCAATTCGACATGCACACAATGATATTTTTGCTTAGGAACATATCTGACCAAGTCAGTGGAAAGAAAAGTGCTCTAATCCCTAGCCCCTACTTCGATATGCGCATAGCTTTTTATTACATTATGTCGGTGTCAACACCCGGATTTTTAATCCTAGATGCCTGTTATGCCATACATCGCAATCCCAGGATTACCATTTTTGCGAGACATAACAGAATTAGATACCATAGTACATCATCTGTTACAAACCATACATAAGGTCTTACACAAATAAGGATCTCATGATCCAGTTCTTAATACAACTCAAGCAGCGGAATACATAATAATAATGGTAGCGTACGCGAAGCTCCATCTTCGGGGTCACATGCAATGCTGACGATGGGAGATGATCCTAGTTGTCGTAACCTTCCTGGGGTCCATCCTCCAGGTACTCTTCTTCATAGTCTGACCACGGGAATAGCCAGGGACAAAGCCATGAGTACTCTTTAAATACTCGCAAACTAATACTAACAAGTAAAGAGGGTTTTTATAATAGGACCCTAGGCTCTAGGGTTGTTTTGCACAAGTCAGATTTACCTCTACTAAGTTCAGAAGCAAGAAAGCTAGTTGAAGTTTATAACATCTAAGTGGGAACTTGTATCTCATATCACAACTCTGTTGTGGTCAAGTCAAAGCCTTAATTCATTTCACAAGTCATTTTGAAAACATCTGACGGGGGAACAGTATGGCCACTCCAACTGTCCATAACCGCGGACGCGGCTATTCGAATAGTTTGACACTCTGCAGAGATTGTACACTTTCACCACAACATTCGATACATCTGTCAGGAACAAATCCTGAATTTACCATACTCATTATGCGGATAATCAATCCTAACCTTTCAATTACACGCCCTAGTATAAGCACCTCTCCTGTGAGTTTGGCCTCCCAACCCATGGCCAACTGTCATCTTGGGTACTACACAGGTGGACAATCTTCACAAGGTAGCCTCAGCTCAGACCTTGGTCGTGAGGGAACTAATACTAAGGTATATAAGTTTTCAGTCAAGCCCTACCCAATCTTCGGGTATTGTGGTTTTACGGTAAAATTGGAATGGTATCGCATCCAGACAACCATCAGTTTTATAAAGGGGCTAAGGCTCATGCCTCAACATTTTCATCACCAAAATCATGTGATGGTCGAAAACACATGTCAAATCATCTCAATAGAATGATCCATCATTCTAAGGTTTTCATAACCATTTTCACCAAGTATTCCCATCTAAAGTTGATCAAGTTTTATGCTTAGCACTAGCATCTACAAGTGGGGTGAGCACTAATGAGGGGTGGTAAACAAGTGGAGTTTTAACTAAGTTCAATCTCATGCCTTAGGATGACATCAAGATTATCTAGCTTAGGCCAAATTTTATGCTCTTTATGCAACCTTCAATTATCTCCCTAGAATCTACAAGTCACTTAAGTACACTCTAAGGAAGTAGCTTTGATAAATAAATAAAGAAAGAAAGCTTGCAACTAAAACTAGGATTGCGTATCAAGTGGGTATGATCACATATGCTTAAGACATATAGTGGGCATGGTAACAAGCAAGTATTTGCTTGCACAATTGCAAGTATAAGTTTGCATAGGTCAACTTGATTAGTAAGGCTTGCCTTGTGCAGAGCAGTGGTTGAAGTTCTCCTCGGCTTCTTCTTCGTAGTATCCTCCTTCCTCCTCGTATCCTTGGTCGGTACTAGCGTCTATAAATAAATACGATGTACACAATCACCAAACAATACTTAATTACTTGCAATCATCACACAAAAAGGGTCCTATAGATGATCTAGCATCATCACTAACATTACAAGATTAAGGCTTGGTTTAAATCCTTTTATTTTTTAGAAAAGTAATTTCTACTCATTGAAAAACTACTTAAGATTTAATATTCTCCAAACCAAACATGGTATCATGTTGACACATGTCATCACCGCATATTTTAGTCCATGGGAATGTGATTTAAAGTGGTGTCACAATTTAATAAGGTTTTACCCTTTTATTTTAATTAAATAAGTGACTAGAAATTCCTATGTGGCATTCTTTTATTACTTGGTCATTATTTCTGTATGTAAACCTATATATTTTTATATATTATGAAAGGTATGGTTAAATGTGATTTTTGAGAGTTGGAATCAACTCAAAAGCTATTATGGTTTAAATTTGAAAAATGTTTAAATGCAGAAAAACTTCTGCCTTGTTATTTTTACCAAGGATGATCCACAGATCCAAATGACTTGAATCCAACGGGCTTGGATTCAGAATTTCAAGACCTTTCTAACAAAATTGGTTTAATTCAATTTGGTTTACTGAATCGATCTGGTTTGATTTTTGAATCTAGGTGCAGAAGTGTGTTTGAAATAAAATGGAAAAGGTTAATTTCAAATGACTAGACTGCGCGGGAAACGATACTGGGCCGGCCTGCTAAGCACAACGCTTATGCGGGCTGGTTAAGTTGCTGTCCCCACGCGTCAGTGAGACGAGGGCGTGCGAAGCGGTACGGGGCAATGTGAGCCGTGGGATCTTGTTCTAATCTAACGGCTGAGGGTCGTCGTCCACGTCGGGCAACACCAGCGAGACTGAAACCTAACGTGGCAGGTGGGGGTCGTTGGGGGCTCACCGGGGCTCTGGCGAGGGTCGGAGAGGCGGGCGAACGACGAATTCGACGACGGCGAACCTCCTGGTACCGGTAGCTTCTCCTGGGGCGGCTCCAATCGCTGGCCCCCTTCTTCTCCAGCAGCGGCAGGCTCCGGTGAAATTCTGGCGAAAAGTGCTGCGCGCCTTGCTCCGGGAACAGGTTGGAACGATCAGTGAAGGAGGGGGAGTGAGATGGTGTGCTCAATTCGGCTGGGGGTGGTCTCTATTTGTAGTCGTGACGACGAGACCGAACAGGATGGGCAGGCGACGGTGGCGACATGGCTACGGGCTGCTAGAGGCATGGCCGGCGATGGCGATCGCTTGGTGGTCTCCTGGCGATGCTCTACGGCTTTAATGCGCGCGTAGGGGCGGTGGAAATTGGTCTGGAACACGCGATACTCTGCGCGGCCGAGGCGGCGTCTTCGACGGCGAGCGGTGGCTGTGAGGCATGGGTCGGCGAACGGGGATGTCTGGCGGTCTCCTGGGTCGGTGGTGATCGTGTATGCACGCGGCGAGGGCGGCGCGCGGTCTGTGGGCGTGTGTCGAGGGCGGCGCTCTGGCGCATGCTCGGCATGGTTGACAGAGGCACGTGCGCGACGTTCCTGGGTGCTCTGGTCGGTCTCTTCAAGGCAGGGCTGGTCGAGAGGTGGCGGTGAGGCATGGGTGATCTCCCAGACAAGGATGGCACGGCTAGTTTCTCTCCTAGCTTGTTGTCTACACTGGGGTGGCAAGATGAGCTTCGGCTGTTCACCATTGATGGCATTGCCAAGCTTACAGTGATTCTAGATGTTTGCAAATGAGCTAGATGATCTACTAAAGCCTAGTTGCAACCAGATAGGGAACAAGTTAGGCTGCAATCACTGCTCACAATAGTGTTTGGATTTTGGAAGATTTGTATCTGCAAGGTGTTTGATGAAATGGCCGCATGAGTTCAAGTTTTGAATTTTGAAAAGATTTTTGGTGGGTGTGCTAGGTTGGTGCTAGTGAGTCTGCAGATACTTGGGTTTTGAAAGTTGAGCTTGTTTGAGTGGTTTTTGAAAAAGTGGAATCTTCCCATATGATAAAGATTAAATTTTGAATTGTCTTTTAAACTATGCATTTGAATGTTTCTGGATGATCACAAAGTGGGCGTTGCTACTTTGTTAGGAGTACTATCAAGGGGTGCAAAGATCCAAACAAGTTTATGTTAAGTTCTGAAAGTTAGGGACAACCAAAGTAGACATGAAAGTTAAATTGGTCAAAATGACCATTCACTCATTTAGCTTTGTTTTGATTTATTTGTCTTTGGGAAAAGTTTGGGAATTGTTTAGATGATGTTTATTTCACCTAAGAATCCATTTACAAGCAAAGAAACACACAAACAAGGTGGTTTAAAAGATCCAAATTGGAATGCATACACACATGCATGCTTTCATATTTTTATTTATAAAAGTTTTTGTTAACCCTAATTTTGATGATTAGAGTTTGATGATCCAAGCTTAGTATTTTTGGGATGTTACAGTCGGTAGCTTATGGATCACACAATATCTCAACATGGATCAACAATCATAAAATAAGAAGTATGAAGCACATATGCACCATCAAGTTAATCTACTGGCATGCCACTAATCGCACTAGTTAGATAAGTCGTGCAACAATTTGCAAGCGACTACACCTAAAAGTATTATGTCCTTACTATATATACGGTCTCGGTGAAGGACGAGATATCTTGAGCATTGAACAAGACGACAATAGCTTGTTGCAAGCATTTATATTGCATTCAATTCAAGGACAATCTCTTGTATCCTGAGGAGGTATATAAAAATGGTGGAGAAAACAAATGTATGTCTCATTGTCGTCTCAAGGAATCTAATTCGTTTCTCTTGGGTGGGGCACTAGGTGTGTACTAAATGTTAGGAGCATTTGAACTTACAGGTAGGTTAGACATGCGAGGCACTAGGAAAGAGTTGGGCATATGCGACAAATGTACCCGCTCTACGAATCCCAATGATAGAAGGCATGGCAAAAGATGCAGCCATCACTCCACATGGAGCCTGAAACACCTTCGCTAGTGCGGTAGGCTCGATGTCTAGGCCAGTCCGGTCTGGTATGCAATGACAAAAAAATAGAGACCGTAAACGGCCTTTGCACCATCTGGACTAGCTGTAACCAATAGATGTGGATCTCCATGTAACACAAGATGTAGCACAAGATATAGCACAAGATGTGGGCCTAGATGAGTTGGGAAGGCTTCTCCACTGCCATGAGCATCAAAACTTACATGGGCTGTAGAGCGGATGAATTTTTTTCATTCCATGCTTGTGACGAGAGCATTGACCAATTTTAAAGTTGCCCCTTGCCATTTTTATACTTGGTTTACTCTGCAATTGTGACTTTGGTTTCAACCTGATCATGTATCGCTATTAGCTAGTACCACTGTCAATTTAGTTCTCTCGTTCACTTGCGCTCAACCGAAGCTGGTTCAGGCCGGGTTTGCTGCCACTCTCTAGTCACTGAATCAGTTAACGATCTGTTTGGTAGGTGGTTTAACAGTTTTGGAAATGCATCCAGGGGTAAAACTCCTCCCCTTCCTTGATTTGGACAATTTGGCGATTTCGAAATAATGATTGTTTTTTAGAATAAAAGAATTCGTGATCCTTTTGTTCTGATTCAGACGGTTGGGCATTGGGTAAACTCTTGGTCGATTTCTGTAGAGAGTAGGAAAGCAAAGAGGAAATGTATCTAGGGGTAAAACTCTTCAAACAGGTACTGTAGCAAGGAAAATGATACGGTTCATCTGGGGGTTCGCCCGACTCGCGTTCCCCGGTTCCTAGCGTTGACGCGTGTACTACTGCTCGCGTGAGACATGGTCGGTGTGTGGGTCCACCACGACCACCTTATCCCCACGCACGTATCTATTCCAACGTTTCTCTCCCGTCCTAATCCATGGCGCTTCCTGCTGCTCCTCAATGTGCCACCCTGCTCCCTTCCCTCCTGCTGTGTCGCCCCTTCTCCTCCTCGCCGCGCCGCCCTACTCCCTTCTCCTCCCCGGCATGCAGCCCCCGATCCTCCCTCTCTAGTCACCACGTACTCGTTAGGCTGTCCGCATCCCTCGCTACCTCGTACAGGTGCTCCGCCACCGTCTCCACCATCACCATGGCCATCCTCATGCAGGCGCTCCGCGCATCGGCCCTGTGTCGCATGGCCTTCCTCTCGCAGGGCGTCGCCGCCATGCCCTTCCTCTCACAGGGCATCGTCACCATGGCCTTCGTTCCGCTCGCACTTCCTACAAGGGTGGCGGCACTCTGCTACAGGCGGCCATGGCGTCTGCTACAACACTGGCGGCGCTCTGCTACAAGCGGCCATGGCGTCCGCTACAATGGCGGCGATGCTCTGCTACAAGTCCAGCTCTGTTCTGCTACAAGGGTGGTAGCGACATCTGCTACAAGGTCGGCGACGCTCTGCTACAAGCGGCCATGGCGTCTGCTACAACTATGGCAACAATCTGGGACAAGGACACCGCTGCTCTGCTACAAGGAAAACGGTGCTCTGCTACTAGCGACGACGGTGGCATCTGCTACAAGGGCGGCGACGCACCTTCTACAAGGGAAATGGTGCTGTGCTACTAGCAACGTGGCGGCATTTGTTACAAGGGCGGCGACACGCCTTCTAAAGGGAAGCGGTGCTCTGTCGATGCTACACGCGAGGCTCGCCGTTGCTACCTGCATCGTCCACCATCGGCGATTCTACAACCGGCCACCGGCGCTGCTATAAGGTGCTATCGGTGGTGCTACAGCCGGTCACTGGCGCTGCTAAAACCAGCTACCGACGTTTTGCTGGGAGGCTACTACGTGTTCTCCGGCGACGACGACCTGCCATGGGAGGCGGTGGTACTCCGAGCAAACTATTTTCTAGGGGAGAGAGGTAGGTGACGCTGCCAGATCAGGGAGGGTTTGTAGGTGATGGCGTGTGTCTCGCAGCTAAGTGCGACTGCAGAGGAGGAGGCGGATGTTGGAGATCGGGGTCTCGGGGATCAAAGGTTGCATGGTGTGCCCGGTCAACACAGGATTTTGACCTGGGAGAGGACACATGTCGTCCTCTCCATCCGGGGGATCACAGATTTTAATCCCCCAGGGGACGCCTAATATCCCCCCTTTAGCAAATGAAGTGTTCAGCAAGGGTGGCGAGTAGATGCTACCCAAATTGCGGGATGAACACAAAAATGACCAGTGCACATAGCTGCCTCAAAAAGTGCATTCAAAAAGTACAGCTGAACACATTTGATCTTACGATGCAGTGTCGTCACTCCCTTCTTCCCAGCTGTCCCAATATCCCCCGTCCAGAGACCAGATGCACTCGAGGGCCCTCTCGTACATCTCCCTTCTCTGCACCTCTAGCTGATGTTCACCGACCTGCTCCCCCACCCAGTCCATGTACTCCACCTGCCACCGGCAAAAACCAAGCACAAACACCATCAGACATCAGACATCTCAAAGTGGGATGAGCAGAATTGTCACAATTATAGCAATTATGAACCGCCTTACAATCTTGAGTTGCATGCGTATTGACCGCACACTTCAAGCAACGAACAGACATCTCGTTCTTCTAACCCGAGGCAATAGGCACCGGTGCATCAACAGTAACCTCCAAAGCTGCCTCAGCCAGAGAAACATTGTCAACGGTCCCCTATGCCCCATACTGATATTGCGGCTGCTATCCCAAAACCTGAGAAGATGCCCCCACCTGACCAGCGGGATACCCATATTGCTGAAACTGTGGCTGCTGCTGGAGCGACTGCAAACCCACCTCAGGACCCACCTGCAACTGATCCTGCTTCTTCTTCTTCCGCTTCAACACCAGCGCACTCACATTTCCGACCCCGACCGCAAACTGCTGCGACGGCACCCTCTGCTAGATAATTGGTGCCCCACCCGATGGATGGCCACGGTACGACGACTGGAGTGGCTGCAAGGCGAATTGAGGTTGCGACACCGGGAAGTAAGCTCCATGTGGCGACTGAAACAACAGCTCCATCCCATGACTGAAGCGAGCCGGTGGCAGCATCCTGGGCGGCCCGGAGAACGGCGGTGGCCCATGGCCAAAGGCAGGCGCAGACGTAGACGGCATAACATGCGGGGGTCGTGACCCAGATCCCTGCCCCGGGAAAGCGCCGGCGAAGGGGGCCCCGGAGACGACCCGAGCCTGGCAGCTTGCTGCAGCGACACCAACTGACCGCGAGGGGGGCAGACGAGCCTGCCGGCTGAGAGGGGGCGCGGGGAGTTGGAGCTCGAGGGGCCGCAACACTCGGTGGCGGAGCAACAACAAGCTGCGGTGGCATGGACATGAAGGCAACGTCGAGCAGAACTTGGGCGAAGGAACGCGGTGGAGAAGGAGAGACGTAGGCGATGGCAAAACAGGAGCAGACCGAGAGCCCGATGCATTGCAATCATACAGATTATCCAGACGATGCCCGATCCCAGCTCTTCTCGCTATCGAACTCCACACCGAGCCCGACTCGGTAACCTCCCCACCTGTGTAACACCCTCCGAATCGTCCCTATGCAAGTTTTAGCGAAACCCGCCAAACCCGCATAGAAACGATTCAAAGGTGCCCACCAGGCACTTTCGTGCGGGTGGAAAACGAAGTAATAACATTACACAACAGTCCTCGATGGGACCCACAGAACAGATATATATATAACAGCGACTCAAAGAGTCAAGAATACAGATATAATATACAAGATCCAAGTCACCTTGAAATGATAGAGCGTCCGACTACGGACAAGATGCAAATGGGGCTAAGAGCCCTGAAGAATAACCAATGGCGTCCATAACCCTGCCCAGGCCAAGCCGGAAGGGTAACCCTGCTAACGACGTCGATCTCAACACCTGCTTAACACAAAAGGGGTGCCGACAAAGGGCAAAGGAAAAAGAGGAGCGTCAGTACTGAGGCCAGTACACGGCGAGGCTAGAATTCGGCGGTCCTCGCCTACATAGGTATGGTGGACTGAAGCGGCGGCGGCAGCATGCACTGAACAACCTATAGAGACTCGATACTACTGGCGGCTATCAGAGAGGGGTAAGGAAGACCTATTCGGATCCAACCTGATACTATCATCAAACAAACCCATCCTGGCGTTTCCCCCTCGAGACCAAACGAGGAAGTCAACCGAGGAACTCACACAGTTGGCAGTTTTATTTATTCAGTTATCGTTGCAGCAATTACTAGTCAGGTATAGATAATCATCCTGATAAAGTAAGCAGTGGGCACTTTTAGTTAACCATTCCGTTATAGTTGCGGCACTTACTAGTCAAATACAATCAGCATGAGATAATCCAAAAACCCAGCAGTTGTTGGTACTTTTATTTAGCCATTCCGTTGTAGTTGCAATATTTACTAGTCAGATACAATGGTCGCAAGCGACACTCCAAACAAGCAATTGTGGACAGTATTAATTAGCCATTCCATTATAGTGAAGCTGATTACTAGTCATTATAAAGTCAAATTTATAGCAATAAACTTTAGTTATGCTTGTCTATGGTCGAGATACTGTGCTCCAAGTCGTCCATAACCGCGGACACGGCTTTCAGAAAGTTTTAACCCGGCCGGGGTGCACAAATAGCAACACACACACACGATCGACCTCGGAAAAACCAAATCAAAACCCAAAGAGGCTTTCACGACAGAGCAATCACAAGATTCAGAAATATTTCAGGGGGCCACCCCTTAAAGTAGACCCGCAACGAAGTTAGCTGACTTCGAGACGGACTTAAGGTTTGTGGGGCCGGCTGTAAACGACTGGGAACCCGAAAGTGTGACTAGGCTTGTCGATACCGCGAAAACGGGTCACAATTCCTAAACAGTACAGTGTGCTCCTCGCACAATCGTAAATACAGAAGTAGCATGGCATAAGTACAGGATAGTAATAAAACCTCAAACTAGTTTGTGGCCCCAAGAAATAAGTATGAATCAAGCTCTGGCTAAGGGGGGCCCATACTCCCCGTATGTGGATAGCGCGATAAATCAAGGAACAGGTATCAAGTACTCGGGGTCCTACGGGACACAAATGGGCGTTCGGAAACCAAATGTTATCTATCACCCACCGATGCCTCTGCTTACTTACTTCAATTTTAGTTGTTAAACAGGAATTAAAGTGACGAAAAGTAAAACCATGATCATCTCCAACATCAACATGCGGCATTACTCCAACAACTGTGGCACTTGACGACACGCAACAACACTTGAGCAAGCGACTACGGCGCGCAGGTCCAACTATCTACCAAACAACGGGTAATGGGATGTGTCCAAGGCAATATAAGGCGGCAGGGGATATCTCGGGTACGAAAAACTAGAGCATCGCAACACAGATAGCAATAGATCAACAGGAGGGAATAAATACTATAAAAGTAAGATAGGTAGAAAGGGGAAGATGCTCGCCTGAAAACATTGTCGAAGATTCAACCGAAGATCGGGTCGACACTCGCATCAACTCAACGGCCTTATCCGCGAAGAAACAAATCACTAGAGGAAACACCGGATGCAATATTTAATGCTACAGCAAAAGATCGGGCATGCTGATGATATGAGGCATGGCATGGCAAGGTGCGATGCAATTAGGCCATATTAAGCGAAACCGGGGTCCCGACATTTAATTAGGTGGTTCATGTTATTTAGGTACCCCGCAAATTAAATGTTGTTTAACAAGGCAGGATATATCTCCGATTCGCTACTCAAATTTAAATGAGGCCAATATGAGACTAGATTTGCCCGCATATGGGCCCCATATTTAATTATTAGGTGAATCGGCATAAGGCCCCCAAACCAATGATATGCATGCGAGTATGACAATTTAATATGCAACAAGTATATATCATTTAATAAAATAAGGTCTCGGGTTTGGGTTCACACATTAGGGCTCGGCAGATCTTGGGGTTCCGGGGTTCGGGTTCCGGTCTCAGGGTTCAGGGTCTGGGGTTCATTCTCGGCGGGATTGGATACAGACGGAGAACTTGTCGTTCAGGGTCTCGGTGTCCGGGGTGAAGCACTTGTCATTCCATGGCGATCTTGGCGGCTCGGAGGGGTTCGAGGAATCGGAACGGTCTTCAAATTCCGTGAGGGAGATCATGGCGTCGGTGTGGTCGATCCTGTCGGTTCCACGGTTGTCTTCGGGATCCAGGAAGGAGGCCTTCGGATCCTCGGGTCCGTGACGGAGTACTTGGCGTCCGCGAGGGAGTACTTGGTTCGGCGTTGGGGCGCATTGGGTCCGCCCTGGTCGATGTCGTTCTTGTCGCATTCGCGGTCTTCGGGTCATGTCGACGGTCACGGCGTCCGGAAGACGATCTTGGCGGTCTAGGAGAAGCTCTTGTGGTTCCGCGTCGGCGGCCTTCGGGTTCCGGGAAGACGAGCTTGTCGGCCTTGGGTCCGCGTAGGCGATCTTCTTGCTCATGTAGGGGAACTTGAGGTCTCTCGCGGCTTCGATTATTGTGTCGGTGCCGTCCCTGGCGTGCATGCTCTGGTTAGAACAGCAGGTGGACGCGGACGCGCAGGCAGAGCACTGGCCGATGCGGGGCCCACCTAGACGGCGCCGGACCAGGGCGGCAGGGAGATCAAGGACGCGGCGCCGGGAGACGCTGACAGCGGCACGAGGTCTGCAGGCACCGTGGAGCTCGCATGGGCGGGGGCCACGAGGCGAGGAAGGCACGGGGTAGGGCGCGGCTCGCGGAGAGGCACGGAGGCAGTGAGACGAGGGCGGCCGGAGAGGGGCGGCTCGGGTCGGCGACGAGCGGTGGTTTCAGACGGCGCCAGGGAGTTGAGGTGGTGGGGCGCCGGCGGCCGGCGTCGGGCGGCGTGGAAGGGGCGGTGGAGGAGGCGAACGGCGAGGAGGCGGGGAGGAGGAGAGGCGGACGCAGGCCGGAGAGGCGACGGTGGGCGGTGGCGGCCGCGGACGGAGACGGTGGAGGGGAACGCGGCGGGGTGGCCGGAGCTGAGGGAGGGTGGCGCGCCGGTGGGAGGAGAGCGGCGGGGCCGGAGGAGGGAGAGGGAGCAGCGCCGGCGGGGGCAGAGAGGATGGAGGAGGAAGAGAACAGGGGAGGGGGCGAGCGCGAGAGGAGGTGGGGGTCGGGGCCAGGACGGTGCATGTGTGCGGTTGCGTGCGGGGTGGGTCCCACAGGCAGGAGAGAGGGCCAGGGGGCAGGGCGCGTGGTGTGCGTGTAGGGTGTGTTGTGTGGGGTTGGCTGGTTGGGGTGGGGGAGTGGAGAGAGAGAGGGAAAAGAGAGGGGTGAGTTGGCAGCATATGAATGGTGGGGAGGGGGAAGAGAGGTGAGGTGGCGACATAGGATAGGTTGGGGTGAGGTGGCCGGAGGGTGTGGGTAGATAGGTAGGTAGAAAAAGGTTTTGGGTTGGACCGTTTTGGAACTGGGGTGGTCGTTCGGGTCTATCCGGCCCGTTCGACTGCCCCACTAAAAATAATTAAAAGTTTTATTTATTTTAAACAGTGCCTTGGCAACCCGAAACCGACAAAACAATTAATCCGGAGTCCCGGGTTTAAATTGGAAAACAAGACGGGGCGTTTTAGAAAACAAAAACAAGCTTGCGAAAATAGTTTTAAGCAAACAATGCATGATGATGACGATGCAATGCACAAATACAACGCGATTTTCTAGTAGTGGTTTTGCGGGATGCCACAATTCGACACCACTAACAAAGGATCTCGCCCTCGAGATCCGCCTCATGGTACCGGAAAGGAAGGCCGGCGATCTGAATCTTCTCGCTTCATGTAGATCCTCGCGACACCACTAACAAGAGGTCGTTGTCCATGGTCGTCGAGAGAACACTCCGGGAACAAAAGGTCGAAGACAGAGGTATCAACAAATAAAGCCACCTCTAACTTCGATGGAAAGAGGGAACCGATGCATTCTCGTCCACTTCAATGTACAAAAGCGAATAGAAAGGGTAGTCGGCATGGGGGCCAATCCATCACGCACCCAAACTATTACTCTGCACAATCAGTAGAAAAGAGTGCAACCATTCTCGGAATCAGACTGAAGATCTCGACAAGCGAGGTTCGGAACAAAGGAGTGATGCAGACTCTGCATCGGATCTGGCGTAGATGAGGTCGTCGCATCGGAAAACACCGGAAGACACGAGAAGGAACAAACAGAAGACCACCAGACGAAGGATTCCTCGGATAGCATGAAGACCAGATGTAGCAACACCGTT
Organism: Avena atlantica; assembly: GCA_910589765.1. Lineage (NCBI taxonomy): Eukaryota > Viridiplantae > Streptophyta > Magnoliopsida > Poales > Poaceae > Avena > Avena atlantica. The sequence goes on from OU342733.1 coordinate 366,214,593, forward strand.
ACCAAAGGAGGAAGCGAGACCCTGAAGGTACGACGGAACCCAACCACGAGAAATCCTGGACTCGAAGAGCGCGGATTCAAAACACGTCGAGATAAGAGGAGAATAGCAGAGGGGTAAGGAGTAAAATCAGACCTAATCAGAACTATCCAACCGATTTTTCAAAAATAGTTTTGACACTCTACTTCGGCCGTTAGCTAGGTTATCCTACAGGCTGGACTTGTGGGGTATCGCAACTGCTGAGCTCTGATACCACTCTGTAACACCCTCCGAATCGGCCGTATGCAAGTTTTAGCGAAACCCGCCAAACCCGCATAGAAACGATTCAAAGGTGCCCACCAGGCACTTTCGTGCGGGTGGAAAACGAAGTAATAACATTACACAACAGTCCTCGATGGGACCCACAGAACAGATATATATATAACAGCGACTCAAAGAGTCAAGAATACATATATAATATACAAGATCCAAGTCACCTTGAAATGATAGAGCGTCCGACTACGGACAAGATGCAAATGGGGCTAAGAGCCCTGAAGAATAACCAATGGCGTCCATAACCCTGCCCAGGCCAAGCCGGAAGGGTAACCCTACTAACGACGTCGATCTCAACACCTGCTTAACACAAAAGGGGTGCCGACAAAGGGCAAAGGAAAAAGAGGAGCGTCAGTACTGAGGCCAGTACACGGCGAGGCTAGAATTCGGCGGTCCTCGCCTACATAGGTATGGTGGACTGAAGCGGCGGCGGCAGTATGCACTAAACAACCTATAGAGACTCGATACTACTGGCGGCTATCAGAGAGGGGTAAGGAAGACCTATTCGGATCCAACCTGATACTATCATCAAACAAACCCATCCTGGCGTTTCCCCCTCGAGACCAAACGAGGAAGTCAACCGAGGAACTCACACAGTTGGCAGTTTTATTTATTCAGTTATCGTTGCAGCAATTACTAGTCAGGTATAGATAATCATCCTGATAAAGTAAGCAGTGGGCACTTTTAGTTAACCATTCCGTTATAGTTGCGGCACTTACTAGTCAAATACAATCAACATGAGATAATCCAAAAACCCAGCAGTTGTTGGTACTTTTATTTAGCCATTCCGTTGTAGTTGCAATATTTACTAGTCAGATACAATGGTCGCAAGCGACACTCCAAACAAGCAATTGTGGACAGTATTAATTAGCCATTCCATTATAGTGAAGCTGATTACTAGTCATTATAAAGTCAAATTTATAGCAATAAACTTTAGTTATGCTTGTCTATGGTCGAGATACTGTGCTCCAAGTCGTCCATAACCGCGGACACGGCTTTCAGAAAGTTTTAACCCGGCCGGGGTGCACAAATAGCAACACACACACGATCGACCTCGGAAAAACCAAATCAAAACCCAACGAGGCTTTCACGACAGAGCAATCACAAGATTCAGAAATATTTCAGGGGGCCACCCCTTAAAGTAGACCCGCAACGAAGTTAGCTGACTTCGAGACGGACTTAAGGTTTGTGGGGCCGGCTGTAAACGACTGGGAACCCGAAAGTGTGACTGGGCTTGTCGATACCGCGAAAACGAGTCACAATTCCTAAACAGTACAGTGTGCTCCTCGCACAATCGTAAATACAGAAGTAGCATGGCATAAGTACAGGATAGTAATAAAACCTCAAACTAGTTTGTGGCCCCAAGAAATAAGTATGAATCAAGCTCTGGCTAAGGGGGGCCCATACTCCCCGTATGTGGATAGCGCGATAAATCAAGGAACAGGTATCAAGTACTCGGGGTCCTACGGGACACAAGTGGGCGTTCGGAAACCAAATGTTATCTATCACCCACCGATGCCTCTGCTTACTTACTTCAATTTTAGTTGTTAAACAGGAATTAAAGTGACGAAAAGTAAAACCATGATCATCTCCAACATCAACATGCGGCATTACTCCAACAACTGTGGCACTTGACGACACGCAACAGCACTTGAGCAAGCGACTACGGCGCGCAGGTCCAACTATCTACCAAACAACGGGTAATGGGATGTGTCCAAGGCAATATAAGGCGGCAGGGGATATCTCGGGTACGAAAAACTAGAGCATCGCAACACAGATAGCAATAGATCAACAGGAGGGAATAAATACTATAAAAGTAAGATAGGTAGAAAGGGGAAGATGCTCGCCTGAAAACATTGTCGAAGATTCAACCGAAGATTGGGTCGACACTCGCATCAACTCAACGGCCTTATCCGCGAAGAAACAAATCACTAGAGGAAACACCGGATGCAATATTTAATGCTACGGCAAAAGATCGGGCATGCTGATGATATGAGGCATGGCATGGCAAGGTGCGATGCAATTAGGCCATATTAAGCGGAACCGGGGTCCCGACATTTAATTAGGTGGTTCATGTTATTTAGGTACCCCGCAAATTAAATGTTGTTTAACAAGGCAGGATATATCTCCGGTTCGCTACTCAAATTTAAATGAGGCCAATATGAGACTAGATTTGCCCGCATATGGGCCCCATATTTAATTATTAGGTGAATCGGCATAAGGCCCCCAAACCAATGATATGCATGCGAGTATGACAATTTAATATGCAACAAGTATATATCATTTAATAAAATAAGGTCTCGGGTTTGGGTTCACACATTAGGGCTCGGCAGATCTTGGGGTTCCGGGGTTCGGGGTCCGGTCTCAGGGTTCAGGGTCCGGGGTTCATTCTCGGCGGGATTGGATACAGACGGAGAACTTGTCATTCAGGGTCTCGGTGTCCGGGGTGAAGCACTTGTCATTCCATGGCGATCTTGGCGGCTCGGAGGGGTTCGAGGAATCGGAACGGTCTTCAAATTCCGTGAGGGAGATCATGGCGTCGGTGTGGTCGATCCTGTCGGTTCCACGGTTTCGGTCTTCGGGGTCCAGGAAGGAGGCCTTCGGATCCTCGGGTCCGTGACGGAGTACTTGGCGTCCGCGAGGGAGTACTTGGTTCGGCGTTGGGGCGCATTGGGTCCGCCCTGGTCGATGTCGTTCTTGTCGCATTCGTGGTCTTCGGGTCATGTCGACGGTCACGGCGTCCGGAAGACGATCTTGGCGGTCTAGGAGAAGCTCTTGTGGTTCCGCGTCGGCGGCCTTCGGGTTCCGCGAAGACGAGCTTGTCGGCCTTGGGTCCGCGTAGGCGATCTTCTTGCTCATGTAGGGGAACTTGAGGTCTCTCGCGGCTTCGATTATTGTGTCGGTGCCGTCCCTGGCGTGCATGCTCTGGTTGGAACAGCAGGTGGACGCGGACGCGCAGGCAGAGCACTGGCCGATGCGGGGCCCACCTAGACGGCGCCGGACCAGGACGGCAGGGAGATCAAGGACGCGGCGCCGGGAGACGCTGACAGCGGCACGAGGTCTGCAGGCACCGTGGAGCTCGCATGGGCGGTGGCCACGAGGCGAGGAAGGCACGGGGCAGGGCGCGGCTCGCGGAGAGGCACGGAGGCAGCGAGACGAGGGCGGTCGGAGAGGGGCGGCTCGGGTCGGCGACGAGCGGTGGTTTTGGATGGCGCCAAGGAGTTGAGGTGGTGGGGCGCCGACGGCCGGCGTCGGGCGGCGCGGAAGGGGTGGTGGAGGAGGCGAACGGCGAGGAGGCTGGGAGGAGGAGAGGCGGACGCAGGCCGGAGAGGCGACGGTGGGCGGTGGCGGCCGCGGACGGAGACGGTGGAGGGGAACGCGGCGGGGTGGCCGGAGCTGAGGGAGGGTGGCGCGCCGGTGGGAGGAGAGCGGCGGGGCCGGAGGAGGGAGAGGGAGCAGCGCCGGCGGGGGCACTGAGGATGGAGGAGGAAGAGGACAGGGGAGGGGGCGAGCGCGAGAGGAGGTGGGGGTCGGGGCCAGGACGGTGCGTGTGTGCGGTTGCGTGCGGGGTGGGTCCCACAGGCAGGAGAGAGGGCCAGGGGGCAGGGCGCGTGGTGTGCGTGCAGGGTGTGTTGTGTGGGGTCGGCTGGTTGGGGTGGGGGAGTGGAGAGAGAGAGGGAAAAAGAGAGGGGTGAGTTGGCAGCATATGAATGGTGGGGAGGGGGAAGAGAGGTGAGGTGGCGACATAGGATAGGTTGGGGTGAGGTGGCCGGAGGGTGTGGGTAGATAGGTAGGTAGAAAAAGGTTTTGGGTTGGACCGTTTTGGAACTGGGGTGGTCGTTCGGGTCTATCCGGCCCGTTCGACTGCCCCACTAAAAATAATTAAAAGTTTTATTTATTTTAAACAGTGCCTTGGCAACCCGAAACCGACAAAACAATTAATCCGGAGTCCCGGGTTTAAATTGGAAAACAAGACGGGGCGTTTTAGAAAACAAAAACAGGCTTGCGAAAATAGTTTTAAGCAAACAATGCATGATGATGACGATGCAATGCACAAATACAACGCGATTTTCTAGTAGTGGTTTTGCGGGATGCCACAACCTGGAGGCCCACCTGCAGGAGCCACGTCTGCCAGAACTCCCGCACGCGAAACTGACTGCGGGGATTCCGGATCGCGACACCCCGGATCGCTCTGTCTGCGGCGCCCTCCACGAACGAAGCAAGCACTGGCGGCGCGGACGCCCTCCTCGCAGGAAGGGGGCCCCTCCACGGCCAAACCAGAGGACCCCGACGCACCAACAGCCCCACCAGCGATGACACAACACTCCTACGGACCACCAGCGGCAAGGTAGAGCGGAAGGGTTGCAGCGAACTCCGCGGGGGCGACGAAGACGAATCCTGTTCCTAGAACCGGGATGCCGGCGTCGGGAACCCCATCTCCTCCCAAAATTCCCTCTTCAACTCTGCATCGGTCCTCCCCCGCCGGCGACAAATAGTAGTCCATCCCAGCTCGCCGGTAGGATCCTCTAGGGCGTCAAGCTTTTCCCGCGCAGCCAGGGCCTCGCCTCCATCGGAGTCAGAATCTGAGCCTAGACACTGGAACCTCGATAGTGTCAAAAGAAAACTGGCCTATGCAAACTTAAGTTTAAGAGGAGGGGGGTCACCCAAGCACACCTCTTTGGAAAAAAAGAAAATGAAATTGGTCACATTAGGGATTGCTGCTGTGTTTTGGACAATTTGGCGAATTCGAAATGATTCTTGTTTTTGAGAGTAAAAGAATTCATGATTCTTTTGTTCTGATTGGGACTGTTGGTCATTGGTTAAAGGAAAATGATTGGCCTCCCCCGGGGGATCCATCCTCCCGATCCCCCGGGTCTTCCTCCTGCACAACACGGGGTGGGCCCACCCACGTTCCATCTTCTTCATGTGGTTACCTTATCCTTTTACAGAGATGAAAAAAAACCAAACGCATCTCCTCGCCGCCCCGGCTAGCTCGGCCACACCGGCCACCCGCACCCACTGCCGTTGGTCGCCGGAGATCGAACTCTCGCTCGCCCGCCGTGCCCGCATGCTCCAGCTCGCCCTGCGTCGTCTTGCTCCCCCGCCGACGCGCGGCGTTTCGCTGCTCCATCTAGCCCATAGGCTGGCGTCGAGGATGACGGACTCACCACTGGCATGGGCCTCATAGTCCCTACCGCTCCCCTTTCTCCTACCTCCGGCGAGAAGAGGTGGCTGATGCCGTCCCGTCCCGCTCAGTGCCGTCTCTCACCTTTGCTACACGTGATGGCCGCCGCTGCTACACGCGCCGAGTCCTTCTGCTACACGTGAGCCTTCGTAGCTACACGCTCCGGGTCGCCACTTCTACATACTTCACGCCGCCGCTGCTACACATGTCGAGCTCTTCTGCTACACGCGCATAGCGTCGTTGCTACATGCTACAAACGTGTAGCATGGCGCCGAGGAAAGTCTCCGGCGAGGTCTCCGCGAGTCTCCGGTGAAGTCAAATTTGCTACATTAACATAAATGTTTTGCTACACATGCCAAGCTCTTCTGCTACACACGCATGGCGTTGTTGCTACATGCTACAAACATGGCGCCGAGGAAAGTCTCCGTCAAAGTCTTCGGCGAGTCACACGGTCGCCGGCGAGGTCTCCGGCGAAATATCCGACGAGGTCCAGTTTTTTCTATTTTCTAGACCGAACCGTTTTCTGCTACATGTAGCAAAAGCGGAGCTATTTGTAGCAAAAGCTGATATATTTGTAGCAAAAGTGGGATTCTGAGACACGTTTGGGGACACGTTGTCAGCAGGAGGACCTGGAGGATTTTGAGAAATTATCCCTCGAGGAACGCGTAGTAGTGTGCTTAGTTAAAATCTTGGTCGATTTATAGAGAGAGTAGGAAAGCACAGATGAATGTACCCGGGAGTAAAAGTCTTCAAACAAGTATTGTACGTCTTCCGCAAGAGTACGTGCTCCCCGAATTGCGGGCTGAAGATCTCTTGACCAGTGCATATAGCTGCTCGCTATTGGTGGAGATCCTGATGTACCATCTGGATCTTAGATGCAGTGTCGCCACTCCCTCCTTCCCAGCTGTCCCGGTATCCCCCGTCCAGAGACCAGATGCACTCGAGGGCCCTCTCGTACATCTCCCGTCTCCGCGCCTCCAGCTGCGGCTCGCCGACCTGCTTCGCCAGCCAGTCCATGTACTCCACCCACCTGCCGGCGGCAAAACCCAAGCACAAACACCATCAGACATCAGCCGCCAAAAGGTTTCAAAAGCCGATCGAGCTGCTACTGTACCAACCCATTCAGGCATGAGGACGTGCGTGTGGCGCCGTGGCTTCCCGCTCTCCTCCATCCGCATGTAGTGATCCCACACGGCGGCCATCATGCCCTCCTCGCTCGGCAGCGCCGCTCTCCCCAACAGCACGCGCGCCACCCACTTGGACTCGGGCTCGAACGACTGGAAGTCGGAAGAGGATGGTCTGCTCGGACGAGCACCAGACGGCGTCAGCTTAATTGGCCCACTCCCGTGTTCTCTGAAGCTCTGAACATTGTGATGGTGTGAGAAGTTCGTCATACCATGACCGGTAGTCCGACGAAAGATAGATTGGGCGCATATTTTGGGGGGAAGACGTGTGACCTCTCGAAGACCGTGACGGCGTGGCCCTCGTGGAGCAGCTCGCGCCCGGCCACCAGCCCCGCCGCACCCGCACCAACTACGGCCACCGCCCGCGCGCGACACCCCGTCCTCCTGGGCTGGTGAGCTCTCGAGTGAATTGGCCATGGGGATCGTTAGTCGCGGTCTCGTGGAGGACGGTAGCTCTCACGTGCCGAAGCCACGGTTCAGTTCACAATGTGTGACTGGCCATTTCTTCCATATGCGAACGCCTGTTCTTCCTCATTATTTGGTCAATTTTCTCCCAGGAGTAAAACTAGTATGCATTCCCCATTGGAGGCGTAAGGGGTCTAGCTTCCCTTGAAAGTACGATAGCGCGGCAGAGATCGAGGATTCTCTGGCTGCGAGAGGGGGATGCATGCACGCGTTTCTTTCACACGCATGCGAGCCATCGGAGGCGTAAGAACTTCATTAGTCACCTCCTAGTAGATAATGTGCGAATCTCGGACCACGTGGAGAAGGCAGATGTCGTGGACTCTTTTTTCGAGAACCTGCTCGGTGTGGCAGGTGACCGACCGTTCTCCCTGGACTTGGATTTCTTGGGGGGTCCAGTCGATGGACCTTCAACACATTGACGGAGCCTTCTCAGAGGAGGAGGTTTTGGCGGCCATCAGAGGCATGCCGTTGGACAAGTGCCCTGGGCCTGATGGTTTCTCTGCCCGCTTCTTCGTATCTTGCTGGAGCATCATCAAGGATGATGTTATGGATGCCTTCCACTCACTCTCTAGGCTAGACAGCCGTGGATTTGGATCGGTGAACAGTGCTTTGATTACTCTCTTGCCCAAGAAACCGGGCGCCGAGGAAGTGCGGGACTTCCGACCGATCAGCCTGATTCACGGGATCGCTAAATGGGTGGCAAAGGTGATCGCCAACCGAATAGCCCCGATCCTCCCACAATTGGTGGGGGTTCATCAAAGTGCTTTTGTGCGTGGACGGTGCTTGCACGACAACTTCATGATGGTTCAGGGGACAGCCCATAAGCTGCACACCAGCAAGACTCCAACTGTGCTTCTCAAGCTGGACATCACCAAAGCCTTTGACACTGTGGACTGGTCTTTCCTGCTGGAAGTGCTGAAGAAGCTAGGCTTTGGAGAGCGCCTCCTCGCGTGCATTTGTGCCCTACTCTCCACGGCCTCCACACGCGTCTTGTTAAACGGTTGCCCAGGGGCGAAGGTGGCCCATAGGCGTGGACTACGGCAAGGAGACCCACTCTCCCCGCAGCTTTTTATATTGATCATGGAGGTTTTCCACCTGATGGTCGTGAAGGCAGAAGAACAGGGGTTACTCACTCGACTTGCAGCCACAGGCCTCCAGCACCATACATCGATCTACGCAGATGATGTGGTCACTTTCCTGAGGCCATCAGTGGTGAATTTTCAAGTGATATCCGGGATCATCGAGGACTTTGGGGAGGCGTCCGGCCTCTGTACCAACTTTGATAAATGCTCGGCAAACCTGATTAGGTGCTCAGCCGAGGACAGAGATCTGGTGGAACGGGAGTTGCACTGCCCTATCACGCAGTTCCCCCTTCGTTACCTAGGGTTGCCACTCTCCCTACGAAAACCGTCAGTGGCGCAACTCCAGACACTGGTAGATCGGGTGGCCGCCAAGCTGCCATCGTGGAAAGCCTCCATGCTCAACAGAGGAGGGCAGCTCGAACTCGTCAAGACAACTTTATCCTCCATACCTATTTTCACCATGATGTCCCTCGACATTCCCATTGAAACCATCACCGCCATCGAGAAAATTATTCGCGGCTTTCTTTGGAAGGTGAGGAAGGACGTGCATGGCGGGCACTGTCTTGTGGCATGGGACAGGGTGTGCATGCCCAAGGAGCTGGGGGGTCTTGGCATCCCCAACCTGCGCCTCATGAACATTGCGCTGAGGGCCAGATGGCTGTGGCTGAAGCGTGTGGAGGTGGACAAGCCATGGCACGACCTCGACGTATGTGTCCCTGAGCTCTCAAGGCGGCTCTTCGATGCGGCGACTACCACAGTGCTAGGGGACGGAGCAACTACCTTTTTCTGGACAGACAGGTGGCTACCATGCGGGCGGCTCTGCGACGTCGCTCCAAACCTCTTCGCAGCTGTCCCACCAAATGTAACCGCCATGCGCCGTGTGCGCGATGGTCTAGGAGGGGGCTGGCTGCATGATGTCCCCCCAGACCTCAACGCAGCAGCCATCAGAGAGCTCCTCGAGGTGGCGGATCGAGTCGAAAAATCACCCTGACAGAGGGGACGCAGGACGTTTTCAAGTGGAACTAGGACCCGAGCAACTGCTACACAGCCCAATCTTGCTACCAGGCTCTTTTTGCTGGGCGGACTTCGATGGCTGGAGCTCTTCAGATCTGGCGATCCCGAGCCCCTGCCAGCTATAAAGTAACGCTTTGGTGAGCCGTGAGAAACAGATGCTGGACCGCTGACAGGCTGAGCCGGCGTGGCCTTCAGCATCCAGCGGCCTGCCCCTTCTGTGACCAATGTGGAGAAACCATCGACCATCTTTTTATGGGTTGCGTCCTAGCCCGCGAGGTTTGGGTAGCCTGCCTGGGCTGGTGGAACAAGAGGCATTGGATGCCGGAGCATGACTCCAGATTTGTTACGTGGCTCCAAGATAGGCGAGGTGGCAAAGGCCGCGAGCGCGACCTCTGGACAGGGATCTCTTTGGTTTGCTGGACGCTTTGGCGTCATCGGAACGACGTAGTCTTCGAAGGGGCCCCTCCTTCTTCCGGAGAGGTCATCCAAAAGATTGCCGCGGAGGCAGATCTCTGGAGGGTTGCAGGGCTTTTCCGCGACTAACTAGGGCAGGTAGATAAGTGGAGATGTCGCGAGTAGTTGCTTAGGTTGTGTTTGCTGTCCCTGAGACGGCGTGGAGTTGCATCTTTAGCGCATGTGCCACGGTGCGTTGTAAATCTTGGGTGCGTTGTAAATCTTGGCCGCCTGGCCTTCCTTCTATGAAAACGATACGTCTCCCAGGACGTATGCTTGAAGAAAAAGTATGCATTCCCCATTCAAATAGTATACAGCACATACAACGATGCGAACAATTATATTCAGTTGTGCCTGGTGTCCGCGTTCAAGTTCTGGAGTTTCAACCATCGTACGTGTAACTCCTGACCATCTAAGTTAAGCTAAGTTCAGGATTCACCAAGACACTATACGTGCACGTCCAGTTACAAAATCAAACAATTGGCACCATTCCTGTTAATATGGGGTGAGGATGCACACAACCATAATTTTGCCGAGAATATATCCGACGAAATCGGTGGCAAGGGAACTACTTGTTTCCCAAAAAAAGAATAATAATACATGGAGCAAAATAGTGCAAATCTTTTGCACCTTCTAGATATTATAGTGGTGCACAGTCCACACTGCATATACGATCCCAGTGAAAGGACAATATACCTTGAGCATTCAACCATCCCGAGATGTACGCTACCATAATTCGAACTAACTCGGTGCAAAGGAAAATGCTCTGACATGAGGCAAAGTAGTGTGCAACCCTCCATACTTTCTATGGTAATATGATAATGCACAGTCCTTTCTGCATATATGATCTCGGTGATCGGAGGACGAGATATCTTGAGCATTCAACAAGGCGACACTAGTTTATATTGCATTCAATTCGAGAAAGATCTGTCTTATTCCGAGGTGGTATATAAACATGGTGAAGAAAGCAAACATACAGTCGCATTATGGTCTCTAGGAATCTAGTTCATTTCACTAGAGAGGAGACAAGGTGTGTACTCCCTTGGTTTCATAATATTAAAACGGAGGAAGTAGATGTTAGGAGCATTTGCATGTACACAGTACGTTAGAAATGCGAGACACCAGGAAAGAATTGGCCATATGTGACAAACGTGCCTGCAAGTCCCGCTAACACAAGGCATGGCAAAACTTGTGTCCATCGTGCCACACAAAGCTTGAAACAACTTTACTAGTGCGGTAGGCTTGATATCCCAAGAACGAAACCAAATAAGTAGTAGGGACCTCCCGCCGCCTTTGCACCAGCTAGCCTAGCCGTCACCACAAGATCTGGAGTTTGTTGTTGCACCATATCGATATGTGCTCTGTTCCTGATCGGTGCCTACCAAGCCACGTCTTCAGCATGACGCCAACCAGTGAACATCCGCTAGAATCCACCGCAACCGTAGACCTCTTCCATGGGCAAGGAGGAACCTACCACCGTGTCCCCCTAGACCGTCTCTGATCTTTGTGCGGGTCATTCTTTGGTGGCAGGTGCAAGTAAGAGAGTATGGAGGATCTAGGCAGTATCCGGTACCACACGAACACATGAACGTTCTCTAGTTTATCTAGCAAGGGTGTTGGTACAATTTTTTGTTCAAAAAATAATGGTGCAGAAACATCAATTCCCATTTTAGGGTTATCTCTAGCCCATCCCTTATATTTAGAGAGTAAAATGCATCCCTTGTCCTTTAGAGGAGTATATTTACCCCTTTAAAAAGCAGTTCCTAACCAAACCCTTAAACTTAGATCCTTAAAAAAATTCTTCTTATTTACAAAAAAATTGGTTCATACATACCGATATATAATCATAGATTAGTAGTGCATACATATCGATACAACCTAATACAAACCTATACAATCCAATACAATATGATGCAATCGGTACATATCGATACATATGGATACATATGGATACATACTGAATACATACTAATACAATCCGAGACAAACTGTAGTGTTCAAGTTATGCATTAGAACACATAACAAGAATGTGCCATCTATTCATAGCAATCTACCCTCTCCACCTTTTTTATCAAAGTTCTCCTAACTTTTTTCCAAAATTGTTGCAATGGTTGATGAACACCACTCTCTTTGTATAATGCCTTATCAAAAAGCCCTTGATGGTTCTATGCAAAATACAACTCAGTTGTCCTCTTCCTCGGTCAATTTAGTGTTTCTTTTACTTCATTTGTAAGAAATATCTAATAATCCACAACTTCTTCTACTCCATTTTACAAGAAGAAAGGGAGGGAATTATCACCATTTTTATCAAATGTGTTGGTTGTAGGCGACGATACCGATGCTCTATCTCTGGGAAAAGCTTTCGCGGAGACCAACCCTGCCTCTGCCAACTTGGCTTGTGATCATGCATAGAGACCGGCTCTATATCCGCCATTTCCGGCCAGAAATTCAGCCAAGAATCGTCGTGTGGGGTGGGACGAGGAAACCCTTAACCGTGGGATCTGCGACGACGGGGCGCACCAGGCTAGCGGTGGCCCCGCATCAGCTGAGCTAGTTCAGGCTCATTTGTTGCCACGGCATGTTCACTATGAAAGGCGAAAACTATTCTTGCTTCAAGTATGTGATACTTGACAGTCCTACAAGGGTGATTTTCTACATCTGCGAGTGGATAGAGTGTTTGTCATCTGGGCCGATCTACAGAGAACTAAGGCGCACGAGGAGCTAAGAAATGAGTTTGAGAGAGAGAGAGGGAGAGAGGGAGAGAGAGAGCATCTCCACCGGCGTCCCCAAAGTGTGGTCGCTAACGGTTTGGAATGACCTGTCCACACCAGCCCGCCTCCCCCCACACCCCAAATGGCCTTCCAAATATTTTTGGCCCAATAAAAAATTCAAATCCTAAAAGTTCACATTAGTTCAAGTCACAAGGAGCATGCAATTCAAATCCACAGTCACTAAGATGGTCCCAAAACATCATCAAAGTTTGGCAACCACATTGCAACAAAAATCATACAGAGATCAAATGGACGTCGGTGCCCCTAGGTCACCGACGGTGTTGGCTCCTTTGTTGCCTGTGTCTCTACCGATGCCGATGCCTCTGTTGTGCTAGCTGCCCTCATTTCATGCATGATGCACTCCGGAGCCATCGAGTCGAAAAGTTTGGCATCCTCATCTACCATCTTCATTTTCTTCCTCCTTTGACTCGCCCTCCTCCACTTCTTGGGAGCTTCGGCGATGACGGGCACGACTGCATGGCCTGGGTGGGAACGAGAACCATAGCGGCACACCATGCGAGAGAATGGAATGGCGGTAATTTAGGTTGAAAATGGATAAATGAGTATATGGGTTGGTTGTGTGGCTTCCAAGGGCCCCATGCAGACGATTCGGCGTGGCCAGCATTGTCGGCGCCCCAACCCTTCCCCGATGAGATGGGTCCAACACGGGAGTGTTAGACCATTTTCTAATGGATGGGTGCCAGCGCGTCATTGACTGGGATGCTGAAGATACCTGGTAGTGTATGATGCTTGACACCCTCATGTTATTCTGTTAATCCGGGATAGGGATACACACAACCTTAGCTTTGTCAAGAAAAAATCAAACGAAATCGTGGCAAGAAAACTACTCTATTATTTTCGTAAAGAAGAAAACTACTCCTATATAGAGCAAACTAGTGTACTATGGTTCACAATCCACATTGCATATGCCATAGCGTTTAAAAAACAATATATCTTGAGCATTCGATCAATTCGAGATGTACACAATGATAATTTTGCTTAGGCAGATATCGAACCAGGTCAGTGGACAGAGAAGTGCTCTAATCCCTAGCCCCTGCTTCGATATATGCATAGCTTTTTATTACATTATGTCGGTAGCTTATGAATCACACAATATCTCAACATGGATCAACCATCAGAAAAATAAGAAGTATGAAGCACATATGTACCATTAAGTTAATCTACTGGCATTGCCGCCAACCGCACTAGTTAAATAAGCCGTGCAACCATATTCAAGTGACTACACCTAAAAATATTATGGTGCATAGTCCGTGAGAAGAATTGGTTTTTCGGCATAGTCCTTACTATATATAAGGTCTTGGACTCTCCGTGAAGGACGAGATATCTTGAGCATTCAATAAGACGACAATATCTTGTTGCAAGCATTTATATTGCATCCAATTCAAGGACGATCTCTTATATCCTGAGGAGGTATATAAACATGGTGGAGAAACAAATATATGTCTCATTGTCGCCTCAAGGAATCTAGTTCATTTCAAGGAGTAGATGTTAGGAGCATTTGAACATACACGGTAGGTAAGGGTGGGAAAAAACGGTTTGGTTGGTTTAACCGGTTTGGGCCAGTTCATTTTTTAAAACTAGAAATCTCAAATGGGCTTGTGAAGGAAAATGAACTAGCACAAGTTTGAATGGTTTATATGGTTTGGACAGTTTCACATTTTGTCCATCACTAACGGTAGGTTAGACATGCGAGGCACTAGGAAAGAGTTGGGCATATGCGACAAAGTCTCTCATCACTAGTGCGGTAGGCTTTATGTCCAGGGCAATTTGATATGGTCCGTGAGGACAAAAAAATAGAGACCATCAACGACCTTTACACCATCTGGCCTAGCAGCAACCAGAAGATGTGCAGCTCCATGTAGCACAAGATTATAGGTGCTTCGTTCCTAGGGGTCTAGATGAGTCGGGAAGGCTTCTCCACTGCTGTGAGCATCAAACCTTACATGGGCTGCAGAGCGGACGAAAAAAATTATTCCGTGATGAGAGCATTGACCAATTGCCATATGTGTACTTGGTCTACTCTGCAATTATCCCTTTGGTTTTAACCTCAACCTTATATCGCTATTAGCTAGTATTACCACTGACAGTAGTTATCCGGTTCACTTACGCTCAATCGAAGCTGGTTCAGGCTGGGTTTGCTGCCACTCTCTGGTCACTGAATCAGTTAATGATCTGTTTGGGACTTGGGAGGTGGCTTAACAGTTTTAGAGAACACTTTTTGCTACGGTGTCCTCTCTCCCTTTAAACTTTGATAAATAAAAACTTGATACTGATTCATTTTAAAGACCATACAAACCCATCCTAAGTTCGTATAGTCCTCTTAGACGCATACTCATCGTACACGTACACCCACGTGTTTGCGGGAGGTGAAAATCGGAAGATATATAACAGCAGCAACAAAAATTTAAAATTTAACATGCAAAGACGTAGATCACCATAACGAAAGGTGGGATCAACCGATGAAAACATAGAGTATACCCGGCTCGACCGAGTACACCTATATAGACGTACACATTACCTGGATATGGGTTTCGATGGTGTCAAAGGAAAACAGGTCTATCCAAACTTAAGTTTAAGAGGAGGGGGAGGGGGGCACCGAAGCACCTCTTTGGAGAAAAGAAAATGAAATTTGTCACAGTAGGGATTGCTGCTGTGTTTTGGACAATTTGGCGAATTCGAAATGATTCTTGTTTTTGAGAGAAAAAGAATTCAGGATCCTTTTGTTCTGATTGGGACTGTTGGGCATTGGTTAAACTCTTGGTCGATTTGTAGAGAGTAGGAAAGCACAAGGAATGTATCCGGGAGTAAAACTCTTAAAACAGGTACTGTAAGTGTACGTAGCAAATCATGTCTTCCGCAAGAGTACATGCTCCCCGAATTGCGGGCTGAAGATCTCTTTACTAGTGCATATAGCTGCTCGCTATTGGTGGAGATCCTGATGTACCATCTGGAACTAGCAATAACCATGAACACATTTGATCTTATGATGCAGTGTCGCCACTCCCTCCTTCCCAACTGTCCCGGTATCCCCCGTGCAGAGACCAGATGCACTCGAGGGCCCTCTCGTACATCTTCCTTCTCGGCACCTCCAGCCGCGGCTCCCCGACCTGCTCCGCCACCCAGTCCATGTACTCCACCTGCCGCCGGCAAAACCCAAGCACAATCCCCATCAGACATCATCAGTCACCAAAAGGTTTCAGAAGCCGATCGAGCCGCTACTAAGTACTAACCCATTCAGGCATGAGGACGTGCGTGTGGCGCCGCGGCTTCCCGCGCTCCTCCATCCGTCGGTAGTGCTCCCGCACGGCGGCCAGCATGCCCTCCTCGCTCGGCAGCGCCGCTCTCCCCGACAGCACGCGCGCCACCCACTTGGACTCAAGCTCGAACGACTGGAAGGGGATGGCCTGCTCGGACGAGCACCAGACCGGCGTCAGCTTAATTGGCCCACTCAGCGTTCTCTGAAGCTCTGAACGTTGTGATGGTGTGAGAAGTTCGCCATACCTTGACCGGCAGTCCGACGAAGGATAGATTGGGGGCGTATTTCGGGGGGAAGACGTGCTTGTACAGAGGCCCGACACGGTTGTCCTCGTCGACGCTGAGGTCGTCCAGGTCCAAGAACGGGAAGTGGTAACGGTACCCTGTGCAGTAGAGGATCGTGTCTGCTGTCACTGCTGCGCCTTGAGCGAAACGCACCTGGCCATCATCTTGGATGCAATCCACCTGCGATCATCAAATCAGCTAGAGATCAATCTGAAAGGGATGAAGAGAGTCCACCTGAGCTGATCAACAAGCTAATAGTAGGCGTATATCGACTTGAAGATAGTAGTAAGAGATTTTGTAGGAGCAGGAAAGTTCAGAGATCTGAGAACCTCAGCGTGCATCCAGACATTCAGGTAGAGGTCAATCTTTCCCAGCCTATGCTCGTTCCCTCTTGATGCGATGTGCACTTCCTTGGCCACTTGCGAGATCTCTCTAGCGATGTCGATTCCGCTGGCTCCTAATCCTACCACAACGACCATCTGCAGAGATGCCGAACCAACTGTTCAAAACACATTCATTTTTAAGTAGACCGTATCAGCTGTCCTAATTCTTTTCGCGTGCCTTCAATTTAGTCCTAAGTCTTCAAAAATGCATATCTAGATCCTAAATCTTTCGCAACTGCACGCGAGATCCTAAATCGGTTGACCGGTGCCATGTCAAAAGTGAGACCCACGTGGCGTACCAGCCACCCTACATACTTGCGAATAGACCCCTAAGGTTGTATTTCGTCCACGGTGACAGGGCGCCACCGACCGCGCCGGGCTGAAAGAACACTCTGTTCACCGTCCTAGCCCGCACGTGCACCTTGGGGCAGGACGGCAGGAGCCTGCCAAACCGACGCTTGACGACATCCGCGCGCTCTAGCTTTCGTCGTTGTGTCTCGCGCGCTTCGTCGGCAGGGACGACATGGCACTCGTGGACGCGCTGCGGCCGACGTCGACGCCGCTTCCAAGGGGCGCGAAGGCAGTGCTCCTAGCGGACGGTGACGGCGTGCATGGCACCGAGCAGGGCAACATCGCTCCTAGAGTAGGTGTCCGTCGAGGCTGTGTGGCTTCTCCGCGGAGACAACACAAGAGCATCGACCTCCACGCCGGCTACCAAGGCAGCATTGCGTCTCCTCACTGGCACGACCACGTACGGTCAGAACCGGGTAAAGACAGTGAGCTGGTGCTTTGCACCGTTATGGAGCTGGTAGACGTTCTGCTCATCAACGAGGCAGCGACGCGTGTGGTGTGAGCTGGTGCTTTGCGTGTTGGACTGTTGTGCGGGAGCACGGAGGGTTGGAGGGGCACGCTGCTCTAGTGGCGCATGGCAATGTGGGGGAGAGGGTGGTAGAGTAGGGACGTCGTCGGTGGTGAACTGTTGGATTATGAACATGACGACAATTTCTGTTCAATTAATTGTAGAGTTCCATGGCGTTGTCGACGGTAGTCTGAAATTCTTCATGGGCTCCATCCTCACGGAAATCGTCTCACCGGAGCTGCACCTCCACCGCCGGTCTATCATGCAAAGACAGGGGATTTGGAGAAGAAGAAATACAACATCAAGGGTCTATTCGCCAATATGCAGGGTGGCGGGTACGCCACGTGGGCCTTACTTTTGATGTGGCATCAGTCAACGTGGATCAAATCGATTTAGGACCTCGTATAAATCACTTGCGAAAGATTTAATACTTAAATATACATTTTGAAAGAACTAGAATCAAACTGAAGTCACGCAAAAAAAATTAGGACGGTTTACTCTTATTTTTTTCCTTTGCTGCCAACCAATGGAGAAGTACCTGATCTCGAAATGGTTCAGGAATGCGGTAGTTGTGGCTGTGCATTTGCTTTCCTCTCCACTTGCCAATTCCTGCATCGCGCAAATGAACATTCCTCTTAGCATCTGACAGCAGCTTTTTTTTTTACTTTTGCCGATCTGAAGTGAGAGTGGAACAAACGGCAGCTCACTCACCTCGGAGCTTGGGCACGAGGGGCACGGTGCAGTGCCCGTTGCAGACGACGACGGCATCGAAGACCTCCACGGCCACCTCGCCGCTCTCCCCGCGCCACGCAACGCTCCACCTCTCCTCTTCTTCTCCGGGACGACCGACGGGCGGCGCCACGCGCACCACATCGGCGCGGAGCCTGACGTGCCGAGCGACGCCGGACTCCTCGGCGAACGCACGCAGAAAGGCCAGCACCTCCCCGTGGCTCGGGAACGCGCGCGGGTCGCCCGCGAAGACCCGCCCAGCGAGGCTCTCGTGGCTAGAGAAGCCCATGAGCTCCCGCGGCAGGTTGGTGCGCAGCGACGCGTACATGCTGCTGCCGCCGTGGACGCCGTTGCTGCTGGCCACCGGGTCCGGACCGTCGGGGCGCGGGTCGTAGGCCCACGTGCCGCCCACGTGGTCCGACCTCTCGAAGACCGTGACGGCGTGGCCCTCGTGGAGCAGCTCGCGCGCGGCCACCAGCCCCGCCGCACCGGCACCCACCACGGCCACCGCCCGCGCGCGCTGCATTCCGTCCGCCTGCGCTGGTGAGCTCTCGAGTGATTTGGCCACGGGGATCGTTAATCATGGTCTCGTGGAGAACGGTAGCTGAGGGTATTTAGAAATCAGAACAAAATCTGACCAAAAACACGTGTGTTCTGTCATGGAGCGTAGCCCTCACGTGCCCAAGTGTAAATTATCGTACGCCATGTCGCCATGAACCCATTATTGCTCTTACACCTCGTACTATCGCCATCGTTTAGTCCATTATGGCCCATCTACTCTGAACAGATGTGAATCTTAGAATTAAATCAAACACACGAAAAACATCAAACTCCATCCCGTGCCGTCCCGCTCGGGCGGTACCGGAGGCCAACCCTAGCCACCGCCGGTGGCCCGCCCTCCCTCCCCTCTCTCCCCCGCCTCTGTCGGAGGATGCAGTCGGGCAAAGCTCGCGCCACCGATGATGGGGGTGGGGCCTCGCTCTCCCGTGTAGCCTCGTCGTGAGGGACTCCGGCCTGGGCGGCGGCGGGTGCAGGCGCAGGGATGGCGTGTCGTGACGATGCAGAGGGCACACGCCGGAGGCTGCAGCAGGTGGAGAGCTTCCCGTGCCCGCGATCGCGCGTGGAGGCAAGGCTGGATCTAGGCCCGTACGGGCCGCACGGGCCACGACTCCGAGTGCGGTGGCGGCGCGAGGAGTTCCTTCTCCGGCGTGTTGAGTGGATGTTGCAGCGATGGTGGTCGGCCGACATGGGGGGCCTCCTCTCCCGAGCCCATGTTGGCTGGCGGTAGGCCTAATGGTGGGCAACGTCCTTGGCGGTGTCGCCAGCCAGCCAGGCGGCAGTGGCGGCTTGGTCCTCACCGCCCAGTCCCCGTTTCCGTGGTGTTGAGACGGCGATCAGCCCTTGCTCCACCGTTGTCAACTATCTTCTCAGGGGCGGTGAGTCCATGGAGGCTCCTTGCTGCGTGTCCGGTGATGTTGGGGTTGGCGGCAGGGCCAAGGAGAAATCCCTGCGTGATGCTGGTAGCGGCGACGCCCGTGGGCGCCGTTACCTTCTTGGAGGTGTCGTCATGGCGCTGCCCGTGCTTTCCCGCCTTGAACACCGGGGGAAACCCTAGACCCTGCTAAAGGATCGAGCGGTGGCGGCACAGTTGTGCCGTTCCCTCCTTGGGGGTGTTGCCTTGGTGGTTCCTGGAGTCCTCGATGCGCTAGTTGGAGTCTGGTCTTGGCTGCCGCCTAGAGATTGGGCTTCCGGGACGCTATGTACACCGTCGATGGAGCTTCCTCCTCGATGCCTCCTCCAGTCGGGCTCGGTCCAGCCGTTCACTCACCAACTCTTAGGCGCTATGGGTGAACGGTGTGTTGTCTTGTGTCTTCCTTGAGTTGGATCGGTCTTGTGCAGCTCCTTTCTTCGATTGTGATGCGGCCTAGAAGCTCAGTGTGTCATCCCCTCGCCATTCTTGGTTAGAGATGGTTTAAGGAGTCTTTGTCGTGTGGTTGGTGCGGTTGTGTTGTAACCGGGTGGCATTGTGTTTGTATCGTGTAGCCTTTTGGTGTTGTATCGGCCATCTTGGCCTCTTCTACTATGTAGACTTTTGGCGTTGTATCGGCCATCTTGGCCTCTTCTTCTACGAATACGATACACCTCCCAGGATATATCCTTGAAAAAAAAATCTCTAAACAGATGTGATGTAACTGTACTATGTGTTTTCATTACATGGACTCATCGTCGGAATTTGACAATCGATGCACTTTACTTCAACATTTTTATGTGGTATTTGGCACCTGAGTAATTCCACATGTTTATATATCTTTGAAATTTGTTAAAATAAAAGTAACAATCTATATTTAGCAATAGAGTATCAATAAAGCTTAAAATATACTATTATGCTTCTCGGCATCCTGCAGAAAGTTGCAGTGAATCGCATATATTTATATTTACGAATTTGAGAGTTCAAAACAAGACTACCCAATGTACAAAACAAAGAGTTAATCATAATCCTACAAAAACATATATATAGTATTCCCTCTGATCCATATTAGTTGACTTGAATTTGTTAAAATTTGGATGTACCTATATACTAAATAGCGTCTAGATTCATCCAAATCTAATCAAATTTGAGTCAACTAATATGGGTCGGAGGGAGTATAACAAAGAGTGCCAGGTGTGTTCATGTTGTAAACTTA
Organism: Avena atlantica; assembly: GCA_910589765.1. Lineage (NCBI taxonomy): Eukaryota > Viridiplantae > Streptophyta > Magnoliopsida > Poales > Poaceae > Avena > Avena atlantica. The sequence continues at coordinate 366,235,272 of OU342733.1, forward strand.
GTCTGCACACTAAAATCTGCGATATGCTGAATCCTCATATTGATGCATCATGAGGTAAGGCCACACAATCAAGGCACCATGGGGGAGGGGTACTGAAATCAAAGCAGACATAAGTAGGTAAAGATGATGATGAAAAGGTGAAATTCATAAAAATGTTGCCAACTTTATTTTATAGTCCTTAATCGATTGTTGCATGCACATTGCAGATCATAATGAACTGCTACCCAACCAGAAATAAATTCCCATTGTTAGTTATGCATGATGAAAGGTTGGCAATAAGCTCTGTCAATATAGCCTGACATGAATAATACTGAGAAAATGGGGCAACGTTCGAATGTGTTGTCTGGTGAATGTATTAGGTGCTTTTATGTAGCTACTAGTGCAGAAGAGATCTGTGCCACAAGGTAGTTCCCTCAATTTTGTCAATGCGGGCATCATCTATGTATAAGGTTCACTTTATGAACATCTTTATGGACTATTTTTTACTTGTGGAACCTCTTGTGGACAACATAGTGGATGCCCTTAGTCCGGTTTCTCTGAAATCTGCAAAGTGAAGTCAACAATTGCATGATGGTCGCTTAGTGCATTATTTTACACTGAAAAACAGCACGCAGAAAGAGAAGCCAATCTTAATCTGGTTTTCCCTAAAATCTGAAAACAACTTTCTGGGAAGATTTTCTTGATGTCGTGAGACGATGAAAAATAGGGAAGTAGCCATACCTCAGTTGCCTACAGATCATGTGGGAGGGGCATTGATTCTGTATATGTATCGGTTCCATCATCGTACACATATTACATCAATTGATCGCTCCTTCACTTTCTTAGGCGTCTTACAATTTCTCAGGATGATATGTAATTTGCCTATTTTTATTTTGTTTTTGGTTCTAGACCTTGGAATCGGATTGGATGTGTGCATCTTAGTTATGTAGAGACCGGATGTAAGACTTGAACTTTAAGCAATAAAATCACCATTTGTCAAAAAAATCATGAGATGGTGGTGGTTTCTGGTAGTACAGTCAACTGCACGAGACCATGTTATGTTGCCCACTGGCCCCCGGTCTACAGTTTGAGCCACACTACCAGAAACAACGATATAGTGTTATGTTCTCAAATCACTCATTAGCCAATCTACAAATAAGTGAAACAAATAATAAGAATAATAGAAAATTGATAGCATAGATGTAATATTATGAATTTATGAGCTACAATAATAATTAATTCAGAATTCTACTTGACTGCATTGTCAAATATTATAGAAACTACCGGGGCTAAGTGCAAAGTAAATTGGGACACGGTATGCCGCCCAAAGAAACTTGGGGGGCTTGGGATCCTTCGTACAGACAAATTTGCGACAGTTTTGCGTTTGCGGTGGCCATGGTTAGAATGGAAAAATCCAAACAAGCTTTGGGTTGGACATGGAAATCCATGCACTAAGGAAGACATGAATATTTTCTTTGCTGTCACGACCATCACGGTGGGTAATGGAGACAAGACTCCATTTTGGCATGCGTCTTGGATTCTAGGGAAGAAACCGATTGAGGTTGCTCCCCTAATTTTGCCTTATCTAAAAGGAAGAAGTGGTTTGTCAAACAAGCCTTGCATGACGATGCTTGGATTAGGAACGTGAAGTTGGGAGCGAATTTCACCATCGAGCATCTTAAACAATTCGTGGAGCTTTGGGTTCTTCTTCATGAGGTGGAGCTTGACCCTAATGTAGATGATGACATTTCTTGGAAGCTTACGGAAGATCGAGAATATTCGACGGCGTCAGCTTATGAGGTGCAATTTCTTGGGGCCACGCTTTCCAACATGAATACAATGGTTTGAAAGGCTTGGGCTCCCCCCAAAACGAAACTTTTTTGCTTGGCTTGCGTTGAGGAATAGAGTTTGGACGGCGGACCGTTTGGAAAAGAGAGGATGGCCTAATTGTGGGTTGTGTCCTCTATGCAAGCAAACCACGGAATCGATTTCACATCTTCTTGTTGCTTGCAGATTCACCACGCGCATATGGAGTTATCTCAAAGTTTGGTTGGGGCTCCATACTGTTCATTCGAGAGAATGGGCGGGGCTTTCTCTCAAGAATTGGTGGGCTATTATGGCGGAAGGGCGTAAGGCATTGGCGTCTCTAACCTTGCTCGTTTCTTGGGAAATTTGGAATGAAAAAAATGCCCGGGTTTTCAACAATAAGAACGCGCCGCCTTTAGTTGTTCTTGATAAGATTAAGAAAGAGGCCCGGTTGTGGATCTTAGCGGGCACTAAGCATTTGGGTGATGTAATTTTGGGAGAGTAGGCTTGTACCCTGTTACTTTCTGTAAACTCTCCTCACTTAATTAATATAATGGGGCAAAGCTTTTGCCCCGCTCGTTTAAAAAAAAGATATTATAGAAAAAAATGTCCATGAAGTAAGACTTATATTTTTCTTTAACACACATGATAAAGAAAAAAAAGAGGAAATATACATAGATATCTTTGTTGCCACCGCATCCATGATCTGAATCACACTGCATCTATAGAAGCATGTCTCAAATCAAACTTCTTCCCCAAAAGGAGGGGCCTCACATCAAATTAATCAAAGGTCCACTTAAATATGTGCAATTCCTTTAGTATTTACAGAACAAAGAAATGTGTAATGGACCTGTACCAGTAGCATGGGTAAACTTCACAAGTCCAGCCTGAGCTAGGGTTCAATTGTCGCAGCTTGTGCTGGTATTTGTTTGGATACCGTAGGACCTAGATTTAGGAAGAATTGAGCACGGTAGAGGCGGTTATGAAGACGGAGGAGCATGGCTCCGGCGGCACGCAGGCTGTCGATGAGTGGCTGTGTTTCTCTTGAATCTTGGGGTACTGCAGATCCATAAAGAACAAAATCAGATGGCGAAACCAAAGAAAAAATTAGATCGCATATAGAACACCCTATTGAAATTTAGCCGAGCTTGAAATATTGTCGAGTTAGGAGAGGAACAAGACGGCACTGAAGACGCCCACCCTTAGTGGAGGACGATGCGATCAAGGTCGAGGTGGAGCTCGGAGTTTAACGGGGGGTGATATTTGCACCAACTCTTCACATGCCTCCCTCCGTTTCTTGTTCCTCATGGATATATTGGGAGAGAAAAGAGAATGCGCCATCTGGTCCTCTGGAGATCCTATATAACTAAGAAGATCACCCCCACTATCCTATTTCTCTACATATGCAGCTATGCCACATCAGCAGGCCCACCACTAGCTTAATTCTGAGCAGCCTGCCACGTCAACCATCTAGATGCATTTAGTTTTTCTTAGCGGCGTGTCACCGTTCGTTTAACTTCCACACCCGTTCCTTTCCCAACTTCTCTGTGTGTTTTGTTCGCTTCATGCTTACAAAAGGTCCATGTAGCCCATTAATCAATCGAGCTCACATTCATCCCATCAACCTCCAGGTTTACTGCTTTCTTTCTGCCTGTTCTGCCTCCATGGAAGTGCCGAGCAGCCATCGGATGTTTCCCCTTCATACTCATTTACCACGAGAAACAAATGCATTTGCAATTAATTTCCTCCCCATCATTCCTTCCACTTCTCGCACACCCGCCGCTGCTTTTACCGGCGCCAACCGAACAATCTTTCTCATCTTGGTTGCAACCTGTAAGGCAGCGAACACACTGCCCTCTCCATCTACTTTTACTGAATCAGGCACCACGTGGTCCACGGCATGTTGATTAGGAGGAGCAGCATCGCGGTCTGGGAAAATGGGCAAAGGATTTATCGGCATGTACATCGTGGTCTGATTTGAGTGAAAAGAGATGTTCGTGGTTCGTATGGAAAATTCATTTCCTTTCTTCTTGTGAGATGTTATTGATGAATCATATTTTCTCAATATATTTTATCAACCATGTTGGTGAAGCACTTGAAGAAGGCGAAGGTATCATGCATGGGAGGTATCAGGTAACTCATTTTCCTATATTTTAGTTCAAAGTCGAATTATTTTAGCACGGCTTTTAGCTACTATGGAGTATTTACTGAACACATCTCCATAGTCGTCCTATACTGTACACGCACCTTCAGTTTAGATTGGCAATGTTCTGTCTGAATCAAGGTCACATTTGGCAGGAAATTTCAAATGTGACCTCATCTTTGCAGATCAACGTGGCCTCTCACATTAAATTGGTGTTCTTTTATGAATTATATACAATATAATTGCCATGGCCTTTCTGTTGGGTTATCTCTGTTTGTTGGTGGGAGTCGTCTGCACGATCTGCTCGCCTCCGCCTACGGCTGCTAATGGGTCAAATCGAGTTGCATCGGGTCGCACGGTAGCAGGAGGTGGAGTATATGATGCTTGATCATGGATTGGGTTTTCTTTTATGTTTGGAATTTCTGATATTGCAGAAGGAGTACAAGAAATGTTCAGTAGTCAAAGCTCGAGTCATTTGCACTCTTTGCGTGATCAAATCACCATGGTTTTAAAAAAATACAATATGTTCATCATCTCCTATCATGTGAGTCCTACTCAAGCAACTAGAAAGAAGTCAAGATCAAAACTGAAGCATTGACAATTGGGTTGAAGATCAATTCATATCAGCAAGACTTTCCATTCGTCAGACAAGATGATCGGATTTCGGTCTCCTGGCTGAATATCCTCTTTGGATTCATATGGTTTTAATTGTGTCTATTCATTTGTTTTTGCGTGCACACATGGTGAGATAATTTAATTGGAATACCAAGACAGTGGGACAACCCAGGCAAAAATCTGTGAAGATCTAAATGTTCCTATTTTGTATTCACTAAGTATTCAGACAGAGTTGTGCACTCATGTAAAGACCCCATAACTGGAAGTGTGTGAGGTTCATTTGGATTTACACTCATATGCCTCCTGTGTACTTTATTATTCTACAAATGTATGCCAACTTCAATTTCTAGGTGGCATGTAGCATTTCATAAGTACCTAGGTTCTACCCACTATATTCATGTAACATATTTGTTTCAACATTTCATACATGCACCAATCCACATGTATATGTTTTCTCCACACCTTCTCAAATTTGTTTCCCTATGAGTAATCATACTTATAAATTATTGATATAGTTAATTGGACAATTTTTTCAAGATGAGTTATATGCGGCATATAATAGAAAATGTTAATAATAAGTTCCGCAGCAACGCGCGGGGTATCATCTAGTTATTTAGAGAAGAGGAAGCGGCAGTGGCCAGTGGCGCGGTTGGAGACTTGGGGGATGCAGATGGTTGTGTTCGGTGGAGAAGAATATCAGCGATGGGCCGTCAGTGAGTGTGAGAGATGAGATCTACGAAGGTAGGAAGGGGAACGGTATGACATGTGGGTCCAACTCGTCAGTGAGAGTAGTACTTTAGTCCGGCCGGGATTGTATTATTTTTGGTGTGCGAAACAGATCTAGGGTCTAAAGTAGGCCAGGATTGATAAATTTAGAGGGCTAAATTTTGGAATTAGGAGTTTAAGGTTCGATTTATCTTTCGTCTACAAATTCAGGGTTTGTTTTGGACTTTTCCCTTAGAGGAATTAAAAGGAAAACCTAAACAAAACATGCGAACGGAATTAGAGCAACTCTAACCTATCCCCTTTATTTTAGAGGACTTTCGGTCGAAGAAAATGATGGACTTAAATTTTAAGTCCTCTATAAACGGTGGCCGCCAGATTCGATCCCCTTTAGTTTATAGGACTATAATAGATTGTAAACTGAATTTCCACCGAATTCGACATTTTTCGAATGATTTCATACTTATTCAAACCGTTTTCATCATGACTTCAACGATTTCGCATAGTTCATAGATAAACATAAATTTAACTAAACACGGACTAATTTGAACCCCCGCCGTTGGGGAGGCCGCCATTGAGCTCGCCGCCACGACTTCACCCGCAGTTGGGCCCTAGCCAATGCTCGATCTCCTCGTCGGCGTCCTCGCAGAGGAAGAAGGTTTGGGCGATGAGGACGCCGGCTACAACTTTGCCTTTCGTGTAGGAGTCAGCCCCATCGCCGCCGCGACCTTCCTATTCTTCTTCTCCTCTGCCGCCTGTGACAACGCTTGCATCGCTGCCGTCGGCTTCCGGGGACGCGGGCCACTCAACACTGGCACAAGGGGTGGCTTGCCCGCCATTGACGCCTTCCTGATGGCCTTGGGAGCCGTTCCTGGTGGCCGTACCACGGCGGTGTTGCCCAACGGCTTCATCGGCATCGAATGCGTCGCCAGGGTCGAACCCGGCACGGTTTCACCGACGGAAACCTCCAGCGGGCATGCGGAATGGAACTCCGTTGCCATTCCGGCCGAGGAGAGGGGAGAACTGTGGCGCCGATGACGACTAGCGGTGGAATTTGGTGGGAGGATCAGGTTATCGACGGGAGGGAGTGTTTGGTCATCGAGGTTGGCGCCGAGGAAATATGAGAGTCGCGGGGGAGTTTTTGGGCCGGACTAAATGTTTTCTCCGCTAATGGCTGAAAGGGGGTCGGTTTGGTGCGTCCCCGGCCATTAGCGGCTGAAAGAAAGTATTTTAACCAATTAAAGGGGATCAATTAGAGTTGCTCTTAGGATACCAACAGAGATAGCTGGAGACGCTGCTACACGAGAGATAATAAAAAAATCTGATGATGCGGTGGATGCTATGGTAAATGATGTGTGATGCTTGCATGACATGGAAAGTTAGGATTGGTCAGTAGTACTTGACGAGGTTGATAGGCCGTATATTTAGAGAAATAGGTTAGTGGATATGAACTTCTTAGTTATATAGGATATAGGATAGGTTTCCTCTATTACAATAATTTTCCTCTGATATAGAGCGGGTTGTATAATGGGCGGTTGCGGATCCAAACCCAGATATCCTAGACCGCTGATATGGAACAAAATGGAAACAAAGCTGACTCTAAGAAAAAACAAAGCTAATCGGATAACAGATAAGTAGATTGAGAACAAAAATAAATAGAAGTATAAGATGACACTTCAGCAGAATATATCCATCTGGATATAATAATACAAACACAAGGCAATACCTCGCTGGCCGAGTAACCTAACAAGATTGGACTCCATATTTTATATAATGAGTTAATGACTAATTAAGTTGTGCTTTAATGGAAAAACTCGAAAACTTATTCATACCGATAGGTTGGAAATTTTGGTGGAAATCGGTTAACTTGGTTTAAAACCATCACATAATCAATATTAATTTTTGAATTGTTCATTTGGGTGTCATGTACGGAACCAGATATCCTTATCCGTCGAATTTCCCCAAACTGGATATAAATGCTTTAAAACGGATTCGAATATGGATTTAGATACCAATTCGGTGTGAAAATTACCCTATTTTTTTACATCCCTTGAGATATTTTACAAGGGTCCAAGCTCTAAGCGAAGGTCGTTTATTGTTATCTTTTAAAAGGCGTGTGTCTCTATTTGGATTGTAAAGGAGAAGTTTATGAAAGCCATAAATGATTTGTGTGAAGTCTACCTTTAGTGTTTGAGCATAAACTTGATGTCCTATCACGAGGGATACGAGTAGTGGCGGAGCTGCTTGTTAGTTGTGGGTTGCTTGTTAGGGGTTAGCTAACCTCACAAATTTTCTAGAAAACTCCTTCAGTTTGCACATATATATGTACATTGGTCCCTCCTCTGGAGATGGTATGACGTCCACAGGATTTTGGGCTAGCTCTGCAACTAGATATGATGTATTTGTGGTCGGGGCTTCGTGTCGGAACCTCCTTCAATAAGGACTTAAGATTGCACCTGTAATTAATTCAAGCGTAGATTCTATGTCTATGTTTATGATCTTCTTACTTTGTGCAATTTACTTTTTTTGTAAGTGAAGGAGATATGCCCTAGAGGCCAATACTAAAAATGTTTTTATTGACATATTTCATTAGTTTGTAATAGTTTTGTATCATGCTATAACTGTATTAAATGAAAACATTAATACATGTGTAATATATAAACAAACCAGGTCCCTAGTATCCTCTAGACTAGTTCATTGGGCAACTGATGATTAAGATTTCCTAATCATGGGTTTTAACACGTCAAATGTCAACAAGGTCGCTTCATTAGATGAATGATGTGATGGAAAACAACCAACCCTAGTATTGCAATGTGATTAAGTCACAAAGTTCAACATTGCGATATCTAGCAAAGCGTAGTGATTCAGTCCTTCGACCGTGAGATCATATTAATCACTATCTCCCGAGGTTGTTTTGATCATATCAACCATCATGACCGGAATTGGGTGACCATAAAGGTGTTCGTCAGGTATTTCAGAGGAACTTTTGAGGCCTGTGTATCAAGACTAGGATTTTCCCATCCGAGTGATGGATAGATACACTGGTCCCACTCGGTGAAATTACATCTACAAGTTTTTACAAACATGTGACTAGTTCACTGGGATGTAATACCACATAAACGAGTAAATGTGCTTGTTGTTTAACAAGGTCAAACTAGGTATGTCGATACCGAAGATCAGATCTTGGACAAACCAGATATCATAGAGCAAAGGGAATGAGACTTGACATTCAAGGCCATCATGTGTTTCCAGATACCGCTATTGGTCATTGATCGAAGAGGTGTCTCGACCATGTCTATGTATTCCAGAGTCATAGGGTGTCACACTTAAGGTTATATGACGCTTAGGGATTGATCCAAGATCATAGGAGAAAAGAGAGAGAACTCCAGAATTGTTTTGGAGAGATACCGAAAGTGCTTCAGGAATATCCGGTGATGATCGGAGGGGTCCAAAAGGTGTTTCGGAATGATAGGGTTTAAATAATGTGTATTTAGTATTAATTAAATAAATTAATATTAAAAATAATATTTAAAATGGATTTTTTGGGCAACCCACCTGACCTAATTGAGCCTCACCGAACGAGGCCCAAGAGGGGGCCGCGCCCTAGGGATGGCCAAGGTAGGCCGCTGGCCACCAAGTAGGCTCCCTACCATGTGGAGCTGGACGCTGCCGCCTCCTCCACCTCCTCCCTTTATTAGTATTACCCCAGGACTTTGAAGGAGGTGGTGCCTCCCTTCCACCTATATAAAGAGGGACACCCCTCTTCCCAAATCCATCCCATCAATTGGCCTTTGCATATTTCTCTCTTCCCTCTCTCTCCCCTCATGTGTGTTTTCTGTTGGAGATATGCCCAAGAGGCAATAATAAAATGGTTATTATTATATCTTTGTGTTTATGATAAATGTTTACATCCCATGCTATAATTGTATTAACCAGAAATAGTAATACTTGTGTGTTTTGTAAACATAAAAGTAGTCCCTAGTAAGCCTCTTGTTGAAACTAGCTTGTTGATTAATATATGATCATGGTTTCCTGATCATGGACATTAGATGTTATTAATAACAAGATCATTTCATTAGGAGAATGATATGATGGACACACTCCTATAGTAAGTGTAGCGTAAGATCAAGTCATTTAGAGTTCGTTTGCTACAAGCTTTCAAATACATAGTAACCTAATCCTTCGACCAAGAGATCATGTTAATCACCATCACCAGATGAATGCTTTGATGACATAAAACACCACTTCCGTAATTGGGTGGTTATAAAGGTGGCATTAGGTATTCTAAAAGTATGTGCCTGGGAGTCCATCGTCATGAAGGACATTTAGAGTGCCTTGGTGGCCTCGCGTCGTGCCACAGGGTCCATGCGCTCTAGGTGAGAGCAATACTTGCCATCGTCATGGACCTTTGAGGTGGAGCTGCCAGTAGATAGCGCAACTCGCCACATGCTTGACTCATCAGCCTCTCGACTGCGCTGATCGAGCTTGTTTTGCTGCTTGATCTGGTGATTGTGCTCCTCGATGAGGAGCCAGTGATAGCCCATCAGTATGTCACGAGGGGCGTTGACAGGTAGAGGGTGAGTGCCTCGCACGGCATTGACACCCTCTCCCAGTCCTCATTGGAGAGGTGAATCTGGACACGGTTTGTGCCCTCGTTGCCTCGAGGTTCCCTACTCCCGTTGGGATCTGGCGGGAGTGCCTTGTTTCCTCCGTTCTCGACCTCGAGGTTGGGAGGGGGATTCAGTGGCGGCTCGTTTCTGTCGTCGATGTTGCCCGTTATGGATGGCCGCGCACATGTAGCATGGGGAGAGATCGTTACTCCCGCAGCTCTCAGATCCAGAACTGTAGGTTCCTTCCTCCATAGAGGGGCGGAGAGATCGGAGTTGCAGCAGCTGCTGTCATCCGAATCATCCGTCAGCAACGACGTGCATGGGACGTTGATTGGTGTGACCCATAAGGCTGGCCTGATTGATGGAGGTGGCACCCGCTCTGAGAGGCGGAGGGTACCGGTCTTGCCTACCCTGAGGTGGCATAAGTAATACCTCGTAATAATACAAATTGTTGGAGATATGCCCAAGAGGCAATAATAAAGTGGTTATTATCATATCTTCGTACTTGTGATAAATGTTTACATACCATGCTATAATTGTATTAACCGGAAACATTAATACTTGCGTGGTTTGTAAACATAAAAAAGTCCCTAGTAAAGCCTCTTGTTAAACTAGCTTGTTGGTTAAGATATGATCATGGTTTCCTGATCATGAACATTGAGATGTTATTAACAATAAGGTCATATCATTAGGAGAAAGATGTGATGGACATACTCATATAGTTAAGCGTAGCATAAGATCAAGTCATTCAAATAGTTCACTTGCTATAAGCTTTCTGATACATAGTAACCTAATTCCTTCGACCATGAGATCATGCTAGTCACCATCACCGGAAGGATGCTTTGAAGACATCAAACACCACACCGTAACTGGGTGGCTATAAAGGTGGCATTGAGTGTTCGGAAAGTATGTGTTGAGGCACATGGATCAAGAGTGGGATTTGTCCATCCATATGACAGATAGATATATTCCGGGCCTTCTCGGTGGAATGTCATCCAATTAGGTTATAAGAATGTGAATGGCCCACAAGGGATCACATATCACGGGAACGATAAAATAATACTTATCGGTAACGAGGTTGAACTAGGTATGCAGAGATACCGACGATCAGACCTCGGATAAGTAAAATATCGCGAACAAAGGGAAATTGGTTCCGTATGTAAATGGTTCATTCAATCGCAAATTAATCATTGAAATATGTGGGATCAATATGAATTTCCAGATTCCTCTATTGGTTATTGATCAGAGAAGAGTCTCGATCATGTTTGCATAATTCACGAACGGTAGGGAAGGATTCGATGTTGTTTAGTAGATATGGAATGTGATTAAAGAGACCGAATGTTGTTCGGAGTCTCGGATGGGATCCGGGATATCACGAGGAGATCCTGAATGGTTCGGAGAATAAAATTCATATAAGGAAAGCCCAATTTCGGAGTTCAGGAATGTTTCCGATGTTTTCACCAGAATGTTCTAGAAGGGTCTAAAAGGTTCACCGATCCGGAAGGGGAAGGGTACATGGATGTTTCATGACAAAGTGTAATGGTTGCATCATGTCCTTGGTCACTTGGCTGGACACTTGGAAGAGAGAAATCAAACTCTAATTTGAAAGTCAAAAAGGCAGTTTGAAAAAGTCAAATCCCAACATGGTTTTCGAGTTAGGGAGGGTTTCCACCTGGGTTGGGAACACCCTTGGATGCCCCCCACCTATATAAGGAGGGGTGGGGGCGCACCCCAAGGTATCTCCCTTTCCCTAGGCGCCCAAGAAACCCTAGGTTGGCCGCCGCCCCCCTCCCTAGTTGCGACCAATCTAGATCTCCTCCGCTACCGACTAGCTAAACTCTAGTTGATAGCTACCTCTAAACCTCGGCCCTCTAAACCCTAGATCGCCGAGGCTCCCTCTACTCCACCATACTCGCTCCGGCTTAGGCAAAGCCCTGCGGGATCTCCCCTCTACTTCCGACACCACGCCGTCGTGCTGCCAGAATCGCGAGGAGAGAGCTACAACCTCTGCTGCCTGCTGGAACAAGGGAGAGGATGGTCTTCATCGAGTACCGTACATGTGACCGACTACAGGAGCGCTGCCGGAACATGGCGCCGTAAGGATCGCCTACTCGATCTTGAGATCAGCAAGTGAACAACTACATCACCCACGAGAATCTGCTCTCGTTAACCGCTTTGGATCTTCGAGGGTTAGTACTCTATCGACTCGTTGATACAATCTAGTAGATATATCTTGTCTTGTGTGTGTCCATGTGATAGAATTTTTTTTTCCATGCTACGAACCCCTACAGTGGTACCAGAGCGGTGTCTATATGTAGATCTGTTGCACGAGTAGAACACAATGGTCATTGTGGGCGTTGATGATTTTGTTGTCGATTGCTTCTTGTGTAGTTTTCATCTTGCGGGATGGTGGGATGAAGCGGCCCGGGCTAACCTTACATGAAATCATTCATGAGACTTGCTCCACGCTTGACATGCAACTTGTATTGCATAAGTGGCTTTGCGGGTGCCTGTTTCTCCCAACATAGTGAAGATTCAATTTACAACGGGTGATTGACAATACTAGTATCAACATTGTGGTTCTTGTTCGTAAGTTAGAATGACACTTGATAAAAGCCCCAAACCACGTAAAACATGCAAAGAAAATTAGAGGAGTCTAACTTTGTTTTGCAGGGGTGTGCTGTGATGTGATATGGCCATGATTGTGATTATATATGATGTATACAATGTTCCTTATTGTAAGTCGGCAACCGGCAGGAGCCATATGGTTGTCTTTTAATTTCATTAAGACTTGCGTGTCTATTCATCAAAGTAGTTGTAATAGTTGATGCTGGTGGACGACAACCATGGAGCGATGCAATTGATCTTGACGCCATGCCGGTGATGATGGAGATTATGTTCGTGCTTGAAGATGGAGATCGGAAGCACAAGAAGAAAGGACATATCATATCACATATTATGAATTGCATGTGATGTTAATTCTTTATGCATCTTGTATTGCTTAGATCACGACGGTAGCATTATAAGATGATCCCTCTCACTAAATATAAAGTTATAGAGTGTTTGTCCTTAGTAGGCACATTTGCCAAAGTTGGTTGTTTCGAAGCACCACGTGATGATCGGGTGTGATAGATTCTACGTGTGCATACAACGGGTGCAAGCCAGATTTGCACGTGCAGATACTAAGGTTAACCTTAATGAACCTAGCATGTACAAACATGGTCTCGGAACACGGAATACCGAAAGGTAAAGCATGAGTCATATGATTAATATGGTGAACATGTTGATTGTTCTCCTTTGAAACTACACATATCTCGTGATGATCGGACTTGGTGTAGTGGATTTGGTTCGTGTGATCATGTTGTTTTGAGTGGGATTTCACCTAATTAATTTAAGTATTAAATATGAACTCAATTTTTCATAAACTTAGTCTAAACTCTTTGTAAATATGTTGTAGATCATGGCGGCCCCTACCATCAATTTTAATGCGTCCCTAGAGAAAGAAAAGTTGAAAAACAATGGAAACAACTTCGCGGATTGGTTCCGCAACTTGAGGATTATCCTCAATACTGGTCAGATGACCTATGTGCTGGATGCACCACTGGGTGACCCGCCTACATATGATGCTACCGATGAGGTGAAGAATGTTTTCCTCACTCGGAAGAATCAATACTCCATAGTTCATTGTGCCATCTTGTATGGTTTGGAATCGGAGCTTCAGAAGAGGTTTGAGAACCGTGAGCCTTATGATATTGTCTGTGAGCTCAAAATGATATTTGAGACTCATGCGGCTGTTGAAAGCTATGAAGCCTCCGAGAAGTTCTTTAACTGCAATATGGAAGAGGGCAGCTCCGTTAGCGAGCATGCACTTAAGATGTCTGGGCACGCGAATAAACTCGCAGATCTAGGAATAACGATTCCTAATGCGTTGGGAATTCATCGTGTCCTCCAATCACTACCACCTAGTTACAAGAACTTCGTGATGAACTAAAACATGCAATGCATGGAATAGTCGTTACCAAAACTCTTCTCCATCTTGAAGTCTGCGGAATTGAGATCAAGAAAGAGCACCAAGTGTTGATGGTCAATCAGACCACCAATTTCAAGAAGCAGGGCAAGCTGATGACCCACAAGTATAGGGGATCGCAACAGTCTTCGAGGGTATATTGCCCAATTTATTGATTCGACATAAGGGGAGCCAAAGAATACTTGCAAGCCTTAACAACTAAGTTGTCAATTCAGCTGCACCTGGAAATAGTTCTTGCTCACAGAAGTTTATCAGTAGCAATAGTTTGTAGGAGCAACAACAACAGTAAAACATGAGCAATAGTAACAGTAGTAGCAAATAGTAGGATATGAGCGCGGTAGGCATAGGGATGGATGGACGGGCGTTGCATGGACGAGTCTAAACATGAAACTTCAAGATCTAGGGCAATTCCAGATAAATGAGATAAAGCATCCAAGTACTAAACAATCATAGGCATGTGCTCCATATAGAGTCATGTGTGCTCGCAATGAGAACTTGCACAACATCTTTTGTCCTGCCAGCCCGTTGCAGCGGGGCCTCAAGGGAACTACTGGCAATTAAGGTGCTCCTTTTAATATAGCACCGGAGAAAAGCATTAACACTTCGTGAACACATGTGATCCTCACATCACAACCATCCTCTCCGATTGTCCCAATTTCTGTCACTTCAGGGCCTTTGGATCCGAACAATGATATGTGTACACAACTTGCAGATAAGATCATAAAAAATACTATCATAATGATTCAATAATAAGTTCAGATCTGAGATCATGGCACTCGGGCCCTAGTGACAAGCATTAAGCACAACAAGTTGCAACAAAGTCAAATAGCACTAATAGAGATACTAGGCACCATGCCCTAACGATCTTATTCGATTACATGATAGAACTCATCCAATCCCTAACATCCCCATATCCTACATCGGGGGATTACTCACTCATGGATGAGGGAAGCTTGATGGTTGATGGAGAGGCGTTGGTGATGATCCTCCCGAAATTCCTCGTCCCGGCAGGGTGCCAGAACGGAGTTTCTGGTTCCGAATCGCGGTTTCTGGTGGTGGTGGCACAACGGAACTCTCTCTAGAAAACTACAAACCCCCCTCGGTTTTTAGGTCAAGGGGTATCTTATAGGCGAAGAGGGAGGCCGAGGGGGTGCCTGAGGCGGCCGCACCCCCCAGGCGCGGGCTGGGCCCACCCGCACGATAGGGGTGTGGGCCCCCCTAGGGCTCCACTCCGTCTCGTGCTCTGGCTCCGTGGATCTTCTGGTGAAATAGGATTTTTGGCATATTTTCCGGGATTTTTCCTGATAGTTGATTTTCTGCAAAAAAAAAACTAGACACCAAGGTAATTATGCCGAAAACAGCGTCAATCCGTGTTAGTTGTATCCAAATCACACAAGTTTAGAGGAGAAACAATAGCAAAGGTGTTCGGGAAAGTAGATACATTTTGGACGTATCACAAGCCTAAGAAGAAGAGTAACTTCAAGAAGGGCGACAAGAAAGCTGCTACGCCTGCAAAGAAACCCAAGGCTGGTCCTAAGCCTGATATTGAGTGCTTTTACTGCAAGAGAGAAGGTCACTGGAAGCGGAATTTCCCCAAGTACCTGATGGAGCCCGGTGTTGACGTGGGACGCTTCGTTGGAAACCCCAAGAGCAAGGTGTGAAGAGCACAACATCAAGCCTTCCCTCAATAAGAAACCGAGGTTATCGAACCAGTAGGAGGAAGGAAACGTCTCATAGGTGTTGCAAGCAACGTGGAAACCTACACAACACAAAGTCAAGACTTTGCCACAACGAACAGTGAGGTTGTCAAGCTCACCGGTTTGGTGTAACAAAGGATTAACTGTATGGTGTGGAAGATGGTGGTGGTTTGCAGCAAGTAAACACGTAACAATGGAAGATGTATCAATGGTAAAGATTGGACCGGGGTCCATAGTTCACTAGAGGTGCTCTCCTTAGATAAACAAATATGGCATGCAGGGTAAACAAATTACAGAAGGGCAATTGACAGGACTGAGGAAGGCATAACAATGCAATATTAGACAAAAAGGTCCTCTGAGATTCGATTAGGCAATACAACAATATAAATATACCGCCATCCAACTGCATCTATGACTAGAAGTCCACCTTCAGGTTATCATCCGGACCCGCTCCAATATTAAGTTGCAAGCAACAGACAACCGCTTTAAGCAAAGTGTGTAAGGTAAACAATCCACTTGTTCCATGAACAAGAGACCATTGTTTTCTCCCTAGTTGCAACAACACATCTACAACCGAAGAGATTTCTGTAACTTCCCTTGGAAACTAGAGGCATGAACCCACTATCGACCATAAATACCCCCTCTTGGAGTCACTAGCAACTACTTGGCCGAGATAGCTACTAACAACGGAGAGCATGCAAGATCACAAACAACACAGACATGATAGAATCAAATAGACAAAATCATTAATCAATCTAACATAGTAATATCAATATCCATTGGATCCCTGCAAACACAACATGCATGATTACAAATAGATTAGATCTTGATCATGAACGGAGCTCACAAGATCTATACATGAAAGCACAAGGAGGAGATACAACCATCTTGCTACTACACGGACCCATAGTCCGAGGTGGAACTACTCATGCTTCATACCGGAGGCTGGCATGATGAAGAAGAAGGCAGGGTGCCGGGAAGAACTTCAGACCCCCCTAATCTAGGGACGATGGTGGCGGCGGCTACATACGGTTTCGTGGAGTTTTGGTCGTGTGCCTAGGGTTTCTGCATCGGGGGCTTCTTATAGGCGAAGGGGCGAGCCAGGGGGGCCACCAGGGCGGCTGCACCCCCTAGGTGCGGGGTGGGACCACCCGCGTGGCCAGGGGGTGTGGCCCCCTGGTGAGCCTTCTCCATATCGTCTTCTGGCTTTGTGTTGCCCACGGTAATATATTGACTTTCGCTTTTGTCCCGTCTAATTCCGAGAGTATTGATTTCCTGCCTTTCTGGAACCAAAACAGAAGAAAACAGGCAACTAACAATATGGCAACTTGTTAATAGGTTAGTTCCATAAAACATATAAAAACACCTCAAAAGTGTGGACAAAGCAAAGCAAAGTAGATACTAAACAAGCATGAAACATCAAAAATTATAGATACGTTTCCGACGAATCAGTACCTGGAAGATCTGAAGAACGACAACATAAAGAAGAAAGGTATATTAGATATACATGTTATTGATATGTATCTTACTAGTAGTCATAGTAGTGCCTGGGTATTTGATACTGGTTCGGTTACTCATATTTGTAACTCGAAACAGGTGCCACATAATAAGCAAAGACTAGCGAGAGACGAGGTGATGATGCGCGTTGGAAATGGCTCAAAGGTTGATGTGATCGCTGTAGGCACACTCGCTCTTCATCTACCATCGGGATTAGTTTTATACTTAGTTATTTGGTGCCTGCGTTAAGCATAAACATTATATCTGGATCTTGTTTATTGTGAGACGGTTACTTGTTTAAGTCCAAGAATAATGGTTGTTCGATTTATATGAGTAATATCTTCTATGGTCATGCGCCTATGATAGATGGTCTATTCTTATTGAATCTCGATAGTAGAGATACACATGTTAATAATACGGATGCTAAACGATTGAAATTGAATGATAATCCTACATACATGTGGCACTGTCGTCTTGGTCACATTGGAATGAAGCTTTTGAAAAAACTCCATTCCGATGGACTTCTTGAATCACTTGAAAGATGCAAAGCATGTATGATGGGAAAAATGACTAAGACTCCATTATCTGGTATAATGGAGTGAGCTACGGAATTATTGGAAATCATACATATCGATGTGTGTGGCCCAATGAGTGTGGCATCGCGCAGTGGTTATCGTTATATTCTTACTTTTACTAATGACTTGAGTAGATATGGGTATATCTA
This sequence comes from Avena atlantica, assembly GCA_910589765.1. NCBI lineage: Eukaryota > Viridiplantae > Streptophyta > Magnoliopsida > Poales > Poaceae > Avena > Avena atlantica. The sequence goes on from OU342733.1 coordinate 366,253,093, forward strand.
TTTCATGAAACATAAGTCCGAAACTTTTGAGAAGTTTAAGGAATTTCAAAGTGAAGTAGAGAATCAACGTAACAAGAAGATTAAATTTCTATGATCTGATCATGGAGGTGAGTATCAAAGTTACGAGTTTGGCGAGCATTTAAAGAAATGCGGAATACTTTAACAATTGACACCGCCGGGAACACCACAATGTAATGGTGTGTCCGAACATCGTAATCAAACTCTCTTAGATATGGTTCGTTCTATGATGTCTCTTACAGATTTACCGTTATCATTTTGGGGTTATGCATTAGAAACAGTTGCATTCCCTTTAAATAGGGCACCATCTAAATCCTTTGAAACGACACCGTATGAATTGTGGTTTGGGAAGAAACCTAAGTTGTCGTTCCTTAAAGTTTGGGGATGCGAAGCTTATGTAAAGAAGTTACAGCTCTACAAGCTTGAACCCAAAGCGGAAAAATGTGTCTTCATATGATACCCTAAAGAAACAATAGGGTATACCTTCTATCATAGATCCGAAGGAAAAGTTTTCTTTGCCAAGAATGGATCCTTTCTAGAGAAGGAGTTTCTATCGAAAGAAGTGACTGGATATAAAGTAGAACTAGACGAGGTTCGAACCTTCTCTCGGATTTAAGAGTAGCGCAGCGCCGGAAGATCTTCCTGTGCCGCTTGCACCAATAAGAGAGGAATCTAATGATAATGATCATGAAACTTCTAACAAAGTTACTACGAAACCTCGCAGGTCGACGAGGACTCATACCACTCCTGATTGGTATGATCCTGTTATGAATGCCATGTTGGTGGACAACACTGATGACCCTGCGACGTATGAGGAAGCAATGATGAGCCTAGATTCCAACAAATGGCATGAATACATGAAATCCGAGATTGGATCCATGTACGAAAACCAAGTGTGGACTTTGGTGGACTTACCGGATGGTCGGAAGGCTGTCGAGAACAAATGGATTTTCAAGAAGAAAACAGAGGCTGATGGCAATGTAACCGTCTATAAAGCTCGAGTTGTCGCGAAAGGGTTCCGACAAATTTAAGGAGTGGACGACGATGAGACTTTCTCACCAGTAGCGAAGCTAAAGTCTATGAGGATTTTATTAGCAATCGCTACATATTACGATTATGAGATATGGCATATGGATGTCAAAACGGTGTTCCCCAATGGTGACATTGATGAAGAGTTGTATATGGTACAACCCAAAGGTTTTTTCGATCATAAAGGTGCTAACAAGGTATGCAAACTTTAACGGTCCATTTATGGATTGAGGCAAGCATCCCGGAGCAGGAATCAATGTTTTGATAAGGTGATCAAAAGCTTTGGATTTATACAAACTTATGGAGAAGCTTGTATTTACAAGAAAGTGAGTGGGAGATCTGTAGCATTCCTAGTACTATATGTGGATGACATATTGTTGATTGGGAACGGTATAGAACTTCTTAAAAGTGTCAAAGACTATTTGAATAATAGTTTTTCAATAAAGGATCTTAGCGAAGCTGCATACATTTTAGGCATCAAGATTTATAGAGATAGATCAAGACGCTTAATAGCGCTTTCACAAAGTACATATTTGGACAAGGTTCTAAAGAGGTTTGGAATGGAAGATAGCAAGAAATGGTTCTTGCCCATGTTTCCCAATATGACCTTGATTAAAACTCAAAGTCCATCTATGGCAGAAGATAGAGAGAGGATGAGCAAAACTCCCTATTCCTTAGCCATAGGATCTATAATGTATGCAATGTTGTGTATAAGACCAGATATTGCATATGCTATTAGTTTGACTAGTATATATCAAAGCGATCTAGGAATAGATCACTAGATAGCGGTCAAAAATATCCTAAAGTACTTAAGAAGTACTAAGGATATGGTTCTTTCTTATGGAGGTGATGAATAACTCGTTGTAAACGGTTACACCGATGCTAGTTGGAACACTGATCCGGATAACTCTAGGTCGCAATCAAGATACGTATTTACTTTGAATGGTGCAACAGTGAGCTGGAGGCATGCTAAGCAAAGCATTATGGCGAGATCTTCAACTGAATCGGAATACATAGCTACTTTGGAGGCTTCACAAGAAGCGATATGGATGAAGGAGTTCACTACGGAGCTTGGTATGGTTCCTAGTGCGTTGGACCCAATGGCCATCTAATGTGACAACATGGGTGCCATAGCCAATGTATAGGAGCCAAGGTCACACAAGAAGCTGAAGCATATCAAGTTACGTTTTCATGCTATTCGCGAGCATGTCCAAGATGGTGACATCAAGATTTTCAAAGTACACATAGATCTGAATATGGCAGGTCCGTTGACTAAACCTCTGCCTAGGGCAAAACATGACCAACACCAGAATGCCATGTGTATTAGGTACATCACAATGTAATCTTGATTACTGACTCTAGTGCAAGTGGAAGACTGTTGGAAATATGCCCAAGAGGCAATAATAAAATGGTTATTATTATATCTTTTTGTTTATGATAAATGCTTACATCCCATGTTATAATTATATTAATTGGAAACATTAATACTTGTGTGTTTTGTAGACATAAAAGTAGTCCCTAGTAAGCCTCTTGTTGAAACTAGCTTGTTGATTAATAGATGATCATGGTTTCCTGATCATGGACATTCAATGTTATTAATAACAAGATCATATCATTAGGAGAATGATATGATGGACACACTCCTATAGTAAGCATAGATTAAGATCAACTCATTTAGAGTTTGTTTGCTACAAGCTTTCGAATACATAGTAACCTAATCCTTCGACCATGAGATCATGTTAATCACCATAACCGGATGAATGCTTTGATGACATCAAACACCACTTCCGTAATTGAGTGGTTGTAAAGGTGGCATTAGGTATTCTGAAAGTATGTGTTGAGGCACATGGATCAAGAGTGGGATTTGTTCATCCATATGACGGATAGATATACTCTGGGCCCTCTAGGTGGAATGTCATTCAATTGGCTTGCAAGCATGTGACTAGGTCACAAGGGATGTCATATCACAGAACGAGTAAAGTGTACTTATCATTAACGATGTTGAACTAGGTATAGAGATACCGATAATCAAACCTCGAATAAGTAAAGTATCACGCGACAAAGGGAATCAGTATCGTATGTAAATGGTTCATTCGATCACGAAGTAATCACAGAAATATGTGGGAGCCATAATGGATTTCTAGATTCCTCTAATGATTATTGATCGGAGAGGTGTCTCGATCATGTCTACATAGTTCACGAACCGTAGGGAGATACACTTAAGGATTAGATCTTGTTTAGTACATATGGAATATGAGTTGGAGACCGAATGTTGTTCGAAGTCTCGTATTGGATCCAGGACATCATGAGGAAATTCGGAATGGTCCGAAGAATAATATTCATATAAAGAAAGTTCAATTCCGGGGTTCAGAAATGTTTTCGGTGTTTTCATCGGAAGCTTCTAGAAGGTTCTAGAAGGTCCACCACCTCGAAGGGGGCGCACTTGGATGCGCCATGCCCTAGTGGGTCTGGAGGCATCAAGCTCTATGTCAAGTCGGCCATGACTAGGAAGTGGGAATCAAACTCTAGTTTGAATAGTAAAAGTCTAGTTTGAAAAGTCAAATCCCAATTTGGAAAGTCAAAGTCCTAGTGGAGGAAGGAGAGGAAACCTAGAAGGGAGAGGTTTCCCTCTCCCTCCCCAAGCTGCCGACCACAAGGGGAGTTGGGGGAGGACTCAGCCTCCCCTTGCTGCCTCTCCCCCCATATAAGGAGGGGTGGGGGCCCCAACCCCTCACCCCAAAACCCTAGGCTGTCGTCGCTTTTCCCAAGCCGTCGGTGCCCTAACCCTCTCCAAGTTACCACTGCCTACACCCTAGCCGCCGGCGCCTCCCTCCACTCGGCGCCTACGCCCTAGCCGCCGAGGCCCTCTCTCCTCCACCATACCTGCTCCGGATTAGGCGAAGCCCTGTAGGATCTACTCCTCCACCTCCACCACCACACCATCGTGCTACTGGAATCGCGAGGAGATCTACAACCTCCGCTGCCTGCTGGAACAAGGGAGTGGAAGGTCTTCATCGAGTACCGAACATGTGACCTACTGCGGAAGCGCTGCCGGAATGTGGCGCCGGAAGGATCCTCTACACAATCTTGATATCGGCAAGTGAACGACTACATCAACCACGAGAATTCGATCTCGTTAAACGCTTTGGATCTACGAGGGTTAGTATTTTATAAACTCGTTGCACCGATCTCATAGATATTCCACCTCTTGCTAGTATTGTAAATCTATTTGACAGTTGGTTAAATGGGGTCCACAAGAAAGATAAGGGACACATTAGAGTTGGTGTGTGTGCCTTGTTGTGGGCAATTTGGAATGTCAGAAATGATTTTATTTAACAAAAAAAATTCTATCATTTATGTAGGTTATACCTTTGGTCAAACACTGGACCCATATGTGGTCTTTCCTATAGCCGGCGGAAAAGCGCTAGGCCATGAATACTGGGTGCAGCCGTTTGGAGAAGGTGGCACGGGATTTCTACAACCGATGTGGTTGGCGGACTGAACGACGGATAACATAAAGGTGGTACTTCATCGATCTCTTTAGTTTTTGTTTCGGTGGCTCATTATTGTTGAGACTTTGTGTGATCCATGAGCTATAATAATTTGTAATAATACTCTTTTAATAATGCAATAAAGGTTGTATGCATCTGCTGATGCAGAGGCCGGCGAGACCCCTTTCCAAAAAGAAGTTCTGATTTTTTTTTATCTTGGTATGAGTTGTTCTAGTATCTCCGAGGAGCTGGACATTGTTGATTCATGATGATGTAGGGTTCTGGAAACCGGCGACCTAGTCACTACCATCCCACACCCCAAAGTCTCAAACCATAGCGATCACATTGCTTACTCTATCTTCTAAACTATTCTCAATCTCACCTTCATCATCGCCTTTGTCCATGTTGACCCTAGAATCAAAGAACCATAAGTGGATGGACAACTAGCAAAGTTGTGCCGTGGTAGAAATGGGACTCTCCTCCTATATACTAGGTAAATTCGATTCCCATCCCCTTGGTGTTGTGCTTAGAAATCCCTTGTTCTCGGCTCTAGTCGACCCACAATGGTCAAAATTTTAGTTCGCCGAATTTTGCCCCATCGTCTGCAAAGTCTTTCCTCCATTTCTGTGTGGCACGCCTTCTTGTTTACCCACTTTCTCAGAGATGGCGTGTGTGGAAGAATGTGTCACCTAGCATGGGCTTCATGAATCATGATCGTTACACTTGTGAAATGGGCTCTCCGATTGGAGAATTCATCCTCAATTTTGTAGACTAATGTACTTTTTTTCCCTACTTTCTTAGAACTTTGCAATGAGCTCCTTTTAACAGTAAAATGTAGTATTTCCTGCGTCCAACAATATACGCCTTATGTTCCAACATGCAAAGCCCGCTTTATTTTGCACGGACTATCGTCAATTTGTACCAAATTATTTGGATTGAGAATGGATAAATTGAATTGTCTATATGTCTTGCAAAATTCTTTCATTTCCTTTATCTTTACATTAGTATTGTGAATAATATTATAGTTACAAATTATTGCCAAATTTGTAATTTGTTGACCAGCGAAATCAGGGAAGCCTTACATTCTGAAACGACAATAGTAAAACGTTCATGTTTTAACTTGTCAAAACTACTTCCTCCGTTTTAAAATATAAGATGTTTTAGGTTTATAAAGAAAGTGTATCTAGACTTCTTTTAGTGTATAGATTCACTCTAAACATGAGTGAACCTACATGTTAAAAATAGTCTAAATATACTTGCTTAACAAAGCTAAAACATCTTATATTTTGAAAGTAGGTGAGAGGGAGTAATATTTTTCAGCAGAAAACCCCATACCAATCCCGTGGCCTCACGCTTAATCACGGTGCTTACATTGCTGGATTTGGATTTTTTATTTTGATTGAACTTCTTGCTGAATATAGATAAGTTCAAGCGATTAACCATCCAATTAAAAACGAGTAAACCTCCAAAATGTCACCGCTGTCACCCATGATCTGCACGCGGGTGCCTGCCACCGCCAAGGTCCAAGCAGGCACCAAACCAGTGCACCTAGCCCACGGGTTGAAACAGAGGCCTGCGTTTTGGTGGATCTACGCATGTGTCATCCGATCACGGACCCTTGTCCCGTTTGGCCCATCCCCCGAAGGGCACCAGCATTGTACTCGTGGAGTCGTGGCCACCTTCTATATAGAGCCAAGACCCAAACGTCCAGACTCACACAGTACTTGCAGTAGCTGTAGGTAGCTAGGTGTGCTCGCTTGACCTAGTTACTGCCCGTGAGCAATGGCGTCCAAGACGTCGGCTGCATGCAGCCTCTTCCTTGCTCTTAACCTCCTCCTGTTTGCAGTGACCAGTGCCTGCCCTGCCTGCGGCGACTCGGGCAACACTGGTGGACACGGCAGCAGCGGCGGCGGGAGGGGTGGCGGGGGCGGCGGAGGGCATGGAGGCGGGGGCGGTAGTGGCCACGGAGGCGGAGGCGGCGGTGGGTATGGAGGCGGAAGCGGCGGGAGTGGTGGCAGTACCGGGGGTGGTGGTGGGATCATCGGCGGCAGCCCTGGTGGTGGGATCATCGGCGGCAGCCCTGGCGGTGGGATCATCGGCGGCCCTGTGGGTGGGATCATAGGCGGCGGGAGCGGTGGTGGTGGAAGCGGCGGCGGCGGCGGATATGGAGGCGGCGGATCTGGAGGAGGTGGAGGCGGCGGCAGCGGTAGCGGCGGCGGGACGAGCGGTTGGTACGGCAAGTGCCCGACGGACGCGCTGAAGCTGCACGTGTGCGCCAACGTGCTGGACCTGATCAAGGCGAAGGTGGGCGTGCCTCCGTTGAACGACCGGTGCTGCCCGCTGCTCAACGGGCTCGTCGACCTGGACGCCGCGATCTGCCTCTGCACCGCCATCAAGGCCGACGTGCTGGGCATCCACCTCAACCTCCCCATACACCTCAGCCTCATCCTCAACTTCTGCGGCAAGGGCGTCCCGACCGGCTTCATGTGCCCTACCTAGCAACCCTGGGTGACACGCGGTCTAGGATTCGAGGTCATGGACGATCGATCACCCCGCGCATCAGCATCGCGAGGTCACATGCATGCATGCATGCATGCCCATCAATAATCAACTTCCGTTTAGCTGTTTTCTGAATTTGTTTAGTAATGTTTGAGTTTTGTAGCTTGTACTAGCTGCCATTGCATTTTGGCGGGCGACGAAATGTGTCCGTTTGTACGTGTTTGTTTACAAATCCTATTTTAATTTCCTATTTGAACTTCTTGAAAGGTGCATTTGCAATCTCTAATGAATTTTAGTTTTCTCGAGATATTTAGTATGGAGTATTAACTTGTTGCTGGAGAGCAGTCAATTGCAATATTATGATCAAATTGCGATATTATGATCAAATTGTATTCGACGGTCTATGTTCTTGGCAAGATCTTCATCTAACTAATAAGTGCTCGATCCCCGGCCGCTCTCTTCTTATTATCCAAGCTTCAAGTTACATCGTTGCTTAGCTTGTGTGAGCCAGCACATTTCTCGCTGTCGATCAGCGTGCATCCTGCCTCCACCTCCTATGATCAAATTTGTCATTTTATACGAAACACAAAAATGTTCCTTCCCGAAAACTTATGTACGAACATAGAATGTTCAGGGGAATATTATTGGTTTCTAATTTTTTTGACATTTTAAAATATGTTTTCAAACAATAGGTTCACACACAGCCGTGGGCCGAATTAAATTTCCAATATAGTGATTATTATATCACTGAATAGAGGGATGATTGCCCGCAAAAAAAGAATAGAGGAATGATATCCTAATATTCTCCTAGGTTAGATAACTATTAGATATCTTCCATTTTGCCTACTATAACATGTTCTACTATGACAAAATTTGCTCGCTTCTAGGGTGGAGGAGCAAGGATGGCAGCGCGTTTCAACGCTCGCGCTAGTGTTTGTAGCCGTCGCTAAGTGGTCTAAGGGCCTATTTATTATTATTATTATTATTATTATTGAATCATTTTATAATGTTGTTAATGTTTGTTCATAAATCGGTGGAATTTTCGCATAAAGATAAAGATATTAGGAATAACCAAGACACTTCTCCAAGTCACCTCCAAGAACCTTTTAGGGATAGGTTTGGTGCCTAGGAAAGTCCGGAAGTGAGAGATCGAGACGGCTATCTATGATATACCAAGATCGACTTCAACTTGTACTTGTTTTATCATATTTTAACTTGTACTTGATGTTCAAGATCTACTTCAAGTTGGTTCTTATAAAAAAACTACTTCCTGATTCAAAAGGCATCAAAACCACAAGGTGATGAGCAGACATTAATTCTCATGTCTGCGTCCAGCACGTGATCTCTGTTTTTTTTTTCAAATATTCCTGCTAAATGCAACTTGCCGGTCACGAGCTAGGTGTATGCAATGCACACATATAGACGTACTTATCCCCATCCGTGCCCTAGGGGGCATGTTCCTGCTGTGTACTGCAACGCGAGGTCCGAGCATGTGATGTGCATGTCTCTCCTTTTCTCTGATTGTCTCGTGGCAAATTGGAAAATAAATAACTTAAACTCATAAGAAATTTAAATAATAAACTATCGGCAAAACAATTTCACTCCATCTAACCCTTTTCTGCCGCATTTGCCGGCACGGCACAATGGTTTCCCGCACCATAGGGACAGGCGCGGCACAATGGTTCTGCCAGCAAAAACGTTTGCCACACCATAACCGATGGTGTGCCAGAATGATTTGCCACACTATAGAGATAGGCGCGGCAGAAAAGGGTTAGTCGAATTTGAAAGTTTATTATTTAAATTTCTTACGAGTTTACGTTATTTTTGTCCATTTACCTTGTCCTGTTGTATTTTGCATGTGCATGGGGCAATTGGGCTCATCTGGTCATCTCCAATTGACCGTTGCAAATCCCGTCACCCGAAACACAACTTTTGTTGGACCATGAATCTGCCATGTGATCCGCATGCAAAAAAAGGAAGCAAAAAATCAATGCTTCAAAATATGGTCTTCGTATAGCGAATAGATGTATTGGTGTTGTTCTTCCCCTATTATCCACCAGAAATGGAGACTCCTCTGGGACTTCATGAGGATTTCATTTTGCATGCTATTGGATACACTAAAAGCGCCAAAGGCTGTTGTTTAGTGTCAGTTTAGCATGAAATATGTAAGAATTTTTTTATCAACATAAGTCATTTAACTAATCAATTTTATGTGTGCATCAAACAGCTAGGAAAACTTTATGAGGATTCTGCTCTTATGGAGTGTTTTCAACACATGGAAAATTAACAATCTGCCACCTTAGAAATAAGCTTGTTGATGATAACAATATTGAAGATGGTTTACTGCTCTAACTCACAGTTGTTTTCAGAGGATATCAACAGATGCAACTTTACATCGTAATAGTAGCTATCCTCGACGGGTTGTGGGGAAGGTCATGTCAATCCTTGAAGCTTTCATGCACATACAAATTTAGTGTAAGTAATCAAAATTCCAATCACTAGAGAGACACAAAAACTTATGCTAAATTAGCATGCCTTTCTTAATTTGTACATGTACTCTCTCTTATAGAAAATACATATGAATTTAACCAAGAGTTAAACTCCTTCAAGTTTGTCAAGAGTTATAGAAAATTTTTATCATCCTATACAATACCAAATCAATCTCAATAGAACCACATAGTGTAATTCATATTTTCTTCTATATTTGGTCCGTCTTAGAAAGCTTCAACTTTTGATTAAAAAATATACTCTTTACAATGTCGAACAAAGGGATCTTCTGTAATGTGGACTTTGAGTTGCTGCAGATTGTTATGGACTCACGGTTGAACATTGCAAAACAAACTTACATATGTTAATCCGAACAAAATGTTACCCAACTTGAAATATTTCTAGATGTATATACTCGATAATAACAAAGAGAAGTATGTGGATACTAGGATATTTGTTACGATGGTAATTTTTGTGACCACTCTCTTTCACTCCTGTCCTCTAAGCTAAACCTAGATCTGCCACTCAGAATCTCCTGACAGGGATGGACACGACTTCAAACATAGTCTACTAAGGGATGAAACCTTTTGGTTAATTTCCTTAAGGTACGACGCTTGAGAGACTACCTCCCCCCCCCCCCACACACACACAACTAGGCAATGGTAAACATGCTTAATGAGATGAAAAAACGGTAACGTCACACTAATTGCTTTTTTTTTGGAAAAGAGTATATATTAATATCGCGGAGATACCAATTACACCCAGCCTCTGCAACAACGCATGCCCTAACGTCCTTAAGGATGCACACAGCCCAGAAAAAAGAAAGAAGAATTACAAAAAAGAAAAGCCCCGCTACATAGAACTATTCCTCAGAGCAACAACACTAACACCACCAGAACAACACCAGTAGTCCAACCACTCCAATAGCAACGCCTTCAAGAAGGAAATAGTGCACAAGCACCGTCGTCGCCCGATCAAAGATCATAGGTTTTCACCCTGGAGAAAGTTCTCACTCGCAAAACAATGCCTTCAACAAGGCCATTGCCAGACACAACCAATTAAGGCCAGATCTTGGATTTTCACCCTGCAAGGTAAGACTGAGAACTCCTTCTGTGTTGTCTCCCCCACAAACATTCGTTGCTGCGAGTCACAGATCACGCAGCCAGTTCCTCGACACCACAAAAGACTCAAACCACCATCACAACACTCATGTTCCTCCTTTCTTGACATTTCCTGCCTCTGACTTCACCATAGATCGTCGAAGACATGACACATGATCGTAACAGATAGCAGAGCTTCGCAACGCCTCCGCTGAAACCAAACGGCCAGAAAAACATGGGTACGCACGACCGAATACCTTCCGATCCAGCCATCTCCTGACATATTCGCTCATGGGAGTTCGCTGGCGGAGCCTTAAGGAACACGCCGGTCCAGATCAGATCACCGAGGGCAAGTGACAAGCAGATCTTCGTCTTGGCGCTAAAGGAACTCTAGGACCACCCGCCTTTATTCGCAAGACTTGCAGCCCCCACGCCGCCAGTCACCATCCAGCAGGAGAGAGCAACAAAGGAGGGGCCAACAAGTACTTGGCTATAGAATCACCGGCGTGACCGAGGTCACCGCTAGAATCCACGGTCGAAGCCCTTGTTGGACCAAACGACCCAGATCAGAACAAATCTTGGTCATCCAGGAACGTGTCGCCACCTCCTCGTCGGAACGGCCCATGGTGACGCGTCGCCACCTTCTCGTCTCCTCTCCGCTGGAGGGCCTCAGGCTCTGGCCTCTCGGCCACGCCGCCCAGTGCCCGCCGCCGGCGCCCCACCATCCCTCATGTAGCACCACCTGGGACACCTCCCCTTCCCACCGTCAGTTCCGACGAGATGGGCGTCGCCGGAGACGGCAGCAGCGACGGCCAGGAGGATAGGGGTCGGGGGAGGTGGGAAAAAGGGAGGGAGGGAGCCTCCGGAGTCGCCCGAGGGAGGAGCGACCCGGGAGGGAGGCAGCCTGGGAGTTATATGAATGGTGCGATCTCGTCTCACTAATTGCTATATACACCACCTTCATTACAAATGTAGACTTCGATATTCACACAAAAAGTAAATACTAATTTGTACCATTTTCCAGTGGATTTGCATGGTTCATGGATGAGTATCGACTACACTACTTGCGGTCGTGAATTTACCAGGTCTCGAAGCTGAATCTCTAACTCGATTATGCTAGGCCATTATGTATCCCAGTTCACTACTTTGATCCAGATATGCAATTTTCCCAAAAAACAGAACAAACAACTCTTCCTACAAAGTCGAATAAACAAATTCAACTGGGCGAAGAAAGTCACATAGTAGATGAAAGGATAGAGATGTCGCCTAGAGGGGGTGAATAGGCAATTTCAAAACTATTAAGGTTTTGTCTTGATAGAATGCGGAATTAAACTAACATTTATTTTACAAGCACAAAACCTAAATACAATAGGCTCAACTAAGTGCACCAACAACAAGTTAAGCTAAGCAGGATATAAGTACTTCAAGCTCGATGGCTATCACAAGGAAAGTAAGCTCGGGTATAGAGATAACCAAGGCACGCGGAGACGAAGATGTATTCATGTGTTCCCTTACAAGTAAGGTACGTCACGTTGGAGAGGTGTGATACGTCGGAAATGTATCTATAATTTTTTATGTTTCATGCTTGTTTAGTATCCACTTTGCTAGGTTTTGTCTACACTTTGAGGTATTTTATATCTTTTTTGGAACTAACCTATTAACAAGATTCCACAGTGCCAGTTGCCTGTTTTCTTCTGTTTTTGGTTCCAGAAAGGCAGAAAATCAATATTCTCCAGTTGACTTTTGTCCTGTCCAATTCCGAGAATATTAATTTTCTGCCTTTCTGGAACCAAAAACAGAAGAAAACAGGCAACTGGCACTGTGGTAACTTGTTAATAGGTTAGTACAAGAAAGCATATAAAAATACCTCAAAGTGTGGACAAAGCAAAGTAGATAGTAAACAAGCACGAAGCATCAAAAATTATAGATTCGTTTCTGACGTATCACCCTACTGTGGATTAGAGATTCCAACCGGAGAGTAGTTAAGAGTAGTATCATGAAGAGAATATATTTATATGAGAGAGTGTTCACTAGTTAAAGTATGATCCCTAGGCCTTGTTTCTAAACATTGAAACACCATTTACAACTAGATTTGTTACATGTTTGCTTACTTCTAGTCTCTACCACGCCGTCAAGTTCTTTTTTGGCACCGTTGTATAATAATCATCCATATCACTTGTATTTCACTATCTCTTCGCCGAACTAGTGCACCTATACACCTAACAAGTGTATTGGGTGTGTTGGGGACACAAGAGACTTATTGTATCTTGATTGCAGGGTTGCTTGAAAGGGATACCTTTGACCACTTCCTCCCTGAGTTCGATATACCTTGGGTGATCCACTTAAGGGAAACTTGCTGCTGTTCTACAAACCTCTGCACTTGGAGGCCCAACAACTATCTACAAGAATATAAGTGCATAGACATCAAGCTATTTTCTGGCGCCATTGTCGGGGAGGTAAGGTAAAAGGTACTCACATCCTCCGATGTGAGTGCTCGAAGTTATTTCAATTAGATTCTACAATTTTGTCTTTTTGTTTCTTTTTTTCACTAGTTAGGCTTAATGGAAAACAACAAAAAATTTAGAGAGCTTTATAGTGTTTATCTTGAGTTAGGACATGAAGTGTTTGAAGAGAAAATTTTAAAACCTATGGAGCTTTATTTGCATGCTAATAGCAATGTTATTAGTATGAATTCTTTGAACAGCATTATTAATAATGTTATGGAAACGTCTAAGCTTGGGGAAGCTAGTTTTATGAAAATGATCTTTTTAGTTCCCCAGCTTTGGAAGATAGCTATTTTGTTGCTTATGATGATACCAAACCTCCAATATATGATGATTACAATGATGAATATGATATTTTCAGTCCACCTACTATTGAGGAGAAAATTAATTATGATTACAATATGCCTCCTATATTTGATGACTATGGTGATGAGAATAATAATGATAGCTATTTTGTTGAATTTTCTCCCACTACAATGAATAATAATGGCTATGCTTATGTGGAGAGTAATAATCATTATATGCAGGTGGCTCATGATAAAAATGTTTTATGTGATAGTTATATTGTTAATTTTATTCATGATGCTACTGAAAGTTATTATGAGAGAGGGAAACATGGTTTTATGTATCTCAACAATATTAAGTTTTCCCTCTTTATGTTGAAAATCTTGAAGTTGCACTTGTTTTGATTTCCTATGCCTATTGCTTTGTGCTTTCATGACTTGTTTCTTTATAACATTCCTATGAATAGGAAGTGGGTTAGACTTAAATGTGTTTTGAGTTTACTTCTTGATGCTCCCTTTTACTTCAGTTCATATTTCTTATGTGAGCATCTTCTCAAACTATCATGCCTAACTTAAAGGAATTAAAGAAAAGTACTTATTGGGAGATAACCCAAATTTCGTTAGATTTTTCTTTTGTTGAGTCTTGGAAGTTATTACTTCTGTAATAACCTCTGCTTATCATTTTTGTTTGAATTTTGTGCCAAGAATAACCTCTAATGAGAGAGAAGTAAGATTTGGGAAGTTGTTGTCCCGAAATAGATTTTTGTGCTTCACTGTAAAAATTCGTGAAAAATCTCTATATGTTGGATTGATCCGTAATGTTCTGAATAAATGCCCCAGGTTGTTATATAACTTTCGTTAGTTCAACACTTTTTGATTTGAGCAACATAAGGTCTTCAAAAAAATTGTTTTTCACCTGCTTGTCTGTTTTGACAGATTTCTGCCATTATTTGCATTTGCCTCTTTATTGATTTCTTTTTGGGTTCTCTTGGGCAAATTGAACTTTTCGAGCGAACTGCTACAGTATCTTGTGTTTTTAATGAAAGTTTTGTTGTTTTAAAACTAAAACCCAAAGGTTAATTATCTTTTGAATACACTAATGTTGCTAATGAAGATTGTGTGAAGTTTTGTATGAAGGAAAATTTTCAGGTGTAGTGAAACAATGATGTAATGAGATGAAGAATGGAAAAAATCTCAAGCTTGGGGATGCCACCCCGTGTCACCCCAATAAATATTCAAGAGGTACATGCGTCAAAGCTTGGGGATGCCCAAGGCATCCCCTTCTTCATCAATAAAAATCCCAGGTCTCTTTTTAGACACATTGTTTTTATTTTTTCATGCACTGTTGTGTTGTTCTTGGAGCGTCTTAGTTTTTGTTTTTGGTTTTATTTTTTTAGTTTTCTTGAATAAGTTGGTTGGATCACATCACACTTCTTTTTGGAGAGAGACACACTCTGTTTTCATTGCCTAGAACACTCTAGTTTTAACTCTTATTGTTCTGTGAGTGTTCACTTTTGCTACCATTGCGTTTAGCTTTAGTTCTCTTTTGCTTTCAACTTATAACTTTTTAGCTCTTCTTTGTGGATTTGTGTGACTTTCTCACTGATCTTTATTGAGTATTATCTTTGTGAGTTGTTTCAAATAAGCTGGTTGGTGTTGGAAAAGAGTAGAAAGTTTCATGCTTATAGTGGTGCAAAAGGGAGCTTGTTTTGACTGTGGCTTGTTCCAAACAATTTAGATTGATTAATGTGCCTTGCAAGAATCATGCATTATTTTAGCATACAAAAGCATATTATTGTGGTATTCTCCTTTGATGCTTTGTTTGGGTTGACTTGGCATATGCTTACACCATGTTTTGACTATGAACCAGTCATATTAGCCTCTATGATCATTTAGTTTTTGACTTGTGATATCACTCTATGCTTTAATTGATAATGTTTTGTTGCTATGCATTATTATGGCCATTATTGCTCTCTTAGTTGGTCACTTCCAGTCTTTTGCTAGCCTCCACTTGTACTGAGTAAGCTCTATTCATGCATCCAACTCCCAAGAAACAAAGTTATTCCAAAGAGTCCACTATAAATTCCTATGCATGGTGTGTTATACCATTCCAAGTATATTCTTGTTTTATCTATCTTCCAAATTAAACTTGTTATGTGAAACTTAGTGATTAAATCTCTCACAAATTTGATGGCACACTTTATTTTTCTTGCCCCTAATAAACTTGAACCATTGTGTCATCTATGTTATATATGCTTGCACTTATAAGTTGGGATTATCAGAACTGTGATGTCATGGGGAACGCTTTCAACACCTGTAAATATCTAGCCAGTTGATATCATGCTCTTTTGTTTATGGATGTCGTCGGTGTGAAATAAAATGGGAGCTTGTAAGTCCATGGAGTTATGTATGTGTGTTAGAGAAATGTTTGGGCCGCTAGCCTAAGCCATGCTTAATCATGGTGGAAACTTGCAGCATCACCATAGTGATCAATCTATGAAGCATTCTTCTTATAAAAAAAGAGATTGAGAAAAAGAGAAAAGAGAGATGAGAAAAGAGGAAAGAGAGAAAAAAGCACCATTTTCCCATGGTAAATAAGAAGATTGCTGAGATGCTCATTGTCTGCTTGCCTTGTCATTTTGATATGGGATAGTGTTGGAATTATGCCCTAGAGGCAATAATAAAGATGTTATTATTATAATTCTTGTTCATGATAAAGTTTATATTCCATGCTAGAATTATATTAAGCGGAAACTTTAATACTTGTGTGGTTTGTGAACAACACCGTGTCCCTAGTATGCCTCTAAGGACTAGCTCATTGATTAATGATGGTTAAGGTTTCCTAACCATAGACATGAGTTGTCAATTAATAATGAGATCATATCATTGGGAGAATGATATGATGGACAGACCCAAACTAAGCAGAGCAATTAGATCGTGTCATCGTGTTCATCTTTGCGAATCTTTTCTTATGTAAAATATTGTATTCCTTAGACCATGAGATAATACAACTCCCTGGTATCGGAAGAAAGTTTTGAGGTCATCAAACGTCATCCTATGAGAGGGTGATCATAAAGGTGTCTCTCAGGTGATCGGAAAGTACCTGTTGGGTTGTATGTATCGAGATGGGATTTGTCCCTCCCAAGTCGGAGAGATATACTTCGGACCCACTCGTTAATCGATATCAACATCACTTGCAAGCATGTGGTTAAGGAGTTAATCACAAAGTGATATCGGATTACGGAACGAGTAAAGTACTTGCTGTGAACGAGATTGAACTAGGTATGACGGTACCGACGATCAAATCTCGGGCAAGTAAAATATCGCGATATGAAGGGAATATATATATCGGATTGATTGAATCCTAGCATCATGGTTCATCCGATATGATCATCGATGAATGTGTGGGAGTCAATATGGGTTTCCAGACCCCGCTGATGATTATTGATAGAAGATCATGTCTGCATGTTCTCGAACCCGAAGGGTCACACACTTAACGTGTCTCGACGCTAGGATAGATTGGATAATTGGTTTATGAGTTTTTGTTCGGAGTCTCGGATGGGATCCGGGACATCACGAGAGGTTCCGGAATGGTCCGGAGAATAAGATTCATATAAGGCAATGCAGTTTTTGGAGTTCGGAATTGTTTCGGGTTAATCGGTATTGTACCGGAAGCTTCTAGAACCTTCCGGAGGGGGAACAACGTGGCCCCACCTGCCGGGAGGGGGCATGGGCCTATGAGGGAGTGCCCTGGCCGCATTGGGACAGGGGCACAAGGCCCCATAGGGCCCAGCCGGCCAAACCAAGGGGAAACCCTAGGGGAGCTTCTAGAAGGAGGGAGGGGGACTTGCCCCCCACTCTTCCCTCCTTGGCCGCCGACCTAGGCTTGTGGGAGGGGCTAGGGTTTCCGCCCACCCCTCTATATAAAGAGGGTTGGGGGCGCACCACCCCCCACACCTCCTCCTCAAGCCCTAGCTGCCCTCCTCTCTCTCTCCCTCCCGACTGCACGTAGGCGAAGCCCTGCTGCAGAAACTCTCCACCACTTGCACCGCGCCGTCGCGTTGTAGATCCAATCCGTCTCTCCACCATACTTGCTGGACCAAGGAAGGAGGAGACGTCGAGGTGCCGCACGTGTGCATCTCTCGGAGGCATCGCCACTTGCGGTGTTAGATCGGAGCTGATCGCGAGGAGGAGAAGCGAGTACGACTACATCACCCACGTTCCGACGAACGTTCCGCTGTGCGAATCTTCAAGGGTATGAAGATCTCATCTAATCTCTCTCGTTGTTTGCATCTCCTAGATTAGATCTTGGCTTTCCCGTTTGCATCCATAGAAATTTTTTGATTTACTATGCTGCAAAACCCTTCAGTGGTATCAGAGCTAGATCTATGCGTAGATGTGTTTCACGAGTAGAACGCAACATGGTTGTTGTGGGCGTTGATGTTTTCTGTTGCAAGCCTCTTGTTTATGTTCTTCTTATGAAGCGGTATAGTGAGATTGAAGCGGTCTAGGCCAACCTTACACGACGTCGTTCGCGAGACCGGCTCCGCACTTGACGTGTGGCTTGTTCCACACATGCGGCTGGTGGATGCCAATTTCTCTCACTATAGTTGTCATGGGATTTACACCGGAGTTTGGCAACCATAATATCACCGTTGTGGCTTTCCGTAGGTAAGAATCGTTCTTAGCTTGCTACTCCCATAAGCTAGGTAAAACATGCAACAACAAAGTAGAGGCGTCTAACTGGTTTTTGCAGGGAGTGTTTTCTGTGATATGGTATGGCCCAAGATGTGATGTGTATATTGTATGCGATGATCATGTTTTGTAATGTTTCATGACTTGCATGTCAATGAGTACACAACCGGCAGGAGCCATATGGTTGTCTTTATAATTGTGTATGACCTGTGTGTCAACTTCTTATACGCCATGTAATAGTTTCACTTTATCGCTAAGTAGTTAGCAATAGTTGTAGTTGCTATTCGTGGTGGAGGCAATCATGGTGGAGTGATGGAGATTATGCCGGCACGCACAAGATGGAGATCATTGCGCGAAGATTGGCTATACCATGTCACATAAAGTTATATGCATGTGATGTTTATCCTTTTATGTATCTTATTATGCTTAGATCGCGACGGTAGCATTATAAGATGATTCCTCACTTAAAGATCAAGATAAAACTGTGTTCTCCCCATGTATGCACCGTTGCGAAAGTTCTTCGTGTCCAATTATCACGTGATGATCGGGTGCTATAGACTCTACGTTCACATACAACGGGTGCAAGCCAGTTTTTGCACACGCGGAAATACTTGGGTTTGACTTGACGAGCCTAGCATGTACAGACATGGCCTCGGAATACATGAACCGAAAGGTTAAGCATGAGTCATATGAATGATATGATCGACACTTCGTTGTCCACCATTGAAGCCACATCTCTTCTCGTGAAGATCGGATTAGGTGTGGTGAATTTGGATCGTGTTCACTAAACAACTTGAGGGATGTTGAATTTAGTGGGAGTTCATCTAGTAATTTGATTAAAAGTTGAACTAGTTATCATGAACATAGTCTAATTTGTACTTGCAAATATTGTAGATCAAATGTCTAAGTCCAACTTCAACTTCAAAGTTTTTGCTGAGAAGGAAAAGCTTAGAAAAAATGGGCCTAACTTCACCAACTGGTTCCGCAATCTGAGAATCATTCTTTCTGGCGGTCAAAAGGACTATGTCCTTGAAAATGCGCTAGGTGACGCCCCTGCTGTAGATGCGCCGGCTGATGAGAAAGCTGTCTATCAGTCGCGCGAAGATGATTATGGTGTGATTAAGAGCACCATGTTGTTTGCTATGGAATCGGACCTTAAAAATCATTTTGAAGACTATCCCGGGCCCTTTGAGATTCTTGAGGAGCTGAAAACTATGTTTCAGACTCAGGCCCGTTCTGAGAGATATGAGATCTCTGAGAAATTCTTTAACTGCAAGATGGAGGAAGGAAGTTCCGTTAGTGAGCACGCCATAAAGATGTCGGGCTACACTCAACGCCTTGAGCAACTGGACTGCAAGATTCCAGAGGAGCTCAAGATTGACAGGGTTCTGCAATCACTCCCTCCTAGCTACAAAAGTTTTGTAGCGACTCATAATCAGATTGGTTCCACTGATACGATCACCGAGCTCTTCGCAAAGCTGAAGGCTGCGGAGGTGGACATCAAAAAGGATAATCATGTGTTGATGGTCAACAAGCCCCCCACCTTCAAGAAAGGTAAGGGTGCAAAGAAGCCCTTCAAGAAAGGCGGCGGCAAGCGCGTTGCCCCTGCTGAGAAGAAGCTCAAGTCTGGACCCAAGACGGACACTGAGTGCTTCTATTGCAAGGACAAGGGTCACTGGAAGCGCAACTGTCTGAAGTACTTAGCGGACAAGAAGGCTAGCACCATCAAAGGTATATTTGATATACATGTTATTGATGTTTTCCGTACTAGCCCTCGTTGTAGTGCCTGGGTATTTGATACTGGTTCAGTTGCTAATATTTATAACTCGAAACAGGAGCTACGGAATAGACGGCGGCTTGCGAGGGATGAGGTGACGATGCGCGTTGGCAACGTATCAAGAGTTGATGTGATGGTCGTCAGCACGCTCTCCTTAGTTTTACCTTTGGGATTAGTTTTAAACCTTAATAAGTGTTATTATGTGCCTGCGTTGAGCATGAACATTATTTCTGGATCGTGTTTATTGCAAGACGGTTATTCATTTAAATCGGAGAATAATGGTTGTTCTATTTATATGAGTAACATCTTTTATGGTCATGCACCTGCTGTGAATGGTTTATTTCTTTTGAATCTCGAAAGGGATGAAACACACATCCATAACATTGAGGCTAAGTGATGCAAAGTAGATAGTGATAATACTACTTATTTGTGGCACTGTCGTCTAGGTCATATTGGTGTAAAGCGCATGAAGAAACTCCATTCTGATGGACTTTTGGAGTCTCTTGATTTTGAATCATTTGACACATGCAAACCATGCCTCATGGGCAAGATGATCAAAACCCCGTTCTCCGGTATGATGGAGCGAGCAACGGACTTGTTGGAAATCATACATACCGATGTATGCGGACCGATGAGTGTTTCGACGCGCGGTGGATATCGCTATTTTCTCACTTTTATCGATGACTTAAGTAGATATGGGTATATCTATTTAATGAAACATAAATCTGAAACATTTGAAAAGTTCAAGGAATTTCAGAATGAAGTGGAGAACCATCGTAACAGAAAAATTAAGTTGCTACGATCCGATCGTGGAGGTGAATATTTGAGTTATGATTTTCTCACGCATCTTAAAGCAAGCGGAATCGTTTCGCAACTCACGCCACCCGGAACACCACAGCGCAATGGTGTGTCTGAACGCCAGAATCGAACCCTATTAGATATGGTCCGATCGATGATGTCTCTCACCGATTTGCCGTTATCATTTTGGGGTTATGCATTAGAAACCGCTGCATTCACTTTAAATAGGGCACCATCTAAATCCGTTGAGACGACACCATATGAATTGTGGTTTGGTGCTAAACCTAAGTTGTCGTTTCTTAAAGTTTGGGGATGCGAAGCTTATGTCAAGAAGTTTATGCCGGACATGCGTCTTCATAGGATACCCTAAGGAAACTATTGGGTATACCTTCTATCACAGAACCGAAGGCAAAGTGTTTGTCGCAAAGAACGGTTCCTTTCTTGAGAAGGAGTTTCTCTCGAAAGAAGTGAGTGGGAGGAAAGTAGAGATAGACGAGGTTGTTGAACCTTCTCTTGAATTGGAGAGTAGCGCAGCACCTGAAATTGTTCCAATGCCGTTTGCACCAACAATAGATGAAGCTAATGACAAGGATCATGAAGCTTCGGACGATGCTGCTACTGAACGTCGTAGGTCGACAAGGTCGCGTGCCCCTCCTGAGTGGTACATCAACCCTGTCTTGACTGTCTTGTTGGTAGAAGACAGTAAACCTACGAACTATGAGGAAGCGATGATGAGCCCAGACTCTAAGAAATGGCTAGAAGCCATGAAATCCGAATTGGGATCCATGAGCGAAAACCAAGTATGGACTTTGGTGGACCCTCCTAGCGACCGAAAGGACGTTGAGTGCAAATGGATCTTCAAGAGGAAAACGGACGCGGATGGTAATGTTACCGTCTATAAAGCACGACTTGTCGCAAAAGGTTTTCGACAAGTTCAAGGTGTTGACTACGATGAGACTTTCTCTCCCGTAGCGATGTTTAAGTCCATTCAGATTTTATTAGCAATTGCTGCGTTTCATGATTATGAAATATGGCAGATGGATGTCAAGACTGCGTTCCTCAATGGCAACGTTGATGAAGAGTTGTATATGATGCAACCCGAAGGTTTTGTCGATCCTAAGGATGCTGATAAAGTGTGTAAACTTCAGCGTTCCATTTATGGACTGAAGCAAGCATCTCGGAGTTGGAACCTTCGTTTTGATCAAGTGATCAAGAGCTTTGGATTTGTTCCAAATTGCTACAAAGCTTGTATCTACAAGAAAGTGAGTGGGAGCTCGGTGACATTTCTGGTACTATATGTGGATGACATATTGATTATTGGAAATGACATTAACATGCTTAACGATGTGAAGAGTTATTTGAACAAGTGTTTTTCAATGAAAGACCTAGGTGAAGCTGCTTATATATTGGGCATCAAAATCTATAGAGATAGACAAAGACGCCTGATAGCTTTAAGCCAGAGTACATACCTAGACAAAGTTCTGAAAAGGTTCAGAATGGATAAGGCAAAGAAAGGTTCAGTGCCTATGTTGTCAGGTAAGATATTGAGCAAGGCTCGGTGTCCAGCTACGGTAAATGATAGGGAAGCTATGAGCAAAGTGACTTATGCCTCGGCCATAGGTTCTATCATGTATGCCATGCTGTGTACTAGACCGGATGTGTCCAATGCTCTTAGTTTGACGAGCAGATACCAAAGTGATCCAGGAGTGGAACACTGGACAGCCGTGAAGAACATCCTAAAGTACCTAAATAGGACTAAAGAAATGTTCTTAGTCTATGGAGGTGATGAACAACTCGTCATAAAGGGTTACGTCGACGCTAGTTTCGACACCGACAAGGATGATTCTAAGTATCAAACAGGATACGTTTATATTTTGAATGGAGGAGCTGTGAGCTGGAGAAGCTGCAAGCAAAGCGTGATCGCGGGATCTACAGTAGAAGCGGAATACATGGCTGCTGCAGAAGCGTCAAGTGAAGGGGTTTGGATCAGAAACTTCATCACTGAGCTTGGTGTGGTTCCAAGTGCATTGGACCCACTGGAGATATTGTGTGACAACACTGGCGCCATAGCACTCGCTAAGGAACCAAGATATCATCCAAAGACCAAGCATATCAACTGCAAGTTCCATATAATCTGAGATTATATAGCAGATGGAGATCTGAAGATTAGCAAAGTACATACAGATCTAAATGTCGCAGATCCATTGACTAAACCTCTTCCACGTGTAAAACATGATCAGCACCTTAGTGCCATGGGTGTGAGATTGTTGCCAAATGTAAACTAGATTATTGACTCTAGTGCAAGTGGGAGACTATTGGAATTATGCCCTAGAGGCAATAATAAAGATGTTATTATTATAATTCTTGTTCATGATAAAGTTTATATTCCATGCTAGAATTATATTAAGCGGAAACTTTAATACTTGTGTGGTTTGTGAACAACACCGTGTCCCTAGTATGCCTCTAAGGACTAGCTCATTGATTAATGATGGTTAAGGTTTCCTAACCATAGACATGAGTTGTCGATTAATAATGAGATCATATCATTGGGAGAATGATATGATGGACATACCCAAACTAAGCGGAGCAATTAGATCGTGTCATCGTGTTCATCTTTGCGAAGCTTTTCTTATGTCAAATATTGTATTCCTTAGACCATGAGATAATACAACTCCCTGGTATCGGAAGAAAGTTTTGAGGTCATCAAACGTCATCCTATGAGAGGGTGATCATAAAGGTGTCTCTCAGGTGATCGGAAAGTACCTGTTGGGTTGTATGTATCGAGATGGGATTTGTCCCTCCCAAGTCAGAGAGATATACTTCGGTCCCACTCGGTAATCGATATCAACACCGCTTGCAAGCATGTGGTTAAGGAGTTAATCACAAAGTGATATCGGATTACGGAACGAGTAAAGTACTTGCTGTGAACGAGATTGAACTAGGTATGACGGTACCGACGATCAAATCTCGGGCAAGTAAAATATCGCGAGATGAAGGGAATATATATATGGGATTGATTGAATCCTGGCATCGTGGTTCATCCGATATGATCATCGCTGAATGTGTGGGAGTCAATATGGGTTTCCAGACCCCGCTGTTGATTATTGATAGAAGATCATCTCTGCATGTTCTCGAACGCGAAGGGTCACACACTTAACGTGTCTCGACGCTAGAATAGATTGGATAATTGGTTTATGAGTTTTTGTTTGGAGTCTCGGATGGGATCCGGGACATCACGAGAGGTTCCGAAATGGTCCGGAGAATAAGATTCATATAAGGCAATGCAGTTTTTGGAGTTCGGAATTGTTTCGGGTTAATCGGTATTGTACCGGAAGCTTCTAGAACCTTCCGGAGGGGGACCAACGTGGCCCCACCTACCGGGGGGGCATGGGCCTATGAGGGAGTGCCCTGTCCGCATTGGTCCAGGGGCACAAGGCCCCATAGGGCCCAGCCGACCAAACCAAGGGGAAACCCTAGGGGAGCTTCTAGAAGGAGGGGGGAAACTTGCCCCCCACTCTTCCCTCCTTGGCCGCCGGCCTAGGCTTGGGGGAGGGGCTAGGGTTGCCGCCCACCCCTCTATATAAAGAGGGCTGGGGGCGCACCACCCGCCACACCTCCTCCTCAAGCCCTAGCCGCCCTGCTGCCCTCCTCTCTCTCTCTCTTCCTCCCGACTGCACGTAGGCGAAGCCCTGCTGCAGAAACTCTCCACCACTTGCACCGTGCCGTCGCGTTGTAGATCCAATCCGTCTCTCCACCATAATTGCTGGACCAAGGAAGGAGGAGACGTCTAGGTGCCGCACGTGTGCATCTCTCGGAGGCATCGCCACTTGCGGTGTTAGATCGGAGCAGATCGCGAGGAGGAGAACCGAGTACGACTACATCACCCACGTTCCGACGAACGTTCCGCTGTGCGAATCTTCAAGGGTATGAAGATCTCATATAATCTCTCTCGTTGTTTGCATCTCCTAGATTAGATCTTGGCTTTCCCGTTTGCATCCGTAGAAAACTTTTGATTTACTATGCTGCGAAACCCTTCAGATAGCTCCTGTGTCATGGGGCAAGGGGTACCCCGTTGGCGGTTCTCTATGATACACATGTACTTACTATGACAAGAACTTACCGATGACTAAAGTTGAGTAGCATGAGGAGCAGCCCTCGTACTCAAGGGACATGAGATTGCCAACTTATACTTTGTCAAGCATATACTTCATATTTTGTTCACTTTAACCTTAATCACTTCAAGATGCTTATGATAGGGGAAATGAGGGCCGAAAGCTAACAAGTACCATATTTTTTAGAAGCTCTTTATGAAACTTGGAATCCCTGCTTCCCTGTGAAGGGCCTTTCTTCCCACTTTTATATTGAGTCTCCACCTTCTTTCTTTATACACCAATTAAGAGAGAATAGTTGTCATTCTTAGTTTTATGTGAATTGTCCCAAAACTTATTGATGGATTCATAATGTTGATATTGCTTGTTCTTGAACTATTTGTATCTAGTCACCCTTATGAACTTTGAAGGTGTCCTATGCATTTATGTTTTGTTAATCCATGAAGGACAAGCTGAATACCACACATGCTATGTTTTTTTAATGTGAAACAAACAAAGTCTTTCAATGCATTGTTATTCATGATATTTGTTTCTATCCTTTCATGTTGCAACATAGTTGCTATGTCTTATTGTTATAACTACATATTTCATGCTCATGTTTAGAGTACTTTTATCCCAGCTATCAATGCTTGCAAATGGTTTGATCATGATTGTGATGGTGCATGTCACCTCAAAAAATATTATTTTTATCACTTACCTACTCGAGGACGAGCAGGAGTTAAGCTTGGGGATGCTTGATACGTCGTAAACATATCTATAATTTTTGATGCTCCATGCTTGTTTTATATCATTTGTCTTATGTTTTGTCTACACCTTGAGGTATTTTTATACACTTTCTGAAACTAACCTATTGACAAGATGCCATAGTTCTAGTTGCCTGTTTTCTGCTGTTTTGGTTTCAGAAAAGCTAAAAAATGAATATTCTCGGAATTGGACAGGACAAAACCCAAAGTTACTATTTTCCCGGAGCAATACGGAAAATCAAAGCAGAGACGGAGTAGGGCACCAGGGTGGACACACCCTAGGGTGGCGCAGGCCCACCCTGGCCGCGCCACCAGGGGGTGTGGGCCCCCTGGATGCCTCCTCTCCTTGCCCCTTCGCCTATAAGAAGCCCCCGGGGAGAAAACCCTAGATAATCCGGCATACATCCACGAAAAGTTCCACAACGCTGCCACCACCGATGGGGGAGATTTGGGAGGACAGAAGTCTCTGTTCCGGCACCCTGCCGAGACGGGGAAGTGCCCCCGGAGCCATCTCCTTTGATCTCCACCACCATATCCATCGATCTCCACCACCATAACCATCACCGTTGCTGATTCCCATGATGAGGAGACAATAGTTCTTCCTCGAGGCTAAGGGCTCTACCAGTAGCTATGTGTTCGTCTCTCTCTATGCATGATATTGTTGTGGTCATGAGAGTTGTAATCAAGTAGATCTACTCTACTACTCAAGTGCTTTAATAGATCTCCGGCTCTCCCCACGTGTGTGAAAGTGATAGCGTGCACGCTGTGGTGGCACTTAGGCTAGAGTCTACATAAATACTCAAATGCTTCAATAGATCTCTGTTGTCCCCACGTGTGTGAAAGTGACAGCGTGTACGCCGTGGTGGCACTTAGGCTAGAGTTCATAAATCCTTATCCTGAGTATATTTGGAGTTGAATGTCTTTATGAAATTGTGGTGTTTTTCGAAACCATCTAGTGCTCAAGGTGACAGTGTGGGGTTATCTAGATGGGGAAGCAAACTTTGAGGTGTGTTGTTATAGCCCTACCGTGGATTAGAGATTCCAACCGGAGAGTAGTTAAGAGTAGTGTCATGAAGAGAATATATTTATATGAGAGAGTGTTCACTGGTGAAAGTATGATCCCTAGGCCTTGTTTCTAAACATTGAAACACCATTTACAACTAGATCTGTTACATGTTTGCTTGCTTCCAGTCTCTTCCATGCCGTCAAGCTATTTTCTAGCACCGTTGCCTTATAATCATCCATATCACTTGTATTTCACTATCTCTTCTCCGAACTAGTGCACCTATACACCTGACAAGTGTATTGGGTGTGTTGGGGACACAAGAGACTTCTTGTATCTTGATTGCAGGGTTACTTGGGAGGGATGCCTTTGACCACTTCCTCCCTGAGTTCGATATACCTTGGGTGATCCAGTTAAGGGAAACTTGATGCTGTTCTACAAACCTCTACACTTGGAGGCCCAACAACTATCTACAAGAATAGAAGTGCGTAGACATCAATGCATTCGAGGCTCAAAACAGAACACATGGGTAAATGATATGCCAAACACCTAGACATACTTGAATACACAAAATAATCAAGCATGAGGCACACCAAATACAAACACATACTTGGTACAAAACCAAAACATGTAAAGCGGGCAAGTAACTTACAAAATAAATGAGTTAAGTACAAGTTACCGCGAAGAGGCACATTGGATATAAGATGGGGAAATGATAATCCGTATGACTTGGCTTGATCAAATATAATATATGAAGATCACTTAATTCTTCATGAGTTAGACAAGTATCCAATGCCCTCCATAAATACCTATTGATCAAGTTTGAGCTTGTTGATCCCTAACCAAGTTGGGTCTTAAGAGGTTAGTCACAATAGGTTTGGCAACCCAAATGGTTATTTTCTTGACACCACTTTGAGTTCCAATAAACTTGGCAAACACATTGCCATCCTTATCCTTCCCAAGAGAATAATCATCATCAATAATGATAGTATTAGATAAGGTACCATTTGAACATGAAGAAGCAAAGTGCCCCTTCACACGGCATATGTAGCAACAAGTGCTCCCCTTTCTCTTCTTCATTGATTTCTTGGCTCGGGGAGCATTATATTTATTATTATTTGGAAGTGGCCTAACTTCACTTGGACTTGACCTTGAACTTGTGGCCGCTTCCCTTGTTGCTTCTTACTCAAGAGCTTTTTCTTCAATGGAAAAGATCTTACATGATGTCCTTCAACCTTGCACTTGAAGCAAATAATCTTGGCCAAATTCTTGACTTGGTCTTGGCCCTTCTACTTGTTTCTCTTGGACTTGTTCTTTTTATTGGAGTTGAATCCAAGTCCACTTTTATCATTTGGGTATTTTTGCACACTCAAAATATTATTGTGTGTGGATTTCCCTTCATGACACTTTTCCAAGTCATTCCTCAAGGAAGTGAATTGGGCCTTGAGATCTTTGATTTCCTCTACATGGTTAGTAGAAATACAAGTACTAGAGGAAGTACAAGCTTCATTGTTAGAGTAACAAGGCAAAACAAGTAATCAAACACAAGGTTTATCACTAGTATGATTAGAAGGATCACTAGGACTAGCACATGGCAAAATAGTATTTTGAGTAGAAGTTGTGCTAATGTCCAAAAGAGGCTCACATGATGTTACCTTAGTGATACTTGCCTCAAGCTCTAACTTTAGCCCATCATAGGAAATTACAAGATCATTATGAGAGCCTGAGAGCATTTCATGACTTTCTTCCAATTTCTTGCAATTGCTAGTTAGCAACTCAAGTTGATCCCTTAGCTCAACATTCTCCTTTAGGGTAGATGCTTCACAAGAAGTAGATTTAGTAGCAAAAGCATCATTAATGGAATTTTCCTTTTCAAGCTCATAGGATTTAATTTTTTGTGTGAGGAGACTATTAGTGTGCTTCTCCTCGGCAATCTCTTGCTTAAGGAGATTGAATATCTGACTCCCATCATCAAGTTGGAAACCCAACTCCTCTATGGTTCCCGTTTGTTTAGTTATGGTGTCCATAACGTGTTTGAGACAAGTAACGGCCTTATTATTACCACGAAGAGAGGTACACAAAAAAGTCAACTCAAGCAAGAGAGCACTAGTATCCTCATCAATGTCATCATCACTATCATCATTATCATTGTTATTATCTTTAGAATATATATTGGGATCCAAAGTAGGTGATACCTTTGATCGTCTTGCCATAAGGCACATGTGAGCATGGGAGTATGAATATGAGGATATTCTTGAATCTCCATTCATGATCATGTCTTTCTCCATAGGATGTTTGATTTCCTCTGCATTGTTAGATAAATAACTAGAGGAAATATAAGCATTTTGTTCATGGGAACAAGGCAAATCAAGCATATCATATACACTAGTACTCAAATAATTTCTAGAAGATATGCAAGGACTAGCAATACAAGGGGATATAGCATCATTGTTGCAACAAGTGCTTAAGTCCAAACTCCCTGCACCATTATCATTTATAGAACAAGAATCATTGGTGTAAAGAGAAACACTACCATTCACATATAATTTTTCCACTCACCATGCCATTACCTTGTGACTTGTCACATGTAAGTGAGGTGGAAAGAATTGAGGTCACATCGCGACCGGAGGTGGAAACAGCTTGGAGCTCTTCATGATGTGAGGGAGAATAGAGCTCCTTGGAGATACCACGAACCCTATGAGAAATGCAGCCACCAAATATTTCCTTAAGCTTGGTCCACATATCATGAGACGACTTGCGCTTTACAATCGTCAAGAACAAATTAAATGTGGGGCTCAAAGAGAAAATAAGCTCATTAGATACTTGAGCTTCAAGATGTAAATTTTTATCATCCTCTAGAGATAGATTTTGAGGATCTATCGGAGGAGAAAAACCTACATCTAGAAATCGCTCAATATTTGTACACAAGGTCCGAAGATTATAAAGCAAGCAATTTCTCCACAAAGCATAATTTGTGCCATCAAAGATAATTATGTCATTGTACACTATACTACTAGCCTACATCTTTACACTATAGGCGGTGAAGCCTAAACAAGGAGAGACCTTGATCCGATACCAATTAAAAGGATAGAGATGTCGCCTAGAGGGGGAGGTGAATAGGCAATTTCAAAAATACTACGGTTTTGGATTGATAGAATGCGGAAATAATCTAATGTTTATTTTACAAGCACAAAACCTAAATACACTAGGTTCATCTAAGTGCACCAACAACAATTTAAGATAAGCAAGATATAAGTACTTCAAGCTCAATGTCTATTACAAGGAAAGTAAGCTCGGGTATAGAGATAATTGAGGCACGCGGAGACGAAGATGTATTCCCGTGTTCCCTTACAAGTAAGTTACGTCACGTTGGAGAGGTGTGTGTGATTCCACGAAGGATTTCCCAATGCCACGAAGGCTCACCTTATTCTCCGAGTCTACTTCCTCCACTCCGGAGATGGAAAGATCCACAACCACTTCACGAGCTCCACGAAGGAGAAGCCCGGGTCTCTTCACAATCTTCCACGAAGAGGACACCGCGGCACCAACCGCCAAGCCAACTAGGAGGTCACCCTCCAAGAGTAACAAGCTCACGGTCTCTCACTCGAACAAATCGTAATGGAGAGCTCAACACTTATGCAATGCAAAGCAAGAACACCAAGGGTGCTCAAATCCTTCACTCTCAAATCCCACCAAAGTAACAAGTGCTAGGGAGGAATTAGAGAGGAAGGACAATGGTGGAACTCAACAAATGACTCCAAGATTTAGATCCAATGGGTTCCCCTCACTTAGAGGAGGAATTGATTGATAGAAATTGTAGATCTAGATCTCTTCCAAAGCCCTCAAAAAGATGCAAGAATCATAGGAGGGAAGGGAGAGTAAGCAAGATCAAAGGGGTCAACAATGATGGTCAAAAATTTGCTCAAGAGCCCTAGAACTTTGGGAAGAAGCCCCCCTTTTATACCCCTTCAAGGGGGATGACCGTTGGAACCAAGATGCGCTGGACGAACGCGTTCGGCGGTGAAACCGGCGCCGCCGGATCAGCCGCCGGAATTTCTGGTCAAAACCAGAAGTTCTGGTAAAAACCGAAACAACATACATAACAGATTTTCGGAGGTTTGCCAGAAATTTTCGGCGGTCGCCGGAAATTCCAGCCACAGACTCGGTCCCGCCAGAACCAAACAGGACATACGAAAACGGCGATAACTTTTGCGTTCGAACTCCGATTTCGATGACCTTGGGCTTGTTTTGACGAGGAAAACAAGCTCTACAAGATGGTGCAGATAAACATCATAGTACAAGAGAGGAGGATAGAACCAAATGAATAAAGGTAAGAAGCCTCCCTACACGAAGAACCGATAAAACCTTCAAACTCGAAAACGCCATAGAAGATGCATACGAATTCCGTTTTCGATGAACTTGGGCTTGTTGAACAGCTAGCAATAAGCTCAAGAACCTCACATGGAGAAACACCAAGAATCAACAAAATAGGAAGATGCAAAGTATTCAAAGGATTGAGATTTCTATGATGATGTGATCAAGTTATCCAACCGAAATCCCCTCTTAATAGTGCGGCTATGTATCCTATAACCCGGTCTCCCAACAACCACCTTAAGAACGGTAAAAGGAAAACCTAGCAGGGCCATACCTTTGCCTTGTGCATCCCGCTTGATCTTAATGGCAACACTTCAATCTCCATTCAAGTTGGAATGCATCACTTGATCATTGTTGCTTCGTGAAGACTCCTAATTTGCTCCCTCATACACCACTATTGGATAGCTTAATTAATACATGTCTTCACATGTCCATTATCACCAATATGGATGAAAAGCTTTAAGCAAATGATCTTCTCGAGATGCTTATCTTGAACTTGCCCTTCTCAACCTTGATGACGATCACCACTTGATGTCATCCTCTCATGGGCTATATAAGATCTTCAGTTTTGAAGCATGCCCATGGAAAGATACCTATCCCATATAGAAAATTCAAAGGCACATATATAATGGGTTAGTTCATGATGCATAATTGATAAGGATTACCATACCACAAGATCCATGTGGTACATTCTTTATGCTTCATGTGTTGACCAACTTGAAATCACTCTTCACTCTTTGTATAGGTCAACCATGTATCTTCTCATGCTCCATCTCAATATCTTGAGGTACATAAAGAACTCTTAATTTGATTACATGCTCCAAGTATTAGTCAATCATAGCTCAACTAATGAGGCTATCATGACACCGTCTTAGAGCCATATCTCGAATTCTTCTATTGAGATCACACTCTCAAGATCTTGATCATATCATATTCTTCTCTTCAACTCGATGATCTTGATGCCAATACTCAAGGTATATATTTATCTTCATGACATCCATACTTGAATCCAACACATAGACTACAAGCATGACCTATGGAATATTCCTTCATATAAAACTCAGTGAAAACATTAGTCCATAGGGATTGTCATTAATCACCAAAACCACACATAGGGGCAATTACTCTTTCAGTAGATAAACTATTGTTAGGGCATTAGGTGTTGTATGACACACCTTGCATCAGTATTTTTGTTCTTATATGCCACACATTTGCACTCTGCTAATCCTTTCGGTGTCAATGCAACATATAGTTATTGTTCTTTATGCTTAGTTTATTTTCGCTAGTTGGACAGGCCTACAAATTTGTGTTGATAGTTTCATGATTAATTTGTATTTTTTCTTTCCATGTGTCTGACCAATAATCTATATCCAACATTATGTTTCTTGGTTTTTTGTGAAGGCTGACAAAAATCTGTCCAACCATTTATGTGTGAAACTTCAAGAGATATTGCACTAGCAACACTTCAACATGGATGCGTTACCTTTGTCATTTGTACAAATAATTTTAATTTGCAATGATTGTATTTGTACTCCCGCCGCATTCTTTTAATAATATTGTCACAAATTATATCCATTTTGTAAAACCTATGATAATTATTGTAAGTTATACTACTTTCTAAGGATGGTTTGATCTGTTATATTCCTCCGTGTTGTATGAACATCTAACCTATTTTTTCACACACAGTTCCCACTTCTTTCCAACCGTTCATAGATTATCCTTATGCAATTGTTTAATTTTCTATTATTGGAGGTTGTGGTTATTTAGGAAGCATCTTAGATTATTTTTATTTTTGTCTTATATATCCAACTTTTGTTGCTACAAATTCCCACCTCTACGCACGAGGTATCATCTGCTCCCTCCGTCTAGAAATATAAGACGTTTTAGGTTTGTGAAACGAATGTATCTAGATGACTTTTGTGTATAGATTCCGAGATGACTTTTGTGTATAGATTCGGAGTGAACTTATGCACTAAAAGACATATAGATAAATTTGTTTCACAAAGCTAAAATGTCTTATATTTATGAAAGGAGCGAGTACTTACTATTCAAACCGAGAGTACCTATAGGCAATAAGTGTAATAAACAGATTGTAAGTCAATGGATCCATGATCATGAGCCAGTACCATATCTGACCATAGCAACTAGATGGATGTGTATGAAGCTGGATTTTAGGTTTGAGACGGTTGAGATCGAAAGTTTCCAATTCACTCAGTGCTTTTTATTGGTGTTTTTGGGAAAGCATGATAGCTCACGCCCTCTTACATTTAGATAAATCATATTCGACTCACGGGTGCATATGAAACCATTGTTTATTAAGATTTAAATACATGTGTGGTCTATCAAGTTGTCACGCACGAGCGCATTGGTCACCAACTAGAAAAATGCAAACTATCGATCACGAAGTTTTGTGGATGTGCCCCGTTAGTCATTCCATCACGTTTACCATTAAGTCACTCACGGATACTTGTTTTTTCAAATACCCCTTACAATGTTATTTTCTCTAATTACAAGGTCATTTTTTCCACTATCCTATGATTGGGCCGTCAAAATAGATATAGGGCCCACCTGTTAGCCTCTTCACCCCCAACTCTCTCCTAGATAATCTATCAAATATCTCATATGCATGAACACATCGGAGAAGCCACCCGTCAATCGTCATGGCCAGCAGGACTGTACAAGTCGGCTGTAAGCCAGCCACACAGCAGAAAAGGTCACCCTTCCTGCCAGTACAGTCTAATTTGGAGTACTTGTTTGCCGCCATGACGAGGTAGAGGTTGGCGAGATTAAGGGAGTCCAGGAGCTCTACATGTGCACGTATCCACTCACTACTAGGAAAATAGCTAAGATGTACGAATCTTCTGTAGTGCATATGTTCTGTCATGCATTACAGAAAAACAACAGTGGCGCATTACACCAAATACGCCATAGAGTCCTTCACTCTTCTTGGCGCATGCACCGGAATGGTGTGCCACAGAAATATGGTGGGACCTGTCACTGGGGTTCGGCTACCAACATTCTGTGGCGCATATGTCCATATGCGCCATAGAAAGTGAGGGTAGGCCCCACCACAGAATCTTGTTGACCAACCATCTATGGCGCATATGTCAATATGCCCATAGAAAGTGATGTTTCTGTGGCGCATATATAGATATGCGCCACATAATGTGGAAAAACATATCCCACCCCTCTCCCCCTTGGACGGCCTTTTAAGTTTTGTAAAAAATAAACAAAAATGATAAAAACTTCAAAAAAAAATTCTTCGAGATGTAGTTATATTTTAAGGTATACTTGTAGGGAAAATTGAAAAAACATGAATTTTGGATGTATTTTGCAAGAAAGGTTATGACACGAAAAAACGGCCATAACTTTTGCATATGATGTCGAAAAAAAATGTTTTACCCATCAAAATGATCGTCTCAAAATTTCCTACTTGAATTCAACTTCCAAAGGCCGTTCTGAATTTTACAGGATCCCCAAATTCGAAAATAGTAAAAAATTATGGTAGAAAGAAGTTTTTTCTACAAAAAAATAAAAAGTGAGGAGAAACTTCTGTGGCGCATATCTCCCATATGCGCCACATGAGTCTTGGGCGGGATTTTGAATCCCGCCAGCGCCCCTTATCTATTTTCTCCTCTTCCTCTCCTCCACACTTCTCCCTCCACTTCTTCTCTCCTTATCCTCCCCTTCTTCCTCACCTTCTCCTCCTCCTCCTCCACCCCGGCGAGCTCCTTCTCCGGCAACCTCCTCCTCCTCCACCCCGGTGAGCTCCTCCTCCTACTCCGACGACGACCTTATCCAACCCGGTGACCTCCTCCTCCTACCTCCTCCACCGACGGCCTCCTCCTCCAGCGAGCCCCTCCTCCACCGGTGACCTCCTCCTATTCCGGCGACCCCCTCCTCCATCGGCGGTCTCCTCCTCATGCTCCTCCACCAACGACCTCCTCCTCCTCCGGCCGCCACCAGCCTCCTCCTCCTCCACCGTCGCCCTCCTCCACCCACCTCCGGCAAGATCTGGCCCATTTTTTTTTTGAAATTTGAAAAAAAATCTATGTTTTTGAAATTTGAAAAAAATCTATGACGCATATTGGCAATATGCACCACAGAAGTTTGAGATCTGGCCCGTTTTATTTGAATTTTGAAAAAAACTTCTGTGGCGTATTTTAGCAATATGTGCCACAGAAGTTTTGAGATTTCCGTGGCACATTTCAATATGTGCACAGAATTACAATTCAGTGGTGTGGTATCAGTGGAGCATTACCATATACGCCACAGAAGTCCAAAACCCATACGCCACAGATAGGTGTTTTTCTAGTAGTGACTCAGGATGCACTAGCAATATGTACCAATTTTGAGCATATGTAAAGTTATTGAGCTTTTTTAGAAACAATCATATCAAAATCATGTAGATCAACATGGAGCGTTTCCTATCCATTGAGAGAACAAAGCATGATTAATTGCCTCTCGAGTTGTTCCTGCCTTCCTGGAATCGTACATGTGCAAAAGAGGAGCAACAATGCAGCATGGAGGCTCGGGAGAATTCAGCTGCCACGCAAAATTTGAGTTGTGTGGGACAATTCTAACTTTGGTACTGCTACCCCGCAGACATGACTATCCCACAAAAGTGACGGGACTAGCGTGAGCACCATAGGAGGGCCACCGAAGATTGGTCTACATAGTTTAAGGGAAAAGGACCTAGCAATTAGAAGAAACTAAATTTTGAGGGGATATTTAAAAAAACAGACAACCACATCATTGACTTAACGACATACGTGACAGAATGATTAACGGGACACAACCACACAACTTCACGACAGGTATTTTGCAACTTTCCGATTAGTGACCAACACGCTCATGGGTAGCAACTTGATAGATCCGTCAGATGTTTAACTCGTTTATTAATATATTTTCTTTGTTAAAAAAAATTCATACCGGACTCCATACGCACATATCCACAAACGACTCACTTCACTATTCACAACACACACATAAGGCATACCCCTCTGAATAACTCAAATTTACTACAGTACAAATGTTACTTATTAAATGGCACATACATACACTGATCAGTTGGGGAGGCGAGAGGTTATCCCGTCAGTCTGTCACGATGACACAAGCATGTCCCGCATCTCATCTTTAATCTATCACCATGGCGTGCGAGATTGATGAAAGCTCAAAAGCACCATCCGGAAGGTGCGCTCGCCGGGACGGCGACGGCGACGGCGACTCCCGTCGTGTCGTGATCAAGCCTCTTCTTGGCCTGAACTAAGTTGGCTCGCAGGCTCACCTCCTGCATCTGCTGTACCGGACGCACACCAGAAACTACTCGTTAAGCAAAGAGGTATAATGGCAATTATTAAGGATCAAAAAGGTGCAGTGTCGTCTGACAATGATCGAATCGGTCCAAAAAGAGTTCAGTAGGACACAAGATTCAGAGTTGGTTTGATGCGGTGAGAGTGAGACATCACCTGTGACCGTGAGAGGGAAAAACGACCACCCACCTGCAACCGAGTGACGATCCTGGACAGGCGCATGGCCTCCTCCAGCCCGTCCACCTCCTGCCGGATCGTCCTCGCCAGCTCGCTCAGCGTGCCGCTCGTGGCGCCGGCCTGAAGAAACGTAGCGGCGGCCGGTGCCGGACACACGGCCGGGAATCAATTCAAGTACTACGCGTTAAGAACATGTGCAGGAAAGAAGCCCCTTAACATGATTCTTGCGTGCGTGCGTACCGTGGCGTAGGACATGTCGGCGTTGGCTTCGATCTCGGTCACCGTGCCCACGCAGGCGAACATGGTCTCGTGCAGCTGCTCCACGACGGCCTGCATGACATCGGTCTCAGAGCTGTCAGATGGAGGGAGAGAGGTGCAGAATTTCGTGTGCGGCTATGTGCGCCGTGTATGTACTGTAGTAAGTACTTGGGCGCCGGCGGTTAGGGGGAGGGCGGTGCAGGCGGCGGAGAGGACGCGGGCGAGGTCCGAGACGGCGTCGGCGTGCGGCTTATCAAGGGGCTCCCACGACGCGAGGAGGGGGAGGTGCGGTCGCAGCAGCCTTGCCAGCTTCAGCTTCTGTCGCCGCCGCTGCGCCACGATCCGCTTCGCCGCCTGGATGTTGCGCAGCTCCGCCACGCGCAGCCACGTGTAGAACAGCTTGTTCTGCACGCATCACAGCCTCGTACGTCATCATGACCGCCGGAAAACCAACCGATGCATGCTGTACAACTACGCGCGTCCTGCACACGGGGCGATGGCTCACCTCGGCGGCGGAGGTGGCGCGGGCGACGGCCTTCTCCATCCGGGCGTTGGCGAACCGCCACTGCAGCAGACGCCCGGCGAGCACGCGGGCCCGGTGCGCCGCCTCCTCCTTCTCGGGCCCCTCCTTCATCTTACGCGCCATCGTCTCCCTCAGCGCGCCTGTCAACGGTCCCTTCCCAGAGGCTTGCTCCGGCGACGTGCCCCCAGTGCTGCGCCTCCGCCTCGACGGGTCCGAGGGGACCTGCTTCGCGGCGACACCAGGCTCTGGCAGCGACCGGCGCGGGGACAACAGCACTGCCCCGGCGTCCGCGGCGTGGACAGTGTTCTGATCTTTGCTGCTCAGCGCCCGCCTGGGCCGCGGCGCGGCCGCGTCCACGTCGCCCGCGCTGCCCTTCTTGTTGCCGAAGGAGGCCGCCTTGCGGAGGGAGCGCGCGAAGTTGGCCGACGAGAATAGCGGCGCCGTGCGCATCCCGTCGTAGGCGAACGCGCCAGCGCCGGCGCGGGAGGCCGAGCTGGTGCTGCGTCCCAGACGCCGCGAGGATGACGTCTGCGGCCTCGGGATGCTACCGCCGCCGCCGATGGACTCCATGGAGGACGTGCGTCGATAAATTAATAAATATAAAATCAAGAATGTACAAATATGTTAATAAATAATAAATATATAATTAAGCTTCGCCGATCGCGCTCAGAGCAAGAACTTTGCTCGCAGCATCGTCCTAAATACTACTGCGAGAAGGGGAGAAGAAAGAAGCAAACGCGCCACGAGGACACTAGCTAGCTACAAAAATGGCAGTAGGTATATATAGCTAGAGCTTGCGGTTGGAGCCGATCGACATGGATTGCCAGGTTGCGCCATGGAGAAGAAGAAGAAGTGGCCCTTGCATGAACGCGACGGCGCGTCGCCCTCCTGAGTGGTGACAATGCATGGTTGAATGACCAGACGCTATTTATTCTCGACCGAACGACGATTTCTTGAAAATGTTCGAGCTCGATCGTACTTCTGATCGAACGAAGATTGACTCGTATATATCACACAGTTAAATCACTTGAAACTTTTGTTTATGCGCGCACGAGGAGAATTTTTTTTAGATTGTTCATTTTCTTCTCCAACGGTGGAATGAAGCTGATGTGCTGTGGAATATGGTGGGTTTGGTGTGAGAAAGGGAGAGGAGAGCCGTGCCGGCCGGTGCGCCATCTAGAGACAAAATATATGGTCAGTTTGGCCGTGCGCACGCTGCGATTTCTTTTCGTCTCGAGTACAGGAGAAGGCAGGAAGGGGGAAAGAGAAACATGTCAACGTTGGGGGCGATGAAACTGGCCTTTTTAGGTGAGAAAATCGTGTCTATCTCTTGAGAGAAAGGTGTACCTTTTTTTTATTTTTCATTGTTTTGAGCCAGAGACTTGTAGCTTATGTTTCTTTTACAAAACAAAAAATTCTTTACGTTTTGATAGAAAAAGTTTGATTTATAATCCTAAGAAATGGCTGAAAAGCTTACACACCCACCACTCCATATAAGATTGCAACTAAGTGGCTGAAATCCGTTTGAGTTCTTTTCCAAAATGGCACACAGTGAATCCTCCGCTAAACAGAACCCTTGGCGATGAAAGTCGAAATGCTTTTGTATGTCGATATTACCAAGAAACTGCTAGTTGCAGCTAAGATGCGTTCCGCCATGACCCCACGAGCCAACAAAGTCTCAACCGGGAGCATCGATGCGCCGCCCTCTATTGGAATATGCCCTAGAGGAAATCATATATGATGTAATTCTCATAGTATTCATAAAGTTATTAAGTTGTTCTTGCATGAACATATGATATACATCATTGAATATGTGGTTCAGTTCTGAAACTATATATCTATGTTGTTTATACTAAATCTTTACTATTAAAAGCAAAGAGGTGGTGTCACACGGTGTCACATTTCAGTAATATTACACACAAATGCCACCCCGAAATAGCCAACAACCAACAAAAATTCAAATACGTGCTAACAAACCGAGCTCAATATTATCTTAACAAAAGATGGCAACAAACTAACGCTGCTCCATTGAGCTCAATCTTATCTTAACAAAAAAAAGGGCAACAAACTGCCGCCGTCCACGGCTCCTAATATTTCTAATGCACATGCCGTCGCACCCCAACTCTCCGCCTAGGCAGTGCTCCCGCTGGAGTCTTACGCACCGCCTCTCCCTCTACCTCGCATGATTCTATTAATTTGTTTCCTTCAATTATTGTGCTTCCTTTCTTTTTGCACCTACATGCATGATTTATAGAGCCCTTCCAAAAACCTCTTCCGATACTTTCATCCACCTTTGTTATTCATGGCATCCGCTCGCAAGAAGGCGATGTCAGTGGCGATAAAGGACCGCCTCCCTGGTTGCCATCCCAGCGCCCCGCCCCCCTTCCAGTCTTTCATCTCCGCCTCCGCGTGACCAAGGGACGGCAATGGCCTCGACCAAGGAAAGAAGCGCTGCATCTAGGTGAGTTTCAATTACTCATCTCCTCTTCATCACCCCCTTTTCTGGTCCAACATCATCAAATCGGACTCACTGTGTGCCTCTTTATGGATAGGAGCTGCCAGCAATGTGTAAGGACACGTGATGATGGAAGCGTAGGGGCGTTGCAAGGCTGCAGTAGGATGAGATCAAGGGTAGATCACCTACATGAAGGGATGAGATCGACTTGTACGTCTGAGGATGGAGAGGCACGGCGGCGTTGCTAATTTGCTACAGAGAAATCGGTACTTGCTTCGGAAGGACTGAGTCGATCCTGCTGTCGAGATGATGTTGTGAGCGTCACATATGCTGGGCTATAAGCTCTTTGCTAGCTCTAGATTTTTGCTGATTTATACTCCCTCCGTTTCAAAATAGTTTTAGCTTTATGAAAAAGTGTATCTAGATCCCTTTTAGTTTGTGCTTGTGTTTGTTGTAAACTCGATTGTTGTGACAAATAGGTTAATTTTACAGAGTTCACACCCTGCCATGACAAAATGTTTAGTAATTTTAAGTCTTTAAAAAGAATATCTCGCTAATGATACTATGATAATGCCTCTTATTCCAATCATAGGCATTGTAGTTTCTACCTCTCATGAAGTACATCTTAGATGTACGGACGGGTGAGCATTTACAATCAGAAGATGCTAAATTTATTTTTGTCGAATTATTTGAAATAATCCATGCACTTTCAGGTGAAGATGAGGAGCATTGGGCCGTTGGGGTGGGGTGTTGTCCTTTAGTACTTGGAGGTTTCACTGATGCATTCAACTATACTATCAGATGAACATGTGATTTCTTTTCATGTAAACTGACAGTGGCATGTCTATGTGCCATTTACATATACCAGATTTGGACCACCTGTTGCACCAGTATACTCCACCATTTTCAGGTAATGGTTGTTGTGTATTATTCTCTGATCATTACTGCGCCTCAAAAATTTCATGTATAGAGGTTGCTGCTCATTGTTGTTGGCTACGTAAGAGTAATCTTCTGTGTCTGTACCATGGGTTCAAAAAAATTACCGAGTACTAATTTTGGTTTGAACAATGTGTCTCCCTCTCGTTGCAATTTCCTTACCTTTGACATCATGAAAGTATGATTATGGTGTTGATTGCTCTTGGCTGAGAGTTGGTAATAAGATCTTCTTGGAGACTTTGAATAGGTTTCCTAAATAATAAGGGAAATTTTAATAGGAGATCACATCTCTGTTCTTCAATAATAATTCTCACGTTCGTTAGGAAAATCTGTTTATTATCTTCATTGTTTTTTTATCGTCTCCTCATTATTTTCAGGTCATATACTATTGGAATAAATCAAGCCCAATCATCAATATATCGATAGTGACTTAGTGTTAGAGTGTGCCAGAGTGGTAATCATGACAGTAGATAGAGAGGGGCAAATGTGCAAACTTGTGTGAGAACCAGACAACTTTAGATCCTTAAAAAGGCAGTCCTCTTGTTGTCCTGCATATCTTTTGGCTACCACGGGTTTATATGTTCACGGTGTTCAAATGTAACAAAGTACCTATTACTAGCAAAAATGTTGTGTGTCTGGAATCGTTTTTAATGAGAATGAATTTTAATTTACAAACCATTTATGTTACTGGATAAATTTTCATTTCATACCAATTTTTAAACCAGTTTGAGTTGACTTATATTTGTGTTAACTATATCAAGACGTGAGCTACACAAGAGAAGGTTTTTTTGGCCTTTTTCTTCCGTATGATTCTAATTGACTAACTGAAGAATCTATTCGTGGATTACAGTTGAATTCCATAAAATTAACAGATTGAATGGTTATTTGATTACTTTTACAGACAAACTCAGGATGTATACAAGCCAGTGTACAACATGACATTTTCTATTAATTTTATCCTAAACTAAAAATTGGCAGTCCCTAGCCGTTCGATTAAAAAAATCGACGGTTAGATCTCCCCGCCCCGCCCCTTCATCCCGTTTTTGCTGTGATTGATCAAATACAGTCTCGCTAAGCCGTTTGGCCAAAAAAATAGAAAAAAGACTGACCACAAAATGGTTGTGGCAAAAAGATGTCCTAATCATGTACATTGCTAGGATTTTGTTGTATTTTTGTAGTACTCTTAAATGTAAAGTGTTATTTCTCAAATAGTAGTTAGTATTTTTAGAGCCGAGAATATTCACATCCTTCTCTAGGATAATTATTAGTACATGGCATAAGTCATAAAAGCAAATGACAAAGTTATTTTTCTCTATAGGGTCAACTTTTTACCGATCAAGCCATTCTGATGTAAAGTGTTATTTCTCAATTAGGTAGGTAGTATCTGATCAGCTTTTAGCGGTGAGAATATTGAAGCAAATACCTTTGGTAGCATCCATCTCTAGGATAATTAGTAGTACATGGCATATGTCTTAAAAGGAATTGACACAAGTTATTTTCTCTATAGGGTCAATTTATTACCGATCAAGACATTTTGTGATGTTGTTTTGTTATAAACGTGAGTCTCACACTTTCTGTCATGAAAACAGTAACTTTTTCTTAGCAAGCAATTGTTTGTACGTTTATTGGTGTCTTTTCTTACTTCTTGGTGATCTTTCCACGCTTGAGGAAACAAAGCCTAAGAATAATGTGCCATACCGTATGACTATTCTTATATGTTTTCTAGAGTCGTATTGGTTAAAATATTATTGTATTTTGCATTACGAGTGCTTTCCAATACAAATATTCCAAAGTATGTACTAATGTACCACCATAGAACCTACAATATTAGAAATTTTGTTCCAGTTATTTTGGTGTCCTAAAAGATTAGGTGGATGGCTATACATGCATTATCTCTGTAAGAATTCTGTTGGGAGTTGAAAATAAATGTTTATTTCGTTTTGGAGATAAAATCGTGTTGTCTTGCGAATGCCCATATCTATTAAATCTGTACAGCATGAAGACTTGAGGTAAACATATTTTTGCACTCTGTGTGAAGTTTATACCACTTTTATTAGAAGGATGGCCAAACAATATATGTCATATGTAAAACTCATTTATGCTTCCACGGGTATGCCTTTGGTTTTACCTGGGTACGACTTTGTTGCGAGCAGTGAAATGTGTGCATATGAGGATGGATCAATAGTTCATTGCCAAAATGAAGCAACACCACAGTGTCGAGGAATCCGATCAAAAAAGGCATTGAGCGAAAAGGGACGGATTAAGATGACACCTTAGTGTGATGTATTAATGTATGTTGTATACTTGACATCCCCTATAAGAAAAAGTCAAGGTATCTCCCTTCATGTTCTCATTCTTTTTTTAATGTTGTATAGTTGTGAACTTTGTAACATTTATTTAAGCTAATAAAATTATCTCCCATAAAACCAATCTAAACTGGTATTTTTTTGTCTACCAGGGCATACATTGTGTTATTTTATTATGGGTTAGTTGAATCTAGATTTAGAAGGTTTCTTATGAGTTGAACTCTCGGCTCTGATGTTATTTTGAAAAGAAAGAAATGAGATGAAAATAGCCTCCTTTGGGGCTCACTTACCTCCAAAATTTATTTTAATATTTTAAATAATTTGAAACTCCAAGGTGAGAGCAGAAAGCCCACCGTGGCAACTATTTATAAATTGGGCTATGGGAACGACTACGGCTATTTTCAGGAGTTTGAGAAAACGCCGTCGCAGTGGAGAGTGACAAATTATTACAGTGGGGTGACTACAAAGTATAGTGTCAGTGATACCGTAGTGGGATAACTGTAACGCAATGTGAAATACTTTAAACCAAGGGGCCGGTGGGAAAATAAAGGGATGACATATGCAACCTTATAATGACTTTGTGATTCTATGTTGAAGAGCCTAACAAACGATGTTGTTTGTGAATTTTTTTGATTCAAAACGTGGTTTCTGGTTCGTATCTGCATGTTATCCTTATGTGATAGGGACAAAACACGAGAAACCGTGGCAACGCACGGGCATTCAACTAATATTCTTAATCGTTGAGGTTGTGCTCAGGGGCGGGCTCAGCTCAAGTCGAGGGTATTCAGTTGAATACCCAAAATATTTTAGCAAAATGTTGATATGTGAATTTTAT
The DNA here is from genome assembly GCA_910589765.1 of Avena atlantica. Taxonomy (NCBI): domain Eukaryota; kingdom Viridiplantae; phylum Streptophyta; class Magnoliopsida; order Poales; family Poaceae; genus Avena; species Avena atlantica. Next base: position 366,296,806 of record OU342733.1, read on the forward strand.
GCAATGTATATACAAAATATTAACCATCTTCTAGTGAAACAAAGGACGTAGTAGCTCAAATGGTCAGAAACAATCTGTTAAACCTTTTGGTTTGGGGCTCAAACACCCCATGACTGCATTTTATTAATATTTTTATAAATATATTTATACACAACTTTTTATATACTTTGAATACCCACTCTTAAAATTTTAGGCCCGTCCCTGGTTGTGCTGAACACGCAACTTAGACTAATGTGGAAGTCGGCTGATGACTCAGTTCCACTTGTATGGGTACGGTGATGATATTCCAACTTATACGGATTCGACTAAAGAGTTTAGCGAATCGGATTGACACATATTGAAACACAACGAATAAGTCCATTTATATATCTCAATCAATGTAATCCTTAGACCTGAGGTTGTCGCACAATCCAAATTGAGTATCACTGACTGCACTCTGCAGCTTGGTATATATGGTGGTAGCGGCATGAAGCTGGAAAAGGAGAGATAATTCCATCATCTCGGCATTCTCGATTCATGCTCTGACCTTGAACTATGGTTTAGCTGCAGTTGGAGCTACACCAAAGGAAGTTTCATGGATAAAACCTCCGCCTCGAAATTATAAAATGAATGTTAATGTTTGGTTCTTCCCAAGTGGACAGGGTGCAGCAGCCAGCAGCGGCTGTCACTAGAGATGATCATGGTGAAGCTATCTCATGTGGCGTGGCCTTTAACAAATGTACCTGATGCATCCACTGCCGAAGCTTGAGCCCTGAGGTATGAACTAAGAGAATCTTTAAATCATCCCCTTTCGCCCGTTAAAGGATTTTATTTTCTCCTCTAACGACCGAAACACTCTCTAATCCAGCCTTAAAAGACTTTAGAGGAAAAAATTTAGGAATCGGCCTCCAAGACTCACAAATATACGCGCCCCAAGCCTCGACTTGAAAAATTATTCTCCTCCATGACGTTGACACTGCCTCATCGCCCCGCTGGCCACCTCTTCCCTCCGTCGACTACCCGAAGCACCGCCTCCCCTATCTGCCCCAGTCGCCATTGCAAGCCGTCGCCGGAATCACCCCCCGAGAGCCACCACATCGATGTGGAACCCGCCTCCACTCGGAACCGATAGAAAGCTCGTTTCTGACCACGATGAGGTCGATTTCGGTCAGCAGAAGCCGTCGGAGGGGATGAAAGTGGTGTAGATCGACCATGGCTGACCAGTTCGTGGCCAAAACCGAGGTTTGTGGCTGAATTCCGACGAACTTTTCTCGGCGGTGGAGACGTCGGTTTGTCGCTGTCCGGTCATAGCGCTTCCTCCAGGAGGGCATTTCTCGGCCACGACCTTGTCGTCCGGTCTTTGTGTAGACCCGCGGTCATCGAGCCTTTTTTGGTTGGCGTAACTGCCCCTGCCGTGATCTGCACCTCCGCCACACACAAGGTATTCGAATTCCCATATGAACTTCAGTTTGTATTTTGCCTTTGTTCGCAACCTAGCTTTACCAAGAGCACCTTCGGTTGTATATGAAGAGGTTGAGAGAGATGATTTCCGACGATTCTTCATACGAGGAGGAAGACGATGAAGACAAAGATTTGGAAATGGCAATGATCATGGTTTTGAACGAAGATTTTCGAGCGCCGAGAAGGGGATCTCAGTTCGGCCGTACATGGATCAACCGAAATAGAACCGAGGGTCATGCAAAGATCATGAGAGATTATTTCAACCCCGATGCAACCTACACGAACAAGCAATTCTAGCGTTGGTTTCGGATGCAAAAAGACTTGTTCCTCAACATCACAAGAGCCATGGAAGACTATGATGATTGGTCAAGCTTCAGAGGAGTGCTACGGGAGAGATCAGTGTTAGCCCGGTGATGAAGTGTGTGGCAGACATGAGGGTACTTGCATATGGTGTTCGACCGACGCCATTGATGACTACGTTCGCATTGGGGAGGATACAGTTTTGGAGGCCGTGAGAAGGTTTACAATAGCTATGATTGATATATTCGGGCCAGAGTATTTGAGGGCACCGAATGAAGAAGACACCGGGAGGCTTCTCGTAGAAACGAAGCAAGAGAATCGTCTGGGATGCTTGGTTCAATTGACTGTATGCATTGCACATGGAAGAATTGTCCAGCTGATTGAAAAGGCCAATACAAAGGTCACTGCAAAGATGCAACAATCATCCTTGAGGAAGTTGCCTCGCATGATCTATGGATATGACATTCATTATTTGGATTGCCTAGTCTCTCAATGATCTGAATGTGTTGTCAGGGTTACCATTGTTCCCAAGGCTTGTTAAGGGTGAAGATCCTCCTTGCAACTTTGAGGTCGAAGGTTGTCAGTACACAAAGGGTTATTATCTTGCTGACGAGATCTACCTTCCATGGTCCACATTTGTGAAGACAATCCTCCGACATCTTTGCGATAATCCGAAGAAATCACACTTCGCAACAGAACAAGAGGCAGCAAGGAAAGATGTGGATAGAGCTTTCGGTGTGTTTCAGAAGCGCTTATACATTATTCGTGGACCTGTCGAGTATTGAAAGCCAGAGGTCCTCTGGAATATAATGACATGTTACATCATTTTGCATAACATGATCATCGAAGATGAGAGAGACATGATTGATGACTTTAGGTACATCTCAAATGGAGATCATGTTGTGTCTGAGCATGATCTATCCAGGATCGACCAGTTCCTCGCGATGCACCGAAGCATAGAGAATAAGGGGACACATACTCAGTTATAGGCTGATCTTGAGCATATCTGACGTCTCCACGACAATTAGTTGTGTTTGTTTTCATTAAATTTCTTTCAAAAAATTTGATTTATTACATTCAATTTGGTTTGTAATATTGAACAATTGATTTATTACATTTATTTGGGTTTGTAATAATGAATAATTTGATTTATTACACTTATTCGGTTTGTAATATTCATAATTTGGTTCAAAAGTTTTGATTTGCAAAAAACAAAATTTTAGTCCTCTAAGTTTTTTGGGTATCATTCTCGGTGCTAAGTTTACTCCGACCGTTTTCTCCTCTAAAGAATAGGGGATAAGTTAGAGGTGCTCTAATGTTGCTTGAAGGTGCGGGCTGTGTACTCCCACCATAGTGGAATCAGACAACTTGGAGTTGATCAATGCACGCAGTGATGCCATTGAGTTGTGGAATCCATACACGGTGGTGTTAGCAGACTGTTTTCAGATTTCAAATTGTATAGGTCTGGTTTCCTTCCAGCATTGTAGAAGAGAAGCAAATCAAGTGGCGCACAATTAAGTTAGATTAAGTTTTGATTCTGATAATTTTTTTGTTTGGGATGGTGACCCTCCATGTTAATTGAGAAATGTTGGATTATTAGGCATAATTTTCATAATTAATTTTAAAATATTAAATCATGATAGTAACAGCTACAATCACGTGAAACTCTAACATACTAGATATATTAATCAACATGAACAGTAGCAATACGTATGCAATAACACCCATAGTATAGCAACATATCGATCACGGTATACGTACTGATCGATTGCCGATGTACTCATCATTGGTGCAGAGATTGTCGTAGACTATCGAAAAAGTCAGCGTTGAAGATGAGTCGCACGTGGACCAAGAGATCGCCTAGAAAGACGAGCCGTGATGACGAACTTAAGCAGTCGCGTGAGACACTTTCCTAAAACTTTATCTGTCTATCTCTCATATAGGATTACAAAGGCGAGTGGTTCCGGAGACCTGCTCTTCCGTCCGTCGACGCATGCCAGCGCGCAGGATGAAATAGACTACAGTAGTAGTGCAAGCAGAGAGAAGGCAAAACCCTAGATTGGTTTGGTCGTTTTGTGGTGGAGGCCGCATAGACATTTATATAGAGCGGATCGGAAAATTCCCCACAAGACACGGTTTGGAACAAGTCAATGACTCGCACGTTTAAATCGGTTACATATATCCCACGATTTAGAAGCGACCCGAACCCATTGAAGCCGAGTCGTCCATGGACAGAAGATCACCCATGAAGACGATCCGGAATTTGGTTTCCCACTGGGCTATTTAAATTTATTACTCCCTCCAACCCATATTAATTGACTTGGATTTGTCAAATTTTGAATAAACCTATATACTAAATGATATCTAGATTAATCCAAATTTTGATAAATCCAAGTCAATTAATATGTACCATCGAGGACTGCGGGATGCCTGACTTTTTCTGGAATCGGTCAGATTTTTTCCTTTGCCTATATATACACATTTCAATCCCCTAGTAAAGTGAGCAAAAAGAGTGAGGAAGACTTCAAAATTCAAGTGCTAGCCAAGCCATGTGTTGTAACCGCCAACAGCAGAATCCAGAAAGTACTTCAGGTGTAACTTAGGTTCGTCTTAAACCAAAAGATATATTCCCTTCGATCCAAATTAGTTGACTCAGATTTATCTAGATTCAAATGCATGTAGATATGTTTTAGTGCTAGATTTATCCAAATCTAGATAAACTTCAGTCAATTAATTTGAATCGGAAGGAGTAAGTACTATCACTCAGTGCAAGGATGCCTTATGTAACCATCGAAACAGGAGAGTAGGAGAGTTACTTAGGTCCACCAGTTAGGGACGAAGTTTAACATTAAAATGTCCGTGACTGACACAACTTACATCAATCCAATTACAAAGCTTAGGTTCATCTTAGAGCAAGTACTTACATTACTTCTCGATGCCACCACTCTAAGATGCCTCTTACAGTTTGGCCTCTAGCTTAGAAACAGGAAATAGGAAAGCTACATAATTAGGTCTACCACTCGGGTAAGACCACACGCTGGAAGGTGGCAGCAAATACATCCAGTCGAAATTCTCAAGGTCCCACGAAAGGTTCCTGGTCCTGAAGTACAGAAGCAAGCATTACAATCAATCAAGTAACCAACATCCTGCTAATAGAAATGGTACACAAGGTTATGCCCTTACCTCATAGCTACGTCTTATCCTACGTTCCTTTGCATCCTCCTGTGAAAGAGAGAGGAAGACATGTTACTGACAAAGAAACAAACAAAAATCAATGAAATAAAAAACATGTTAAACGCACAAAGAGGAAATAAATCAACATACCTCTTCCTCAGAGTCACTCCACATTGGCGGAAGTCCACCTAGCACATCCGGGCGCATATGACCACCAGTGTATGCATCCGCTTTGTTGGGGTGCTTCACGCCATTCGTACATGCATAGCAGGGACCTTAATAAAAAAAAGAGAGAGGAGGGTTAATTATTATTTAACCGACATACACATATACTCTAGTAGCAGATAACCGAAGGCAAAAATTAGGAGTGTGTGTGCGTGCGTGTGCTTTGTCAGTACACATGGATCAAGGATAATGGATGAAGATGAAAAAAATCATGACACAAAGGTCAAACAAAGCATATCCGCAGAAATAGATCATATATTCCAAGATATATCTTTGAGCTAAGACAAGAGTATGTCCAAGTCATGTCATCATAGTAAATTGTATGGAGAAAAAGATATGTTCTAAGTTATGTCTTTGAGCTAAGAGAAGAGTATGTCCAAGTCATGTGAATATAGTAAACATATGGAGAAAAAGATATGTTTCAAGTTATATCTCTGAGCTAAGACAAGAGTATTCTAAAAGTTATACAGCAGGTCGTCAACTCAGTAAGGCCTTGTTTGGTACTAGAGTATTTGTGGGGATTAGAGGGGATAATCCCCACTAAACCCCAAATCCCTACTTGCTTCAAATAGTATGTTTGGTTCTAGAGTATTTGACTGATTCAATCCCCACTAATCCCCAAGTTCTAGTGTATTTTTCTTCAAATCCAATACACTACTCCTATCTAGTGGATTGGTGGGGATTGGAATTTTGTGAGGATTATAGAGGTTTGGGTGTAGGTGGGGGTTTCACCCAATCCCCTTGGGAATTATCCCCTCTAATCCCTACTAAGACACTAGTACCAAACAAGGCCTAAATATATGGAGAAAAAGATATGTTCCAAGTTATCTCTCTGAGGCCTGAGCTACGACAAAAGTTATGCAAAAAGTTATATGTCAACAAAGTAAATATATGCACAAACAGATATGTTCAAAGTTATATCTTTGAGGTGAAACAGGTATGCAGAGAACTGAAGCCATACACACAAACAGATGCATTAAGTTAACGAAGCTCACAAACTCTATTTAACAAAAAGTAAGTTTAAGATAGATAAGAGTAAAGAATACCATTATCTAGTGGTTCGACCACACAGAAACAGCTGACTACCAACTCTGCATGTATTCCTTCTTGTTTGGTTTCCTTGACCTCAGCAAAGAATAGTTTCTGGACCCAGCAGTCCGCCAAGTCATCATCATCATCATCATCATCATCATTAGCATCAGCTACTTTAGCCTTCACAACGAAATTCAGATGAAGGTACCACGTGTTTTTCTCACGAAATTGTTCGTGCTCCAACATATCTTCGAGTACATAAGCAAAATCCTGAAACAAAAAGGCATGGATCGGATCAGTAACTGTCATACGAGATAAAAATGCTGCTCTTGTAGCGGAACAAGGAAAGATGAGAATGAGAGCACAGACCCCCACAAGATCGTGATCCTCATTATACTGGTCGATGACAGCATGAACCAATTTGCTCATCTGATCACGGGCTTTCGCAAGCACATGCGATTTTGTACGCCTCTTCCGCGTGCCATCCGGCCAGAAAACACATTTTCTTATAACCATCTCGACTTTGGAAACACCGGCTTTCTCCTGGCACCTAGTTTACATCAGAGCATTCAATATGATTAAGATAATTGTTCTTGTTGAAAACTTGGAGAATACAAGGTACAATGTACTCTGTGAAATCAACTACTGAAACTGAACATTTTAAGTGCCTACAGACCAGGTTATGCAACAAAAAGGAAATGCACACATTTATTTCATTTTCAGATCGGGGACTTGTGTGCTTTTAGTGCTTTTACTGCACAGCTTTCGCCGGATAATGGAGCCAACTGTTGTGCTGTGAATAACGATTGTGCACAAGGAAACAGAGCAGGGTGGGCATGCCTGGTTACCAATTGCACAACTTATAATTCAGATAAAGTATTTGTCAACATAAAAAGTGGAAGGATGGCATCTATATATACTTTTCAGCTATCCTTATGGTTTACACAAGTAACTCTCACAAACAGAAGAAGAAAAAATGTGTCAGCAAGTACAAGTAACCTCTCATATATAGCTGGAATATAAGAAGGTGCAACTATGTTTTTTTATTATGAACCTGTGTGCTCCTATATATATAATCGGACGTGGGGCATTTGGTGTTTTTTTCTTGATTCATGTTGTAAACAACTGTGGTTATCTTGCATCATACAAGTTTGAATACATAACAACAAGACTTATGATACTCTAGAGAGAGGAAGTCGAGAAACTTTACATTGAGTCAACCCGACGGCCTTGAAGGTGGCGATGAATAGCATCCTCAGCTTGCTCAATCCTCTGAAATGGGCCACCCACATGAGGATATGTGTGGAATAAGCCCTCACGAGCAACCCTGATGTAGGTTTCCATACCCCAATCAATTTGTTCCTGGGCCAAAATGGGTGAGACAGGAGTTGATACTGCGTCTGCCCGCGGCCAGGTTGGGGAAGTGATCTCGCGCGCGCGTGTCGGAGTGTTGAGCAAGGCCGAGTCATCTGGAAGTAAGGTAAACCTGAGTAGAAGAAATAATTTAGCTTAGCTCAGTGCACGGATAGAAATTCCTTACAAAAAATGGTTTCTACGGTCAATTTGGTATGGAAAAAAGGGGATCTTTTCTATAAGAAAGAAAGTTGATAAAAGCCGACTGAAACACACAGTCCCCCCAAGGGTGCAATCGAAGGATACAGATCGATGAAGCCGGGGCGGGGGCGGTCCAGGGCGTTACAGGTTGCGTCGATGAGATCCTGGATTGTCCTGAATCCCCCGGCCGGGACAGGGAATGCAGTGACGTAGTATTTCCTATCGATCTGTAGGTCGACGAAGATGAGTGGCCCTGAGCCGATGGGCGAAGCGGCGACGACCCTTACGCCCCGGATTAAGGGTAATTTCGGATGAGGATCGCTCCGCGTGTGGTTCCCATCTCGATCGACGGAGATTAGGACCGCTCTGACTTTGTCAATGGGAACCATAAAGTGCAACGGCATGGACTTGTCGATCATAGATTCCGTCCAGCAGCCATGGCTGACAAGGTACGGGAAGGGGAAGGGGAAGGGGAAGGGGAGGTTGGCATGGCTATTAGGGTTCGTCCTCGGGTAGTACTAGTATATTTTCCTCTTTTTTGCGTGGAGTATACGTAGTATATATTTTGGCTACCGGGTTGGAATATTTTACCGGGGTGGTCGATATTTTGGATTACCGTGGTTACCAAAATAAAATAAAATTTAAAACTGAGAAAATTTATAATGTCCGGTAACCGGGTTACCCACAGGTAACCACCAATTTTTCAAACATTGTATAAGTATATGGATCAAATTTAAACATGTCCGGAATTTTTCGCCCGAAAAACCAATTTACCGGGGGTGTCGGTAAAATGGGTTACCGGCCGGTAACCAAAACCCTAATATATACATAGTATTTGAATTTTTTTTACGTGAAATGAGATATTGTTGGTAGTTAGGCTAACTTATACACGCCCGATCTTTATTGCTACTTTGTAAAAATATCCATCCCACATGAAAACGACGAAGCGATGAATTCATGAATCCACATACGTACATCTCTCTAATCCAGAAAACGAACGCATATAAAGATAGCAGCTAGTAGAAAATTAAGGTTTTCGAAAAAAGTAGAAACTTAAATACTACAGTACGTAGGAAGGATGAGGAGAGAGAGAGAGAGAGAGAGAGAGAGAGAGAGAGAGAGAGAGAGAGAGAGAGAGAGAGAGAGAGAGAGAGAGAGACCGACCGTGTTGGCGGTGACATGTTGGATTTCACGGCAACCCTAGCTCGAAACCAGCTGGGACGACGACACACACAGAGACTTGTTGGTTGCAAAACTACTTAGACCCTGCGTGGTACTCCTTTCTGGATTCTATATACGTAGGACACAATGTATACAAGTAGGAAACTCTTGTCGGATTCCCTATCCAATCCCTACTCCCATAGTACTCCGATAGAATCAGTAGGATGCGGCGAACGAACGGGTCTTCACCAAGTCTCGTCCCAAAATGAACGCTGCCTAACTTACTGTCAGCTGCTACGGCAGGCAGGCAGGCAGGCTCAACACTACTAGCGGTTAGTTGGCTCCAACCAATTCAACAAGTGGTCACCACGCCCAGATCTAGTCAAGGCCGCCGGGAGAGCATATAAGATATACTGAGTTATAGCAGCTGCTTGAAGTTGGAAAATGGTTCGTCCTTCCTCGTCGCCCCCGAGTGGCGACAGGGGGGAATCCTAGCTTTCCGCGCCGCCGCCGCCCCCTCTCCCCCTCCCCCTCCCTCGCTGCCTCCAGGAGGGCGCGCCTGGCCGAAGCCCGGCCGGCGGCGGCGGCGGGGGGGGGGGGGGGGGGGGGGGGGGGGGCTCTCTCGGCCTCTCTCTCGGTGCGGGCGCTCGCGGGCCCGTCTTCCTGGGGCAGAGCGTGAGGCTGGCGTCGGGCTCCATGGCGGCGCTGCAGTGGCGCGCGCGCGTCGGGCGGCGAGGTGGCGGCTGTGTCCTGGGCTGGCGGTTGCAGGCCTGGGCGGCGCGGGCCGTGGGCGGCTCCCTCTGCAACGCTGGGTGGAGGGGCGGCGCGGTGATGGGTTGGTGGTGCGGCCGGTCGGGGCGAGGCGCGTCGTTGGGTGCTTGGTGGCGCTGGGAAGCAGGTTGGAGGCGGCAGGGAGAAGTGTGGTGGCCAGGGCGGCGTGGCCCAGATCTGGGCCCATTCGGGTTCGATCTGGGCCTGTAGGGGGCTGGTGATGCGGGGGTGTGGCCTCGGCTCGCCCCCTCGCTGCGGCTAGGACACCAGATCCAGGCCAGGCGGGCCCAGATCGGGTGACCGCCTGCGTCCCCCCTCGCCATGGTGTGTGTCCGTTGCTTCCAGCTCCTCGGCGGGTCTAGACTAGGTGGGTCTGGACCTAGGGATGGCTTCCTCGTTTGAGTCTTCTTAGCACCGGTGTGCGTCCCTACTCGAGCGGCGTGCTGTACCTTAGACCGGCATTGGTCCGGCAGGTCCGGGTGACCACGGTGGTGATGGCGCTGCTATTTGGCGGCGGGGGTCGGCGGTGGCAGCGGACTCATTGGTGGACTGAGGAGTAGCGACTAGTATTTGGGTTGACGGCGATGGTGATACCCTTGCTGCAGTGTGGCGGCGAGGCTTCACGAGTCCTTTTGGGCTCGGCCGGGCCAGAGAGGGCCTGATTTGTCCTTGCTGCTACATCCGGTCGGCTATCGCCCTCCGGCGGTGGAGGTTGTTCCCTCCCGCGTGTCATTGTTCTGTCAACCCGCGCCGATGTTGCTTCTTTTCGGTCGTACCAGTCTCACATCGTGGGTCATGGTGTGATGATGGTGGTGACTGCAAGACCGTGGTGGCGTGTGCTGGTGGGTGGCGAGCTGGGTGGAGCAATTCGTAGCGTCTGGGAGGGTGTTTTTTTGAGGGTTCGGGAGAAATCCTTGTCGTCTTGACACCGACGTGGTAACGCCTGCGGGTGTTGTCGTCCTTCCTGAAGGGCGTCGGGTGTACCTCTTTCCCACCTCCCGTAGCGTATCGGGGGAAACCCTAGGTCTAGTCTGGGCAACAGCGTCGTTGTCGTCGCTTTCCTTCTTGGAGGTGTTGCTTGATACGCGATGCTTCGGAATGCTAGGTGCATGGTGGAAATTCTTTGGAGGGCGCAGCGGTTGCGGGTCATCCCCTTTTCATTGAGCCACTGTTTTCGGCTTTGTTTTCTCTTCTTTTTCTTCTTCGTTTTCTTTGTTTTTCTTTTGGGCGTTGTGCTGCCTAGTCCAGCAGCGGTCTCAAACGGTTGCTATATTTATATAGCTAGGCAAAAGCCTGTTTCGAGAGATATAAGATATATACTGAAGCAAGAAACTCTAACGTATAAGTTCCCGGCCGGTCGATTTTAACATGCACAACCGCTTGAAATCAACAAAACAAGGGTATGAAATTTCTGTAATACTCAAGGCAGTACAACTTACTAACCGATGAACAACACCCGTGGTCAAAAACGGTCAGTGGTCACAAAATCAGGATACCGTTGGAATTTTTGTCTAAATAGGCATATGGTTGTGATAAACAGGCTAAGGATTATTAAAGTTAGAATAAAATCTATCAAAAGCAATTTCGGCTAATTATGGGTTGTTCGCCTACACACATAGATTATAATTGTTACACTTATCACTCATCCACCTGGCACATTCACTATCATCATGAACTGAATCTTCCCGCGCCTACTTTGTCATCTACAGAAAACAACAAACAAATCGTTCTTTACTTTTATGCTTTTTATTTCTGAAGTTTATATTTTAGTTTTATTTAAATACTTCCGTTTAATCCAAAATCTATTCTATTTCAAAACTTGCTGTCAATTCACTCGAAGACCTGTGATCACTGTTCAAAAAAATCGTTCGAATCAGCGATTAATAGGCCAATTAATCGCTACTAGGGACCTGACCGTGTCGATTACCACTAATCGTTTGTGTTAATCATTTAGCCCGATTAATAGTTTTGACACTCCGATTACTAGGTATCTTCCCGATTAACTATTACACTTGGTCAAAAAGGTTGCAAAATTATTAACACATATCGCCCATCCATCTGTTAGCCTGTCCTAATGAAGTAGGTTTTGCGAAGCTCCCGCTCAATCCCTACCTCCAGGAGCTAGATTTCCGCTATCACCAACTAGTTTCTTGTCGTTGTTGACAAGTTTCTCGTAGTTGCCGATCATACCTCAGATACAACAGCTCGAGCGCCTTGAGAATCTCATCCAGAAGCTCGAGGATGACTTTAATAGGGTAGGTGGTTGAGGTGCAAGAGGAGTCATACGTGTTTTAGGTGCTATTTTTTGTAGGATGCACCGATTAATAACCGACCGATTAAATCAGTTAATAGTCTGAATTCCGATTTGTCTCTACTCACAAGCCAACCGAGCAGTTAAAGATTACCGATTTCCTTAACATTGCATGTGACAACTTCGGATGTGACAGAGACTTCACCTATAAACACTTACCTTTGGACTCCCTGTGGGATCGACATCTTAACTTCAAAACTAGCTACAAACGATATGTGCACTTGCAGCCATCACTATGGTTTGTGGTTGTAGCTAGTGCATCAAATAATCCTTTTTAGTGAACTTTCTGAGTACGCTCATACTCAACATATCTTATTAACCTTTGCTAGATTCTGAAGCCAATACGAACGACGTCTACATCAAATTATGCTCAAGAGAATCGCCATCAACAGATCAAGATCTTCAATGAAGTCAAGGAAGTCAACATATACATCAACTAAAGTGAAGATGAAGTTGCTGATTAGATAGAAATATAATCTCTAACCACGGAATCTATTTCTATAGAGTATTACAATAGCAGCAATGTAAACCTAATAGTTTAAATACTAGTCTATTAGTATGATAGTTATGAGTTGATTATTTATGATTCTTCTTTGTAAGAAGTTTCTTTCTCTCTCTTTAACCTAGAGTGTTCTCTGAATCTTTTATAAAGAGTCTAGTTGTAACCTATAGTCATGTCTTGGACCTGTTGTGTTTTTGTTATACCACTCTGAGAGATGTAATACTAGTGAACGGCGTTTCATTGGTGTTATGTCAAAGACTATAATGTACTACATCATGTAGTGGTATGCTGGGTCACCGCAGCTGGTATTAGAGCATATGCTTTGACCTTAGGATTAAAACCCTTTTAGGAAGATTTGTAGGTTGGATAGAGAATATAGGATCCATCTTATCTAAACCAAATATTTTTATGACTTGTGATGAGTATCCACTTGAGGATAACTTTGTCACCGAATGCTTAAATTATCTTTCTTAGGAGTAGTTATCCATATTCTCTCAGTGAAGTGCGATTTAGTGTCTTCCAAAGGAGATATAACCCACCTAGATACTTTAGGAAAGCCAATTGGTCGTAGTAGAGTTGGATCCAGTTTATTATGTCAATTGAAGTAATACAATGGTGTAATCTAACCATAAAATTCAAGTAAGACCGTAAAATCTTATTGTTAATTGGTAACAATAGACAACATAGTGAAGACCATTAGAGCATTTATGGTTGTAATGGGTAGTAAATCATGTGGGATTCATTTGAGAATTCTACGTGAAGGAGTGAAATTATGTTAAAAATCAATGATAGTGCAATAAGAAGTAAAGTCATCATGGTGAGATTAGCTCTTAAATCATAATGAATAGGTAAAACATAATAAGAACATGGTGAGATTAGCTCCGAAACCATGATATAAGTGTAAATATGACAAGTAATTAGTAAATTAACTTGAAGTAGAGTAAGTATAGAACATAGTAGAACCATGATAGCAGACATAAATGTATAAATCTCTGATGATCTCTGGTTTAAAGTAGTAAACATAATATTGTTAGTCTCTTTGAGAGATCATGTGAGGTTAGTTTACTAAATAATGAAAGGTTTGTTATAGTTAGGCATTCCAAAAGTGAGACAAAAAGTTAGTCAAAACCAAATTGAGACCACTTTGCTTAAAATTATCCTGTTGCAATTGAGAAATTGGGTAAATATTGAGACAAATAATAGTTTGAACCCTATGTGCTAAGTATCATGATGTAAATCTATATGAGGAGGTGTCATATAC